>OX438767.1:192220-920856 GCA_949316455.1 Acleris holmiana
ATATGACATGTAAACTGTAGAGCCATCATTTGTTAGTGTTAGAGAAGTTCGAAAATCCCGACTTTTCATACAAAACCAAAAGTGTCAACTAACAAATATAATTATTTTTTACTGCTTGGGGCTTCACCCTGAGCATAGAAAACACCTTGACCCAAGATAAATATCATAGTAGCAGGTATCATCATCGTTCAGTCAAAAGACATCCACTTTTGATAGTAGCCAAATAAAGGGTTAATGAACACAGACTTTTTATTTTGTATGAAAAGTCAGGATCTTCTATAACACCAACAAATGATGTTTCTAGAGTTAGATGTTATATAATGAAATGCTCAGAGCGACGTTCCGATCAGATTATAACACTTTTATTTGTAAATCGGCATTTTGATTTTGTATGAAAAGTCAGGATTTTTGTACTTATATAACACCAACAAATGATGGTTTTAGAGTTTTGATGTTATATAATGAACTGCTCAGAGCAATGTTAAGATCAAATTAAAAATACTTTTATCCGTTGGCCGGCGCTTTTGATCTTGGGCCCAAACTTGTATGAAACGTGAATGGTCTCCTTTACCTAAGAAGTAACCATTCTATAATTGTAATTGTTTATCCTCCTGTCACTGAATGTTTGGATTAAAAAAATGATATAACATCAGAAGGTAAAATTTATGGAATAATATTGAGTTCTAGTATGGTCAAATAGAATCCAAATATTCTTTATCGAACACCGTAAAATCATAACACATCGCATCTTTAGAATTATAGTGACCTAATCCAAATATTTTGAATTTCGACTTAGGTCTCTATTGTACTAAATTTATGACTCGAAATCGAAAGCTGAAAATGTTTGAATTCGATCACTATAATTCTAAAAGTGCGCATGAACAGTACATTTATACAATGTAGGTAACTAACAGAATGTTTGTTAAATCGCCAGCAATAGTTTGGTTGCAGAGACAAGATCAATTTCATGTCGTACTGTTATTTAACGATTTTAATCTTGCTTGAAAATTCGAGTATGATACAATAAATATATAATTTACTCCAATTTCCACATTGCTGGACCTATCATTTATACTAGACGAACATAAATAAATAAACATAAAAGGACTAGTATATACATTTTATCTTATTAATGATAGCGAAGAGAATGGTTCTATGTTTCGTGAGGCGAAATGAGGTGAGCCGAGAGTGATTCTTACACGGTTAAAACCGTCTCAAAGGTTTTCAAAATAGAAAGCTATAATGTTTTTTTATCGAAACCAAAAAGTATCTTGCTTATCCTACCTATCTATGCAATAACTACTTCCTACTAGATTTGATCTCTCTGAATAGCCGAAAAACTTCTAAACAAGAAATCTTTATAAAATATCAATATTATAACGATCCACAAGATGCAAGGTATAAGAATTATTTTCCAGTTTAGTGGTCGTTCGACTTTGTTATATTTCTACTGTTAATTGTCTTGATGTCGCCATTGTAATATAAAGATGTCTAGGTGAAAATATTATATTAAAAAAAATGAGATTATCTTACAGAAAAGTTAACCGAAACATATTTTGCCAGAAATATTAGTTATTAGGTAGTAATTGGGAGGTTTTCAATAAAAGTGTACAGTCAAGGTTATAAATATGTATACACTTTAGTACCTTGTCACTTTAATCGCTGTGACAATTTCATATGGCAGTTGAAACATCACGTTAAATAGACAAGGTACTAAAGTGTATACATATTTATAACCTTGACTGTACATCGTTAATGACAAAAATTAAGAAACTGTAACTGTTCCATTTTGTCACGAAAATTAACGTATCAAAATGTAGAACTAATTTTCGTGACGAAAGTAAAAGTCTAAGTTTATTAATAATTGTCCACTATCTTTGAAAACTGCCCAATTATCTCCAATGCTTGGAATGTAATAATTATATTAACAGTGAATATAAATGCATATTAGAACACTTCCACGAGGCAGTTTTAACGGACTTATTTCCTCGTTTTGGGACTGATTTTATAAATGTTTAATGCGCTTTGTGTATTTTAGAGCTTTTGCATAATTTTTACAAGAAGCAGCAGGTTATAAAATATGTATTTGGTTACTATTTATATAAAACTATAACTATGATGCTATTTCGTCTCTATTTACTATGTCCAGTTTCTTTGCAAATGTATATAGTTATACGTGTAGGTAATATAATATAAAATACATATAAACACGTTCAGCTCCTATAAATAATAAAATACCCTTTGACTATGTAAAAGCGCCATCTATATTCAATATTTCTAAATGTATCTGCAAGACGTATTGCTTCGAACATTCGTAATTTAAACATAGATGTCGCTGAAAACAAGTAAGTTAATTCAGAACTTCATATGAAATACGTTAGACGGCGCTGATGTCTACGCGTCCATCATAACATTGTTATGACGTAAATAGTTCATAAAATAAATATCTATGTATATAGTGTATCAATAAACTTCCAGCTCATTATACAAAATGTGCCAATTTTAAACATTTGTTTGTGAAAGAGACGCTCATGAAAAGCATATATTTATTTATGTAGACGAAATGATCTAAATATACTATACATTATATGTTTATAGAACAGGGGCTTGCTATCAAATATTTTTTATGCTGTAGTTATTATTACGCTCAATGTTTTGATTAGTTTGTGTCATCCGGCTTGAGACGCTGAGTTATGCGGCAGTGAACTGTTCTTTATTACGAGTGCCGTAGGACGCGATTTCCTCTATACGAGTATGTTAACCATTTGTACTGCTGAAGGGATTGTTTACGGCCAAATAAGCGTAAAGCGGCACTAGCTAGGGCTGCTCCGTATGTCGCTGACCCCTTTCTTCTAGAATGATCAGAGAGAACGTGGCGGACTCTAATCGACTATTGCGTACTTTTTGTCCTAGTCAGCATGTAGGAAATGCAGCTCTTCTAGTTTTATTGCTAACTTTCCTGCGGTTAGGCGAAGCATTCTAATATGAGAGTGGGTCTGCGCTATAGTTTCGCTCGGTCTTTTTATTGCATGACTACGTACTTACGAATACCAAGATAACAGACGCTCTTTGGTGGTAACGTGCAGTTACAATATTTTAACCATGATCCCTTACTTATTTGGTCGTCGGAATACCCTAAAAAGTGTAATAAGTAATTCTAAGAGTATATTAAATGTAAGTTAATATAAGAAAGATTTTGGAAGAATTTACGCGTGCTGTAGGTAGGATATTAAAATGGAGGGCAGTCGAGCCACGAGCTGGAAGGTATGCTAAGGCTATTATTTTAATATTTCGTGAGGGGTTTTACCAGTTTCCTATTTGTTCTACCTTTACCCATAGTCTGATTTGCTTACGCGTATTTTTTAAATAAATGTGTTATTCTTTATCAACCTCTGGGGTCTCGTGGTAGCCTAGTCCACAATTTTAAGATTAATATACATAGATAGTTTTCCGATTTAATTAAACCGGTATTTTCACAAAAATTGTGGGTCTACTTGTTTAGCACTTTTTACTAATTAACACACACTTAAACACAAACTCACATTAATAATGTAAGGGCGCAATACGAGACCCAAGCGTGGCCAAACCATCATGTCATGTAAAGAACATTATTATCGGTAAACATACGTATTTTAATCTTTCGTATGCCTTATTCCTTTTCTGATTTATATTTTAATCTTCTTGAGTTCAATTTTAAACTTGACTTACGTTTACTCTCTCTTTTGCTATTGAATTTGTTCGAGGATTTGCGAAAGTACGTTGAAGTGTAGTTAATAAGTCACTTTCAATTATTTTATAACTTATAACCAGTGATTCGGGAAAACTGTGCAAAACCGTAATAAAACTTAACAAAACTTACAGCCATGCAAATATTAATATCCTTATGCATTTGGCATAAGGATATTAATATTTGCAAGACTCTGATATAGAGTTAAAATGAAGACTTTTCTGTAATGAATATTCTTGTTTTTCTTGGTTGTAAATTCTCCTTTATGTCAGCTTTACAAGTTTTGTTAAAGTTTTGCACCGTTTTCCCCGATAACTGCTTATAATAATTATTATTATTTTGTAAAACAGCCCACAAGCGCTATAACTATTAGTTATAAATTATAATTTGCGTGTAAGTTGCGCGAGGTACCATCCGTTTACAATAATTTTAAGGCTTTGTATGAGCTTATTACTTGAAAATAAGTTGTATTCCCGGATAGCTCGCGTTTAGTCTGATTGTTGCGGTCCGACTACGATTTAACACTGCTAGGGTAAACCTAACATATTATAACTTCAGGTTTATATAATTAAGTGTCAATTTTATTTGTATAATCAATTTCTCAAAATCGTTACCTATTTCTGTTACAGTCATGTTATTTATTTTTTACAGTCGTGTTTTTTCCCTTAGGCGTTTTCTTTGTCACATTAAATATCCATTCAAGAAATCAATTTCATAGTGTAACCGTATACCTATTCGGTTTAGCGCGGAGCTCCTATCCTTGTGCGCTCTGCAAAACGGACTTAACCTTTAAACATAGCTATTAACCTATTTTTACCTAAGTGTACTTGGGAAGATTTGCAACTGGGACAAATGGAAAATATGCTATTATAAAATTTAGGAGTGGGAATAAATTCGATTCAAAAATACACCTCGGAGATTATTCTTTTATGAAAATCTAACAAGCCCAAGCAAAAATATAAAGTTACTTTCTATCAATACTCATAAATGATTATTCTTAAAGTTAAATAGAGTACCATCATGAGAGTGATTTGAACACGGAAGGCAATGGTTGGACTAACCGCGAACTCCGGCGCATCGATAGTACTCGTGGCTACTGATAAGACTTGATCGCTTTAAATCGATATTATATCTATACAATATATTTTTGTAGTAGAATCTTGATTAGGAATATTTATCGTCTACCGTCTGTGTACATGAACGTGTCCATCGAGCCGAATGAATTCCAAAAAAGCAAATCAATGAATAGATTTACTTTAAAAATATTAAGCTTGAATAGCTTACGGTTCACGTCTCCATACAGATGTAGTTTCATTTTAATATAATCAGGGTAACCAACTGAAGTAAAACTTTGCAGTCGTAATTAAATCGTCATTGTGAATTTTAAAAATAATAATGTACCTATATTTTTTTTTTTCAAATTTGCCAATTTATTCAAAAGTTCAAACGAAAGTACGTTTGTATCGAGACAGGAGCGTCCTGGCAACGTTTAGTTCAATGATGACGATGATGAAGTTTTATTATTTGATTTAAAAATGTTATTGTTATGGAACTACTATTTGATCCCACTCTAGTGAAACAAAACTCGATGGGTCTACGTTAACTAATGTACAGATGAAATTTCGACATAGCCATCTACCTCTACGATCAGATCAGTTCTCTTAAACGTTTCACTGACTTATCCCGTCCGTGCGTATAGGTAACATTCCGTGCGTGTATTGCGAGTGATCGCAGCGTGTAGATACCATTTTTCATTATTGTCGTCGGGCTGATTTTTCTCGGTATAGACCCTGCAAATTTCGATGGCGAAACGTGGTCACATAAACAAGTGAAAATAAGAATAAGAGAACAGTTAAAGTAAATAATTAACCTTATATCAAGTGTGGAACCAATGTGTTCCAATGTGTGAAGCATGCCAAATTAAATGACGGTGACGATGAAATATTCCATAGAAGGCCATCGACCTCTTCTGCCTCTGACTCGTTTTTTTTTACGAAAAATGTGATCATTGGCCGCGTCGGTGGTCAAATTATTATATGTCACTATCGTATAGTTAATGTTACTGCTGATTACAACTGTCAATACATGTGCTTGACAATGACACCATCTGCCAAGGGTGTTTCTACCCAACAGCACCGATCGGCCGAGACGACTAGATAAACTGGAGCGTGGTCATCCTCAGTAACTTACTAATGTGAACAAACAATACAATGCGCATGAGGCTGTTAACGCAGCCATCCGACCGAGATCGATCGCTACACAACCGTGTTTAGTCGACTTCGACAGTTACAACGAATTTTACCTATCCTTCGAGTTTAAGTAAATCAATGAATTCATAGAAACGAATCGTTACATTTATGGTACTTAAATAGTTTTTCCGATTTTTTGCAAAGAAAACATAAACAATCCATTTCGGTCGAAACAGTTTAGTCTAGTTGGTTGGTCGACCGTGCCAAATTCTTGTTGCTATACTTGCTATAGAATCATTCTTTACCTTTTCAACGATGCGCAGGAATATAATGTATTAAGGAAAACGACATTTGTCTTCGATGTGATCTTCTTATGAACAGATTTTATAATATAATGTACAGTAACTTGTAATAGCTACGAAATGTTTTAAGTAAGATAATGTTAGTGTCCTGGAACATTATAGGGCAGAAATGAAATGAAATAAAATTTATACTAAAAGTCTGTTTTATTTAAAAAAAAATGTCTTACTTCGGTGCCTCGGTTTGTGATGTGATGTTAGAGATAGAGACAGCCTGCACAAATTTTGCACTGGCAGTCGTGAGTTCAACTCGCTAAAAAACCAAATCCAATTCGCCAATTTAAGGTCAACATTTAAGAAAAACTTGATCGCAATCATTCGCTAATTAAGATATACCGCTTATTCATAAACGATAATAAAGTACCTAAATGACCTTTGCTTTGCCCATATCGTTTATTGTAAATTGTAACATTTGAATATGACAGAATATTTATATTTAACCTCTACCTAACCACGTCGCCGTATTAGCTCTGAAATAATATTACAATCGCTTAAATAGATATTACGCGTTTTAGATCATTAGTATCTGTTGTTTAAACCAATTCGTGTGAAATACCTCAATGGAATTTGAAGCTTTTTTTTTATTACAACTCTCTGTAAACGGCACAAAAGAATATTCACGATTCCCTTATTAATAAACATGGCGTAACCGTGGAGTATTTAAACCATGCTTATTGTCCTCATCTGTCGGAATTCAAATGTCACAATGAGAGATAAGGATAAATCATGGATTAACTACTCCATCGAATTGATGAAAATGCAATGGTAAAAGGTGACACAAAACGCAATATAAGCTATACATGTGCACACTGTATCCACATGCAAAAAATAATTAAGAGTTTTAAAATATGCCAGCGCCGCCGGACTATGCGTTAGCAGGTTAAATATGGCAGCGGTGATTCCGGAGTAGGTACCAAGGCCGCATGGGCGGGCAGGAGTCGGCACGCGCGGTGTCCTGATTTGCATCCGCCAGCCCATTCTAATCTGAGCGAGGGACGAGGTGTGAGAGAGTATAATAATCTGTTATTAATTAATAGTTATATAACCTTTGCCTATATCCAGAAGTGGACGACAGCTTTCGTGATCTAACGTTTTTCATGGAACTTTAAAGTCGTACCTATTTAAACAGAAAACAAAAAGAGTGATAAATTGAATTCTACGAAGGTCCAAAGGCTAATATTATAAAATTGCTTCCTGGAATGTCCCAAAAGGAGCTAAATGTTTACCGACTCTGTCAATTCTGTTATTATAAAACTCGGGGGTTCTTTAAATATAAAGCGAGGGAAAAAAAAATGAAAAGGAAGGCATCTATTCAGGAAATAGTTGTTCCGGGAAGCGTTTCCAGCATTTTTGATGAAACTCAATCAGTCCGAACCGGAACCTTTGGTGGAAGCTTTTTAAGCTGTCTTTAATGTTCGACTTTTCAAGGAAAACCTGTTAAATAGAAACCTATTTTGCTTATTCCTTAAAAATTCTCAACAAATATGGGTAGATTATAGATACAATACTGCAATGTTTTCCCACTTTTTTTATCTTTCCATGTTTAATCTGCCATCAGTCTTTCTTCACTATAATCAGAATCAGATGCGGTTTGCGTTAATTACAATAGGTAAGTTTAAAAGTTCCTAGTAACATACTGAAAAGTCTTTACTTTGCAATAGTTTATTCTGTATTGAGCTATGCCCTTGAGTGTTACGGACTTACATTTAAATCTTACATTGATAAACTGGAGGCATTGCAAACAAGATTTTTAAAACTAATAGTCAATAGGAAAACAAGAATAAGTTGCAAGGGAGATTATTCAAAATTATTTCAAATTTGTAAAATCCTTCTAGTTAGTTTAAAACATACCTAAGTATCAACTAGCAGTAAACAACCATGGCAGTCAGGTGAACAGGCCAATGCTTATAGAGCCCAAGCATGGCACTAGACCGGTGTCTGCGGGTGTACTGTAATTCTATGGAACTTGCTAACCATATAAACAAACAATATATTTAAATTGACATCTAATGTCAATTTTAGTATGGCGGCTTGTTTACATAGTTAGCAAGTTCCATACCTTGTCTATTTAACGTCATGTTTAAACTGCCATATGAAATTGTCACAGCGATTAAAGTGACAAGGTACTAAAGTGTATACATATTTATAACCTTGACTGTACACTATGTGATTACATATAACATCCAATATATTCAAATAAGTAATTGAATATTGTGATAGATAGATATTATTTATAGAGACTCGCACCTACAGACAAACTGTTAAAACAGTTTTGCAGGGAAATTGAATAGATTGAGTTTTATCCCATTGTTTGGTAATAATAATGATAAAAAAATGTGTCTTCTAAGGCGGTTAGGGTCGCTTTGAAGCGTTAATTGAACTGCCAAGTTATTTGGATGACGACTAGACAGTTTCTGTTTATATTTTTCTGCAACCGATCGTGCTCATATCTAAATATTTGTGTATTTCATTGTTTGTTATACACCAATATTACCAACGAACATCACTTATTGATCTTAATATAGTGTTTTGTAGTAGTTGAAGCATGACGATACTCGAGTTACTGGCGCTAGCCAGTTGAGGACCAAAAAATTGGACCATAGTTAAGTGCAGTTAACCATACAAACAACGAAGACGGAAAAAGTTCCATAGTGCGACGAAAAGTATCCTTACAATTGTATGGTTAATTTTCGTGGCACAGGAGAAAAGATTCATAGAAAATTCAAATGCGTGAGTTAACGTGGCCAACTTTTTGGTCCTTACCCGTATGACATACATCCAGACGGGTTGAGTGCCGACTTATAAATTAACAACTTGTCCTCGGCAGATAGCTTGCTGTTGCGATCAAGCAGCCAATGCAGGTGTTTGTATCTGATGTTAAGTGGTTCTCGTTTGGCTTTGATATGACCTTTTCATGTTAAGCGGCGGTCTAAATGCATACCGAGGTACTTTAAATTGTCCTGGTGTGCTAGGGTAGTACCTAGTGTTACTGGCGGGCAGTCGGCCTTTCTTGAGGGTAAAGTCACCTGTACCGATTTTAAATTTTTGAAGCCACTAGGTGATTTCATCTAAACCCCGCTGCAACATATTCGATGCTGCTATCGGGTTTCTGTTCCGAGCAAGGATGCGGTGTCATCCGCATACGGTCAAGCCTGGCAGAATAGGAAGGTCTGCTGTGAAGATAGTGTACCGTGTGGGTCCTAGGATGGAACCCTGTGGCACGCTTGCCTTAATGATATGAAACTTGGAGGTCAATCCAGCCTCCTTCACTTGCAATAACCTGTCATAGAGATAGGATCTCATTAGCAAATGGAATCTACGGGGAATCACTTCCTTCATTTTGTACGGGAGACCTCTGTGCCACACCCCGTCAAAGGCTTGTTGGATATCCAGGAACACAGACGATTTCATGAAAATGTGTCTCTATATTGTAGGTAAGGTATCAAAATATCCTTGAATAAAACATAGGTACCTACCTAAGTTACAATTTGTAGTGGCGTTAACAAAATCAACGCAGCCACTGGTAAAAAAGCTACGGATAATGTAGCGCGTATCTCCTATAGCTACAAAGATAACGAAAGATAAAGTTGCAAACTCGTCAGCGCTCGCCGGGTTATCCAACTTTGAACCGATTAAAGAAAATCTTACATTGTTAGACAGGTTCACACAAGTTCGCCCCCTCGCTCGCGGCGCCTCCTCGGTGTAATAACGAAGTATTCACCTAATTAATCGCTGCAGGATTCATCGAATCACGGACCAAGTAGGTACAGGCTTGCTTTGATTTCATTTCTGTTGCTTAGTTTGACTCTATGTCTGTTACATTTTACGTATTTATATTACGTACTTATACTACTTATAAGTACACACCCCTTCCACGGTTGAAGATCTTAGTACCAGGTGGCCACTCGTGATGAGCGCACGCTCATCGTCTTACCAAAAAAACTTAAACTGTGCAAAATATGCCCTCGTGAGTTGTTAAAAGATGTGGTAATTACACTGCCACAAAACAACTATTTTTGTAAGCAGGTGGGTAACATACATACATAACATCACGCCTTTTTTCCCAGAGTGGGATAAGCAGAGCTATAGAAATACCAAGAACTTTAAAAAGACGTTCACAATTCTGTAACCACATTTTGCACCATCAGGCCATAAAGTTTACTAGTGTATAAGAGATAGGTTGCAAGCCCACCGCTTTATAGTACTACCTACAGGCCCTTATTTCCTTAGTCGCCTCTTACGACATCCACGGGAAGACATGAAGTGGCACTATTCTAACCCGGCAACCACACGGGTTTGGGTAACAAACCTGACGTGGCAACGCAAACGTTATTTTCATTCCTTTGTACTTACCGAACGAATGAATATTTTGGCTCGCAGGTAGCCCGATATCCTGTACAAAGGATACTTTTCATCTCGATAATATAAACAAATAATATGCAAACAAAACGCTAGCAAGAAAAAGTGCCATATTGTTGATATTCTTGGCTTCTACAATCACTACGCATTTGGGATGCCCTAAGTGGATGTTTTACTAATTTAGAAATAGCTGTGCTCGCTGAGGAGCTCCCTGCGTCGGCCGGCCCGCGCACAGCTAGTTACTCGCACACGTGGACTTATGAATAAGTAGCGTCCTACACCTCTTTGCCAGATACAACAAAACTAGTTTAGGTAGGTAAGTACTCTATAGCTACCTAATTTGGCCGACATTCGAGATGGGGTCGCAAGATAGAGAAAAAATACCAAATGACTTACACAATAAAGTAAATGCGGCAAGATGGTTCACTAAAAACGGCCAGCTCAATCAAGGTGGTGCAGTCCATAATCAACATGTTTTGTAGTTGAACCACAGTAGAAGAAATTACGTTAATACCAATGGCATTCTGCGAAACGGTTCTATTAACTTGTGGACTTGACCTAGAGCTACAGCTCTGATTTACGGCATTTTTTTTTTAATTTGGAGACACGGAATTGATTATCTACGTGCGGAAGTTCGGTCCTACCTATATATTCATCATAGTCTATGGTTCGGTTTGTACTATTATCTATTCCGTGTTTCGGTTGGTTAGGTCAAATAATTTCCAACGACTCGCAAACTCTACGTCTCACAGCTTCCTGTGAGCTACCTGTGCAAATCGAGAACTCCTTTACAAACGAAGTTTTATTCCACCCTTTGATGGTCCCCTGGTACGTCCACGCTTCGCTCGCCACAGGCACTAAGACCCACTTTCGCTGAACTCAAATTGACTACTTGTTCGCTTTTCTATGGCATCGACGAACTCGGATAATTTGCAAGCCATTTTGTTACGAATGTGAATCGGAAGTCGCTCTGTGTTGGTTTCAGAAATAAAACGGCCATACTATACGACAGGTATTGCTCAAATAGTTTTAACCATTTACTTGATTAATAAATATGTACATAGTTGGTCAGCCAGCTTAGGTTCAGCTTTTGCATTTTAAATAAACTTGATTTAGTTAGGCATATGAGCTAGGTAGTACAGTCAGCGTTAAAAGTAGATACGTTTTTTTATCTTGTTGTTTACAGTTACGTAAGCAGTGTGAAACAAGATTTTCAAATGTGTTAACGCGATAAATAAGAACAAAAGTGATCAGATACTTTTGACGCAGACTACCATATTTCAAAACTCCCTGTGAATGAACTGGCAGAGTAAACATATTATACCTTAGAATAATAATGTAGGTAAGTAGGTACACATCGGAAGAATGGAACCTTCACTCACAATATAACTGTTTCAGAGGTTTTTTTTTTTTGAGAACATGCTTGAAAATCAGAATTGAGTTTCATTGATACAATGTAGGAGAAAATGTTTTGACCCGTTTATTAAAGTTTTATTGTATACACCGTGTTTTTTTTGACTTACGATAACTTCGGCATATTGTTAGGTACACGTATAGAAACTACGTGGTACATTAGATTTTAAAATATTGCAAAAAAAAAAAAAAATGTTTAGAACAAAGTAATTAAATGTTGTGTCTTCAAACATTCTAAAAGGGTCTTTAGAGTTAACTCACAGTTAGTGTCAAATACGTCAAGTCAGCGTGACATACACACACACAAGTAAAGATAACACTTGACAGGTGCACGACCTAACAATTGAAAACTCTTTACTCATAATAGGTAATTAAAAGAAAATTGTTAGGTATCAATTAAGAGCCTTTTACATTAGTTTAACGTGATTAACTGATTAATTTTAATAATTGAATATCTTTATAACCGTACGAGTTATCATATGTCTGTCTTCGGGAAATTAGCTTAATTTGACTTGAAGAACGTGCCCTTAAAGTTATCGTAAATCAAAAAAAACACGGTGTAGAATCAAAACTTGTTAAAATTTTAAATCTACTTTTATTGTTTAGATTGTTGTTTTTGTGTCTCTATTTTATTTACGTCTTATTTTAATGCAATGATACTGGCTTAAACATAGTAATTTACGAAAAAAAAGGAAATTTATTTATAAGCTCCTTATATTTTAAATATGGAACAACAGCTATGAAGTCATTCCTGTCGTCGATTTTGTATAGTGTTTTTGCAGGGGGTCTGAACAATGAGTTTTTACAGCTTCACATCTTATGAAAAAATTACACGACAATTATTTTCGTATACAGTTATTCCTTTCTTTTATAGCATTTTCCAGAGAGGGTAAGAGAAAAAAATATGCATGTTTCCTATACTTACGGTTTGATACGATACTATTTCGCCGATTTTACCTTACTTACCGATTCTCTAGGCTAGAATAAAAGACTGGCTGGTGAGTTTGCGGCGTTCCTTCTCAACAGTGGTATTTTCTTGGGAAGCGTGGCTGGCCGAATCAAGAGAGACATCTTCACTTATAATATGACAGAGTACCTACCTATTCTAGCTACCTATTGGTACCTTTAGCTTCATAATGAAGATTGCTAAAACAACACAAAAAATCAATCGGTGTCTCCCGTCGTGTGATATATTGTTGAATCGCTATTAAAAAGCCATTATGTGTATCATAATTATGCTATTATAGTTTTTTTAGATTTGGCGAACCGTTTAGGATACATTAAACTCTAAAAGTGCCTTTTTCGCTAGAGTAAAGTACCGATGCGTGTCCTCACCCCTACAACCAAAACTACAACAAATACTAATAATCTGAAAATATCTTAAATGAAAGCACATTCACTATATAAAACGAATTTGAAAAGAAAACTATCACGACTAAGTAAATAGATTTGATTGGTTCTTGAGATAAAGGCGACTGTTCACGACATGCTCTTACCCGGTTTTTCTTTTGAAAGGTAGAATATCAGTTGAATTTCTTCGGGTTCGCATTCACTTGGTACATTTACATACATTATTTATTGGGAACAGGGAGAGGGCAGGGGGCGGGCGGTTTGTCCGTCACGTGCGTCACGGAGCACTACCAGGAGTGCATAAGTGAGCAGACAGGTAAATTTCATCTTATTGAAAACTCGCCCGGCCCGACCTCGAGTAGTAGGTACCTATGAAAGTAATTTGGAAACTTGAAATTCTTTGAACTGATATTGAGAGGGATCAAAAGTTAAATGCACTTAAAGCTATTGGAATGTCGGGGCGAAGTAATAAATATCTTGAAGTTAGTGGATTTACGGCGGGCCTGATATCATAAATTTCGTACCTGCACTTAACGATGCACTTTCGGAATAAATCTGTTTCTGTTGCGCTTGTTTCAGTAATAAATGAAGATGCTTAGTGCTTTAATTGTAACTCGTTTTGTGTATTGAAACAGTCTGTGCGACGGTCCTTGTCTGCGAAGTCTGCTTGAAGATACCTAAATACATCCCTAACTAAACAGGGACTTTTGCAAAGTTCTCTTTGGGACGCAAATGTAAAAAGTAGTGATGGGACCTAAGTAAGGTTAATTCTAATACTTGAATACAAAGCAATGCAATTGGCGTGAGCACAGATTTAAAGCCATTTTAAAGCACACACCATTTCCATTTCCAACCATTCATTGGCATTTCCGGACCATTACAACCTTCAAACCTTCAAGAAAAGAGCGTACTCTCATTTAAAAGGCCGGCAACGTACCTGTAGCTCCTCTGGTGCTGCAGGTGTCTATGGGTGACAATATTCGCTTACCATCAGGCGATCTGTCTGCTCGTTTGCCTCCTATTCCATAAAAAAAAAAACACACTGAATTCTCAATAAATATTTCAACTAGAAATGATTGGTTTTTGTTGGTGGTACCTAATAGGCAGTTCTCAATTATCTATGATCAATTTTGCAATTCTCTATGATTACTAAATTCGCGATTTTAGCGATTTTATCCACGATCGGGCCCTCCTTTTGGATTTCGTGTCATAACGCCTTTGTCATAGCTAATCCAAAAGCAGGGCCCGGTCGTATATTAAATCGCTGCACGAATTGATTTTAAAGTTAGTCATGATTCGTGCTTCAAAAGCTTCAAAAATTGCTTCCTTGATCATGTAGTAGGTGCTAAGCGTATTTTTCAAACCGGATTGTTTTGAATCCACGAAGTCTCGCCCCACTAGTTAATTTCATACATTGACGCGGCCGTGTAAGGTCACTTAGAAGGGAGGGCCGCGCCGTCGTACATTGATAACACTATGAACTCCAAAACTTTGTATTTTATGCAAATCCCTTTTCAAGTAAGCTGAGCTATCTTACTTCAAAAGGGTTCTGCTTAAAACGCAAGCAAAGCGAAACAGAGTTGTGTAAAACAAAATAATACAATACAATACAGATACTCTTTATTGAAAAAAAAACAGAACACGGAACAGTACATTTAAATCATATTTGCGTGTAAAAGCAATTCAACACGAGTACATTAAAAGATGTTCTAAATTCTGATGCAGTTTCGTAACCAAACGACTATTACTTAATAACAATGTTTGGGCATCCCCAAAAGTCCTTTCAGCAAATAGACAGTGACGGTACTTACCAAAGCTATTATTGAAGGTCCCACCAACTGCACAATTGTGTGCGAACTCCGTTATTTAAACAGCGGCCGATGGGTCCTAATCCCGGTGCAAATAGGCCGCGATCGGAGCGGAACTAACGGACAAGCACACAGCCGCGGTATTGAGATGAGCCGACCCTAGCGCGGCGCACACGGCGCGCGGGGCTGCGGCGCCGCGAGCGATACGAGGACACGACCAAAACGGTTAGTTATAAATGTTATAGTAGTTTATTCACCAAGGGGAGTAATCTGTACTTACTGTCGAGTGATAAATACTGCTTCACTACTGCTACACTTCAAAATAAATAAAATACTAAAGTAGCAAATTAATGAAGTCTTTCGAGCTCGCCATCAGCGGCTCTACTTTGAAATCCGTAATTAGAACTTCGTCTATTGCTATCCCTTTTGCTCTAGATGCGTAACTAATTTGCAAAAAGTGACAGTGCGACCTGAAGTACGGATTTCAAAGTAAAGCCGCAGTAACTTTTATTTTATTTTAATTAGGTATGAATTTTACCGCTCCGTATAGTTAGCGTGGTAAAATACGTTAAAGAAGGTGAATACGTCCCGATTTGCAGGGTCCAACTTAAGTGCGTGTCAAAGTGGGTTGATTGACAACGTCATCTAGAATAAAATAAAAAAATAAACTGGGTACTAATGGATTGTCATACGACATTTCTGCCGTTATAAAATTCCATTCAATATTACTACCCTGATTTTTGAGAAGGTTTAATGAACGGCTTTCACGCCTTTTATTTTAACAAAGTGTAGTATAATCCAATTAAAAACAGAGATTAATGCAGAGGCTGTGAAGTAACGGGTTGCTGGACGAGTTTGGGGAGGAATAAATTCCGGCTGTTCCGGCCGAGGGTTGTGTAGTTCTTTTCTCAAGCAATATGATTAAATATTGAAATATTAGAATCGTAATGAAGCAAGGTAAAATCGGAGAAATGGTACCCTCACCCACCATAGAACTGTGTCACAGTGACGATATGATTCAAGTCGTATGAAGTGTCAAACAAATTGTTTTATAGCGTCACTGTAACACCGCTCTATGGTGCGTCAGAGCTCTTGGGCTGATAGTACCTTAGGAGGGTTAGCGATGCTCTGGGATATGTAGGTTTCCTGCCTAGTAATATCTTAGTTCTTCTGCTATTGTTAATGATGCCATTAGATTATGTAATTTACCTAATATTATTGTCCTAATAAAAAAGAGCAAGCCATATGTTCACTAGCCACATTTTTCAATACAGTTGGATTTTCTTATCGTCAAATCACCAATTTATTGATGACTCCACACCTCTTAAATGTTCGTTGGATGTCCTGAAGTTCACAACTCGGTTCAATTCCCCGATGCCTTGTACCTAATCTCCTCGCTCCCGCCTCGCTTCCACAGGCGGTCAGCTGTGAGCCGGGCCGTTTGAGGCTGTTTGGTTTGCTCTCCGTTGTTTGCGGCCCGATCCGGAAAAACAACTGTCGGATTATAAACGCCGTGTTTGCGTAGGCGCCGATATCATTTCAGTTGTTTGGACAGAGACACTTCATTGGGCGCTCTGGGTGATTCAATTGCTGTTGAAAATTGGAACATTAGTTTAGACAATTTAGACTGTTGGTGTAGGTATGAGCTACGAGTATTATTGTGATTTTACAGTAGGCACTTGACTGCAGTATTTTCTAGTTTGAAAACAACTGCAATGTTTAATCATAGTTACCAATTTCAAATGTATATGGGTCTCAGATTACACTTACCATCAGGTGGCCTGCGAGTCGTGTACCTTCTCCTTTAACATGAAAAAAACACCTTTTTTCTTTTTTTAATGCACCCTTCATGGTTTTCGTGCTCTTTTATTTCATATCTTTTTATAACCCTCGCCTACCTACACGGAGGCCAGACTTCGAAAGTTTTAAAAAGATGGGGCTGTATTCTATTCAGTAAATTATTATTTTATAATACATTGGTTTTGACATGTTTTGGTATTGTTTTTAACTGGGCCGCCTTATTGACAAGTAAATAAGAGCTAAAGCAATATGGTTTTACCGAGTGGAATAGAACGACTCCTGTTGGTTTTGCTGCCAAGTAACAGTACGATAAAGTTGGTTAAACTAAGCAGGAATAGGCCGCCCCTTATTCCACTTCATACGACATTGAAAAGGCAAACGAGCACACAGGCCACCTGATGGTAAGTGGGATCTGAGACCCATAGACATTTGCATTCTCAAGATAGCAATCCTAAGACCGCAAATGCGTCCAACCCTGTGGATTAAGATAAAATGCCTCCGTGGGCCGAGCACGCTGCCACGGGACTGTGTCAAATGACGTCAAACGGGAACTAATTAATTATTAAAATGACAGCCACCCGGGGAGTCACACTAAACACACTTATTTTAAATCTTAGTTCTTTATACTTACGTTGGAATATGGAATAGACGAATTAAAGTCCCGACCCTATGTCAAAAATTTACTCGTGGCAGCGTGCTCGGCCCGCTGGTAATTTGACGGGTTGTCTTATGCCACACCAGAATAAAAAAATGCAAGTACTGCTTCTTGGCGGTCGGTTCAGATACAAGCTATATCTAGCTTATCAGACGGTGGTAGCGATCTAGAAAGACTCTGCGCAAGGTCCTGCCACTACAATATTGAAGATATGACAGTTCTTACTCTCAATTAAATAAAAGCTGTCATAAAGTCAACAATATTATTACGATATCAAAACAAGATGGTTTTAATCCAAGTGGAATAGAGAAACACAGTTTTAATTTAATTTAACGCTAAAACTCGTGAAAACATGAAAGGGAATAATCACGAGAACGCAAGCATCATTACCAGGGTAACATCACTGCCGAGGCGGCATCGTTAACGCTACCCCATTGTAAACGGGACAACTTTTTCTATTTCCTTCCCCCCGCGATGATGAATGGAAGCGGTTACGTTTGCCGTGACGCGAAGTTTGTGCTACCATCATTCACGCCATGGTACGAAGTGAAATTGTAAATAAGTTGCTTGGACAAACAAGCACTTAGTTTGTTTCGTGAATAGGTGGCGTATTAATATCTTAAACAAAAGAACTCGGTTTTCGATTCGTCGGCGAAGGATTAACTGCCAAACAAAAGTTGTCTTGCGTTTCGTGCTTGTACTTTAGGCAGAAATAAGGTCCTACTGCTTTTGCTGAGCCGCTTCGTCGATGGAACCTGCTACCAAATTAAGAAGCCACATAATAATATGATAAAGTCGGTAGTGTTATGCAATCTGGATGTCAATAACCATAACGCCTAAAACCGCCTATGTATTTGTTTATTACTTTTCTAAACGAGACGATAGTGCTACTCATGCATGAATGTAAAGTAAGAACATACCTACCTACCCAATTACTTACTATACGAGTATCTGAAAAAAAATACGTTATAAAATTATATATTTAACGAGCTCCTCAAAATTCTGAACCTAACGACTGTAAATTCCACCTCGAGTTTCACAGCGTTTAAGATATTTATCAAAAGTTCTTATAAAGCGGCAAGTTGGGAATAATGCCGAATTGCCGCCGCGCCGCTAATCACAACGGAGCCTTGTCCAAAGTTGGGGTCGGGCGCTGGTAATTGGCAACATATCGCGCCGCGGGTGGAGAGCGCGTCTTCAAAATATTCTCAAAAGTTGTTTGGCCTCGGGCTGGGGTTGCCAGCGCTAGCTCGTTCCGGCTTTTTGAAGGTATCAACCAAACACTAAACGATTGGAAACTGTTTGGCATATTCATTAAGATACATAGTATAAACAATGAAATTTTTAACAATCTTTTTATCCATGTCACACTTTATTGTAAAAAACGCAAAATCAAAATCAAAATTTTATGTGTATATAAATATTCAGCTTAACATTAAGTAGCCATCGGCAACTTTTGCTCTGAAGCAAACTAGAGCAACGCGCCTGCGACTGGTATTTTTCTCTAAAACTATCAAATATCCTGCGGCATGAAGTGTGTTGTGTTTAAATTCAGTACATGAACTACCTGTTGGCCAAATCTCATCCAAATCTCATCCAAATCCATTCAGCCGTGATTGAGTGAGGAACATCCAAATATCCCATCAAACTTTCACATTTATAATAACACATTCATAGAGAAGAGATCCCTGAAAGGGATAAGTTTGCCAATGTACATCCTGCAACATTTTTGTCTGTTTTATGAGCATACAATATTATTAGGAAGGATAATAACATATTTAAGAATTGTACGCCGAGACAAGTTGCATTCTGTGAAAGTTAACGATTGCCGTAATCAAACTAGATATAGCGCCGCCGTTCATCCACCTCGGTCGCCATAATCAACTAACATTTTGACAGATAGCGTCCATGGAATGTACCTAGTCCACGCCCAGACAGATGTCGAAATTTAAGAAGCGTTTAGGTTTAAAATGGTCCGTGACTTACACCATGTGCCACAATTCCCCAGATTTCAACTGGGCAACACAACCTTGTTGAGCTTACAACCCTGTAGTAATACGTAATAAGAATTTAACCCTGCGGCCGCGGCCGAGCTCTGTCTGCAATACGTTTCACAGGGTAGCCACGTTTTTTTTAACTTCAGATTTTTTCCTTTTTAACCGACTTCAAGAAAGGAGGACGTTATACGTTCCATTGTATGGTTTTTTTTATGAATGTTCACTGTTCTGCAAAAAATAACTTCTTTTAAAATTGTAGGCACCTACCTAATAGGTTAGTCCAACTGAAGTCGGCGACCACCATATTTTCAGCAAAAAAGCCGACGTTCCTTTTGTTGAACCATTTATTTTTGATGATTGAGTCAATTTGTACCTACTATCCAAGCCATTGGTAGTAATGATATTAAAAGCCTGTAATGCCTTAATGCTTTTAATTGTGTTGCTAGTTTTTGAAACAATGAAGCTTAGCAATTGGGCCTCTATTCCGTTTTTAACTGACTTCAAAAAAGAGGAGGTTATACGTTCCACTGTGTGTTTTATTATTATGTATGTTCACCAATTACTCCGTCAATTGTGGATCGATTTTCAATTATTTTTTTGGTTTTACAGTTTATACTTTCGTGGTAGGCCCATTGTCAATAAATCTGAATCTGATAAGTGGATCATAGAGAAATTGAGGGAACTCCTCAAATATTGTAGGCAAATATATAGCAATTTTTGCATTTTTAGTAACAAATCTAGCATTTACAATCAGATAGTATCACTTGGTGAAGTAGAACTGATGATGAAGACCACAGATGGCTGCCGGAACTCCTCAACGGTACCTATTTCAAGGGTGGCGATAAGATATCTCGATTAAGATAGTTGAGCGACTACAACGAAGAATATTTACTTGTTGAAATATGACTTTGACTTTCCGGCGGCGTTGCTTGCGGCGCGCTTGAAACTTAACGTTTCATATCAACTAATAAGTGAGACTACGAAACAGCGTTTAATGATCACTAAAAAGTGTAAAATAAAATAAAAGTCTTAAAAACAAAAAACCGCCTTCGAAACCGCTAAAAATAACCTTTTTTTTAAATGTACCTACCTAATTGGTTAGTCCATCTAAAGTCGGCTTCAACAATACTTAAAAAAAAACTACTTTGTTGGACTAACCCGTAGGTGGGGACCTACAATTTTATAATAAGTTATTTATTGCGTTTTTGAAGGCGATTTTTTGTTTTTGTTTTAAACAATCTTTTTTCTAAATCATATTGCTTTTTTTGGTATAAATACCCTTTAATCACCGACACTCATTTCATAGAATGTTTTACTTCGCCGAATTTTCATTTTATCGACAGGCGTACGGGCCGGAGTTATATTTTTTTCGTGTTCGTATGTTAACCTAACCACACCTACACAACCTAAGCTTGAAAACCTAGAAACAATAAGGTTATACAGAAATTAAGTATTGATGAAATAAAATTCGGTGAAATTACACATTCGATGAAATTCGTAATTCTTACAGTCAATTGAAATAAGAGCTAGACCAACTTTTAAACATGGTAACGATAACGGCTTAAGACAAAGTGGAATAAAACCTTTGGTGTCTTGCGAAATCAAGAAGTTAAAACTAGAAATATTTCGTTCTAGCTAGAACTAAACAGTACAATAATTATACATAAAGATAACGTTAGTCATGATTAGAATAGTTGCCCCCTGCAACGGACACGGGTATAACGGTGAAGTATAAACCGGTGGGATAAAGGCGGCCCGCGGCGCGGCAGGGTTGCCCAACTTGCAACTCTCAACTCGTTAGTCGTTACTAGCGTCAATTTATTTATTCAAATACTTTGCGGTGATTTTCTGCGAAGTTGTCAAAGACTCCATGATACTTGTCGGAGTGTTGTTTACGTTCAATCAAGGTTGTTATAATTTTGCGGAGTTGCCTTACATTGTTAATATGGAGCATATTGTGCTATCATATTATTGAGAAATTGAACAATATGTTTTTTAATGATAACGTTATACCTGTAACACATAAAATCTCTAAATTGCGAATGCGCGTTGCCCACCATCGTAATCGTAGAAACGCAATAAAGAGATTGTGGTTTTATTTCTTATGACAAATTTTGTCTGATCTCTATTTTGCAGAAAATGGTGCATCTGCTGTCAGTTGAAAGTCACTGCAAAATCAATAATTTTTAATTCATATAATATTATTTCATCAACATAGGTTAGAAAGGTGACTTTGGCGTGTGATATTTTAATAATTTAAAATTGATTATTATCAAATAATTTAAATAAGTCAATTTAAAGTATTAAAACATAATCAATTCATGAATCATAATCAAAACAAAATATACAATCAAAATAAATGAGAAAACACTAAAATGTATATAAAATAAAATGACAAAAACTAATCAAAAATTAACAACAGTCAAGTTTAAGCCATGTTTATTATTATTTTTAAGTTTCCTTAGTCAACAAGAAACCCTATTAGTTTCGCCTTGGCCTCCTGTCCGCGGTTTAGCTCCGAGACACTTACTACAAAGCTGTTATTTGGATTATATTTAACCTTTTCAACGCCATTGACGGATATTTCCGTCATGGTTGACAGCGCAAAATAGACCTAAGTATCTATGAGGCAAAGTTGACATTCACTCTCATTTTGTATTTGACATAGCGTTGAAAAGGTTAAATTACGCCGACAAAGCCACGACACGACACGACACGACACGGTGGCCTAGTTGGGAGTGACCCTGCCTCCGAAGCCAGCGGTCCTGGGTTCAAATCCCGGTAAGGGCAGATATTTGTGTGATGAGCGCGAATATTTGTTCCTGAGTCTTGGATGTTTTCTATGTATTTAAGTAATTATTTCGTAATTATGTTTATCGTTGTCTAGTACCCATAGTACAAGCCTAGAGCTTAGTTTGGGACTAGGTCAATTTGTGTGAGATTGTCCCCTGATATTTATTTATTTATTTATTTAAAGTTGTATTTTTTTTCGAATATATCCCATTCAAATTGCACATTAGGTATGACATGGAGTGAGGTATAAATATTGTTTATCAATTTATAGATTTGAAATCAAAATATAAAGGTCATTTCCTGATGTAATTCTACTGAACCTTTTGCGTTTTAACATTTTATAGTTTAGGTTGTGCGGCGTCGGACAGTCAGACAAAATAGTGTTTATGTATAGATTTACGTGAACGTAATTCACTAATTTACTGTAAGTTTAAAACTTTACAGAATTAATCACATGTCTGAATGGTTGTCAGTTCAGAGGGACCCCTGGTCAGCCGCCCTCGCGCCCTCGGGCTAATCCGTGCATGTTTCCGGGAGGGCGCGGCCGCGACCTCCTTGCCTCGAGAGCCCTTTAAATGGCCTTACGGTGTAGAGATAGTACTCGTTGTTTGCGGTAAAGGTTAGAGGTGTACAAATAGCATTCTATCGTTTAAATAAGTTTACAAAACAAAAAAGGGCCTAATGTGCTGCCACGGGACAGGATTTTGACATAGGCTCGAGACTAACTCGTCCATTTCAAGTAAAAAAAAGTGTTAAAATTTAACATAAAAGTGTGTTTTGTGCCGCTTTGGTCCTTTTATTACTAAGCAACTTCAACTCTGGGTGGCTGTCATTTTAATAATCTTGACACTAGTTGAAAAAGTTGAAATGAGTTTATTGCAAAACAAACAATTTTTATAAAAGACGAATATTAAAATAAATGAACAAAATTAAACCGATGCAGACAAAACTAAATTGAACGGGTGTGGCAAAAGGTCTTGGTGTCAGCAAATGCCGACGGCTCCGCCCGCGCAGGGCGATACCATGCAGCGCTGTTTATCAGCCAAAGCCCGAGAAGGGAAGGAGTATGAAAAAATCGGGCAAGAGCATGTCGGGCCATGCTCAGTGTAGGGTTCCGAAGCTCTTAAGTACTACAAACATAAAAATCAACAAGTAATAACAAATTTTCTATTTAAAGTCATTTGGTGCCGTCTTAGATGATTTTAGTAGGTATAAACACTTTAAACGCCTGTATCTCAAAAACCAATGATGTCTACTTAGTCGTGATAGTTTTCGTTTAACATTTTTAGTATTTGTAGTTTTGGCTGAGGGGGGGGGGGGGGGTCACTTAAAACAAAAGGTTTCCAAAACGGATTTCTTAATCGAAAAATGGTTTTCACATTGAAAGACCTATCCTACGATACCCCACACTATGGGGTAGACGTACATGTAGGGGAGGTACATTAAAAAAAAAAACGTTTTATTCTATCATTTTGTCGCCGTGACTAATTTGTATATTCACGCCAAATAACAGCTTTCTAACTAATTTCTAAGCTAGGCTGCTGACGGACGGACGGACATGGCGAAACTATAAGGGTTCCTAGTTTGACTATGGAACCCTAAAAAAGATAATGTTGATTTGAAAAAAAAAGGCAGCAAGCTAAGGTTTCCGTGGTTGCCTGTTATTTAGTAAAATTTTCGGCTCTCCAATTATTCTCGTACACCAATAAACTCAAATACCCGCAAAAAACCTTCATTGAGGAGGATTGGTTGGGTTGCGGTGTTTTGATTCAAATACGACTTTATGGGAGTCCAGAAAACTGAGCATTTTTTTTAGTATAATGCGACGACGCCATGTCCGGCCAAAACACATAATAGCCATCAGAGTGATATTTTTGAATAAATGGCATTAATATTTTCTTTAAACATTCGTTAGGTGTATTTTGAGTAACGGCTAAACCATTAGGCATAAACTACAGATTTGAAACTCCTCTTTCGCAAATGACGACGTACACTACAGCATAAACTTTTGCTGAAACGCAGATATGACAAGTTCCAGGTTAATCAAATCAAATCAAATCAATTAAATTTATTTCGGATACAATACATCCATAGGGTTAGTAAAAACAGCGGCTTATTATTAGGGTTAGTGATACACAAAACAACATAATTAAAATCTGCGAGCTTGAGCAGCTGGTGGCACGTGTAGGCGCACGTGTCGTTGCAGCGGCCAGCGTGCTCAGGATGCAGTTCGTGCTGTCGCGGCTGCGGCGGAGCACCGAACAAATGCCTCGGCAAACATCATTGAGGCACTACAATACCGCGGCAGCCCGAACAGCATCCTGAACGCGTCATTGTACTGGACGCGCAGCGCGCCATATGCCCGCTGCGTAAACTTAGTCCACAGACCACACGTGTAGAATGTTTGACAGAAAGCTATAAAGCTTAGCGGACAGCCCAGTTTTTTGAGAGTTTCAGCATCATAAATCAAATAAACCACTTGCTGCATACAGGCAACCAATAAAGTAAAATCGACTATAATATTGTTGACGTTAACAGTATGTTAGTTTTTATTTACTACGCAATATGGTTTCGAAAGCAAGATGGATTGATGTAAAGTATAATGTAATATCTACACTTGATTGTCAAGAATTACAACTGTAAAGAATATTCCCAATGGGTAAAAGAAGGAATTGAGGGGATCTTATCATTTCACAACCAAGGCTTCATAAATGAGTGATTTGACCAACATATCATTTGACAACCCACATTTTCTTCCGAATCTGTTAATAATTCTGGATTTATTTCAGGACTATCATGTAGAACCCTATAGGTTAGCTTAGGTTAGTTTTATAAAAATCCTGAAATATGTGCAGTTACAGAAAAAAAGCTGGTTGGCAAATGAATTGGTTGCGAAACGATGCATTTGTCAAATATTTGTCGCCGAAAAGGCAGAGAGCCGCCATTGAGAAATCACCGGACACAGTGGCATGATTATAATTGGCTTAAAGCAGCTGCCGGGGATGGAAAAAGAAAAACAGGGATAATTTAAGAGTAAATAAAGGCTAAACATGCTTATGAAGCAGTTTATTTCTCCGTCACATAACGCAGCGAGGCTCACGGCGCGTAAACAGTTTATGCAAAGCGCGGAATTGAATAAGGGAGCAGCCGAGACGGGCCGCCGCTTACACCGACGCCGCCTACATCACGTCTTATCCGACTGCTCGATAAAGAGGGTGATGTGTGCTGGATGTAAACCTCAGATCATAGAAACAAGGGAGATATGACATGAGCGCAAATTAAGTCGTGACCCTGTGTCGCCACTTTTAAAAATGTGTGCGGTTTACACTTACGCTCTATGCACTACCACAAAAACAACTTTCTCATAATTCGTTACAGTTTACAAAATAAAAACGCCATGACATCGTAGTAGCACAAAATTCAGCTTTATGTTAATTTAGCAAGGTCGAGAAATGCTGAAAGGTCGTTTTTTTCCATCGTAGTTTAGCTACTCAACATAAGGTAGCGCTTACTGGTTTACTTAGCTGCCATCTAGCGACGAGTATAATCTTGACTATTCAGCGCTAGATAGCGTCGAGACGGTAAACCTTAAGTCTAGCAACTTAAGAACTACGCGATTAAAGCGACGTCAATTAAACGTTTTTTCAAGTAGCGTGCGACATTTGTCTGCTACTCAAGTAGGAATGTCACCGTGCCTGATTAAAAATTTATCGATAACCATGTACAATTTTGGCTGAAACATACTTAAATAATATTGGATTCTCAGACAAAATTAACATTTTTATTTCACTATTAGGTAATATGATTACAATATTTAAACTTTTACATTAACTACTGTACTATAGGGCTAAAGTGACACTTTTCTTCCTTATTTTTTCTGTTTAATTTCCTTATAAGTAAAAGCCTTTGAAAACCGTAAACAGCCAGATACATATTCCCATATTTTGACATGGTGCCCTTGTCGTGGGAGTGCACGGTGGAGGGCAAGCTAGGCATACAACCTCCACCGAGGCGGTCTTGCAATCTTTGTTTTGAAAATGTTGTCTATGACTATTTGTTATGTTCTAATCCCAAGAACAACCTGGTTGTTGTCTCTTTATGTATTAAAGTCATTTTACTAAAACCCTATCGTTCAAAATAATAAATTAAATACCCATCCCGTACAAGAAAGTATCATAGACTAATTTTACAATGGTTGAAAATCTAAGATGGCTTAAATTAACCTTTTATAATATTTAATGCTCATAGTTTATTAAGAAATTAAATAAACCTGCTCTATTTATTTAAAAAATGACTTTGATGTTATAATTGTGATGTACAGACGGATAGATAGACATATTAAATCTAATGAATGAATTATATCTGCAATACAGTTGAACCGAATTCCGATTTTAGTAAGTACCCATTTACGTACGCCATTCAGAATATTATTTACTTACAGTTTAAAATGTATATTTATACTCGCTCGTTAAAACGGAAATCAAATCTAATATAGCGTAAAAAAATAAGAATATTTTTTCTTGTGTTTTATGCGTTTTATTCTATTGATTGATATAGAACAAACAAGAGATTTATCGATAGTCTATAAAAATCACATTCGCATCCTTATGCTCGGGAATCCAAACAAATATTAATATTAATTTAAAAAAAGATATAATGCTTAAAAATTGAATTTATCGGTGGTATGTTATACCGCTTGATTTTAAATTAACGTTTAAACTTCGTATTTTGCTGTCTTTTACGCTAATAACAGGCATTTTAACATTTAAATGGGAGCAAACATTTAGATGAGTATTGACAGCGATTGGTCGGCGACTGTGACAGCGTTTGACGCGTTTTGAGCCGATATGTCCATTTTGACCATATCGAGGCGTCACAAACCACGCCCCGATAATATATCTCCCTTGTTTTTATAATCTGAGATGCCCTTTGCGGTTAAAACGGGCATGTATGATTATTTCGTGTGTAAATAAATTGTGATGAAATAACCTTATGCTAGAGTTTCTTGCGGCGCGTCTTCTCGGCCATGTTCAAACGATGATGTTGCCAATGAACTGAACGAAAAAAAAAATTGTGTCCTATACTACTCGTATTAAACTATCTGAAATTATTATGTACCTATGTATATTAGTAATCATGTTAGTCTCTAACGATTTTGGACCAAAAAAAAAAATATATCAAGCCTGATCAAGTCGTCGATCGTCATATTCGGGAAAATTTGGGTTCCGCCCAAAAATCTGGTTTCTGTGTTTGACATATATAGATGACACTAGTTGACACTAATCTCGCTAGTCGCCACTCTATATCATTGGCTCATTTGCTACTGTGTAACGGGAGCCAGGGGACTTCTGGCCGGAGGCGTGCAATAACATCGTCAGCCATATATCGCGACTGTTGCCTCACGCATAAGATCGCTAGTCGCCACTCTATATCATTGGCTTATTATCTACTGTGTAACGGGAGCCAGGGGACTTCTGGTCGAAGGCGTGCAATAACATCGTCAGCCATACATCGCGGCTGTTGCCTCACGCACACGCTCGCTAGTCGCCACTCTATATCATTGGCTCATTTGCTACTGTGTAACGGGAGCCAGGGGACTTCTGGCCGGAGGCGTGCAATAACATCGTCAGCCATACATCGCGACTGTTGCCTCACGCACACGCTCGCTAGTCGCCACTCTATATCATTGGCTCATTTGCTACTGTGTAACGGGAGCCAGGGGACTTCTGGCCGGAGGCGTGCAATAACATCGTCAGCCATATATCGCGACTGTTGCCTCACGCATAAGATCGCTAGTCGCCACTCTATATCATTGGCTTATTATCTACTGTGTAACGGGAGCCAGGGGACTTCTGGTCGAAGGCGTGCAATAACATCGTCAGCCATACATCGCGGCTGTTGCCTCACGCACACGCTCGCTAGTCGCCACTCTATATCATTGGCTCATTTGCTACTGTGTAACGGGAGCCAGGGGACTTCTGGCCGGAGGCGTGCAATAACATCGTCAGCCATACATCGCGACTGTTGCCTCACGCACACGCTCGCTAGTCGCCACTCTATATCATTGACTCATTTGCTACTGTGTAACGGGAGCCAGGGGACTTCTAGCCGGAGGCGTGCAATAACATCGTCAGCCATACATCGCGACTGTTGCCTCACGCATAAGCTCGCTAGTCGTCACTCTATATCATTGGCTCTTTTGCTACTGTGTAACGGGAGCCAGGGGACTTCTGGCCGGAGGCGTGCAATAACATCGTCAGCCATACATTGCGACTGTTGCTTCATGCACTCGCTCGCTAGTCGCCACTCTATATCATTGGCTCATTATCTACTGTGTAACGGGAGCCAGGGGACTTCTGGCTGGAGGCGTGCAATAACATCGTCAGCCATACATCGCAACTGTTGCCTCACGCACACGCTCGCTAGTCGCCACTCTATATCATTGGCTCATTATCTACTGTGTAACGGGAGCCAGGGGACTTCTGGCTGGAGGCGTGCAATAACATCGTCAGCCATACATCGCGACTGTTGCCTCACGCACACGCTCGCTAGTCGCCACTGTTTATCATTGGCTCGTTTGCTACTGTGTAACGGGAGCCAGGGGACTTCTGGCTGGAGGCGTGCAATAACATCGTCAGCTATACATCGCGACTGTTGCCTCACGCACACGCTCGCTAGTCGCCACTCTATATCATTGGCTCATTATCTACTGTGTAACGGGAGCCTGGGGACTTCTGGCTGGAGGCGTGCAATAACATCGCCAGCCATACATCGCGACTGTTGCCTCACGCACAAGCTCGCTAGTCGCCACTGTTTATCATTGGCTCATTATCTACTGTGTAACGGGAGCCAGGGGACTTCTGGCCAGAGGCGTGCAATATCATCGTCTGCCATACATCGCGACTGTTGCCTCACGCACACGCTCGCTAGTCGCCACTGTTTATCAATGGCTCATTATCTACTATGTAACGGGAGCAAGGGGACTTCTGGCCGGAGGCGTGCAATAACATCGTCAGCCATACATCGCGACTGTTGCCTCACGCATAAACTCGCTAGTCGTCACCGTATATCATTGGCTCTTTTGTTACTGTGTAACGGGAGCAAGGGGACTTCTGGCCGGAGGCGTGCAATAACATCGTCAGCCATACATCGCGAGTTCCGCTGTAACCCTTTGCTCGCCCCTTGCGTTCGTTCGTTCCTGTGTAACGGCAGACAAGCGGAGGCTAGTGGCTGGAGGCGTGCAATAACATTTAGATATCGTCGTGAGCCATCCATCGCGTCTATCCTTGCGGCTGCTCGCTCGCTCGCACTTTGCCGTTCTCTTTCACTCGGCTCTTGACGTATAACCACTGGGGATAAATTCTTATTACTTTTAAAAAGTTAGATTGCCATTACTTTTTTGTCATTTTTGTTTGAACCGCCGATGGTACTGTACTTGACAGCCATTGCCGTTACTGAGCTTCCTTAAAACCCAGACAGACAATTAACTATTATTGTTGGTGCACTGGCAAAGGAGCAGGGGTCTTATTTTCTAATGGCGTAAAAGTGCGCATCGAACTTGTTTGCTTTGATCCTTGCTCGTCGATTCGTGTTACGAACTTTGACGCGAACATGATTTCAAAGTGTTATAAATTAAAAAACGTTTTTTTTTGCATTTTTCCAATAACTTTAAACTTTTCACGTACATTAATGATTCCCAAACAGGTAAGCGAGCCCGCAGTTGATAAGTGGATTAAACTGAACGATCAGCTTTAACTTCGCTCGATAGCGCATAAAGCCGACCAGCACGCCAGAGATATTCCACGAGAAAACTCAATTTCTAAAAATGCCATTGTACCGTCTTACATATTTATAAGGAAATACTTAAACATTGACGATACTTTATAATACAATTTTGCTTTTAATATTTGACTTATTTAGATAAAACAAGTAAATGTTAAGATTTGTATATTGTTAAGAGCGTGTTCTCTCGTGCGCTCCCCGCGTGGACGAGCGGCGTGAAGTGAGCCAGTAATCTTGTTTATTGAATACTTGGCACCGCCTCGACTCGGGCTCTGTCGGAGCGCGGCCATTGTGTCGGCTTGACGCGAGCGTACGAGAACTAACAAGGCATTAACGCCGAAGTGCTTAGAAATCTTCTAAGTGAATCCTAGTTTTGGATACTGATTGTTTCGTAATTTGTATACGTTGTAATTGTTATGATAATTGGATGAAAAATAAATTAGAACATTGCCGACACTAGTAACATTGCACGGCACATACTGGTTTTTGCTTTTCAGTCCATCTAAGAGGGAAATGTAAATAAAATGACGTCAACTAAGAAGGCACGATCTCACATAAATTAACCTAGTCCCAAAGTAACATACGCGTAAGCTCTAGGCTCGAAGTATGGGTACTAGACAGCGATAAACATTGAGAAATACATAGCAAACTTCCAAGACTAACACAAATATCTTCCCTTACCGAGGTTTGAACCCAGGACCGCTGGCTTCGGAGGCAGGGTTACTCCCAACTAGGGAAACGTGTCGTAAATTTATTAATATACTAGCGACCCGCCCTGGCTTCGCTCCGGATTAATGTATTATACATATAAACCTTCCTCTTCAATCACTCTATCTATTAAAAAAACCGCATCAAAATCCGTTGCGTAGTTTTAAAGATTTAAGCATACGTAGGTCCCTACCTATTTACTATATCCCTATATAGGGACAGAAAAAGCGACTTTGTTTTATACTATGTAGTGATTTGAGTTAAGTCAAAACTCAAACAAGGAAAAGCAATTTAATGCAATCTAATCCATAGAAAACAATGAAAAGAAGTCGACTACTGTGATTCTTTATCAAATTTGATCACGGGGTTACAATTTATCTTTTCTGAACCGGTGGATTAAAAACGTTGAACCACTTGGATGTCGACGGCAGCAGTTTCACCCGGCGGCACGAGTCTTCGTTCTCTTCCCCCTTTTCTCGCCAAAATAAAACGACATGAAGCAATAGCCGCGTCCAATATTACCATGAATGATTACATCGAACCTCCCATTCAGACGTTTAACGACAGCTCTTCAACATCAAAGCGCGCGCATCCGCTGTCCACCCACAGGGCGCGATAATTAGCATTTAGATTAAACAAATAGCGGCGCGTGAGCAGCGAGAGTTATGTCTCTTATTTATCGCGCAACGCTCGCTCGTTCCATTATTTATAGCTCACTTATATTTGTATTGGTCTTCGAAAAGCACGAGATTTTAATGAGAAAAAGTAGTAGCAAAAAAAAATGATTTCAGCGCATTCGGTATCCCTAATCCAAATTGTATTAATATTGTCACTCACGAGGTAAAAAATAATACGAGTATATTTAGGTACGGTCAAGAAATGCATTTGTACACCGCCGTAGAACCTTGTCGAAATGATATAACGCTTTAACACCACACCATCAAAGATTGATTTCTACTAAAACACACATGTTATTAATAGGCTTTGGCAGGACACGGTAACTTAAGAGAGAAAAGAAGTAAGTGAAAAAAGCAGAGGAAGCCATGCGGTAGGAAACAAATTTAAAACCATTGCCGGTACAACACGAAGAAGGACGGCGAGACTTGAAAGAGTTGAATGGAAAATACCTAGGAGCCTATTCCGCAAGGAAAATCGACCACTATAACGCCGATGTCGAAGAAGATTTATATTACTTTAATTAAACAATATTAATTTTTAGTATTTGTGTGTTTGCTAAAAGTAACATAAGCCAGTTCCCGAAGTTTAATAGTAGTCGCATGCATGGAAAAATAAACCATAAGCCATACAAAACAGCACTTCTAGCAAAAAGTACATTTGGAATGGCGTCTAAGATCTTTAATAAATTACCGAAAACTGTTTTAAATCTACAAGATAACATATTGTTCTTTAAAAAAGAATTGTGTACGTTTTTAGTAAATGAGGCTTTTTATTCCATACAAGAATATTTAAATGATAAAGTGTAAAACAAAAAAATAAATATATTAAGTCTGTAAGGATGCATGCTGCATGCTAATTGTACCTATTTGTATGCCTAACGGCAAAACATAGTGATCCTAATTAAGCTATTACATCTATGTTCACACCTATGTTTTAAAAATAAAGTTATTTGTATTTGTGTTTTGTGTATTTTGTACAATTCGTTGCTTAAATACAAAAGTGCCCCAAATCGAAATCAAATACAATTTGATTTAAAACTTTAAGTAAATAGCGTTCTGAATTTAATGCAACAACGACTCATTGTATTTACGCGACAAATTTTCAATAAAAAATGAAATGCGTTTATTGCCACACGAACAAATGAATTTCTTTTTTTGTCGAGATAAATGAATATAAATAAAAATATCTAAGTTATTATCAAGAGTAGTGTGTGACCAATGTGTAAAATTGTTCTCGTCATCCAAATTTCAAAGTGGCATGTGGTTTTATTCATGTCTTAACATAAGGCATAAGGAGATGCGTTAGTGTGATACATAGGTACATAATTCTGAGTTGGACATACACATCCATCCCTCACTAGCATTATGCCCGCAGTATCCTTTATCACGAAAGGCAGCAGTGTCTTTAGTTTAATAATCGTTAAGTAAAATTGCCGCATCCCTTATGAGTACCACTTATTACAATCCTCGCCGCTACGCCCGCGAGGGTTTCGTCCCCGTAATTAACGCCCACACTACCGTGCGTACAGATTATTATCAATTTACTAGGTACCTACTAGCATATTGCGCTGGCAATTTGAGGAAATTTAAACTAGGAACACGGTACTACGGTGTTTATTTGACCGTAGTAATAAACAAGGGATATAAACTTACTACTTATAGCGGACTTTGTGTTTGACTGAAAGGCAATGACAAAAGTTTGATATATTTAAGTAGGTTTGTTGCGAGTTGACGTTAATTTCTGGTATGTTATCAGAAAGTAACCTAAACCTACATTCAAACTAAACCTTCTCGGATCCAAGTTTGTGTCCGTAAAGTAAATGTGCACAAACAGCAAGCTCATTCTATCGCGTTATAAATAAATAGGTTCATTTACTTTTGTATAACAGTTCTTTGCGCCTTTTTAAAATACGGTTACTCCGATATATTACGAGTAGCACTTGGAAATGTGGCTTCACAAAAAGTAATGTCTAGTGTAAATGTACGGTAAAAAGGTCAGGAGAAGCGCGGGAGTAGTACGCCACTGGCTGCGGCGAGCGAAACAACTGCTAACCCATTTCTTGTTCATATAATTTATTCGTCCCAGCTGGCGGTGAAATATGTCGTGCTGACGGAATAGGACCCTAGTTCGCGGCGATCCGGCGCGGACTAGGCGCCCGGTGACAATTTATCTCTTCTGAAGTGGGATGAAGTGCACTCGGCTAACACAGTCGTTATTTAGTCAAAAATATCACGTGGAATATAAACCAGAGGCTCTATTCCACTGCGTTTTTACCCTATTGCAATTGAAATCATATTGTAGACCACTTGGCCGCCATTATCGTCAAGATAATAAGAGCTATCGTACAATTTTTTGTACGATAAAAATAGGGTATAATCACTTTAGAATAAGGATCCACGCTGTACGAGCCTTGCCTTGGTTAAAAGGTTATATTAAAAAAAAACCCGTCTACAAAAACTTGTTGCGTCACAAGAAAAGAAAAAGATAAGTATAGTTAAGTTTAAGGTTTTTAGTATTATGCGTGTAATGTAATGTATAATGTAAAATAAATAAATCACAGGACAATGACACACAAATTGAACTAGTCCCAAACTAAGCTCTAGGCTTGTACTATAGGTACTAGACAACGATAAACTTACTTACATAGAGAAATATATACTTAAATACATAGAAAACATCCAAGACTCAGGAACAAATACTCGTGCTCATCACACAAATATTTGCCCTTAACAGGATTTGAACCCAGCTTCGAAGGCAGAGTCACTACCAACTAGGCTAGCGTAGCGTGTTGTATTAAAGTTTGAAATGTTAATTGTTTCGTAATCAGAACTATCTACACGTCATATTGTAAACTTTTTACATGATAATGTATGTGGCACTACGTACAAACGAAACGCAAGTTCAAACCATAATAAGTATTAAAGCAATAAAACAAATAAAGATAACGTACGTTTCATGGTGAATGTAAAGCAGGCTGACGGTTCCAATACAAGAGATAGATAGTTTTACGACTAATTCTGAATGTATTATTGAATGCGAAGTGGATGCGAGACGGATCGCGGAGATAAAGAGGCAGCGAAGTCGATAAGTCAGCCGTAACCTCCGGAGCCGGGCTGGCATGCTCTGCTGCTCGCACCGACCACTTTTTGATCACTTAATGGTGAAAAGTGAAAAGAAGAGCAATAACTTGGATTTTTCGGGTCTTCTTTTTACTCGTCCTGGTTCCTTACTTACTGTAATTGCTGGCATATTATCCAATCATTACATCAAGGAATGAATCCCAGAGTGGGGTAGGCAGAGCTACAGAAAGACCAGCAACTCTAAAAGGACTTGTTTATAATTCTGTAATCACATTTTGCAAAATCAGACTAAGAAGTTTTCTAGTGTATTAGGGGACAGGTTGCAAGCCCATCGCCTAACAGTACAAGCCCTTATTCCCTTAGTCACCTCTTACGACATCCACGAGAAGACATGGAGTGGCACTATTCTAACCCGGCAATCTTTTGTATGGAAAGTAGAAGGCACAGGAGGCAACCATGGTAAGTGGGATCTGTAACCTATAGACATTTGAATTTTCAAGACTTCACTCCCAATGCGTTGCTCACTCAGAGGACCAAGATGGAATGCCTGTGCTAGTAATTTCACTTGCTGTCTTATCCCACACTGGAACGCAACATCGCGAACACCTGCTTGGCATTAGGTTAAACGATGGGCGTTGGACCGGAAAGGTTCTAGAGTGGCGACCGTGAACCGGGAGACGAAGTGTCGACACTAGTCGACAGGCCTTCCACAAAGTGGACTGACGATCTGATAAAGGTCGCGGGAAACCGCTGGATGACAGCAGCAGAGGACCGGTCGTTGTGGAAAACCTTGGGGAAGGCCTTTGTCCAGCAGTGGACGTCCTCCGGCTGATAATGATGATGATGATGAGGTTAAACGATGAGATGGTATTAGTGATCCGGACGGACCTTGTACCAGGTCCTACCATCACCAAGCTGAGATGATTGTGCTAAATTTCATTCATAGCCATCCATACGTTTAAAAGTCTCTGTTCACTACGCCGTATCATACCATGACCGTACTATGACCGTTTTAATAGGAACGTTCCGGCCCAGAAAGGTAAGTGTAGGAGGTGTCGGTCAGTGACGGAACGGTCTAGTGGGCAAGCTCTCATACTTGTCAATACAAAAATATTTTCATCCCGGACACGTGCCTAGTATGGTGATGGTATGGAACAGTGTAATGGGCAGAGAACTTTAGCGTAACTGGAAGGCGAACATCCAAATATCCCGACAAAATTGCACTTTCGTACTATTAGTAGGATGATAGTGACGGTGGGTGTCGCCGTACTACGCGTGCGTCGACTGTCGACTAGCATCATTAAACTGACCGACCAGCAGGCCAATCGCCAGTTTACCAAATAACTATTCGATTCTGGTTTTTCTTATCTCTCTCTCGCCCTTGTACTAATATTACTTAGTACTGGTATGTTATTACTAGGATAGCAGCATGTTAGTGTAGCGTGCTAGTGCTGTGAGACATAATTCAGCGGAATGTATTCTCACTCGACGATGTTTTATTCCGGCAAGTTCGGAATGCGCCTGCAACTTTTACAAGCGGCATGCGGACGCGCATGCTTACTCTAGCAGCTTGTTCCACAGACAAGCCGGTTACTCTGCATGTTAGATAAGGCAGTTGTGAGTAATGGCGCATTTACATAGGACGATAGCCCGCGTTATTGCGTTGTAGCAATCCATTAACGACTCGTTTTAACGTTATTGAGCTGAAAGCTATTACAGAGGTGCAATGTACCACTAAAAATGCGGTAGATAACCTAAGAAAATGGGTAACATCACTTCATCGAATTTCACCTCATCGAATGTATTATTTCATCGAACGCTATTTCCTGCTGATACCATAATGTTTTCAGCGTATCTTAAACATTAATTACGTAGGTTAGGTTTGGTTAGATGTTTAACATAACCTGAAAACATTATGGTTTCTGCAGAAAAAAACGTTCGATGAAATGATACATTCGGTGGAAGGTGTTTCGATGAAATGATACCTAGGCACCCAAGAAAATGAGCGTTTATGTGAGAGTATCTATGGACTAGCAAGAGGAATTCGAGGTAATAACGAAGTTATGCAGATATTAGCATCAATCCGATTAACGTTAGAATGTATGATGTTTAAAAAAATATCTGTCTGTAATCGAACACGAAGGCTTATAAATACTATATTACAAAGCATTTTTTTTTTTGTAATTATGTAGGTCTTTCTAAATCTCGGCGAATACCTTGGTAGGCAAATATTGGGTCATAATTCCACAGTTTAATAAAAGTTATGAAAGGGTTAGTAGTTCCTGAAAAATGTTATATCCACTAGGGTTAGGATTTACTATTTTAGAACGGAACCTTTGACGTATGTGCTTAAACATGCAAGTTAAAGGTTGTGATCACCGTACTATACAAACACCTTAATTCTGCGATCACGTTGTAATATGGTAACGCGATGTAAATTAACCCAGCACTCGCACAAATTGCTACATATATTTTATAAAACGTTTAAAACATCGATTTCCCGCAAATAAATGCAGTTATCTAGGTTAAACGTTACGACGTTCCCTACCGGTTTCCGGAATCTTAAAACAAATGTGACTCCACGTCAAGTTCTGGGCTCTGAAAAGGTTTAACGCGATGAATATTAAACGCACTTGTTTCATTAAACACGGCCATTCATTCATCTCCAGTCCCGCCAACTTAAGCTTACACCCACTGGAACTCTTATATCCAACTACCCAAGATACAGAGTCGCTTACCTTATTTGTAAAACTCTGGTTTAGTCTTGTAGGATACAAACATAGCAGTGCGTTTGTCTTGACCCTTATTCTTTGAGGGTAAGGTTGAGTTTGTTCGTTTAGGTGGTAGGTGGGGGTCTAATGACGGCAGGTAACGAGCGAAGGCTGCCGCCGGTAGGACCGCGTCACGGTGACTCGGACACGATTTATTTACACTTGTTCTACGATAGGCTTTGTAAGTACGAACAAGGCAACGTTTGCGGAAAAGATTTTGTCCTTTTGTGGGCAACGTATTTGCTACATGATAACATTTACTTAAGCAAAAATCCTAACACTTTTCGGGTCCATCATTAGATCAGATCTTAAGCTGTATTAAACAAAACCGGGCAAGAGCATGTCGGACCATGATCTGTGTAGGGTTCCGAAGTACTACAAACATAAAAATCGACTAGTGATAACTAATTTTCTATTTAAAGTCATTTGGTAACCCGTTAAAAGCGATAATACCATGACACGTTTAAAACAATATGGTTTGACCGTGTGTAATCAAAGGATGCTTAATTAATCTATGTTTAACTTAATTAATTAAAATTTTGCAAAAAAACAAAACCACCGGCGTGCCGCGACCCTGGGCACAATCACTCCGCGATGAATCGTTCCCAATTAACCCCCGCAGTCGCCTGGACCAGAGACGCTGCAGTAATTTAATGCGGATTAAACTGGTTTATTTATATTCTTACAGAGATTGTGTGCAAGAAGCAGTTAAATATAGGGTTAACCTTATGGTTCCACACTACAAAGTAAAGTACAGACGCAAGAAAGAGAACACGGGGGCTGAGATGCTATTGGTGCCGTCTTAGATGATTTTAGTAGGTATAACACTTTAATCGCCTGTATCCCAAGAACCAATGATGTCTACTTAGTCGTAATAGTTATCCTTTTGAATTCGTTATACGCGCTATCATTAAAGTTTTTGGGTGTAGGGGGGGGGGGGGGGGACCCTGGACTCTAACAAAAATTAGCGCTTTAAAGCTTATTTTTCATAAACGGATCACTTAATCGAAAAATTGTTTTACAAACCCGTGTTATTTTTAAAAGACCATCGTCACCCCACCTCCCTAGTTAGACTACGGAACCCTAAAAATGATATAGTTTTTGTCGTGGTTCCGTATTGTTAAAGTTTATATAGCTCGTATTTATTTAACAGTTATGGCCGCCGAGTTAAACATTACTAAAAAACGTCAAACTGAATATCGTTTTCACATAGTAGAATTTTAGATTGGGAAATTATGCAATAAGAAAAATTGCTACTGAAAAAATCAACGTCCCGAAAAAAAACTATTAAGAAAATATTAGACTTCTTATTCTAAAAGCCGATTTTTAAAATAAGATAGCAAGATCGTTTAAGATAAAATTAAATAGCCTAGACTGATAACTGATAGATGAATAATTAATTAAGCAAAAGAACCATGTTATCGTATTGTTTTTAGCTCGAGCGCCATTATTGTAAATAAGAGCTTTCACAACGTTGACAATACGACAACAAGTCAGAAGCATTATGGGTTTACCTAATAGAATAGAGCCCCAGTTTTATCTTCATAATACCTTACAGAAATAAGGAGAAAAGAAGAAGGAAGGAGGGGATCAATGCTTACTTACTATACAGGAAAATATCATTAACATCATCTTCCTGCCCTTTCATACATAAATCACGCCTGTTTCCCAGAGGGGTAGGCAGAGACCACTTCTTTCCACCTGCTACGATCCTGACAAATCTCTTTCGCTTCTTCCACATTCATACATCGAGTCATGCATGCACGTCGGTTTCGGGTACTTAGGATTCGGCCCTTTTGCAGAATTTCTCCGATTTGATTCGAAAAAGTACGCCTAGGGCGGCCCCTTTCTACCCTTCCACTCACTTTCGCACTATATATCTCTTTCGTCGAGCTTCTTTCATCCATTCTCTCCAAAAAACCAAACCATCGAAGCATGCCCTTTTCAATCTTAGTCACTACATCTCTTTTCAGTCCACATTTCTCTCTGATCTTGTTATTTCTGACTCTATCAATTAGTTTCACACCACACATACTACGCAAAGAGTGCATTTCTACTGCATTTATTCGACTTTCACGCTTACCCTGCCACACCCAACATTCACTACCATACATCAGACACTCCTGCCCTTAACCCACACTAAATGGGGTCACCACAACATGTTATCTTCTTCCACTCTCCTCTATCCGCTGTTAACTCTGCACTCACACCTCTCATACACGTCTCATTCACATAATCACAATGTCGTTTCTTCTACCACTGTTCGTAGAGAGTCTACGGCGTAGAGTCGCTACAAATTCGTAGCACTGCTTTAGTTATGGTTTTCAACATATCATAATTGTGTTTGTCATAATGTTACAAACACAAGAAAGAATACGCTTCGCTGACGTTACAATAACTCTTATTTTACTTGATAAATACGATAGTAATTTATCATTCTATGAATTATTTTCACGTATCATAAAAAGGCTTTTTTATGTATGTTTTTTTTTAAAACGTTTCTAAGTCCCATTGAGACGTATACGAGGTGTCTTTAAACTGGTTTCAAAGTGATATATCTGGAGGCACTGACATATCCCGTGTTAATTATCTCGAGCAAACAAAGTAAGCTAGCATGTTGAGCTCGCCGTCGGCTGGTTCCCGAGTGGGCCCACGGCCGGGATTCTACACGGTAATAAAGATATTGTCTTTGACGTGTTTCCGTTTCAATACCATGTTATTAACAATACTGAGACGTAAACGATTCTAAAACTCGTCTAAAGCGATATCGTTATAATGCAGTAGAATAGAGGCCCAAGAGTGTAGGCGCGAACTCCGCCTCCCAATTCCAATATCGTACTGATTTTTAGCGTATTTTTTTCTCATGACAGAGAAAAGGAGATATTTTAACTGGGGTTTGGATAAAACGAATCGTAGACTTAATAGTTCCTCCATACAAAACAATACACTTTTTTGAACACCACATACACCTAGGTACGGATATACTCACATACATACAAACATAACATCTCGCCTTCATTCCCAGAGTGGGGTAGGCAGAGGTACAGGGCCTCTATTCAGGTGCGTTAAAACGATATCGTGTTTGACTCGTTTAAGAATCGTTTATGTCACAGTCGCCATTATTGTATATGACATAAGAGTCATCAAAACGTTAACAATACGGAAACACGTCAAATACGATATCGTTATAACGCAGCTGAATAGAGGCCCAGATAAACCAACAACTCTAAAGCTTGTTTATAAAACGAAAAAACGATAACGATAACGATAACGATACGGATAAACAAAAAATAAAAATAGATAGACTCTTTTAAGAGGTGCTCAAAAATATACAATAAAAAACTAAAATACAAATTAATGTTGTATTAATTAATACTTATGTAAATCAGAAAAATATATAAATATACTATAAGAAAAAAAATAAGAAAGTGATAAGAGGTGTTCTTTAAAAAGATTCTTTAAAATATAGCAACTTATACCCATTCTGACTCGGTAAAATAAAACTGAGTGTTTATACACATGCATGCTTTATAGCAGGTAACAGTTGCAGGTCCGGTCGGGAGCGCGTGATCCACTTCGCGATCTAATCGTTCCGATGCCGAATGTTTGCGCTCCCACATTACCGCCGTGTTTGCGGAGGAGAGCTTTCACCGCGGCAGCGCCCTCTGTGACAAGTCGGGTGAACTAATAGTGGAGCATCGGTGGCCTATACCATCCGCAAAACCAAGCGGCGAGTCAGGCAATAGACGTCATTATTGCTATTGCACTATTGTTGCACGGCCCGCTCCATAAGGCAGTGCAGGTGCGGAAGAGATTCACGATTCCGATGACTTATGACCTGACTCACCAGTTTACCAATGAGTTTTTCTAACTTAAGTACATTATTCGATGCTCTTACGGTGAAGGAAAAACATCGTGAGGAAACCTGCACATTCGAACAGCTGAGTATGTAAGAGGGATTTGCACATAAGATCCTGAAGGGGTCGAAGTGCATCCAGCACTTCGTAAGTGTATAAGCTCCCCTTATGTAAGTGTATAAACTGCCAAGTAACTCGAGTGTCGCCGCGAATCGTATAGAGTACAGACGTGTTAACGGTTTGCTACATAAACTGTAAAAAAAGTTTACACCAAATTAACCAGTATTAGCCAAATAAATAAGTGTTAAAGTGGTGTGCGCCATAAACTGCAATTTAAACAAATATCGTCGTCTGCAAGCCCCCCGTGCCCCTGGAGTAAAGGAGAGGCACCTCATAAATTGCCTCACGCTCCCGCAGTCTTATCGGCGGCGCTCGCCAGTACTCGGCCTTCATATTGTGCGCTCTATAGGAGGAAAGGAGACAACTGCCCTCATCCTATTGCAGATTACTTATTAATTGTTTTGTGCAGTGGCTAATTTTATTTTATTTTGTGGCCAATCTACCCTAAATTTACTAAATGAATAAACAAATTACGCCAACGGGTTGCGCAGCTTGCCTGAAAGCAACGAACACTGGAAAAGTTCTTAAATGTACGAAATGCAATGATAAATACCATGACCGATGTGTAGGTACCGTCTTTCAGGACATGACCGCTGCCCATCTGGCTTCCTGGGTATGCCCGGCTTGCTGTAGTAAGAAACCAAAAGGTGATAACACAAATACACCGATTAGACTAGAGACTAGTCCCACTGATAACGTAACTAGGCGGCAACGAAACAAAGGCGACCAGTGCAACACCTGCTTATCTCGGGCGGACTTAACTGACATTGTGCGCCGAGAAATCCGCGAAGCGATTAGTGAATCAAAAACAGATACCCGGGCCTGCATCGCTGCTCAGTTTCAAGAATTCAAACAGCAAATTTCTGATCTTGAGTCTTCTCTGTCCTTCATTAGCCAGCAGTATGAGGACTTTAAGAATGAAATTCAAAAAGTCAAACCAGAAATGCAACGTCTCGCGGCAGAAAATACTCAGCTAAAGTCCTCAGTGCAAGAGTTGTCACTCCGTACCAACCAGCTCGAGCAGCTGGCGCGCGCCAGTAACGTGGAAATCCAGTGCGTTCCTGAACACAGCGGCGAAAACCTTGTCTCGCTCGTGCAGCAGCTCAGCGCGACTATCGACCAACCAGTGCAGCAACACGAAATCTTACAGTGTATGCGTATTGCTAAGCTGAACCCCGGCAACCCAAGGCCCCGCTCCATTCTGGTGAAATTCTCATCGCCCCGCCTTCGAGATAGCTTCATAGTGGCTAACCGTAAGTTCAACAAGGCCCACGCCGGTGACAAACTGAACACAAGCCACCTCGGAATAGCTAGTGAACCCAAATCCCAGGTCTTTATAGTTGAGCATCTGACCAAGGAAACCAAAGATTTACATAAGGCTACTAGGCTGAAGGCTAAAGAAATTGGTTATAAAATGGTATGGGTCACAAATGGTCGAGTATACCTACGTAAATCAGAAGGGAGTGAATATTTTTGGGTGAAGAACGTAGAAGTACTGAAGAACCTCAAGTAAGAGTTGGTTTTAGCCGCATCTTTTCTCTGTTGTCTGTACATAGTGCCCTTTCCAATTTTAGCGGTTCTCACCTATTGCATAATGTATAGGAAACGTCAATTGATACAAGGTTATTATTATTGTGAAATTGTATTTTGTTTATGGCACCGTATATATATATCTTGTTTAACAGATAGTGAACTTGGAATGTATCACAAGGTATTAATTCAGTTAAAATATATAGTACTAGTCACTTGGCAATCAGTAATAATTATTAAGTATAACAGTTATATTTTTGCGCCTTTTTATTTTTTATGTTTTACTCCGTTCCCCTACTACACAAGACCATGTAACATGGTACATTTAGCAGTTTTAATAAGGGATAACGAAAGGTATTTCTTTGATAAGCCTAGATACGTTTACGCATTTTTATTACCTGCTCATCTTGTAACGCTATTTGGTACTAAACTATATTGTCTTTTCAGGTATTTTAATCCTACTTATAATTATAATTGTATAAAACTTTCTCACGTGTTATCTTATGAATATGAGCCAATGTTGTCATACTGCGCTTGCTGTACTTCGTATTATGTACCTACAAACACTTATAAATATTACAATTATACCACTAATATTAATTATAAAAGTTATTTATATTTATCCAATACCACTTATTGTATTATTTTCCCCCGACTAAATGACCGTCTATCAATCGCCAACATTGACAGTATTTCGATGCTTAAATTTGACACGATAACACATAGCCCCATTGACAAGACTTTTACTCTGCGGGCGGCCTGAACACAGTGGCGGATGATATCGATGCAACTCAGTTGTGCGATAACAAACCGGTTTCGTGCCTTGAAGACTGCACTACTATTTTTGCCGAGTTTAAGAAACCTTTTACTATACTAACGCAGAACATTCGCAGTCACCAATGTAATATAGATTATTTTAAATGTGTTCTGAAACGCGCCAACCTTACACCAGACGTTATAGTTTTGACGGAAAGCTGGTTACCAGCATGCCCTCATCTCCCGTCTATTGATGGTTACAATTGCTTTGCTTCAGATAAGCACTTCCTACAAAACGACGGAGTGATTATTTTTGTCCGAAACCACCATAAAGTAGGACTCAATAGAACTAATGTTATTAAGGAAGCAAATACATCATTTTTAAGAATAAATAATCACATTAATATATTAGGCGTTTATAGATCACCGAGTTATCAGAACCCGGGAGTTTTTATTGATTCTCTCGCTTTGTTGTTGAAGCAAAACAAAGAAAGTACCCATTTCATTATAACGGGAGACTTAAATATTAATTTAATTGCAAACTCCTACAGCCCGGGTGCTGATGACTACTTGAACGTGTGCTCGGAACACGGTTTCTATGCAGGTAACTCACTGCCTACGCGAGGTGCAAACTGTCTAGACCACGTGATGATTAGGTCCAGGCTCAAATCTGCTGTTTTTATTTGCCCTGAAGACATCACTGATCATTCCCTTATACTGTCAGTCTTGGATTGCTCACAACGTAAGGAAAATACAAAAAAAATATCTAGAATGAACCCGAAGGCAGTTTTGGCTGAAATTGAAAATATTGACTGGGCGGGGCTCTACAACATGCGCGACGTAAATGAAGCATGTGACTTCTTTTGTACGAATCTAACTGATATAATTAAAAAACACACAAATACAGTTTCATCGAATACCAAGGTCGCGATCAAAGACTGGATAACGCCTGGGCTGCTCAAATGTATTCGCGAAAGGAGCCGACTTCACAGGCTGGCAACGGAAAATCCGAACAATATGGCAACCCAAAGCAAATACAAAAGCTACAGAAACACTTGCTCGGACCTGTTGAAGGCGGAGAAGACAAAATACCACCAGAAACAACTAACGGAGGCCCGGCTGGATGCGAAGAAAACTTGGAAGGCAGTCAAGTCTATATGTAACATTACATCCTTGCGTGACCAAGCGACTGAACTACTCACCCTCAAGGAGAATCCTGTTAAATCCCTAAACGAAGTCAACACATTTTTCACGTCCGTTGGCAAGAACCTAGCGGAAGTGGCCCTAGCAAGGAAACAAGTGAGTGAAGAAAGTCTGGCCAGCTCGGAATGTCGACAAGCAGCGCCATCTCTTGCTTCGTCATTCTTCTTCAGACCCACAGATGTCCACGAAATTGCCTCGTTCATTAGGCAACTAAAGATAGGAAGTTCGCCAGGCATAGACGGCATAACACCGCACCTGTTAAAAATGTCAGTTAAATACCTATCAGAACCCATAGCATATCTTTGTAACCTCAGCATGACGTCAGGAACATTTCCCGATGTCCTCAAAGTAGCATTAGTCACACCAATCCACAAAGCAGGAAACAGAAATGAGATCACAAATTATCGGCCCATCTCTCTTCTTAGTGTTATCGGCAAACTTATTGAGAAGGTCATAAATCTTCAACTTCTCAAATATGTCGAAAGTAATGGCCTCTTGTCACCAAACCAGTTTGGTTTCAGGCAGAAACGCTCTACAGAACAAGCAGTCAATCTACTTATTAACAATATAGTCGACTGTGTTGATAGAGGTGAAAAGTGTTTGAGCGTATTTCTAGATCTTGCTAAGGCCTTTGACACTGTTTCTGTTTCCATTCTCTTGGCTAAGCTCGAACGACTTGGGGTACGGGGATTAGTATTGAACTGGTTTAGAACTTATGTCCAGGGTCGAAAGCAGTGCGTTCGGGTAGGAGCCCATTACAGCGAGTTTTCAAATGTGAATTTCGGAGTGCCCCAAGGAAGCGTGCTGGGACCAACTTTATTCCTGATCTATATCAATGGTCTCTGCAACCTTAAACTGTACAAAACAACAATTGTGTCCTTTGCGGATGATACAGCAATCCTCGTTGAGGGTAAGGACTGGTCAGAAGTGCAGAAAATAGCCGAGCTAACCATGAGCGTAGTTGCAGACTGGCTTGACGCAAATTTACTGACTTTGAATGTAAAAAAAACTAAATATTTATGTTTCTCCATCATTCCTGGAGGTCAACCTAGTGATGACTTTTCCATTAGGGTCGGCCCGCAGAACGAGTTACTCATGCCCACAGTAGGAACTGATAACACCCTTGAGCGCACTAGTGTATTCAAATACCTCGGCATATATTTGGACAGTCACTTGACTTGGCGTCAGCACATACAGTCCCTGAAGTGTCGTGTTCGCAAGCTTATGTTTGTGTTCCGACTCCTAAGAAATGTTGCGTACCCAGAGCTCCTCAGAACAGTGTACTTTGCGCTCGGTGAGTCAATACTGGGATATTGTAACTCTGCCTGGGGTGGAGCAGCTAAGAGCCACCTGATCACCTTAGAAAGAGCGCAACGATCACTGTTAAAAGTCGCACTCTATAAACCTTTCCGTTATAGCACAAAAGAACTTTATATGGATGCCAACGTTCTTACCGTGCGCCAGCTGTATCTCAGAAAAGTCATGCTTGAATACGGTAGGAAACACGACGGGAACTTCAACGCAGACACGCGACGACGGCAACGATGGAAAACTCCTAAGTGCCGCACCAAATTTGCCCAACGTTTTAGTTCATTTATCTCCCCGTTCATTATGAAGATCTTCTGTGAATCTTATAAGGCCACTAGACCACCCCATAGAAAACTAGTAACGCAGTGGCTCATGCAATATAACTACCGCGAGACTGAGCTGCTTCTGACTGTGATGAAATAAACAACTCCAACCCTACATGTTTAACCTTGACTTCAATATTAAGACTGTCTCCAATATTAAGACTGTTACCCTATTATTAATATTAAGACTGTTACCCTATTATTCAATGTACTCTATGACTGTCACCTATGTCAATATATACTTCACTTTATTTCTTAAACTTAAATTTAAAATTGCATGCTTAGATTTTAGTCTTTAGATTTTGTACTCTGTACGAAGGCACGTATCAAGCTAATGTTGTTGCCTCACTGGGTCCTGTAACACAGGGAATCCTAGCTCAGGACCCAAAGCCATGAGTTATTTGTTGCATGTTTTTGTTGAATAAATATATTTCATTTCATTTCATATTTCAACTAAAATAAAAGTCTATCTAACTATAATTCGCCCTAAGACTAAATCTGTGTAAAATTCATTATAATTAGATAAGGCTGGTTGGTTTCCTAAATAAATAAATAAATAAATCAGACCAACCTGAGATGTCATGACTTATGAACGTTTATCTCAATCATAATTTCTATTTTGATAGTCTAATTTTGTAAAGCCCTGTCTATTTCGGTAGGTTTGTTAATTGTTTGCAAATTAAATGCATTTCTTTCCTACTTTCTTCCAGTGCGCCACTGTAGAGCGACAACAGCGCCCTCTACACCCTTTAGCGCTCGACAGAGCGTTAGCAGCTTAGCGGTCACTCGAGTGTGACAGCGGCTCGCTTCTGCTTGAGATCGCGAGAACAGCTATGAACTAACATGTTACAGTCAATTGACGACACAACTCGGTTCAAATCCCGGTAATGGCAGATATTTGTGCGATGAGCACGAGTATTTGTTCCTGAGTCTTGGATGTTTTCTACGTATTTAAGTATATATTTCTATAAATAAGTAAGTTTATCGTTTTCTAGTACCCATAGTAGAGTCAACAGCAAAAGAAGATGATCATTTGAGTACCTTATCGTACTAACCTAACAAAACTGCGACAGTTGGGATGTGGCAAAGTACTAAAATGATTATATATTTTTGCTGTTAATTGTACAAGCCTAGAGCTAAGTTTGGGACTCGGTCAATTTGTGTGATATTGTCCCCTGACATTTAATGAAACTCGCGATACCACATGTGACGCACACTAGACGCCTTGAAGTAATGAGTAGGAAATTGAAGAAATTAATCAATTTATGTTTATTTATTATAAATACTGTACGTGTGTAGTTAAGTCTATTTAGTTTGAGTTGGTGAATTTGTTTATTCCGCCTACCATGTATTTGTGTCCTTGGTTTTTCTCTGTCCAAGGTTATCTGGAAGAGATCGCTATTTACTGTATTGTTTACGCCGCCTAGCGACTCCAAATCCTACACAAATTAATCAATTTACTTATTTGTAAAGCATAGGTAACTAACTTGGTACAATCGTTAAAGTGACTTTTGGCCATTGCTTACGTACAGTCAACCAATTTGATTGCTAGGCCACTATGGACTATGTCAACTTGACGTTGGAAACCAAATTAAAATAAGTCTCTTATGTTTTGGTTGACAACGTCACTTTGACATGGTCTTTAGTAGCCTAGGAATCAAATATGTTGACGATACATGCAGTGTTTATGTATTATTGTTATCGTAAATAGTTTAAAAGAATACAGTGTAAAAACTCCAAGTTAAAAAGAGAGTTTATAGGACAGCAAATTCGTGCTACAGCTTGTGAGGTAACGAAAAACGATTGTAATTAATTGACTAGTACCTAACTAAGATATTCCATCTACAAGGAGCTACACATATAACACACATAGCTATCCTTCAAGAAGCCCAATAATGTTTAACAGTAGCACTAACCAATTTGAACTCTACGAATCACATCCCCGCCCTTGTGTGAGTTTTAAACAGTCTTCAGCTAGAAATAAGAATGGTTTGTTTACAAAATACAACTACGATAACTTGTATGCCTATATAGAAAATATATGCCACGCTATGATGTGATATGATGTGATATGATGTGATGAATCGTCGATTTGTTCACAAATATAATATGTTTTGTTAACAACGTAACATATTATCATCTTTAGTTTACTCGTCTGTATAAATCTATCAGCAAATATCGACCCTTTTACATTTAAACGACGTAAACGACACGGAGATTTCAAGGCATTTTCTTTTCTAATCACTCGACATTGAAATCTTTTCTCATAGCTTAGTTTTGCAACTAACGCCTTATAAGCGTTTGAATTTAGATTATGATTGTTTCGTGTTTGTCATAGTAGCGAAAGATCTAGCTGCGAGATGTTTACGGGCTCTTAGCAAATAATTGACAAGTTTACATTAAGGCCTGAGACGTTCTCGAATGAGTTTGTTTGTTCTATGGGGGTTGGGGAATCTATAGATGGTTAAATAAGACGAAGGTTACTATACTCTCGTCGAGTGTGGGTGCCGACATTAACGGCTTGATTCTTGCGGCGCTTCTTCTCAACCGTGGGAATCGCTGGTAGGCTTGACATGTAATGATCATGACAATGAAGGTGATGATGATGGCCTACTCACAGAATAAAGATATAGTCATTTTTCTGACGATCACCCACTGTACTGAAGGGGTACGCGGATGTGCGTTTTTACGGTAAGATGAGCTTCATAAAAAACAAGTGATGCAGTACACTAGATAATTATATATTTAATACACGTTGGCCTAGTTGGAAGTGGCCCTGCCTCCGAAGCCAGCCGTCCTGGGTTCAAATCCTGGTAAAGGCAGATATTTGTGTGATGAGCGCAAATATTTGTTCCTGAATCTTGGATGTTTTCTATATATTTTTAATTATGTATTTCTCTATTTAAGTATGATTATCGTTGTCTAGTACCAATAGTACAAGCCTAGAGTTTATTTTAGGACTAGGTAAATTTGTGTGAGATTGTCCCCTGATATTATAATAATTATTATTGTTATACGGCTACGTTTGTCAAGCAAATAGGACCTCTGCGGAGATGAAGTGAAAGTTGCCAATCAAATTGTAGAGCTCCAAAATTGATGTCAGACTCTCAAACATGGATGTTCGTTCCAATACTTTTTTTTTGGGACATAATTGAGCCAGAAAACAGCAAAGCTAATATAATTGTTCCTCTCCTCTCACGGAACCCAATAAGAAACCAATTAATTAGCCACTCCGTCGTTTAACGTCGCGAAAAAGTCAGACATTATATAACTCGGTTATAATGTAGCTAATTGGTTCTGCGCCAAGTAGGCTTCCGGCGCGCCGCTGTCCGAACTTCTGACGGTAATTGTGCCTAGACGCGCTCTCTCTTCGCGGGAATACCGCATTAGAGTGATAGCTGTCGATTTAATCCGTACCTAAGAGCTTGCTAATAGATTTGATATCGTTATACCTTGTTAGATTCTATCGCGATTCATTCTGCGGGCAGATTATCGCGATTCCTTAGGGAACGGTTTCGACAAACGAAATGTATTCTACGCCCACGATGTCAGTCTCTTTTAATTAGTGGTTCGGTAAACGTGCTCGAGTTATTTTTTTTTCCAGTGGCAAAGTAGAGGAGCCTCGTGGAAACAGAGAAACTACGCCATTTAAAACATAAACACATGGTTAGACAGAACTTTTAACCATCTATCTATGTTTTAAATAAGTATATGGCCATTTGCATAGTCTAATATTTGTTATGTTTGGTCATAAGAGCAATAAACCAAGAATGTAACGCTCAGGTTAAAAACCAATATTTATGCAGGTAGTTCACTTTTTAAATTCGCATAAGGTACAGAATTTTCTGGTAATTAAACTATTTAGCACTTCGTGGCCCGTTTCCGCATCACAGTGTATTATTTGACCTTAGAAGCGGCCACCCTCATTTTATCGGATTATTAAATAGGTCTCGTTAACACAGACCTAAGAGTAAAACTCTCATCGCTCGTTGACCCATAGTTTTTGAAATATAAAGAAAATTAAGAAAAATCCATAGAAACCAGAAAAACAAATTATCTCTTCTGTACGTACATATTATTCATCAAACTTAGTGCAGACTGAAAGGGTTACCGTAAAGGTATCTTAGGAACAAAAAAAAATGCTAAAAAACTTTCAAAATTTTGAGTTACAAACGAATTTTACCATTTTGGATATAATTTTTTTTCTAAGGCATCTTTCCGTATTAGCATTTTATTTTAATGCAAAATGATTAATAATATTAATATATGTTCCCACAAAAAAAATCAGATGCTACAACAGCAGGACTTAGAAAATATGATTTTTGAAATTTTTTGATTAGGGTTGTCAACTCAATGATGCGATTTCTAAACTCCACTCTTGCGTGACCTGTTAATGACAGTTTGATGTAAAAATGGTTCACCTAGTTTATAAATTTAAAATAATAAGTTAAATTATTTTTTCTTCGAAGAAGGTTATTGTGTGGTATTGGGAAGGGGTCCGCCCTCGTGAGGCAATTGCTAGAACCCAATACCTATACACAATAACTGGAGAAGCGGGGGTGAGGTCATCGGAAGCCAGAATTGTAGAAGAAAGAAAAACGAAAATTCAACAAGAAATAAGGGATAAAATGTCATGTTTGGTTGATGTAGTACGGCCAAATTCAGGTACCACAAATGACGGAAATGGGTAATTATCTCAACCACATTTTTTGAGCGGCGGACGTGATAATTGGGGTGTAAAGTACATGTATTGGAAAACTATTTATTTTATAAATAATCTTACTCAAAGTACCATATTGAGCCAAAGTTAAAATTATTATTAACTTATTATATTTATCGTAAAAAAATATTTTCAATCCAAAATCAATTTTGGTGTCGTGTCCTGTACTTCCCGCATATACTGATATGTCGTGGTACAAACTTATTAAGCCTCAACTAGACTTATATTTTAGTTATATGTATTCCTTATTAGTTGAGGTATTTTAAAATGTATCAATTATTGCATTTGAAAGTAAAAGGAAACTGGGAGCAGTGTAAATAAAACTGTCCAAGCGAAATAGTTAATTTTGGTGGTGAATATTGAAATTGATTTTATGATCGAACGAAACGTGATTAAACAAACAAATATAGCGTCAGATGTTCGTTCAGTTTCACTCCAGCAATAGACGGTGAAAGATTTGTACCATCTTTCTGCGTCTTCCAGCTAAGCACATAAGTATCTAATTTTGGTGGCATGGAATACACTTTATTAATCGTGATAACTTAGATAAGTCATTATTTCGCAAATAGTTTTGTTGTGTGATAGTTTTTTCAAGTGTGTTTATGGTGTCTTTTTAACTGTAACGAGTTAATTTTTTTTTAAACTAAAACATTTGTTTTTAATTAAAAAAAAATGTTAAATTTTATAATTTTGGTGGTACAATTTTGGTGGCTTTTGTGAAACACCAAAATTATCAAAATTTCTGGTCTCCATCAAAATTATTTAAACAACAAATAATCATTATTTATTATATTAGAAACCTACGTTTTGGATTTTCAAAAATAACAAGGAAGATTCCCTAACGATTATATTTTAATTAGCCCGATATGTTATTATTGATCGTGAGTTTTTCTAAGAAAAGTAATTTTGGTGGATAATAACAATTTTGGTGGTACATAATTAGTAAAATCGTTATATCTTAAAAAACACTTAGTATAATAAAGGGCCATTTTAACACTGTTTTTATAATGACTAATGACGTCACTTAAACGTTTAATTGTAAACCCTACTAAGAAAATAAAAAATACCACCAAAATTAGGATAATTTGACGCTTGTTGAAATTCACCCAAATACTGCTCGAACCGCGCTCTCAGACAAAAATCGCCAAATGTTTGCTGAAATTTTGGGTGTAGAGGCATGGTTGGTTGATGATTTGCATACTATTTTAGTAGCGCTCTCAAGTGGACTACCAATTGACGAAGAAAAGTTCGGAGTATTTTGCAAATCTCTCGCCTATAAATATGTACAAAAGTATAACTGGTGTTATATGTCAGTCACACTACATAAAATATTAATTCACGGTCGGCAAATTATAGAATCCAGCTCATTGCCAATAGGTATGTTATCGGAACAAGCCGGTGAATCCCGAAACAAATATTGGCGTTACGATCGGGAACACCACACACGAAAATTAGACAGGAAAATTACTATATTAGATTTATTCCATCGCGCACTAGAATCGTCCGATCTCTACTTATCATCTATTACAATATCTAACCGCAAGAAACAAAAAAAAACATTACCAATACCAAAAAAAGTTATCTCATTGTTAAAAGTTACAACAGATAATGTTGTATCTTTTAACAGTGAAGAGAACAACCGAGGCGAAGACGACATCACACTTAAAACAGACGAAATTTTACTATTATCGGATAGCGAAGACAACGCATAAGATAATTTCCAACATAATAGTAAACCCATTCCGGACGTATGTTATATATTTTGGAAAAGATTTATTTTTCAAATCATTTCTGTTATAAATATGATCAGATTATACCTATAAAAAAACTATTTTGTTTTAATTAACCCAATTTTTTTAAAGTATGTTTTAGTGACAACCCTATTTCCATAGAAATCAGAAAAAAACTTAGAAATGCAATATCTCAGAGGTCCTGCTAGTTAAAAATCTCGTTTGAACTTTAATATGTGGCTACATTTTGTACTTACATTTTAAAAGGAAATAAAAATGCTAATACAGCGTAATTATTTAAATATTTAAATATTTCCGATAATTGAAAAATATTTTTTTTCTTGCTTTTTTCAAGAGTCAGTAACTTGCATTTTTTTTAATGTGTCGTTTTTGACTAGCTATTGATCGGTAAAATTTAACGGACTGATAAATTAAGTTTTTGGGAGATACAAGGAAATTTTGTTTTCATGAATGACCTTGAAAAATTAGAAAAACTATTGTATTTTCGAAACTAAGCAAAATAACTACATGGGTGTTTTTTATAATGATTTATTAGAGTTTGAACCTTTATATTAAACAATAAAACAAGCATGGCCGCATCTGAGGTCAAATAATACACTGTGCGCATCGTTGTTGGGCATTTTTTGTCAAAAAAACAGCAGAAATTAAAAAACATTTATAAAGCAAAGAAAATCCCAGTTTGTTCTCGTTTTCACAGCTAGAAATACCAGGGCAGCATGTGACAGAGCGAGTGGTGGCCGCGCGCGGTCGGTAAACAGGCCATTACGCGCGGCCAGCGCATAACTCTTCGCAGCGTATTACTGATCGTACACGGGAAACATGGGACTTGAGAGGAAATGTTATAATAACCTTGAAGTTGACTATTTAAAATAAAACAGTGGCAAACATTCTTCAAAATTATCACGTCTGTGTATGTACGGTAGGCCTTATACCTATGTAGCTGCTCAGTGCATGCCATTTTTTTTTACATAATGTTTGAAATGCAGCACTAATCTGTCAAACCCAACGTGAAAATAACCTTCTTTGTATATATTTTTTAAAAAGCTATCTATATTTTTGTTGTTTAGTATTCGGTAAGAGTTTTAGACTTTCTAGGTCCATCTTCCCCACTTGTCTGTGACGGTTTCTTGATAAATCTTGCTTTCCGCAAAAAGACAAGTCTTTTTTTCTTTTAACCTAATAATAACTATAACGGCAAGGTGAAAAAAGACACTAGAACAAAGCCTGACTTTCGGAGGCATAATCTTCCAGTTACTTTCAGTTTCAGTGGTAAGCTGTAGCAGTATTGTACTCAAGGATAAAACGGTTTCTGATTCAATTATTGATTATCTTTTCTAATATTATCTGCCCTCTCTATGTGTGTGTACTATGTAAGATTATTAAAAATAAAGAAATTTTATATTATCTTATACACTTCCCTTTGTGTAAAACTTTTTTTTTAATAGCCTGAGTTTGTGTCCCACTGCTGGGCAAAGGCCTCTCCCTCGGATTCCCATCCCAGTCTGTCCATGGCAATTTGTGACCAATCGCTTCGAAATGCATCTAAGTCCAGTAAGTAACTAAGTACTTTTGTTACTATATCATTAAGAATAATTATATTTATTTTAAATCTGGAAGTTAAGTTTTTTTGTAATAAATCTTTATACTAAGAAGTAAAATAACAATCAAAATCAAATCGAATCAAAATATTTATTCAGTAAATAGGCCCCCATGGGGCTCTTTTACACGTCGGTAATATGAAGTGAATTTACTAGCGCTTCAGATAAGACCATCATTGCGGAGAAGAAGCGCCAAGAAACTCCAGAATACTCATGTAACAAATAAGCATTATAAAAAACCTAACCTACGGGAGCCGCGAGGCAGGGCTCAAGCTACCGGTGGTTAGGGCTGCAGAGAGAGGAACCTCCTCACGTACCGAGGAGAACAGCTCTTTGTATCTGGCTCTTGATCCAGCCACCTAGCGATAGACTCTTAAGGTGTTGGTCGAGACTCTTTATAAGACTGTTCGCCGAAACAAATATCGGGACAATGGTCGTCGAGTCAATATCCCACATGGCGGTCACCGCGTGAGCTAAAAGTCCTTCTCAGCCTTTGCAATATTTTTAAGTTAATCAATAAATATTACAAGTATGATTATTATCGTAACTTAACTGCACCAAATTGGATAATTATTTGTGTTGTGTTCGTGATTGTCAGGACCCCTCCGCATTTTCTCACAAAACTTTTTAAGTCCTACTATCGGAACTCCGAAAACATTTCTCATACCATTTTACATCATAATGATCACTCTTCCTTATCATTTTTCATAATAAATATTAATCATACACTTGTTAATTTTCCGGATTTTATAAATATCCAACTGGTAAATAAAATTAGGTTAGGTTTAATTATAAACTTCCTAAAATCAGAACGGTTTCAGCAAAGTTCACTTTTGGAGTTGCGATGATTATGAATTACAAATTAGGAATAAACTTTAGAATTTTATGTGAGTCAACATGGACCCCAGGACAAAGTTTCTGTGACACAAAACAAGATAAAAGAAATGTTGTGACACGACGACCCTATCAGAGCCGTCTGTCCTTCTCACAAATGTAAATTGGATGATGTAGTTGTACCTTAATAACATAAGTACAGAGTGTAGTGTGACCTTTACGCCATATTAGATTAGTGAATGGGCTCTTTAAGTAATTCGTGTAATTGGCTGGAAATTCCTTTCTTAGAAAAACTATAAATTTGAAAGTAGCGCAGACGCATTCGAGAAACAAAAGCCCTTAGAAATATGCAGTTGTATTTTAGCCCTGGAGAGAGGCAGTTGTGTTCATGTAAAGTTCACTAGTAAGATTTGTTACAATAAATACATAATAAGCAAGTCTGATTTGGTGAGTTTTTGAACTAGATCCCTAGATATTTGATCAATGCTTTTATGTTTAATACTTATTCCTTCCACAGCGTTTCGTCTTTATTGACCTGACTAGGTCCTGGTTCAATAAAACCCAGTGCTATACTTTATCTTTATTATAACAAAAGCTCTACATAGTCCTTCAGATTTGTGTAACTTCAAGTGATACGGGCTTAAGCACCAAATGATGTTTTGGAGTCCAGATGTAGATTAAGGTCTTGCTGGACGTTGCCTCTGAGTTCCTTCACAGTCTCCACGGAGGCTAGCGTAGCAGACGCTTATAACAAACCTGAAATGGCTCTAATGAAGCTACCTTTATCCTACGGGATTATAAAGAAGCGGTTGAATGCCCATGATTAGGGACTAGCACTGGAGATATTGTGCTAGGATCTGGAAGCAGGAATGAAATCCAAAGGCTTGCCAGATCACCTTCTTCATCACCTTCATCCATTTGCATAATCACGTCCTCCATTTCCACTATACCTTTGGCAGTTTAAAAATCCTTCCTAGAGAGCGCAAATATTCTCATATTTGATAAAAAATGTAGGGCCAACTCTCTATTGTGGATCCCTCTTATTCCCCTTGGTTGACTGTAACGTACAATATCCAACAAAGACTTTTAGTTCGTTCTTTTGAATTCACCCTAGCTTCATACTCCTTCCGAGTCCTCGCTGGAAGGCTGTCCCGTAAGGACGACGTGGCCTAAAGTAGGGGGCGGTGGCGGTGCCTCCTACCACACTTTGTGGCGAGCTTTAATCTAATTTCACTAACTTCTCATACATCAATCTTCTGAAGCTGGATTGCTACGTCACAACATATTCCTACCAATCTTCTAGACGATCTCGCTGGCCTTTTGATTTTTATTTCAGTTACTAGTATTCTGAACGTTTAGTTAGATATTTAGTTCTCCTCTTTTAGTCGCAGCTAGCGTTACAATGTGAAGCGGGGCGAAGCCGCTGGCGGGCCGCTATATAGTAAATAGATAAAACCCCCGACGTAATGGCAACCCCTACTTTTAGCCCTGACAACTCTTAAATGGGTCTATATTATCTGTCATAATTATTTTTAGTCATAATGTGTTTTAAGTCATAATTATCGCAAGTTATTACTTATTTTTAGTGAGAAGTTCTTAATTATTCAGGATTTTTATAAATCAAAACTATTCTAACCTAACCTTATCTACACGTTAGATACCAAGAAAATTCTGAAAGTAAACGGTTTCAGCGATGTAAAAAATTATGACTATCAACAATTATGTCAACAATGACATTATGACAAAAAGATCATCTCTTAAACAACTCAACCGATTTCCATCAAACTGACCACGATGCCACATACAGAAACACACAAAAAATTTATAACACCACAGTTGCGTCGGAGGTAAAAACTAAATGCAACTGCTGCATCTGCCCCACATTTCCTGTGCATGCTAATCTCTGCTCTAATGCACTAATCCACACTGATGTGCGACAATTGCCATCATTACGTGCGTGTGTGTGCGCGCCTCGGGGCGACGCACGCGCGATGCTATTTTATTCCTGCTCACGTTAGTTTCATAATCGTTTTAAAAATGAACAACTTTTTTTTTCATAGGTCAAGGGCTTCTTTTCTAATGCGTTATAAGTTATAAAGATATCGTGTTTGACGTGTTTTAGAATCGTTTATGACTCCGTCGCCATTATTGTAAGAGTTATGTTAAGACATAAGAGTTATCAAAACGTTGACAATACGGAAACACGTCAAAGACGATATCGTTATTATGATTACCGTGTAGAATCCCAGCCCAGGGTCTATTTCGAGTGGCATAATCATTGTCATTTGTACATTAGAATTAATTGTTTTTTTTTTATGATAATGAGAAGGCACACGAGCACTCAGGCCACCTGATGGTAAGTGGAATCTCAGATCCAATGACATTTAAATTCTCAAGACTATAATCTTAAAACTGCAATCCCAAGACTTCAAATGCGTTGCCAACCCTGAGGACCAAGATGGAATGTCATAGTAATTTCACCGGTTGTCATATCCCCACACCGGAACACAACAATGCAAATACTGTGACGTGGAAGTTGTTAATGGTGGTAGCGATCCGGACGGACCCTGCATACGATCCTACCATCACCAAAACGAAAATGTTTAGTCGAAAACGGTTTTTACAATTGAAACAGTTTTATTAATTTTTATAAAAAGTAACGTAACCTAACCTAGCTTAACTAATCTGACACTATTATATAATTATTAAATTCGGTGATATCAGCCTAAAATTATTTAAGACGAAATTATTTTAGACCAAACAACCGTTCTACCATTATACAGTTTATCAAGTGTTTATGAATCTTGTTTTCTTGACTGTGTACTGACTCATTTACTATTGGAAAATATTTAATAGACACTTAAATAAGTAATGAATGCCAAATCAAATGATCAAGATACAGTGAGATCGCTCAAGATGCTTCGCGGGGTACAACTGCAATTCTGTTGGCACCGCGCCAAGCAGGTTACTCCGAAGCACTTTAACAAAAATCAGTCGCTCTATCCTTTTTACTCTGCAGTTATTACGTGGTTGGAGGAAAGGGGCAGGACTGACGAAGCTTACAACTTGGAGTTTTGGGGTGAGGCCCCGGAGAGGGCACCCAACACTCTAATCTCGCATCTCTGCGATTGAAACAGACGTGAGACTAAACGTGAACTGAGTTCTTATTTATGATTGAACGAAGAAGTTTTAAGCATGAGTTATTGTTCCTCGTGTTATAACGCAGTCAGGTTGCATCTCCCAAAAGTTGGTCCTTCGATTTTATATAGATAGAGATTCAGTGCCAGATGGCAAAAAATATTCCCTTCTAATTTCGTATTGTTCATAATTCATAATTATTAACATACACATACATATTATCACGCTTTCATTCCCAGAGTGGGGTAGGCAGAGCTGCAGAAATACCAACAACTACAACAAGAGTAGTTGGCAATTCTGTAACCACATTTTGCACAAAAAGGCTAAGATGTTTACCAGTGTATTATTATCATTAGTGTATTATTGTTAGTCATAATTATTTATTTGCATATAAACACTTAACACACTAACACTTGCTATAAATTCTTGGTCTGATTGTGCCAAATGTAATTACAGTATTATAGCCAAGTCTTTTTATAGTAGTTGGTATTGCTGTAGATCTGCCACCCACTTTGGGAATGAATCCTTGTTGTAAACGTGGTACAACAAAATGTTGTTGCGTTATATGTGACACAGACTCTCAAATTATTGGCTAGGCAACTCGAACTTGGCTGGATTTTTAAATACATTCTTTACCTGTTTACATGTTGCATTTTTAATTTTATTTATTATATGACATGGAAACCCATTTAAAATGCCGGGCAGTGTACGCGTCCATACTCTTTTACCATATTCGTTATTACTTCTGGGTACTAGAAATGTTTTGCTATATGATTGTTCCCGTAGGTTTTCCGGTCTTTGTTTTTTATTTAAATGGGTTATCTTGTTGCTATACTCTGTAACGATAGCTAGGTCTACTTTATCGAATATAGACATCACCCTGCAATAGTTAAAAAGGTCTTGATAGTCATTTCTATATTTGTATTTAATCTTAAGAGGAACAATTGTTTTAAGTAATCGTAACTGTAAGTTATATATATCTTTTAAGTATGTTTTGTAAGTGCTTCCATAACTAGACAATCCATAACTAATCACAGAATCAGCCAATGACATATACAATAGTCTTAATGTTTTGTAAGGAACTCTGTTTTTAAGAATACATAGTTTGGACAGGATTGATCTTAGTTTATTGCACACACGGCCTATTTGTGGACCCCAGTTAAATTTATGGTCTATTGCTAGTCCGAGGTACGTGTGTTCCGTTACGAGTTCTAGATCAGCACAGGTGCACGCAGGGCTTTGCGTATGCATGCAGGAGTGCTCGTGGGCCAAAATCCTCGGAGTGATGGTAGCTTTCTTTTTTTGGTAGTATGGTGAGTGGATGTGCATCAATTTAGTTTTACTGTAATTAATGGAAAGTCCTTGGTCGTGAGCCCACTTACATAAACGATCGAAATCCTGTTGCATCATGCTTTGCGCTGACATGACATCTCTATGAGCCGTGATCAGGCATGTATCATCAGCAAATTGGTATAGAGAGCCATGTTGAAATATTTTATCCATATCGTTTACATATAATAGGTACTCGGTTGGCCCTAAAATCGATCCTTGTGCCGTTCCTTGTGAGGTTGGAATCATGGCACTGAGCTCACCCGCTATGCTGACCGCGTTGTACCTATTAGTATGATAGTTTTTAATGAGTTCAAGGACAGGACCCTGTATACCATTTTGCTGGAGTTTTTGATAGAGTGTAGTATAATTCAATGTGTCGAAAGCTTTGCTAAAATCAATCATTACAACCAGTACATTAAGTCTTTTATCTAGAAGATCATTGATTTCATCTGTAAATGATGACAATAGTTGAGATGTACTTTTATTTTTCTGAAAACCGTATTGTTTTTCGTGGATAATCCCATTAGCTAATAAAAATTTATTTATCGAGTCTCCAAAATATTTTTCGATGATTTTATCAATATCGCTTTTACGATTTATAGAGAATGTATTTGTTACGTTTCATAAACCGTGTTTGAACTGGAAGACCCAAATTTCTCAGATGGAAATACATCATACACAGTGTTAGCGATCAGGCTTTGTTTTGCCGTTTGGTTTGGAAAAGTTAAAAAGGACTCAAAGGTGGACTAACGTATAAAATAGCAGTAAATACATTCGGGCATTCGCCACGTGAATAATAAAAAAATCAGGGACAAAAACCTAGTTGGAACAATACACCGGTGGCTCATACCTCCGTCGCAGCTCGGGACAAACGCGCCGGGTCCATTAGGCGAATTAAACGGCTGACATGTCTCGGCGCTACCGCTACCGCCACCCACTACCGCTACCGCTGGTAATGAATATGTTAGCGACATAACATAACTCCTACGAGCTCTCTGCGACAATGAGCATTGTGGTTGCTTGTGTTTAACGTAAATGGATATCATTTTGATTTTTTAAATTCGCCACATTATTGAGACTTAAGGACACATGTTATTGTAGCCAATGAATAGAGTTAGATAGTGAGTCCACAGGGCCACTATTTCACTGCGTTAAAACGATATTGTTCTTGATGTGTTTTAGTGTCGTTTTTAACTCGGACGCTATTGTTGTCAAGTAGGAAGAGTTATCAAGATGTTGACAATACGGAAACACGTCAAAGGTGATATCGTTATCACCGTGTAGAATATCAGCCCAGGGCCTCTATTCTTCTGGGCCTCTATTCAAGTGCGTTATAACGATATCGTTTTTGACCTGTTTCCATATTGTCAACGTTTTGATAACTCTTATGTCATTTACAATAATGGCGACTGTGACATAAACGATTCTTAAACGTGTCAAATACGATATCGTTTTAACGCACCTGAATAGAGGCCCTGTGCTATAACGATATCGCGTTTGACGTGTTTTACAATCGTTTATGTCACAGTCGCCATTATTGTAAATGACATAAGAGTTAGCAAAACGTTGACAATACGGAAACACGTCAAAGACGATATCGTTATTACCGTGTTGAATCCCAGCCCAGTGGGCCTAACATGCTGCCAATGGGAACTAGTGTCAAATACGTCAAAAGGGAACTGGTGTCAAATACGTCAAACGGGAACTAGTTTCAAATATTATTATGAAATTATTCAAATAACAGCCACACGGGGTTAGAGTAGCTTAGTAATAAAATGACTCAAGTCACACAAAACTTACTTTCATTTTAAACTTTAACACTTAATTATATAGACGAATTGAAGTCCCGAGCCTATATCAAAATCTTATCCCGTGGCAGTGGGCTAGGCCCATTGGGCCCCTAAACTACTGTGTAAAACCATATTGCCTTTGACATTTTATCGTATTGTTCATAACGCGGACGCCATTAATGTCTAGTAAGTAAGAGCTAATGTAACGTTGACAATACGATAATATAACAAAAGCAATAATTATTGTACTGCGGTGACAGGTGTCATGCTGATAGCTGTCCCCTATTTCACCATATCGACAATGACAGGTGACAGTTGATATTTCAATTTACATGAAGCAGCTTATATGAATCGCAGTGATGTATCAGCGTGTTAACTTTAAAATGTACACCGAATTATCACCTGTCACGTGTCATTGTCAAGATGATGAAATAGGGGGCTGGTTTCCCATGAAAAAACCTTGGTTTAGCACAAAGCTCGGACTCCTTTTCTCTTAAGTGCATGCACAAACTTCAAATAAATCCCAACAAGACTATGATCTTCCGCGCCCGACTAATAGATGGCGCGCAATTAAACAGTAAATTACGCCGCCCCCCCCCCGCGCGGCCCGCAGGCGCCGCGGTATTTATACCGTCGTTAAGTCGCCACGGGCGATTTACGGCGCGCGAGTCGCTGTTAAACTAGGGAGATGTGGCTCAAAGTCACCGGTACAATTTATGCGCGAGCCAAGTAGTTTGACGCGCGTTGTTTGCATGAGAGTAAAGTCGTCACCTATGATCACGATTAAAGAATATTACCTGTTCCTACCTACCGGGTCACTGTTCCAGTTTGTTTTAACCCATCTAGCTTCTGAATCGTAATCATGTTGTTGATTATAGTAGCTCTGTAGTATTTACTTTACAGTAAAAGTTTGTATACAATCATCAAAAGCATGATGGGCAAAAAATAAATTTTAGTATGGCCAAATCATCTCAAGTTTGCATGATAATACTCGTACATAAGCATTTGTGCGTGGAAGTACAGATGCCTAGTTAATATTTACATATATACATATGTGCATGCTTATGCATGTGTGTGAAAATATAGATGCCTACAGATGTCAAGACGTGTGCGCGTCAATAAACTTAATACTTTTCACTTCTCGTGCACTTAAAATGCTACTTAAATCTCTGCGAATCGGGACTCGCGTGGCTAAACATCTCGTGTCATTATGGCTTGTTTTAGTCCCTTGTTGAACAATCTACTATTTTGTGTCGACGACCCCTTGTTGATTCCACCACTACGGGTGTCTATCATTTCACCGAAACACCTTTCATCGAACGCTATTTTCTGATGATACCATTTTATTTTCAGGGAATCTTAAACATCTAACCTAACCTAACCTACGAAATTAATGTTTAAATACCCTGAAAACATTATGGTTTCAGCAGAAAATAGCGTGCGATGAAATGATACATTCGATGAAGTGATGAGTTACCCACCACTACGTCAAAAGATGTATGCCCAGGCTATGCACTCTGTGTAAAGCAAAAACATTTATAATAAACCTTTTCTAGGCTAAAATTAAACAGCTTGATCGAAACCAGGGCCTCTATTCAGGTGCGTTAAAACGATATCGTTTTTGACCTGTTTCCGTATTGTCAACGTTTTGATAACTCTTATGTCAGTCTGTGACATAAACGATTCTTAAACGTGTCAAACACGATATCGTTTCAACGCACCTGAATAGAGGCCCAGTAAGCATAATTTAAAAACAAAAGTGAGCAGAATGTATGTTTAGTAAATACGAATGTACCAGCGCAGTGATTCCCAAAAGAAGACCGCTGCACAGCATGCGGAGAGCGCCGCATGAAAGATGAAACTCGACAATTTTATCACAATTTCAAAAGTAGGCTATTCTAGCGGCTCTAAAATGGTTATCACCTCATTCCGGGTTCCCGGAGCGGCGGCCGGCGGCAATTGGCCCGGCACCGGACACCGTGTCGGGTCGCCGCTGCGCCGCCCGCGGCTGCGATTAGCTAATCTCGACCATAGCTAACTTGCGAATATTAATATTCTAAACGATATGGTAGGTATATTGAAACCAATGAGAGCCTTAATGATAAATATTATTTTTTTAACTAAAATTTAGTGTTAGGCGAAAATACATAGGTAACGGGTACGTATCAAAATATATAAGGTTCAATATACATAATGGTCATAATATATAATGGTTTTATTTCTGAAACCGTATACTTCTCAAGGTTGTTATAAAACAAACCTAACCTAACCTAAAGGGTTCCAAACAATGGCATAAAAAAAAAACCTGAGATGTTTACGGTTTCAGAAATAAAACCATTATATATTCTGACCATGATGGGTCATGTATTGTGATACGATCCCATAGTTAACATTACGCGTTAAGTTGTGTGTAAAATATACTGCAGTCGTCATGATAATGCATTTTATTCGAACAGTAATTATAATAATTATGTTTTTATCTTATTCTAACGATCTTGTAGGTAATCTAATGCTCAGTTTACTCTGAGACTTAAATGTGACGCTAGACACCAAAAAAATAGCAAACACTTAAAAAATTATCTTTGAACAAGTATTGGTGCTCATCACACAAATAGCTATAATGTTAATAAAATCCATAACGTCTAGCTTCGTAGGCAAGGCCACACCTGCCAACATAGCTAACACGTCATCGAGTCACTCGAAAATCTTTAACTAACCCAACATTTCGGAGAACTTCAATACAGCGCAGCACCCTGTTAAAAATTGGCGACATTTTCCGTTCGTTGCCTCGGCCGGGCATCGAAGGGAAAGCCCCGGTCCAATTGCAGGCGTGATATGCTAAAAGGTTCCACAAAGGACCGTCGGCGCCGCGCGGGGGCGCGGCTAGCTGTGCTCTTCTCTGTACCGCTGATTTTTGAAGCATTTTAATGCCGCCTATTTACTCGTAAGAACGTTTGCGGTCAAACGGCGTTGGGTGTCAACCTCTGGTCGTATGCTACCAAGAACGAATCTCAGTGAGTGCTATGTTCCAGTAAGTTTTTTAAATAAATTTTTCATACGTAATTTTTTATAATATCGAAGTCGTTTACTAATAGTGGCTGCTACAATACATACATAACATCACGCCTTCATTCCCAGAGTGGGGTAGGCAGAGTTACAGAAATACCAACAACTCCAAAAAGACATGCTAATAATTCTGTAACCACATTTTGCACAAGTAGGCTGAGATGTTTACTAGTGTATTAGTGACAGGTTGCAAGCCCATCGCCTAATAATACTAGAAGCCTTTATTCCCTTAGTCGCCTCTTACGACATCCACGGGAAGACATGGAGTGGCACTATTCTAACCCGGAAACCACACGGGGTACAATAATACTGATAATTTTAGAAAGGGTACTTCATTCTATCTTCCATCCAAAACCGCATGCATTTAGGGACTTGAAGTTTGCAGGGAACATTCCTTTGGTACCCTACTGGTGCACTAATCAAGCATTTAAAAAAAAAAGACCCTCATCAGTTCGTTAGTAATAAAACAAGTCAAGTCACACAAAACATACTTTTATTTTATACCAAAAAACTTTACTCTTAAAATTGGAGTATGGAATAGACGGATTAATGTTTGTAGCCTACAGCCTTGTCCTGTTGCAGCATGTAAAAGCTATCTGGAAGAAAAAGGATAACCAAGTCGCGGGCGTCCTATATATTATAAATGTTTTCAAGTCCCGAGGAGCCAAGTGGAGCACCTCGGAGGTGCAAAAGTGCAACGTGTGCATCTCGCGAAATGAGCCGCGCTTTGTGTCGCGCCGGCGAGTCGCCGCGCTGCCCGACGCGCGCGGGCGCTAGAGGGATGCACCACGGCACAAAAGACGTACATAATATTTATTTAGCTTACTAACTAATAGGGAACACAGCAAATTTCTTAGCCACAATCGATACAGGGTACAATTTTGGAATTTAATATGTAATAAATTGAATTAAGAATAATTTAGAATTTAGGAAAAAAACATCCAAACTAAAACCAAGGCAACAGCGAAAACAGGACACAAGGCTACCGAGGTTCTAATGAATCACGATTGAACGCTAGGTATGAGTCTAGCTAGGTTTACTCTGTAATAGATTGCGATGTGCCCGTGTCCTTCCTCACTGGGGCCACAAGGATAACCATCGGCATACATCCTACTTAACTCTAACACTCATAATCCTGCTTACATCGAAGAAAATATTCATTTGTATTAATATTTTTTGTTACTTTAAGTTTGTATGAATTAACACATTTGTGAAAAATATCAGTGACAATAAACAATAAACTACAATATTTAAGTAATTGAAATTTATTATTCGAAACAATTAAAATATATGCGAAATGTTTTTATAATAGCTAAGGAAAGTAAATAAAACAGTGTGGCTAGTTTAAAACGGATTTCTTTGAAAGAGGCTAAATAACTTAACTTTCAAAAAATATAATTTCGTAAAGAAGTTTTTGCCTTCTTAACTTTTTTACATCGTAACCAAATCAAACCAACTCGATGGGTATACGGGTTAACATACCGTAACCCAAGTTTTAGCCCAATTCTAAAATGATTCAAAACATCATGCCTTTATAACATTTGAATATTTATCACAAGGTTAAAAGCTAAACTGAAATGGCATTTACAGTCGCTTTAGCCTTCGGTGAAGTGTTCCTCAATTTTAGTCTGCGTTATTGCTGTGTTGGTTTTACCTCCAAGGACGAAAATTCTGAATGTAAAAGTTTGATTTTGAAACGAGTCCACACTTGGTTTACGTTCCGACTCTATTAAAAGATCAGCTCATAGACGCCATATTATGTCTGGGATGTTATTAACATCCCATCGTCATGAGCTTAAAATATGACATGTGTATGATGTGTGTTTAGTGGTAGTAGGACCCTGTGCAGGGACCGTCCGGATCGCTACCACCACCTTATCCACTATCCTACCGCCAAGCAATATTTGCAATGTCGTGTTCCAGTGTGGGGATAAACAACCAGTCAAATTACCAGCGGGCCGAGCACGCTGCCACGGGTAAATTTTTGACATAGGGTCGGGACTTTAATTCGTCTATTCCATATTCCAACGTAAGTATAAATAACTGAGGTTTAAAATAAAAGGTGTCCTTAAAGTGATTTGAGTCCTTTTAATACTAAGCAGCTTAATCTCTGTACAGGCATTCCATCTTAGCCCTCAACGTTGGCAACGCATTTGGAGGTCTTAGGATTGCAGTCCTAAGATTATAGTCTTGAGAATACAAATGTCTATGGGTCTCGGATTCCACTTATCATCAGGTGGCCGGAGTGCTCATGTGGCTTCTCTTTATCATAAAAAAAAACTCGCCTGCAAGATTTAAACTAAAAATAGAAAGTAATAATTGATAAACCCTCCTCTATCGCTCAACATAACAAGTTTACACTTTAAACATAATCTCCAAACGGGCAAATAACTTAAGCCCCGCTGTATCCGCCGACCAGGTAACAAAGGCAACAATACAGCCGCGTGATTTACGCGCGCCGGGGGAAATTACCCTAATTACGTACTGTGTGACGCCCAATAACTTTAACGCGTTCAGTGCGCACTACTCGGTATGGAGACCATTCTGGATGGATATCAGGGGAACGGGCACTGGGCTGGGGCTGAAGATCTAAGTTTGTGGTTCAGTAGTCTTAGTCACTTTAAAGGCGTTTTTCATGAAGGTATAAAGTGGATCCATATTGGATCACATAAAATTATTATTCCTATTTTTTGTTTAACTACCGATTTGTATTCATAATAACGACTCTTCATATTTTTTTTCCTCATATCTTTTTCTTCGTAATTTGTTATTCATAATCATCGCAACTCCTAAAGTGAATTTTACCGAAACCGTTTTGATTTTAGGACGTTTATAAAACAAACCTCACCTAACCTTATTAACCAGTTGGATGTGTTTTAAATCCTGAAAATAAACAGGTGCATGATTAATGTTGATTATTAAGAGTGATCAGTTTGATGTAAAATTGTATGAGAAATATTTTTATGAAGAGTGATCATTATGATGTAATAGTACATTTTGATACAAGTGCGGAAAGTATGTCATTTTACACGAGTCCCGAAGTATCTTGGCCCGAGCTGCAAGCGAGGGACAAGACTCGGGACGAGTTAAAATGACACTTCCGCACGTATATCAAACGACGTTTTTTAATACATTTGCGAAAAAATATCAATGAAACAATTTTACTTTTAATTGACACAGACTTTATTTAATGGCAACGGTTGTGACCATTCAGCCAAATAAAAAAAGTCACAGTAATTTAATTACCTATATTTAAAAATCAAAAAGTATAATTGTCTATTAACCAGCGGGGCTGGGCTCGGTTTCGGCATGGTGTAATGTGAATTCATCTTAATACGCAACTATCTAATCATTCGTAATACTAATTCAGATTCAGCCATCTTGATGAGAGGTGTTTTTTTTTAATATTACCTAGATACATTTTATGTGTGTAGGTATGTATGTATGTATTTAATTTTAATATTTTAAATTATATTACCTATGTATAGTCTCAATGCTAAATGACGTAATCAAAAAGTGGTTAAACATGCAAACTCTTTGGTCGGATGAACGGCTTGGAAGTTAAAACAAAATTATATTTAAAAAAAAATGGAAAACTATAACGCACTAGTGCGTAATATTCAACTTTCCGCACGATATAAAGCTACGAAAAGTACCACTTTTTGAGCAACTGTGTTAAAAAATGTTTTTCTTTAATGATAAGAAAGCTAACGAGCACTCAGGCCACCTGATGATAAGTGGAATCTGAGACCCATAGACATTTGAATTCTCCAGACCTCAAATGCGTTGCCAACTCTGAGGACTAAGATGGAATGCCTCTATACTAGTAATTTTACCGGTTGTCTTATCCCCACACCGGAACACAACAATGCGAAAATTGTTGCTTGGCGGTTGGTTAATGGATAAGATGGTGGTAGCGATCCGGACGGGCCCCGCACAGGGTCCTACCACCACTAAGTATGGTATGAGAAATATTTTTGGACTTCCGATAATAAGTAGGACTTAAAAAGTTATGTGAGAAAATATGCTCCCGTGTAACGTAAGTATGAAGGAGTGTATTTGCGTGTCTGTCTTGTCACGTGTGTATAATTTAGTAGTGTGTGTGTAGTTTAGTGGTGGTAGGACCCTGTGCAGGGTCCGTCTGGATCGCTACCACCATCTTATCCCTTAACCACCCGCCAAGCAACAGTGTTCGCATTGTTGTGTTCCGGTGTGGGGATAAGACAACCGGTGAAATTACTAGCATAGAGGCATTCCATCTTAGTCCTCAGGGTTGGCAACGCATTTGAGGTCTTGGGATTATAGTCTTGAGAATTCAAATGTCTATGGGTCTCAGATTCCACTTACCATCAGGTGCCCTGAGTGCTCGTGTGCCTTCACCTTAACATAAATAATAATACTAATAATAATAACCGCTAAACAAAAATACAATATACATTATTTTTATAACTTGAGATATTAAATCTTATTGCGTTTCTTCGATAACTTACCTATAACAATATAACGCTAACAAACAAAGGACGCGATTTCGGAATTTTAACTCTGCAGCTGCAGGTCATTTCGACATATTCCGATTGTAAAATATATTTTTTTATATTTTAAAACGGACTAAGTGTTAAATTACACTTTATGACGATGCTTACACAGTCCTTCGAAGGAATGGGCTCGGCATGCTCGCACATGTGCTACAACTATTGTCAAGTAGATAATAGCGAAACTTTAAACAATCTTTTATTGTCTTCTCGGTTTGGTTTGTAGATAAAAAAATATAAGGGACCGGCGTCTTAGGATGCAATGAACCACAACCTTATAACCACAAAGCTTGGGGGCGGTTACATAGTATTTTTCGCGTTAGTTTGATTGGTTAAAATAAATATAGTAAAATTAAGAAAGGAAGGGATTTTGAATTTTTCGGGGATGGAATCTGGAAGTGGACGCAGGGACAGTTGATCAGGAACCTAGGAATAGTACGGTCAGTTTTGAGCTTAGGAAGATAAAGGAATTTGTCATGAATTTAGGAACAAGGCAGTCAGGAGAGCAGCTACGAAAGTAGTTAATCAGCGATATAAGTAGGGGAGAGCGGGGCTGAAAGTGCCGGGGGTAAGTTGTTCCGATGATAATAGAAATGCAAGTAAAAAACGGAGCAATTTTTATGATGTTTGACGCGAAACGTTATGAAATTATGCCGTTGCAGGAGCCGTTTAAGTTGCTTCCATTTTGGTATAATAGTAGTTATGGAAAAAAAACTAAATCAACGGAACAACGAACCCCACAAAATAATACCTTATTGCCTTTGATTTTTTTGTTAACCGAGTTGATAGTGCACACAAAATAAACACATATTTAGACGAATTACAAAATACTCATTTAGCGTGTGAGAACTGAGATTTATTTGTTTAAGGATAAGTTTGTATTTCAAAAGGATGGAACAACCAGCCCCATAGTGGGGTTAGTAGTTCCGTTCCGATCGATCTCATAAAAAAGGATTTTATTTGAAAACTGTTTAACGATGCACAAAATAATATCACTATTCAGAAACTCCAATAACCATTCTTTAAATGTGTGTGTAAGCCACACAATATATAGACTATTTTCATAGCTCAATTTTGTGTTTTATGAAAATCGGCACTTGCAGCCCCGCTCTCCCCTACCTACGGACGCGTTCAGACAAGAAAGTGGGGATTGCCGTAATATCGAAGGTTTTTTTTTTTAAGTTTTAGAAACGATTGTTGACTGCATACATTACTCTTCGAACTTACATAATCTTTATATTAAATGCATATAAGTTGTTACACGTGACTCCGCTTATACAGTCTCCGAGCTATTAACTTTTGAACTATCTAACTATTGTGGAGGTGGTTGGAGTGTTATTGAATTAAATATTGAAATATGTTAATATAATTATTGAAATATAATAGTGCTTGCTTATTGATTAAAACATTTACTAGGTTCTGTCTAGTTATGTTTTAAACAGCGGTCTGTTATTTTTCGGAGTGTTCCTTTTTTAAATGTCAGGCCATAGAAGCGACGTGGAGGAGTTCAACCTTCACTTATAACCAGTTTGTCTAATACCCAGTTAACAAAACCCGCAACTTTATAACTAGAATTCCAAATGCATTTAAAGACTACCAACTTTTTCTTACGTCTCTTGTAGAAAAGTTCTCTAGTTGGGAAGTTGGCAAGTCTTGGAAGTTAATCCAAAGTCAAACCGATTAAGGAGCGCTCCGACAAGGGATAAAAAGTTTCACATCAATTAAGCCCATTTGAGATTGCACTGTGTTTTTATGAATATTACGTCATAACTGCATCAAAAACAGAAATAAGTTTCTTTCTGAAAATTCATTTTTTGACAAGCTTTTTTTGCTGACTGTACTTTTTTTTTCTTGAACGTTTACTGCTTATCACAACCAACCTAATGAGTCCAAACCCAATGGGTCTACGTTAAGTATAGCGGAGATCCTGTCGCCACCTTCCGACTCCAGCATCAGATCAGCTCCATGTCATCATAATATTGCATTGTCACGCGATATACATATTATGAATGCAAAATTTTAGCTCAATCGTATACCGGGAAATGGTTAAATGTAACTTGCAAAATTTCATTACACATACCGAGACAGGCGAAACTAAATAAAAGCTTGTAAGAACGTAAATACAAACTTAAAGGCATTCAAAACAAGAGGAATTAAAACAACGTGAAATAGAAGCTCCGGTTTCGATATGGGCTCAAAACGGGCAAAAATATCCTAGAAAGTCGACGTTACCAAAAGAGTTTTATACTCTGATTCAATCATTATTTGTTATGATATAGGTACGTAGTTTTCGGCAAATTATTTGACATTTGTTCTAGGCATATTTTTGACCTTTAGGTTTTTAGAATTCCGTATTGAAAGGGTGCCCGTTACTAAGGCTCCGCTGTCCATCCGTCTGTCACTTAACATTTCTTACTATTGTCGCTATAACAAAAAAATAAAGAGGCTCCTCCTTCAAGATACTTGTTTATTTCGGTGTTTTATTGCTCGATCTTAATAGTTTATCACCACTGGATACGAAACCCTTGATGTGCGAGTGTTGGTGGTGGTGGTACTTCATACGAAAGTCAACAATGCGACTTTGTGAAATGTTTGCAAATAAAGATTTGCATCGAAATTTATGATTTCATATCTTTAAACTATCTTTATCTGTACAAAAAATAAAAAATACTTCGGTGTTAATCACTTGGCGTAAAGCGAACTCACTTGTGCATATAAATTTCTCATGAATGTCGGTAGATTTCGTTGGTGGTGTTGCGTAGAGCTGCGCGGAGCCACGGTGCAGTTGCGCGGAGCGGTCAGTTGCAGATAGCTCACTGCATTTGTCTTGCACTGCCCACGGAGCGGGGAGGACCGCGGAGGTTACTGCACAGACTGGGTCAGCCCTCCAAGATTTCCGGGCGGTTCGGTTAACAATTTTGATTCTTAGGTCTTACCGTACTTAGAGACGTTTCTAACTACTGAAATCATATAGATGTTGGGAATTAAATTTTTAATATACGTAAACCGGGGCGGACAGAAATCGCGGGGTAAATAGAAATACAATCTTTTTGCTTTTGTATACTGACATTTTTATTTACACTGACGATCTTATTGTGAATTCATTATAACTATGCGACATATAATAATGTAATTTCCAAAACAATATAATTGACTACCTACCTACCATTAATTTGGCAAACCCTGCTTCTTCCGCATATTACACCGAGTCAACGTCAACGCAACGCTCTTGTTTTTATTGATTTAATTTCTCAAACGTACACCCAGCAACCTACTCAATGTTTGTTTGTGGCTTCTTACGATATATACTGATATTTTCCTTTGATGATGAGAATTATATTTATTTATTTATGTTAATGAGAAGGCACACGAGCACTCAGCCCACCTGATGGTAAGTGAAATCAGAGACTCCTAGATATACTTCACTTTATGACGAAATGATACTTTTTAATATACTTAAGCAAAATTATCATTCTTTCTAAAGGCGAAACAATGCTAAGAAAATAAGATCACATCTAAAAAGCAGATTGCTCAAACACTCCAACTCGTAAATCATCACATGGTGAAGATTTCAAGGTTAAGGCATTTCTATGGTAGTACCGTCTGTTTGGCAACTATCATACTAATCATCGAGGAAAAAATTCAGTACAGTTTAAAAAGTCCCTTACACACATAGTTCCAAGTGGTCTGGAAATGATATTAAATTTGTTGACTGTGCTTTTTAACTAAATTATGGAACACTTGGCAATGTATCTTGGAAGATACATGCAATAAATTAAAAAATATAATTTTATTTTTATTTTTTCTATTTTTTTTATTTACAATTATTAATTACTAAGGATCTGAATAAAAAAGAAATGAATGAAAAAAAGAAAAATAAAACTAATACTTTTTGTGCTGCCAAGTTAAGGGTTAAAACGGGTCCGTCTGAACAGTAAAGTGCTTTTCAAACCGTTGCACTTTTAACAATATAGTTATGTTCAGACATTAAGCACCTTGAATGCTCCGTAATATTAAATAGTGATTGTACATGGTTTTTTTTTTATAATTTACTAGCGGTCCGCCAGCGGCTTCGGCCCGCTGCAAATTTGTGACTTTTCCGGTGGATTTTTCAGTTTTGTTCTTTCATAAAAACCTTCTCCTGACAGTAACAAATACAATAAAAAAAGAATTAGTGAAATCGGTTCAGCTGCTCTCGAGATTTGCGCTTAGCAACAAGTTCAGCGATTCATTTTTATAATATAGAATTTAGCAACAATAAAAATAAAACAATATTATTAATCGCCCCCTTTTTTATGCCATGGATAAGGCATTTCTCAGATTCCACTCAGTGCCATAAAAAAATAGGTGGAACCTTCTCCACCCGGCGTGAGCCACGGCGGCAGCTATCTCCGGCCGGCAAACAGCCGGTGAGTTAGACGGCAGTTACCGGCTTTTTGGCTGGCACTAACTCACCTCCGTCTATTTGTCTTGCTTTAAATACACACCCGGATTCCAGCCGACCGCTTCCTGTTCATCGAATCTAGATGCAACAATGGATGCACCATTTGGTTGGAAGAAGCGAGAGAAGATACGCCAATATGCAACAGAATTAGGGCGCGATCACACCGGAGCTGAACGGTGGGTAAATTACGGTCTGTCAAAATTGTCGCCATGTACTTAGTACTTTTATGACCCATTCTTTTGTTTACGCAACGACACCTTTATTTGACGCGTCGGTGTGGTCTCTCGCTTATAATGTATATACTTATAACAGGAAAATAATAATATGAAATGTCTTTGTGGCGCATAACTTTTTGTATATTATTTTCGTTCGGCCCACCACACCGTACTGTATTATTAAAAAAAAAAAAACTTATGTTAACCTAGGTAATCTTTGCAATATGTAACGGTTGCCCAAGGAACTTTTTAAAATTTGGGTTTATTACATTTATCCAATATTTTGAGTCTGTGATTCCGTGTTATGGAAACATCGTAAAAAACTTAATTTAGTATTTTTGGGAACAACTGAGCATGAAGATGAGGTGTCAGACACCTACAGAGCTGGTTTCCAGGCAGTTACTGACCTGACCTGAGTAGCGGAACGGTTGGTTAGTTCGATTATATTGTAATGGAACCAGATAGGCTGTACTTGTCATTATTACTAATACAGTACAGCTCACTCCCCTGAACTTATAGACATACATTCATACATGCATGGGTTGGTTTCACCAAAACACCTTTCATTGAATGTATCATTTCATCAAACGCTATTTTCTGCTGAAACCATAATGTTTTCAGGGTGCCTTAAACACCTAACCTAACCTATCCTACGTAATTAATGTTTAAGATGCCCTGACAACATTATGGTTTCAGCAGAAAATAGCGTTCAATGAAATGAAATTCGATGAAATGATACATTCGATGAAAATTAATTCGATGAAGTGACGAGTTACCCACATACATACATCACGCCTTCATTCCCAGAGTGAGGTAGGCAGAGTTATGATTTGGTAATTCTGTAACCACATTTTGCACAATCAGGCTAAAATGTTTACCAGTGTATCATTAGTGACAGGTCACAAGCCTTTATTCCCTTGATCGCCTCTTACGACATCCACGGGAAGACATGAAGTGGTACTATTCTAACCCGGTAACCACACGAGCATCTATAAACATGTTGAAGGTTTTATTCTAAAGTAAAGACCCACTAAAAATTTAACAAAATTCAAACCACTTAAGGACTAAAAGGGGGAAGTGACGATAATCGAGTTGTATGCTGAAGAATATAAAGGTTCTCGTACAAAGTGCGGTCGCATTATTTGAATTGCATTTGCATTATGCATGTCAAGTTAAAGGGGTCGCGACCCAATCGTATAACCTAGGCAACAGTGATTGGTAGAGAACATCAATTTGTGAATTGTTGCTATTTGCCGATACTTTTTTTCGCCGAAACCCTTGCTATTAGAAGTTTGGTTTGATTTACAGTCGCAATCAAAAATATCAGAGCACACAAGATTGTCAAAAACACCTGCACACGCTACTATTGTAACAATATAGGCTAGTTCAGTTTGAGCACATGGCGACTGTACATTGTAAAACAAAAGCCGGAGAATGTGACTTCGTTTTTTTTTCTCGTCCGTTGTATTTGTGATTCTAAATTTAAACTACTAAAAGATCATACAAATGAACGAGTTGTAAATTTTCTTGGCAAGGAGGAAAACAAGCACACAGGCCACCTGATGCTTAGTGGGATTTAAATTTAAAACCCATAGACATTAAAAATCTGGAGACTGCAAACACGTTGCTAACTCCGAGGATTAAAATGAAAATTAGTACAAGCCAAGCTTATTGTGGGACTAGGTCAATTTGTGTCACATTGTCCTGTGATTTATTTATATATTTAAATGCCTGTATGCTCTATGCTTATGATAATGATTCGGTTTATTATATGGGGACAATCTGACACAAATTGACCTAGTCCCAAGCTAAGCTCTAGGCTTGTACCATGGGTACTAGATAACGATAAATATTCTTATTTAGAGCAATAAATAAGTACGCTGCTCATCACACAACTATTTGCCCATACCAGGAATCAAACACAAGACGCTTACTGGCAGAACAGACAAAGTAAATTTACAAGAGAACTGTCTTATATAAAAAGCAGTGCACCATTCCAACATACTGTTGGCACGGGCTCACCCTATGTTATTATCTAGCACTAGTGCTGGGGCACGTCGGTTAACCACAAAAACATAATTACCTATTCCAACACGGCAGCCACATTCCGGGCAGCAGTGGCAGCCCAAGGCAAGCCGCACACTTGCAAAATTTGAATTACTACATTCAAAATTCCGCAATGAGCGTCGTCGGCCAATCCCGCGATCCCGCGGATCCCGGGGTCCCGGGAATCCTGCGCAATCCCGTTCCCCGCGTGCCTGCAACAAAGTGCATAAATTGCTGATTGCAGTGTATTTAGCTGCTGCCGGTTTATTGGAATCTGAGGCTACAATGCACGCGTGAATTAGGGGGCTAAGGTTGATTAATGTGCATAAATATGAATATGTTGGCCGCGTTAGAAGGTATTTATTTTACGTTTATTCGTAGTGCTAAAAATTTGTCCATATTAGGTTTTTTAGCTGTAACAAAGTAAGTGACAGTCTTTTACATGATCGTACTACTCATCGAGATTAAACTGATGATCATTTAAAAACCGCACAATTTATCAATAATAAAATCACAGGATAATTTTACACACAATGACCCAGTCCAAAACTAAGCTTTAGGCTTGTACTATGGGTGTGACAACGATAAACTTACTTATAAAGAGAAATATATAGAAAAGATCTTAAATACATAGAAAACATCCAAGACTCAGCAACAAGTGCTCGTGCTCATCACACAAATATCAGCCCTTAGCCAGATTTGACCTAGGACCCCTAGCTTCGAAGGCAGGATCACTACCAAGTAGGCTAGCGTGTCGTCAATCAATATATATGAAACTCTTTCGCAACTGACTGGGAATTCCTCCAAAATCGACTCCTAAGAGGAAGAAATAGAGGTAGAAGTTGGAAACTAATTCTACGCGTACAAAGTCACGGGCGTGTTCTAGCTACCTAAATGTGAGGAGGATTTGACTATGAATTATCGCTAATATAGGTTTTGTACACACGAGCACACAGACCACCCAATGGTAAGCGGATTCTGTTTGTATTCTCAAGGGGATCCTATCACTTCATAACCAACGTTTCACAAATGATTCATTTCACAAACATTTCATTTGACAACCGTATTTTTTTCCTAAACTGTAAATAATTCTGGATTTATTTCAAGACCACGTGTAGAACCCTATAGGTTAGGTTAGGTTAGTTTTATAAAAATCATTAAATATTTGTAGTTATAGAAAAAAAAGCAGTTTGACAAATGAATAGGTTGCAAAACGATGCATTTGTCAAAGATTTGTCGGCGAAAAGGCAGAGAACCATTCTCAAGACTATATCTAAAGACTGTAATCCTAAGAACGCAAATGCGTTGCCAACCCTAAGGACTAAATCTGGAATGCCCGACACTGGAACACAACGCGAGCCACCGCCTCATTTCTTCATCATCTCAACGCATATTGCTTGACCTTTACCAAAGCAATAACTTTTCCCCGTAAAGATCCTACACAGCAAACACAACACCGCAAAAAATCAAAGGCTAAGCAAATAAATCCCAATAATATATTTCCGTCAGTGTCCAGGTGGATCCAAGATGGCGGCGCAGCGTGGCGGCTGATATTAGTTTTGAATATTTAATGCCGACGCGGGTGCCGCTGACGTCGTGTGCAGACGCCTTTATTACGTTATTCGGCTTTTACAATGTGTTGCTAGGGCTTTGACCGTTATTTGACAATTTATTATTTAAAGGTATGAACATGATGCGATATTCTACCGGAACCTGTGTGACATCTATCACCACTTGAGGAAAAACAAAAGTGGAAGCATTATTTTTAAAATTTAATTAAACTGTCCTTAATCTCTAGTAGTAAATAGTACAATTTGGAACGCATGGACACATGTTTACGCATAAACTTTCTTGTTGAAACAAGCTCTTAATTAACTTGCTTTATTTGTCTGTCTGTAATTCTGGTTCAAACCTCGCAAGTCAATTTTAAAATTCGTGTAAACTTTTTGTAACTAACGTAAGAATGTAGTTATGTTTGCTAACAGTTTCATCCAACGCATCACGTCCCGTTATATCAATGGACTAAAATTCGATATAAGTGAGTGAATCCGAGGGCGATGCATTATAGTATCTGAAGGTGGCAACTGGATACTCGCTGTTATTAACGCATCCCACTGAATTGGGGTTCTTATGTTTGGTTAGCAGGAGATGACTGTATACAAGAAGTATTATAGTCGCCAACAAAAGCTTGTCTTATATATTATGTTTTTGACGCGCAATAAATTTTCTATTAAACTTTTCCGCCATACAATTGTAAGGATACTTTTCGTCACACAACGGAACTTTATCCGTCTTCGTTGTATACCGGGTGTTGCCTGTAATAGGAGCAATAAATTGAGGGATCGTTTCCACACCACAAACGTAACAACATTTATTCTACAACTTTTGAAAATAGCTTGTTGTTTACTAAATATTAATGAATTTAGATTTTCCAAGCCATGTATTGCGTAAACTACGAAGTTTGTGGGCTGACAGTAGATGTCAACTAGACTATTGGATGGAGTACATTGAAAATGCTATTTAGTTTGTTCGAAAAATACCAAATAATAAATTACACATTTTGTAAAAGTTGTAGAACAAATGTTGCTACGTTTATATAGTAGAAACGATCCCTCAATTTATTCCTCCTGTTACAGGCAACACCCAGTATATGATTATCTGCACTTAACTGTGGCCTAACTTTTTGGTCCTCACCCAACTACGTTACTACTCATAATACAATACTGATAGTTTAAAGTCATCGCATGCCTTTGTTAGATTTGCAACATTTCAACTTCGTAGGTCTTACTACAATTTTAAGCATGATTTAAGTTCTGGCACGGTTACCTAAGTTAGGCCATTGTGCAGAGATTGAATTGGTGGTCTAGTGGCTTAGTTTTGTAATTTAAGTAAAGACATTACTCCATGTTCTTACGATGAAGGAAAATATCGTGAGTAAACCTGCTCCTTTGAATAGCTGAGGGTTAAAGAAGCGTAATTGCACAAAAAATGCTAAAGGGTCACAGTGTATCTGAAAAGACCTATCTGTACAATAACAAGAAGGCTATAGTGCATATGTTTGCATTTATCATATTCTTCTCTACACGTATGTCAATTATTAATAAACTTCAAATGTCCCCCTGCCGCCAAAACACTCTAAAATAGGCCTCATTACGACCAACATGCTGCAGAATGTTTTGTTCCCGGAATTATGCGCGGCACATAAAGCGAGACGGGCGCATGTGAGTAATAAGGTGGGCGCTAGTTAATAACGCGGAATAGGCCAACAGTCGCACTCTCACGACAAATGTCATAATTTAACATGGCGCGGTGAGGGAGACACACGGGACGGCAGCGTGCGCGGGCGCGTCGTGGGTCGCCTTCGTTGGTGATCGTATCATAACATTTAAAGTTCAAAATACATACATACATACATAATATCACGCCTTCATTCCCATAGTGGGGTAGGCAGAGCTACAGAAATACCAACAACTCTAAAAAGACTTGTATCTAGACACGCGGGAGCGTGTCAAGCCAAGTTCAAGAAACAGAACTGGCGAGCCGCACCGTGTGTAATATTACACGAACCATTTGGAGCCACTTTTGACCCCCTCATAAATCAAAAACTATTTAACATAAAAGTATCAAATTTGGCTCATATATTGAGTAGGTACTTAATAATAATTCGTATGGGAAAACCAGCCAAGTCAGCCCTTAGACTACATGTTTGGATTTTGCATAGAACTTGGCACTCAATCTCAATCTCCATTCTTTTTGCGGCGAAGCTCACAGCAGAGAATAATTTTTGTATTGAACTTGGCTCTCCTTTTTTACATTTATGTTTTTGGTGGGATATAATTCTACATATATCCACATTTTGCACAATCAAGCCAAGAAGTTTACTAGTGTATTAGTGACAGGATGCAAGCCCATCGCCTAACAGTACTACAAGCCGTTATTCCCTTAGTTGCCTCTTACGACATCCACGGGAAGACATGGAGTGGCACTATTCTAACCCGGCAACCACACGGGGGCATAATGCATAATGTTGGTTATTTGGTCGACTGGTAGAGAATGACATTAGGCATTAGGTCCGCCATTTGTACTTGTTTTTGTGCAATAAAGATTAAATAAATATATAACATACATACATAACATCACGCCTTTATTCCCAGAGTGGGGTAGGCAGAGCTACAGAAATAAAAAATAACTACAAAAAGAGCTGTTGGTGATTCTGTAATCACATTTTGCACAAACAGGCTAAGTTGTTTATCAATGTATAAGTGACAGGTTGCAAGCCCATCGCCTAACAGTACTAGAAGCACTCATTCCTTTAGTTTATAAATAAATAAATAAATAAGTGTTTTTAATACATAATGTTCATAATTCATAATGACTTTTTTCTGAAACCGTTAACTTTTCAGGATTTTTTATAAGGCTATTGTAGAGAACCCATAAGGTTAGGTTAGGTTTGTTTTATAATAATCCTGAATAGTTACGGTTACATAATAAAATCCATTATGAATTATGACCATTATGTATTTTGAACTTTATATATTATGATACGTACCCCAAGTTCATCATGATAAAAACTATACTGTTTTAATGAAATTATTTATTTAACAACAGAATTTAAGCATTAAATTACATCCACAACACAGGTTTCGTTTCTTTTAACACTTCTGTGGCTCAAAGTTCGTGTAAATCCGTTTAGCAAAAGTTTTATAATGTAACGCAAAAGTAATAAATTTTAAGTTGTGTTAGATGCAAGAGCGAAGACATTGTCGATACAGGTACTGATACTTCTTTAGTGAAAATGTCAAATTTAACGTCAAAATTGCATTTGATAACAATATTCAGCTATACGCTCTGTGTTGTATATTGTAAATGTTTGTAAGGATGTTTGACGTCGGTGAGTCAATCACGGTTTTAATTACATGAGCTATACGTGAATAAGACGGAAAACTGGACCTACTGACGAAAAAAAATTGTTAGGAAATGACGATTGAATTATGAACCTATCAGAGTGCAAGGCTAGGCAGGATGACTATTACTCCCGTAAAATTCGTCTTATGTTATCTCTATGAGTTTGTAGCTTCGACGTCAAAAAGCTCAAGGTCACTCACAGGGCAATGGAGGTGGCTATGCTCAGAATTTCTTTGCGCGATCAGATCAGACCGCCAATAGGGTCAAAGACTTCACGAGTGGCGTCCGCGTACCAGAAGACACAGCGTGGGTAGGCATAAGGTGGACCAACGAGGTGGCTAAGGTTGCGGGAATCTGATGGATGCAAGCGGTGCTTCAGTCTAACAAACATTAGCGCTTTGAAGCTTAATATGTCATAAACGGATTGCTTAATCGAAAAACTGTATGCACAAACCCGTAATAATTTTGAAAGACCTATCCAACGACACCCCACACTAATGGGTAGACGAGAAAAAAAAATGCATCCCGTGTCGGGGGGTTACCCTAAAAAATATTTTATTTACATATTATTGTACCACTTTGTCGGCGTGACTAATATGCATATTTCATGTCAAAAAACAGCTTTCTAGTACTAATAGTTTTTACGCTAGGCTGTGGACGGACGGACGGACATGGCGAAATTATAAGGGTTCCTGGTTTGACTACGGAACCCTAAAAAGCGGCATTCAAAATGTAAATATGGTTAGTAACTTACTACATAGACGACAGTATCTAAAACATATAGTCGAGGTAATACGCTAGTTATTTAGTTAAACTTGTTATACCTAATGGAAGATTGTCAAACGCCGCGTGTCCTCCCGCATCCCCGCCCGTGCCTCCTCGGCAAAGTATGGGCGGCAATCAGCTGAAGCGTCTCGTCAACTAAGTAGCTATTTGTAGCTGCGCGTACGGCGTTTTTCACTCGCCTTATTAAGACGAGCGCGCTGAGATATTGGGCAATAACAGAAAATGACGAGGAAAATTAAATGGCGGATACAGAGACATTGTTGACAAAGAACACAATATCCTTATTTATAAAAGCATATTGCACGATTGTTGTGATTTTTTTATTAGAAACACTCTCTACTCTTTCCTCGTCAGCGGAGTTTTTATTCCGAAACGGTAGTTGGCCGAGTCTTTAGCGTTGCGGACATTGTAGACTTTGCATTTTATTACGGATTCATTAAACAATTTTCCGTTTATATTCAATGAAATACGGAAAGTACCCTTCTAAAGGTTCTGCTTCTTTTTTCATCACAAGTTGCGGTAAGTTATCAGTATTTTCGTCAACATATTAATGTCATTAACAAGAGCGTTTAAAACGCTTGAATATTCAGGTAGTGCCTCCTTTCGTATAATTTTGAAAAAATAAGTTAAAATATATAATTTTTTGAAGCTAATTAACATTTTTATTACTATTTGGTCACTCAATTTATTGTTACAGAAAATATCTTTCACTCAAGCCAACTGCAGCTAGTTTATACATGTCAGGTGCCATCTGACAATGCATGAGACAAACAATAGTTACAACCCCCTATTAATAAAAATGTCTCATCCATAATTTGTGTTTTCCCGGGCACGTTCTGGACGCACTCCTTTAAAATGTGATACACGTCTTGTACTACAAGAATTTGTATAACTAAATCCCTTATCTACGTATTTAAAAGCTAAAACTTCTCGAAACCAACTTGAGCTGTCTTCACCACCCCATCTCAGAGAATCTTCTCCCTGTATCGCCTCTGTAACCAAAAACAAAGAAAATTCCACGATATTCATCATTCCTTCAACTCGGAATAAATTCGCGCCGAAACTCACAATAAAACAGTAAGTATTCAAATGTAGACGCATCATAGTCGCTTGCTCCTAGGTAAAAAACCGCAGTATGCCCACCCAACCTTATCACCGCGGGATAGAGTTGACTCTCCTTTGTTTCTTCTAAGTAAGTATTACAAATTCGAAGCGTAGTGTAGGAGTTAGGCGTGTGGGTTGACTTACAAGGTGTTAGGAGGCTTACCTATTTACATTTATCCGTTTTTACTCGTATTATTTTCGTCGAACGTGGCATAAATATGGCGTTTGTTTAGGAACTATGGGAGGTGTTATAGCGGGTAAATAACTTTAGGGTGGAAAAGACGATTTTCTTGACCACAGTATATGTGTCTTGTCCTTGGCAATATCATACTATGGGGACACTGTTCAGAAATACAATCCATCGTTATCTTGCAAAAGAAATGTGTCAGAACACTTGCAGACGTTGACCAGATGCAATCTTGTCGACCTTACTTTATTAAGTTTAAAATCCTTACCTTAACATCCGCATACATCTTTGAATCGAGTCAATTTATTAAAAAAGTAGAGATCTAAATGTTTTAGATCTCTACACACCTAAAACAGATATTAGAAGAAACGATAGATATCTCAACAAACTTATATTGCCCTTCTCCAGAATGAAAATAGTAACACAGCTCCCACCATATGATGATAAAAAATTATAACCACCTACCTAATTGTATAAAAAATATAGAAAAACCTACGGCACTCAATAAACAATTAAAACTGTTCCTTATTGGTAAGTGTTATTACACCTTAAACAATTATTTTCATGCAAGTTTATGAACCATACCCCACTGAAAACCACTTAGTTACGTTACAAGAAGTGCAATAACATATGTTTATAGTAAAAATAATGTTTTAAGTAATGCAACCTAGACATAAATTAGTTGTTGCATTATATAAATATATCCCTCTTGTGTTGCTGTGCCCATGTAGGGTGTCACATGTGTGTCTATTCCTTTTGGTTCCAACTTGAATTGTAATGTGACATGCAATCAATTATTGAATTGAATTGAATATCTATGTTTCATCATAGTCATGACAGTCGAAAAACGTCAGTAGGGTATTATTGGGGATTCTGGATCATTTGTCCTCGCTGCGCTCGGATGATCCAGAATCCCCAATAATGATCCAGGATCCCCAATAGTTTCCATCGATCAGTGATTCAGAATTCCATAAACTCAACAGGTAGTGACCTAACGAATGACCTGTCAATCCTTCAATGGTAAATTTGCATATCCTCGCCTCGTTCATTCGACTGATACTGTCGAAATGTAGATACAAAAATGTCTATAACAAAATATTTTGTAAAGAGAAGCAAAACCGGAGTGCCGTATAATTCAATTTTATATTACTTATATTTTTGTTTACGGCACTCCGGTTTATTTTTCATAAATTTATTTCTTTGTTTAGTCAATTTTGTTTATTCATCTTTGTTCCTGTTAACACTTTCCACACAACCATTGCTGTACTAATGTTATAGGATAGTCCCGCTAACAGTTTTCTGGAGTGGCCAATTCCATACTAATTGTTTAAGGACAAGGTGGTCTTTCGATACTAGAACGCTGATCTATATATGCGAGCGATCGTAAAAACTTTGATAGCACGATTTAAAATAAATTCTCCATGTTTGCTCTCTTCAGCCATTTTCATGATATACTCGTATGTAGCCCCATTATCCTTCTTAACCTTACTTTTGGTTTGATTAAATTTTATTAAAATTGACATTAGTAATTGACGTTGTCGTAATTCAATAAGTAAATACTATTTGATTTGAGAACTCAGGGTTAATTACCTTTATAAGATAATAAATAAAAAGAATTTATAAAACATGTTTATTTAAACACCATTTTCTTAAACAAGTTACATTTCTTAGCGCGCATACAGTTGGATGATATATACAGTTAAACACATCACTTGACAATCTATATTCTTCGTACAAACTTAACAATTTAGGACAGTTCATATCTTCCAGGTTAATAACATCATTATGATCTAAAATAGTTTTAAGCCAGGTAACTTTTTCCAGACCCTTACATAAAATCGTCTTATCAATCAGAAACTCTTGTATATACATTAAATATTTTTCGTAAGGTATAAATCCATCATTCCAATTAATTTTTCTGTTTCTCTGTATCCACGATACTTGTTTACGTTCGGTTGGAGAGAGATTGTGCAGTGGGCAAGGTGGTAGAATAAGTAGGTGTAGTAATTGTTCATTAACAGCTATTGCAACTTCTTTGACAATGAATGAATTGTTGTCCGTTTTAAACCCCTGCACATCAACTATTGCTGTCGACATCATGTCAACTTTCTAACAATATTACTCAAAGGTCTGTACTCCACCAAACGATCGTTAATAATCAAACAGTAAGCACTAGTGTTATCCGGCAAATCCTTTTCTGTTTCGATTTCTAAACGAACGTCAACAGGTCCAGTTTTTAAATGCTCATTTTGCCTCGAACAATCAATCACATATAATGGAGCTTTTTCCTTAAATTGTATAAGATCAAGCAGCGGATCTATAGGAAGGTTATAATACGACTGACGAAATCTCGCATACATATCGTATAATATACTGTATTTGTACTCATCAAATTTCAAGTTAAGACTATCGTATGGATAATAGTATGAATTTAAAAATAAAGTCACATTTTTAAGATTACAATGATCAAATACAGCGCTATCGTTTAATTTGTTATTTTTTCTATTAGTTTGCAATCCAAAAATTACATACCGAGGCTTTTCTAGTTGCGAAGTGGTTTTTATAGACCATGTATGTTTGGTTGTTTTTGGTAATAATGGATATTCATATAAATCCCAATTTCTAAACGCTATTTGCATAGGTTTATCTTTTTCTAAATGTTTAAGCAATGCAAGCCTTTGATGATCTGAAACTTTAACATGCGGCATGCGCCATTGAACTTTATTTACCTTAACTTCCACTGAATCATCTTTTTCGGTTACAACACCATTAAGATTTGTACTACTTCTATTTAGTATTAGTTCATGTTTACTATTAATAACTATTTTCTTGTAATCCTCCGCAAAACCCAATAGTTTATTAAGTGGTAAAAGAATACTAAATCTTCCACTGTGATCATCAAATCCGTCCACGTTCCAACCCCACATTGCAGCAGCTTTACTTTCTCCACCATTCATTGAGACTAAAGATTTCATTGTAGTAGTGATTCCAACATTTCTAATTCGATCTATTTCAATCCCATTCATTTCATATCTAATATCTTGAAAAAGAAATGATATAGCGTTATTTGTCAACTTAACATTTTTCACTTTTTTTACACCACTCACGTCTTTAGCTGTTATAGAAAAATATCCTTCTATGTATAACGCGCTAGCTGAAGGTAATACGTATATATCTTGCTGATGGATAGGTATTCGTATTTCATCATTTTCATTAAAACTGTTATTGTATGGGTTATAAGTATGGATTTCATAACTTTCAATTGAATTGTCGAATTGCGGATCGTCGGTTATATGGAGGATGCTCATATTTTTAATCCAAGAGCGCGAAGAAACTCTTTATTACTTTTTGTTATTGCTACAACCTTTTTGCGTCTAGTTCGTCTGACGTTGCGCTTGACAGTGGAGTTAGAACGACTTTGTCTTTGTATTTTGTTACAGATATCATCGTTAAAAATTATCATTTTGACTTTCGCAAGTGAAGAGTTATATTAATATTTTCGTTATTAAAATTAATTAGATTTCCCTGTATATCTAATATTTTCACCGTAATTGACGAAATATGTTTCTTCTTTAGAGGAAAATATATTATATTTTTAGGTACTTCAATTACTTGATATCCGGGCGGACTGTTAAGCACGAATTCATGAATTATATGTGTAGGCAAACCGTTCGTATAGGAACCTTGGACAAGATCACATTCGATCCGTATCACAGACGCAGCAATAATGCATACAGGGTTGACTGATTCATGCCATTTATTTGGATCCAACATCTCTGAGAACCCTAATAATGCACCTACACTATTTTTTACCTTAAAATTAATCGGTTCGCTGCAAAAAATTGAACATTTAGAAGTATTGTTGTTAGGAACGATTTTAAACTGACAATTGTTCATATTACTTTTTAAATATTCATATAAATCAGACAGGTCATATGCGCCGCAAGGAATTTTAATATCCTTCTGTTTACCGTAAGCGAATACATTGTTGCTGTCAGTAATATTAGGTATTGAATTAAATGTTGAAAAATACAGTAAGCCGCACTCGTAATCGTCTTCTAATATTAAATGAGTATTTAATTCTGATCGAAGAATGGATTCATTTCCAGTGATTGTGAATGTAATAGACATTGTTATTGACTAAAATGTTTTTTGAAAGTGTAAGCTATTTATGAAGATCCCAAAATGAGTTTAAAAAGTCTATACACAAGTGGCCGCAAATGAAAGGATGAGTTTTTTGCTTGTTAACGTAATTATAAAAAATATTTAAGCCAACATATTTTAAAAATTCTTCAGGTGGTTTTAAATTACCATAACTGTCGAAATATTCGATATAATTATTTAATTTTGCATAGGCTACCCAATGAGTGCCAGAATTCTGGGAACTATCAAGATTAATAATTCCGCATTCTTTTTTTAATGGACGTTTTGGCAACTGATCTCGCATGAAAACTCCTCGAAAATTGGGAATTTCTTTGCAATATTCGAGAATGTCGATGTTAGTTAACGCTCGTTTAGGTAGCCTCTGCATTAGTTTTTTTTATTTTTAAAATAAATTCCTAATCCATTCTTGTGCTCTTTGAGATGCAACCCTCTTCCTAAATTTAATTCTTCCATTTTTTGATTGTGCCTCTTGAGTTCTTGAAAACGTTGTTTAGCAGACTTAATAGCTTCTACCGCTCTAGCAATACCAGCTGCGCCACCTGCTAAACCACCTGCAGCAGACAATCCGGCAAAAATGGGTATTAGGGGCAAAACTCCTCCAACTTTTGGCACAGGTATCACCCGGGGAATGTTTACTGAAGTATCTGAATCCCTCGTCAATTCTCGTGCAACAGCAACTGCTAACTCAATAGCCGCTTTTTTACATGTAGGTTTTAACTTTTTAATATGTTTTTTTGTAAGAGAAACAATATTTTTGAAAGTGTTTTTAAAACCAGCGCCAGACTTGGCTTTCTGTGAGGGAGTGAACACAATTTTTTTCTTGTTTTTTCCATTCGATTTAGGTTTTGACCCTACCATTTTTGTTGAATTGTAAATAAATTATTAATAAATAAGTTATTTTTTGTTTCGATGAAATACTCTGTCCAGTTTCAAGTGCGCAATTAAAATGCGCTTAAACTATGATGTTTGCTGCTTATAAGATTTCTGTTTTATCAATCCAACTATTTTCTTGCGAAGGTAGACCTAACCATTTTACATATAATTTTCGACCATTTTTCTTCAATACTTTTTCTACAAGATAAATGTTCTTATATTTAGGTTTTTGCAATTCGTGAGCATAAAATGATCCTAAGATGGGTCGATGTCTAGCATCTTCTATGATAAACGTTATTGGGTTTGTGTTTTGTACTTTCGTAATAGTAAATATTTCAGTTGACCAATTGGGAGTATATCCTTTTTCAAATGTTCCTTTATATTTGCTTATACGAACGGAATCTCCGACTGCAAATTTATTTTTTTCCTTTGTTGAACTCCTCTTTAATAAAAGCTTTTTATATTTCTGTAATACAGCATCCTTATTATTTTCACTGACTTCAATTGGTTTAAGAGCTATTGTTCTATGTATCGTATTATTATATTCATTAATTGCTTCCGAAAGTGTGTTTCCTATCCATTTATAGTTTCCTTTTAAACTAAATTGCTTGTACAATTTATTCTTAAAAGTCCTTATGAATCTTTCCACTATAGATGCTTTTTTAGTAGAGTATGTAGAGTAATGGTTTATTTTATGTAACTCAAGTAATGATTTTATTTTTTTATTATAGAATTCAGTTCCTAAATCAGTTTGCAAGTTTTTGGGTATTCGATTTTTTTGGAACAAATCACAAAAAGCTTGAGTTATATATTCCTTACTCTTTTTTTTTAATGGATATACCCATGCATACTTAGAAAAAGTATCAATAATGGCTAAAATATATTTAAACTGTAAATTATTGTTTGAAACAGATTGCATATCAATAAGATCAGCTTGCCATAAATCATCTATATCTTTCATCACTACATGTCTTCGAGGAAAGTTTTTCCGCGCTTGTTTATGTATTTCGTTTACTACGATTGCTTTACTCATTTCTTGTATTTGTTCTTAAATGAAACTGTTTCAATACTTTGTTGCAGGCTATTTACTTCTGTCTCTAGCTGAGCTAATGTTTGATTAATTAATTTTATTTTATTAAACAATTTATCTGCAGTATTGTCAACATACTGTTTTGTGGCGCAGTCCTCTGGATCGATAGGCTTTCCAATATGTTTAATTATCTTATTTTTTGCATCAAAACAATCGGTAACATTTATGAAAGCCAAGGGAGGTTCATTAAAATTATTCATTTTATGCTTTTTTAACACATGGTGTCCAAACTTATCTACATTCATGTTCAACCAACACAATGAGACTGAATCAACAGTTGGTTCTGAAGTCTTTTTATTCCTTAATGATGTCTGCTTCTTTTAGTTCTTCTATAATCGAAATTATTTCGTTATCATGGTTAGTGTTGCCAGCATCTTTAGAAGCAATTAAAATTTTTAAACGTTCAATCAACTCATTAGGATCATCCCAATATACAAAATCCGTATTTGAATTATATTTTTTTAAGGAAGGCAGATTACCACCTTGCTTTGCCGTGCTGGATTCTTGAAATAGGGGTTTAATAATTTGACAGTATTTCATTCCTGAATTACCTTGTATCTGACCTTGAGGACTAAACCCTCTCTTATGGACATTAGTGTGCACCAAAATATCTTTATAGGTTATTTTATCCTTTTCATTTATTTTGTCGCAATTCGGTTTACTTTGAAATAAAAGCTCTTTTAAACCTGGCGTTAGTTCATAACTTTTATCATTTACATTAATCGTAGATATTTTATTAGGAGAATTCTCCCCATAAGATTTAAGCGTTGCAGGTGAATTTCCTATCATAAGTGTTTCACCGTCATGTCTTACTCCAAAGGCAACATTAAAAGGTTTATTTGGGACTTGCAAATAAGAATCGACATCCTCAAAGCTTTTTACTTTTGCCACATTATTTTCCATTTTCGTAGGAGTTTTTATTTCAAGTATGTTGGGAATATTTATTTTATCCTTTTTGATACAATCCGCGTTTACATCATTTGATAATATATTTTTGTTATTATGCTTATTTTCATTATAAGATGTTATTTGCTTAGGAGAATTATGAAGAAACATCATGGTTTCTAGCGGATCGGTTAATGGTTTCAAAATCTTCTTATTTTTTAATTCTAAATCATCCTCCTCTTGCTGCATCTTCTTTAACTTATTTTTAATATTCTTTACAGATTTAATTAATTGTGTTTTTATGTCTGTCTCCATGGCAAATCAATAACGCGGTCTAAAAAGACCCCCGATGTTTCTTAATGTTATAAGTAAAGTGATTTTATTTTAGTCATCATTTATATTTATTCAAATTTTACAAAAACATCGAATGACTTTCTATATCGACCATTATTTAATTTACAATCTTTGTTAATTATAAGACACGCATGTGAATCTTTCCATATATTTGCGGCAAGCGATTTGAATTTTTCCCAACTAATGTCAGAATTTACGTGCTCACGATAAATATGTTTTAAATTGATATCGTCTTGTTTAAAAATTATCAAAAAATTAACATTGTCTCGTATTAATTGCTTTGGCACTTTAGAGTAAGTCTGCGTTAAATAAAAACAGTCTATTCCTTTATGTCTGCCCATACAAAAGTAATTACGAATATTAGTCTGGTTTTCGCAAGCTACGTCATCAAAGATAAATATTGAATTGGGCATCGCCTCATGAGGAGAGATTACCTCTTTTTCATCGTGGATCATAAACAGTTTAATTTCGGGTATTCTTTTAAGAACTTCCTCTAAAAATCTATATTTAGGTTGAAAAGTGGTTTTAGAGTAAATGTAGACATTTCGAAATTTTAACCCATTTTCATGAAGCAATAAAGTTAAAATTATATTTGTTTTTCCACAATTTGATGGTCCACATATAATACATCGTATAGAGTTGGGAAGAAGCATACTATGTCTGTTATTATAATTAGTGCAATGTGATCCATCACTTATTTTGCTGATTTCTATTGACACAGGCTGTTTAATAAATTTCATTTCGCCTTCTGTTCAGTAATTTAATATAATATCAAATAAATACTTGTAATAATATAATCATCCTAAATCAATGAATTATCTTTGTAAGTCTTTATCATTTCTCTAATTACACATTCCTGTCTTATATTAGGCGAAGAATATTATACACTGAGATCTAAATTGCTGCTACTCGAGCGTCAGTCGCAGTCGACATTTGTCTCGCTTCTAACGTGGGTCCAGCGTATTTAAAATATATAGGTAATTAAATCTATTTTTTATTGCTTCATCCAGTTATGTTGGATTTATTGCCATTTTTATTAAATAAAAACTTATGACACTTTTATATTTCAGATAATTATGGAAGACAGCACGCAGAATGATCGACTTGATTTTGGCAGCATATATGATGTCAGCCCCGTTTTCCACGATGTGCCGGAGGATCATCCTTTTTATTATGCTCAAGACGTTGACGGTTACATGGAAAAAGTGGAAAAAAAGCGGCAAGAGCTTTTAGCCCGTAGAGAAAACATGTGTAACGCAACCGTAACGCGAGAGCCTGACGCTCCGCGGGACAAAAGGGAGTTGAAAGCATTAAATACCAAATCGGGTATTAATAAAAAGGATCGTAGTAGAAAAGGATCATCATTTGTAATTAAAAATAACATTCGCAATGGACGATATTTAATTAAAATAAACATTGAGACAATGGACGAGTGTTACAGTGATCGTTCAGTTAGTGCGCAATATCTCGTGTGTGATCCGTATGATGAAGTGTTGGACAGCACAGAAAATGTGTTAAAAAAAATTATGAAAAAACTTGAAAGTGATTAATTTCGGTGTTAGTTATATATGTATAATTGTGACTTATTTCTATTATATCTCCATGTTTATTTTATATTATAGTTCTGAATTATAAAATCAATTTATGCCAATTATATTGTTATTTACTTACTTTGTAGAGCCAATTAATATAAGTTATTGTCAACGAAGTTTGAATTAAGGAAGAAAAATAGTAATTATTATTATTTTTCTTCCGTAATGTAATTAATGTAGCGTTGTTTTAATTTTATCATAAATTTCTTTAATTTATGTTTATTTATAAATAATTTGGCGTTATAAATATGTTATTTTTTGTCTCATTAAGTGTAAATTAGTAAAGACAATGGTTTATAAGAAGTCTGCCTGCTATTTAATTATTATTGTTGTACTTTCACCTTATTAAGTTTAATATTATTATCAACCTTATTTTAATAAATGATGTTCATATAGAATGTGGAACTTATTTTACGTGCAACCAAAGTTAAATAAACAGAGATAACACGTTATAACATGTCATGATTTGTTTCCTCTGCAACAGTATTGTAGCGGAACTACAAACCGACATTAAATTTTTATTATTTAACTTGGGTCATACACTAAGAAGATAAAGTCGAATTGCGCGCACGCCGCGTCAGCAACTCTTTACGTAGCCACATTCCTACGCGCTGAGCCAAAGTTAAACAAGCAGGGACAACTCGTTTTAACATGTTATGACTTGTTTCTCTGCAACAGTATCAAATTCCTTGTCTGAATCTGAATTATAACGAAATAAAAGAATAGCAACTTTGTTTAATTAAATTCTTAAAGTTAATCAATATTTCAGCCACTCTATTGGTGACGTGGCTGGCTTAGTGGGTAGAGACCCTGCCTACGAAGCTAGCGGTCCCGGGTTCGATTCCCGCTCAGAGCAAATATCTGTGTAATGCATGCATGAGTATTTGTTTCTGAGTCTGGGGTGTTTTCTATGCATTTAAGTATTTATTTCTTTATATAAGCATGTTTATCGTTGTCTAGTACCCTAACACAAGCCTAGAGCTTAGTTGGAACTGGGGTAAATTTGTGTGAGGTTGTCCCATTTAATAATTTTTATTAATGGCTCCTCACTCTATATTGTCTGATTGTTTCCCTGTTGCTAACGTATTATCAACGTTGTGATAGCTCTTATTGACTTGACAGTAGAAGCGATCGAGTCATGATAATACGATTGCAATAGGTGTAAAACTAGCGTAACTCAAAATAAAAAAAGCCAACTTATTTTAAATCAAGAGTGCGTCTTGAAATATGGAAATATTAATAGTTTTGAGTTAGGCGGGTTTATTACTAAGCACGTGATTAATTAGCTGGCGGAGGTAAATGAAAGAAAAACAATAGGCATACATTCATCATTTATTGTTTTTATAAAAATAATAAAAATGTTACAATTCACACGTTTGCATTAAATTTCTATTACTTTACAGTGCTGCCACATTAAAATGCTAATTTGTAATGTCCCCAAGGCAAAGTCGAAACATTATCTTCTAATACACACCTTTTATCATCATCCCTTGTAAGAACTAGCTTATTGATTTTTTGCGTGAAAATTTTATGATTTTTTGATTTTATTACACACATATTATCTCTAAAACATTCATTTTGAAATAAAGCATTTTTGTATTTATTAATATTAAGTTTTTTTGTAACACACTTTTTTATTCCCTTTGCTTTCCTGATTGTTGAAATTTGGGTATCTATGCAATATAGTTTTGCTCTCAAACCTACAAATTCCTTCACGATCTCACCCCCCATTTCGTCTTTAAAATATCCTGGAATTTTACAGTTCACTAAGGGCATATTAAATATGTTGCTAGCATCAAAATTGCTAGTATCAAAATACTTTATGTGTGTTTTGATATCTTCATAGAAATCTTCTGTATGAATTAAATACAAAAGACTATCAGTGTCCGTATAACAAAGATGAATTTTATTTTTATAAACACGTTTCATCACATCATAATGAAAGCGATACAAATGACTTTTGGCTATTTCTAGAATAGAGAAACCCACGTATATGGGTCGATCTAAAACGATTTTTGTCTGTTGCAACTGAATTGCTACTAATGAATCAGATATAACTGCCAAGTTTTTGAAGTTGGGAGCACTTATGTATTTTTCCGCGCCGCAAAATTTATTTGTGTTATTTGAATGATCTTTCCAGATATTAACAAGTTTTACATCAACCTGTTTTCTTTTATTTTCAATCGTTTTGCCAAATATTGAATTGTTTTGCTTTTTGAAAAAATCCCTTTCATAATCTGAGCTAGCATTTTGTCTCAAGGTGGTATTTAAAGATATGTATGGTTCTAAAAAGTTACTTTGATCGAAAGCTAAAACTTTATATGTTTTTAACAAAACAAGACCATTTTTCAAACATTCTTTTAAATGCATGTAGTGAATAATGTATCTATGTTTGTCGTAGAGGCTAGCAATTAATTTTTTATTTTTGCTTCCTCTAGGAGCAAATTTTTCAGCTGCAAATGGCATATCTGAATGAGACTCATGAAGTTCAACAGGATAGTGAAGGTCGATTTCCAGTATAAAACCGGTATCAGAATCGCGTGACTGTTTTTCAACGTTAAAGTTTGCTAATTCATCATCGTTAAGATACCTGAAATTTCCTGTTGGCAGATGCTGCATCATTGCATATCCATATAAATTTACACAGTCTAAATAGGCTAAAAAGCTATTCGGCTCGTTAATGTTAAAATCTGGAAGATATTTATTATTCGCCTTTGCGTATCTATGTGAACATTGAGCAAGACCTCCTCTTATTCCGTTTTCCAGCATTTGATACATATCTATATCGGAGAGTAGATCCAATTTTACTTTTGTGTATAATAACATAGCATCCCAACTTAATGATGGTGACGATACGTAATAACAGGGATCAAGATTGTAGTATTTAAGGCTCATGCTTCGAAATTTTTCAAAAACGTCACATAGAAGAAGCACATCACATTTCAAGTATAAATCTGTATATTCTCCTAAGTTTTTAATAGCAAAAGTTTCCCAAACATGTAAGGCATGATTATAATCCTCAGAAGATACAGATTCTGATGAGAGTTTACTAAAAAAATTGGAAGCCTGAGGCAACTGGGTTTCTTCATAACGTTGCCAAGAGTTTATATAATCGTAACAATAGACACCCTTTCTTCGCACTATATCAAACTTGGCCCCATCTCCAAAAAATGATTTTAAATGTTGGAAATCATCTTTTTTCATTGTATTTACTAAATTGTCTAAACTTGAACTCAAAAAGTTGAAAGAATCAATAAATTTTAATTGAGCTACATTTTGCTGGTCTATTGGAATGAACTTCGTAAACGAAATATACTTTTCTTTATTTTTTGGGATAAGGTTTATTCGACCGCATACGTTTGTGAGTTCATTAATAAACAAATGGCAGTCATATCCGGAAAGGTTATGAAAAATTATTGGTATAAATGGGCAAGGTTTTGAATTTAAATTACAACTATTGTGAGCGGGCCCTCTATATCGACCTGTGAAGTGATCATGATCCTTTACAATGTTATCACTAGATGAAAACTTGTCTTTACAAATATGACAAGCAGTGCTAGTTTCAAATGATAGCTGTTCCTCTAGCGTAAGCGGAATCATTGGTTTGCTGACAGATAATATTGAGTACAATCGCTGCACATCATTACATATAGACTCCACAAACTTTTTCGAACAGTTGGGACCGCGATAAGAAACATAGTCGTTTAAATAAGGCTCGCTTCTACAACAAATGTAATATGCAAAGCAAGATGCCTCATGCAATTGAATATTTTCCACGTACATAGATTTACTTTTATCTGAATACTCTCGTAATAAGCTTTCGAAGTCACCATAGATCACAATAGGCACCTCCTGAGTTCTTTCAAAATTAGAAAAAAAAAGTTGTGTATTTGCCTCTGGTAAAACAGTTTGTACCCCTGCACAACTATGCTGAATTAATTTTTCCTCTGTTGAAAAATATAAAAAACAATCTTCACACAAATGTATCTTAGATTTATGTTTAGTTATTTGTTTGCGAACAAGTTTCTCAAAGTTTTTTATTAGGCAAAAGTGTGCCTTACTATTTTTAGTTATTAATAACAAGTTGATGTGCTGTAATTTACGATTAGCGGTTTTATATAAAGGGCCCATAACACTACCATTTTTTGTTAAACCATAGATGTTAAAACTAATATCAGTATTGTTGGCTTCGAACCACCTTATATCAGAGATGCTTGGTGGAAATGCCATGCCGGAAGTGTTTAAAACATTTTGGTATTTGGGATAAGATGAGACTCTGTTTGAGTTAACCTTGCTAGGATACAAGTGAGCCATTATAGACCATATAAAACAGTGATTATCCTCATTATTTATATTCAAACAAGCTTTTGTATTAGCAATGTGTTTTGGTAATGGTATAAACGATCCAGCTCTCAAAGGATTGTATTTTACTATGTTTATCTCTAAGTGACTAACTGATTCGATTGTCCATCCTGATTCCGAGAGCTCAAATTCCGCACATTTAGTAATTAGTACATCAGCAAGTGATTTATATAATGATAAAACGTCTGTACTCTGCAAAACTATATCGTATTTAGTGTTAAATGACTTAATGGAACTTTCACTATTTTTTGGCAAACAATACTTTACGAAAAGTTCCAAATTAACTTTGAGTGAGACATGCTTTTGTAATGAATCTTTAATAAGTTGTTGTGCTATATCAGAGTTTTCACATAAAAATGAATCTGGGGTAATATTCGTATTTGAGGGATTGACTTTATAACTAACAATTCTACTCCGAAAAGCATTAGCTATTATATAAACGTTTTCAAGCCGCGTACTTAACAAACTATTAGACTTGTGGATATTAGTCTTTTTATGTGCTGCTAATTTTGGAACGGAAACATTACATACATCGCAAAAGAACATCTTATACTATTTTTGTTCTATGTAAGACGTGCTTTGTTTTGTAATAATTACATTTGTTGAAAACCGCAAAAGTTTTAAATTTGCCTTTAAACCGACTGTAAAGTAGCAGATTACAATAAACACATAACTAAAATTAGTTAAAAAGTATTTGACGGGTACAACACAGGCTGCACGCCTTTATACTCTTCTTTAGCAGCCTGAGCAACTTGTCTGACCGCTTTGAAAACTGGGCTATTATTATTTACAGCCCCTTTATATGTGAAAAAGGCATGTTTCCACCTGGTTGCTTCCGTCGCTACCGGCTCAAGCTCCCGCGTGGTGAAGACTCGGAGTTCGACGTAGTACTCCCCGCGCCGGCTGGGATCTCGTTGCAGCGTGTACCCGGAGCCCGTCCTTCTTGTCAAAAAATTACGTAGCGGAGCGGCCCTGATCGGTTCCTCTTCGTCACCCTGAAATTATTTAGCAACCTTATATTATTCACCTTTATAAATACAATTAAGAAAATCACTTAAATTATTAAAAAAATCCAGCGACAAACTGTTATCATGACCGAGGTCAGTCCAACTGAAGTCGGTTTAAAGTTGGGTAAAAACAGTTTTAATGAAATCATCATAATAATAAATCAATCTTACACAAATTGACCTAGCCAATAGTTGAGAACAAATACTTGCGCTCATCACACAAATATCTGCCCTTACCGGATTTGAACCTGAGACCGTTAGCTTCGTAGGCAGGGTCACTACCAACTAAGCTATCGTATCCTCGAAGTATGTTTTGATAAACAATCGCGCATCTTACCTCGGAATCAAGAAACACAGCGACTCGTCTCTTTTTCGGTTGAGCAGCTGATGCATTCACGACGCTGTCCAGGTCTGAATCACAGCCGTGCAGTTCCACCGCCTTCTTAGTTCTTCTCTGCTTCGCCTTTACCGTCTTAACTTTCGCTGCACTCGTAGAAGCGGTAGATGCAGTCTGTTGCTGGGCACAGCTAATCTCCTCATCGGAATCGAACGGATTGAACACTGCCGACCTATTTTTATTAAAAGTATTTGAATAAGCATCACTAACCAAACACAATCAACATAAATAATAAAAAATAAAAAATATTACGTACATACTTGCTGCTTCTTTTTAATTACTTGTCTCACTCACTGCACTGCCACTACCAATTGAATGCTCAAATAAATGGAAGCTCCATTTATAACCTTATAAACTAAGGCTGCATTTAGATGTTACCAATTAAAATTATTAGTAATATAATTTTATTTCAAATGAGATTGTCCAAACAAAATCAAACCTTAATTCTGCATTACAGACGTTCGTCTATTAGAAAATAAAATATAATTATTGTGAATCACTCCCAATCCTTTACACCTATAAGGCGCGGCGCCAGCTTGTTGCGTTAACCTGAAACCTTATTCGTATTTGGTAGCTGCATGTACTTTAATGCGTTTCTATGTACCGAATGTAGCCTAACTATGAAGACGATATGATGCGTTAGCCGAGTTGGTAGGGACCCTGCCTACGAAGCTAGCGGTCCCGGGTTCGATTCCCGGTATGGGCAGATATTTGTGTGATGAGCACGAGTATTTGTTCCTGAGTCTTGGATGTTTTCTATGTATTTAAGTATTTATTTCTCTATATAAGTATTTATATCGTTGTCTAGTACCCATAGTACAAGCCTAGATCTTAGTTTGGGACTAGGTCAATTTGTATGAGATTGTCCCCCTGATATTTATTATTAAAAAAAAATAAAAAAAAATAAGGAAATATAAAACAGGCACTGGTTGGCTTGAAGACAGCAACGACTTACTATACTTATTGTTTAAATAACTTGTTTAACTCTCAGAATTTGTGAATCGGCTTTAGCTATAAAGAAGAAAGAAAAACACATATATTTGTTCGAATCATGTGAAGCATGAACATAAATTACTTACGCTTCCTATTATTTACATGTCATACAGCATGCTATGTAATGGCTCTCAAGGTTCGAAATTATTTTACTTTATTGCATTCATGCACACAATCTTAACATTGATTAACGAAGTTCTTAGTAAACAGTAAAAACATCGTGCTAGTTTCATATCGATTAATTGTATTAATCCGCGCCATCTTAACATTGATTAACGAAGTTTTTAGTAAACACAGCGCGGAGTTTCTTGTCAATCAGCAATAAAGTTGACACTTGATTTACCTAAATAGATGTCGTAACAATGTTCGAACTTTGATGTACATCGCGAACGATTACAGTGTTGAGATAAACTTAATAGTTTCAGTCGATTTATTTATTAAAGTTTCAGTTCACCTACGAAATTTTTACTTTATTAAAGACCGCAGATTCATTTCACTGTATTATTCCATTCAAATAGCATTGTCAAATAGCGCCATCTTACGCTAACAATAACATTGAGCAGTTCTTAGTAACAGTAGCGCGTGAGTCACTTTATCGTCAGACTAGCAGATGTTAAGTACCTACCTTTTTAAATAGATGTCGTAACAATCTCTCATTACTTGAATAATACACAAATATTGGAATAATTAATGTATTTCACTTTAATCAACACTTTTAATAATGTGGTTTTTAATAACAACTGAAGATAGCTTGAAATCAAAAAAAGTTTGCAGTTTTTATTTTGATTTGACAGTAATAATTGAAAAAGACCTGAATCACGCTATCAAAGTTTTTACGATCGGTCGCATATATAGATCAGCGTTCTAGTATTATCTTGGTTGAGTAAATATCAGTACAGAGGAGGCGCCCCTTTGGAACGTATCGAAAGACCGCCTTGTCCTTAAACAATTAGTATGGAATTGGCCACTCCAGAAAACTGTTAGCGGGACTATCCTATAACATTAGTACAGCAATGGTTGTGTGGAAAGTGTTAACAGGAACAAAGATGAATAAACAAAGAAATAAATTTATGAAAAATAAACCGGAGTGCCGTAAACAAAAATATAAGTAATATAAAATTGAATTATACGGCACTCCGGTTTTGCTTCTCTTTACAAAATATTTTGTTATAGAAATTTATGAGGCGAGAATATGCAAATTTACCATTGAAGGATTGTCAGGTCATTCGTTTACCTGTTGAGTTTATGGAATTCTGAATCACTGATCGATGGAAACTATTGAGGATCCTGGATCATCCGACTAGATCCCTGATCGATGGAAACTATTGGGGATCCTGGATCATCCGACTAGATCCCTGATCGATGGAAACTATTGGGGATCCTGGATCATTATTGGGGATTCTGGATCATCCGAGCGCAGCGAGGACAAATGATCCAGAATCCCCAATAATACCCTACTAACGTCCACTGCTGGTCACATGCCTTCCTCAAATATCTCCACCGTGACAGGTTCGATGCTACTGCAATTCTGCTGATGTATTGTTGACGGGCTCAACATCGGGTTGCCGGGTTAGAATAGTGCCACTCCATATCTTCCCGTGGATGTCGTAAGAGGCGACTAAGGGAATAAGGGCTTGTTGTGCTGTTAGGCGATGGGCTTGCAACCTGCCACTAATTCACTGGTAAACATCTTAGCCTACTTCTGCAAAATGTGGTTACAGAATTATCAACAAGCTTTTTAGATTTGTTGGTATTTCTGTAGCTCTGCCTACCCCACTCTGGGAATTAGGCGTGATGTTATGTATTTATGTATATATTGCTGAATAATGTAAGATACACCGTCGTTAAAGTAAAATATCCAAAACATTGGCCTTCTATTCTATTAGGAAAAACCAAGGCTGTTAATATATTATCATATTGTTACGATAGCTCTTATTTAATTGACAGTAATGGCGGCCGAGTTAAACTATACAATAACGTTTCAAAAGCAATATGGTTTTAACGAGTAGAATAGAGAAATTAATAAAACAACTCAAACGTATTTTGTGTAACGTTTTCTACAAACGTGTACAGTATTGCATTTTAATTTAGTCTGGGTTTAAGTTTAACTTAAGTGCTGACTTCTAAGTATAATTTGCGAAGTGAAATGAATTGAAGTTATTACTAAGTCATTAAGATAAGACTGTTAACTTTAAGTATCCATTAAGTTAATAAGAAATACTTTACTTAATAAGTCCAGAGTTGAATACGTAACACGAGCTTTTTGTGTGATAAGCTCATACGATTAAATGTTTTTTTGTTTAAATTATAATAATTGGATGTTACTTTCACTTTGATTTGACTGGAACTTTATAAAGATAATCAAAGCAAATACCGAAGGAATAAAACAATTAGATGTTAAGTGTTAGGATTAAGGTCATATTAAAAACAAGTACTCTACGAAAAGTTTTGTATATTTGAGTTGTTTAAATTTTATTAAAGCGTTAACCGAAAGTGCATTTCACGGAATCTCACCGCAAACCTTTACTAAAAGCATAATTCTGCTAAAAAACAAATAATCTTGAAATAATGAGTAGTTTCAACGAGAATTATGACTTTGTGGTACTTTCGTACGGGTTAAATTTTTGCTCCATTAAGAGTTTAGTAAAAAAATAATCTATTAAAAAGTGGAGTTGGAACACATTCCGACCGCGCTTTGTCCTAACACCCGGCGATAGTGTTAATAAAGAGAAAACAAAGCGAACGTAGCTTCAACTTTCGACTGTCGCAGACAAACTTGCTGCTACGTGTCTACGGCGTAGCACCCGCTACGTGTCGTAGCCGTGTAAAACTACAGCTAAATGTCATTAGTTTGTTTGCATACGTTTGTGTAAGCGTGTACAATTAATTTAATAAAATAAAATGATACTGAATTTTGATTTCATTATTTTAGTTCTTAATAATAGAAAACAAAAAACACGTGCAAAAACATGTCTTTCTTATTAAATTAAAAGATGAAACTGACAAGAGAAAAACCAGCCAAGTGCGAGTCAAGCTCGCGCACGAAGGGTTCCATGCCATTGTTTTATGGGATCTCTGGGAACTGAATTTCTGGGAACAGAATTACATCATCTGCGAAAATCCCAATGAGATACAGTTCATTTCAGTTCAGTTCATGAGATACAACCTGGTGACAGACAGACCGACGGACAGTGGCGTCTTAGTAATAGGGTCCCGTTTTTACCTTTTGGGTACGGAAGAATAGCTCCAGGACCGCAACCATCAACACAAGTATCAAGTCGTCTCCGTACCTACTTCCACGACTGGAGCATTTTATTCATGTGGTTAAACTTGAACTTTGTAATAAGTTGAGAGCCTCATTAGGCTTTGTTCCAGACAGAAAAAAACATGTAAATGAAAATGTAAATGTAATTTTTGTTTGTAGTTTCAAGGTTTATCGTGACAGACGTGCTCGTAGCAACCGGAGAGGCTCGCTTCTCCGTATTTATAACGAGTTGATGTTTCGTGATAGTAACAGGCTTTTGAATAATTTATTTATAACATTAGCATATTGACATTTTGTAAAAAATATTGTGTTTTTTTTTTATTTACTGTTACTTATTTTATTATATTTCTCGTAATTCACAGACGTTTCGTTTGAGCAGAAATGTCCATATCCTCTAGTTGCGTTTCAACTTTTTGTTAAGCCCTCTTCTCCCACATACCTTTCCTAGAGGTTTAGCTTCATGGCGAGTGGTTCCCAGAACCGCCTGCGCTCGAGTGCTAGCCTCTCTCTTGCTTTCCCAGCCCATACGTCTAAAACCTACTCCAAACCCTTCTCGGTGCACTCTGCTAGATCGTGGAATCGGCTGCCAACTGACATAAGGAAATTGCAATCGGTCGCATCACTAACGGGATGTTTGAGGTCATACTGGTTTGACTCCTATAAATTATAATTTAATTAAAATTAAAATTATAATATATAATTTATATATAGTATTACACACACTGTGTACACTAGTAAACTTCTTGGCCTAATCGTGCAAAATGTGGTTACAGAATTATCAACAAGTCTTCTTAGAGTTGTTGGTGTTTTTGTAGCTCTGCCTACCCCGCTCTGGGAATGAAGACATGATGTTATGACGTACGGATGTATATAGTATTTATATGTGTATAAATGTGTATATCATTATGTTGATATTTATAATTGTTACTTTTAAATCTCTGTTAGTGTTTATTCACTATTTTAGGTCTTAAATTTAGTTCATACAGTTTCCGTAAACTGTGTTTTGTACTCATGTCTAATCGTTGGTTCTCTGCCTTGTCGTCGACAAATATTTGACAAATGCATCGTTTCGCCACCTATTCATTTGCTAACCCGCATTTTTTCTGTAACTACAAATATTTCAGGATTTTGTATAAAACTAACCTAACCTAACCTATAGAGTTCTACACGATGGTCCTGAAATAAATCCACAATCATTTACAGTATTGGAAAAAAAGCGGGTTCCTCCATCACTCAAAGGTTAGCTGACAGAGATCCCTTAAAGGGATAAGTTCGTCTTTGTACGTTCCTATTCAGTGAATATTGTATTTGGAATTTCTGTTTTTAGTACAATAAAGTGTTTACATAAATATATATGTTGTTATAATATATTAAGCTACATATTATTTAATCGATCCCTTTGCTGTGGAACTGTTTTAAAGTATTTAATTACTGTTATTTCTACATTATATGGGGTCGAATAAAATTAAAATAACCTAAATTTATTCTGATCCTTTATTTATCTTCGTGCAAAGTTTCATGTAAAAATAAGACATAAATGGAGGCTTTATTGAAATTTACGAATATGGACATTAGATTAACTCTACATTTTTGTTGCAAATATTTTTTGTTGTAAGTTTTAATTGGTACTAATGTATTGTCAATTTGAATCATCGTTTATCCCAAACAGATTTTCGTTTTCATTATTTAACTTGCCAGTGTTATTACGTTATGACGACACGCTAGCCAAGTTGGTAGTGACCCTGCCTTCGAGGCTACCTTGGTTCAAATCCCGGTAAGGGCAGATATTTGTGTGATGAGCACGAGTATTTGTTCCTGAGTCTTGAATGTTTTCTATGTATTTAAGTATATATTTCTCTATATAAGTAAGTTTATTGTTGTCTAGTATCCATAGTAAGTACAAGCCTAGAGCTTAGTTTGGGACTAGGTCAATTCGTGTGACATTGTCCTGTGATATATTCATATATTTATGAGGCAACTCAACCTTAACCTAAGCGAAGATACTTTTGAAAACCTACAATGTTATTTGACTTAGTTAAACATCAGTTTAGGTCATAATATAATTAACAATGTGTCCTAATTCGATTTATTTCCGAGTTTGATCCGTATCGCAAATAGTTAATAGTGTGCTCCCTGTTAGTAGTTCCAGTATTCTACTAATCTATACCAATATTATTAATGTAAAAAGTAACTTTGTTTGTCTATTTGTTACGCTTTCACGGATAAACTGCTGAATAAATTTAGATAAAATTTGGAATGGAGATAGTTTGAGTATCAGAATTATCAACAAGTCTTCTTAGAATTGTTGGTGTTTCTGTAGCTCTGCCTACCCCGCTCTGGGAATGAAGACATGATGTTATGACGTACGGATGTATATAGTATTTATATGTGTATAAATGTGTATATCATTATGTTGATATTTATAATTGTTACCTTTATAAATCTCTGTTAGTGTTTATTCACTATTTTAGGTCTTAAATTTAGTTCATACAGTTTCCGTAAACTGTGTTTTGTACTCATGTCTAATCGTTGGTTCTCTACCTTGTCATCGACAAATATTTGACAAATGTGCATTGTTTCGCCACCTATTCCTAGTAAGTTTATCGTTGCCTAGTACCCATAGCACAAGCCTAGAGCTTAGTTTGGGACTAGGTCAATTTGTGTGACATTGTCCCGTGATATTATATTATTATATTCCGAAATATAATAATTGGACATGAAATAAAAATTTGCTGTTTGCTGTTTGTATTCATTTGCCAACCCGCATTTTTTCTGTAACTACAAATATTTCAAGATTTTGTATAAAACTAACCTAACTTAACCTATAGAGTTCTACACGATGGTCCTGAAATAAATCCACAATCATTTACAGTATTGGAAAAACGCGGGTTGTCAAATTTGTTTGTGAAATGTTGATTATGAAATAATAGGATCCCCTAATGGTTGCCATTTTTCGCTTTCTTATTTTCCTCCATCACACAAAGGTTAGCTGACAGAGATCCCTTAAAGGGATAAGTTCGTCTTTGTACATTCCTGTTCAGTGAATATTGTATTTGAATTTCTGTTTTTAGTACATACAATAAAGTGTTTACATAAATACATACGTTGTTATAATATATTAAGCTACATATAATTTAATCGATCCCTTTGCTGTGGAACTGTTTTAAAGTATTTAATTACTGTTATTTCTACATTATATGGGGTCGAATAAAATTAAAATAACCTAAATTTATTCTGATCCTTTATTTATCTTCGTGCAAAGTTTCATGTAAAAATAAGACATAAATGGAGGCTTTATTGAAATTTACGAATATGGACATTAGATTAACTCTACATTTTTGTTGCAAATATTTTTTGTTGTAAGTTTTAATTGGTACTAATGTATTGTCAATTTGAATCATCGTTTATCCCAAACAGATTTTCGTTTTCATTATTTAACTTGCCAGTGTTATTACGTTATGACGACACGCTAGCCAAGTTGGTAGTGACCCTGCCTTCGAGGCTACCTTGGTTCAAATCCCGGTAAGGGCAGATATTTGTGTGATGAGCACGAGTATTTGTTCCTGAGTCTTGAATGTTTTCTATGTATTTAAGTATATATTTCTCTATATAAGTAAGTTTATTGTTGTCTAGTATCCATAGTAAGTACAAGCCTAGAGCTTAGTTTGGGACTAGGTCAATTCGTGTGACATTGTCCTGTGATATATTCATATATTTATGAGGCAACTCAACCTTAACCTAAGCGAAGATACTTTTGAAAACCTACAATGTTATTTGACTTAGTTAAACATCAGTTTAGGTCATAATATAATTAACAATGTGTCCTAATTCGATTTATTTCCGAGTTTGATCCGTATCGCAAATAGTTAATAGTGTGCTCCCTGTTAGTAGTTCCAGTATTCTACTAATCTATACCAATATTATTAATGTAAAAAGTAACTTTGTTTGTCTATTTGTTACGCTTTCACGGATAAACTGCTGAATAAATTTAGATAAAATTTGGAATGGAGATAGTTTGAGTATCGGGACAGGACATAGCGTCGATGAAACTGCAATACCGCATTAAAGAATTACAGGAGAGCATTAAAAATTAATATCTTTGTGTATATTAATGTCAGACTTACCCAAACTCAAATTTGACACATTTTGTTAGATACGCGGCATTAGCAATTGTTGGTTACGCGGCATTGCAGTTTCATTGACGATAGGGTACTTTTTATTCTGAAAAATTGTACGGTTTCTGAGAGACTGGTGGTAGTAGACTTCTTCGCGGCGAAGTGTATATAATGCGTAAGTTAGTGTTTGTGCGATAGTTTGGTACTCCTTCACGCTGCAACGGCTGGATAGGTTTGACATGAAAATAACCTGGATTACCACAAAGGATTATCATCCGGGTGCAATTCAAGATCTCCCAAAGGAAAATCGATAAACGAAATCTACACGGATGGAGTCGCGGGCAGAAGCTGGTATACTATAAGGACAATTTCAGAATCAATGTCTCTGAGCTTGCATCAAACAGTCCGCTGATATTCGGGGTCAGCCGACCGACGAGATCGCCCGCGCGCCGCGCGCCTCGTGCCGTGATAACTAGTAACTAATGTGCTGGCGCTGCGTCCTGCCCACCGCAACACAGCGCAACAAAAACAGTAACCTCACTCAATTATAAAGATACATTATTGTGGTATAAGAATATTTTGAAAATTATGAAAGTATACTAGTGCAAAATGTGGTTACAGAATCATCAAATTACGTCTGTTTGGAGTTGTTGGTATTTCTGTAGCTCAGCTCTGCCTACCCCGCTCTGGGAATGAAGGCGTGATGTTATGTTTTATACTTAAGATAAATGATAAATGGAAAGTTATGAAAGTAAGCAACGCAGTAAACACTAATAAGATGATGGATATATTATGCAAACTCATAAAAAAAATATTTAAATGCATGCAATCAATGTTTTTTTGTTTAAATAGTTACTCTGCTTTGACCTTCAATAACATTTGTATGTACTTCTTTTATAAGAGTTTTGCTAAGACTTCAAACAACTGGTATCTTATCTGTATAATTTCCATGGTTCTAATATCATTTAGATGTCATCTGGTAAATACTGCAGTTAATTTTATCTACATAGTAGATGACGGAATACAGAAATTTATTATAACCCGATATGAAATTTTCCATTAATTGATGCCAACTCATGGGTAACGCAGACTAACAGTCCGTCGACCAATTTCGCCCTAACAGATCATCGGATTAGAACAAAGACATGAGTATGTATCATATAAAGTTCAAAATACATAACGATCATAATAAATAACTGTTTTTTTACTGAAACCGTGAACATTTCAATATTATTATAAAAGAAACCGAACCTAACCTAATGAGTTTTATACAATGGCTTATTGAAAAATCCTGTGGTGCTAGATAAGTTGCATTCGACAATCGTTAGCGATTCTGTTTCGATTGATAAATGTATGGAATTGACGTAAGCCACCGAGATAGTAACGTGACACTTACGTCAATTAGTTTACGATTTCACAAATAAAATGATCTACATAAATATGACCATTATGTATTATGTATTATGACCCATTGTGTATTTAGAATTTTATATATTACGATCAAATCCCCAGAGATATTGACTTTCTCGTTCTGACAGATAGATGCGTCCCTCTCGGCCTGTAGTCTGGGGTACCCATGAGGCCCCTACTGTTGTGTATTTACTAGGCATCGGCAAGTATCGGCTCGCGGGCGGCGGCGCATTACCCGGGATTACTCGCCGCCGCCGTTCATTCTTCATGTGATCTAAGTGCACTTTTAAATTTGGGACGTTTGGCCGTTTCCTTTTTTGTGAAGAGTTTTAGAAAGTGCACAGTGGCTTCGATTTTGGTGATTGTATATAGTTTGGAATTATAGTATTAACTATTTTTTATTTTATTCAGCCCGTTTAATTAGGCGTTTAAAATTAAGTACATTCGTTGGCTTAAAAACTTTATTTAATTATATTTTTTCATGTAAGTTAAAAACCAGCATTCCATTTTAGTCCTTAGGGTTAACAACGCATTTGGGGTCTTAGGATTACAGTCTTGTGATTATAGTCTTGAGAATTCAAATGTTTATGGGACTCAGATTCCACTTACCATCAGGTGGCCTGAGTGCTCGTGTGCCTTCTCATTATCATAAAAAACAGCGTAGTTTTTTTTAAGAACAGTCAATTTCTTAATGCCTATTAAGTAGGCAGTCTCAAGCCCTTTCCGCAAAGTTGTATGTACATACAAAGTAACTTGATTTTAAGCGTAACTCGATATTTTTGTGACGGGCACAAATAAACTCTTAAAAAACCAACAACCGCAGGATGTAACAGAACCCGTTTCCAGGCAAATAAGCAGGGGACTTTCAAAATGGGTTCTTGACAGCCTTTAGAGGAGGTGTCTGGTGACAGAAGCACACTTGGATGCCGACTCGATATAAATTTGTGTTTTAGAGAGTTAGTGTTGTTGTATGAAGCCGAAATTGTAGCTAGTTAGGAACTAAAAGTGTAACGATGTTGAATGTGCGTACTATAGTAAATTAAAATTAACTATAACGTTAAATTGTGACAGTTTTAAATACGATCTGATGTAGTTTATCCCAGCATCTCCACCACCATTTCCATAATCTTTGTTACTGTCAGTTACTTACTGCGTGAACTAACAGAGTGTAAACCTAAAAATTGATGAGTTTTAAAACTCACTAATCTTGTAAATGCGAAGGTTTGTGTGTAATAGGATTTGGATATAATTTACATTGGAGATGGCTCATACTCTAAATTAAGTAATACGTTTCCTTTTATCCCAAAAAATACCACTGGTCCCGTGTGATGATGTGATGGTAACATTACTAATTCTACGCAGGAAAATTGAGGGCAGAAACTAACATATAAATATCAAAAACACAATCTCACACTTATTCCTAACTAAGCCCTAAATTTTTACCATGGGTGTAAGACAATGATAAACATTGGTTCTTATTTTTACTGAGATATTCCCCCAACGTGTAGATTAACTGTCAGGTTTTCACTGCCTTAAAGCGACAAGGCATGAGAGTGACCATCTATTAATTACATTGACTATAGCAGCCTACGCCCCAATAACACCCACCGCACAACTTAATCATAGCTAACGGCCCTACCGCATAGTTCCTTATCTATCCTGCAGTTATCTTGGGTCGAAAACAAGATGTTGTCCATTTATCCCCGCTTAGTGCACGTGAACTGCAGGTCAAGCTTGCCGATAATTCACCCCCCACCCTCACACCCCTTACCCCTTGAAGCGACGAGGTAAGGAAAACCACCCACCATTTCAACTAAATTTCCAAAACGCGTATCATAAATTCCTAGAGTTTCAAAGTTGAGTTTTATTTTGAGTGAATTAAAGTGCGTTTTTCAATGACGAAAATGATTTAGATCAGAGATTGTATAGTGAGCTTAGGTGAGTGTCGATGGGCTAATCTGGGGTTAGTTAGTTTCAGTCGTTTGTCGGAAAGTGAATCAAAACGCTGTTAAGGTGATTAGCGTGATGAGGTGTGAAGCGGCGGGTTGGCGGACGACCCCGCTTCAAAAGTTGGAGTTAAATTGAAGTTAAATACCTGCATGACAAGCCGAATTACTTGTCACAAGCATTTAGTGTGTCCTATAGTAAAATGTTACAATAACAATAACAGTTACTCGGCAAAAATACAGGCTTGCCAAAAATTGTCTTGCGAACAAATATCTGCATAAGTATACTCGGTGAAACGACAGGTCACCGTTTAAAATTATATTATTAAATTAAAACCTCCTTTGTCTTCATAAGGAATGTGGTAGGTATGTACATAATTATTAGAATTCGATTTCGCCCATACAAAAAAAACTATTGAGTTCGAACCCAAGACTCGAGAGGTTCAGAGGCGCTCATCTAAACCACTCGGCTGTTACAGTTTTTACGAAACTTTCGAGGACACGCTAGCCTAATTGGTAGTGACCCTGCCTTCGAAGCTAGGGGTCCTGGGTTCAAGTCCCGGTAAGGGCAAATATTTGTGTGATGGGCACGAGTTTATTCCTGAATGTTTTTATGTATTTATTTAAGTATATTTTTCTCTATATGTATAAGTAAGTTTATCGTTGTCTAGGACCCATACAAGCTTAGAGTTTAGTTTGGGACTAGGTTAGTTAGTGTTACATTGTCCTGTATTTTTTTTTAATAAGTTATGAAACTACATATTTAGGCCAATACAAAGGTACCTCCAGACTGGCAACTCGTTCGTGCGCGGAGTTCATTCGGTCCGTTCACACCGCGAGCGGCAGCCGGCGTCATACATTCGGGGAAATGATTAATGCGCGACATTAGCGCCCTCTAGCGTACACTCGGCTGCAGTTTCAAATGTTACATTTGTTGGTGTTTATGCGTTGGGCAATCTTTCTTCATCCTCAATTCGATTTATGTTGACTTTCATGGAAATTGAAAACCTACAAACTTCACTTTCTATAGTTTAACAATGTCAAAGGATCGCAATATGCAATTCCGAGTTTGCCAATGGTTCCAAAACGGACATCTACATAATATGTCGAGGAAAAGCGGCTCAACTAAGTTTTTTTTCTTAGACAATTGCAATAAGTTTTGTTTAATCAAATCATTTCGTCAATCATTGTTCCGTGTGGTTGCCAGGTTAGAATAGTGCCACTCCATGTCTTCCCGTGGATGTCGTGAGAGGCGTCTAAGGGAATAAAGACTTGAAGTACTGTCAGGTGATGGGCTTGCAACCTGTCACTAATACACTGGTAAACATCTTAGCCTGTTTTTGCAAAATGTGGTTACAGAATTATCAAGAAGTCTTTTTGACTTGTTGGTATTTATGTAGCTCTGCCTACCTCGCTCTTGGAATAAGGGCGTGATATTGTGTATGTGTTGTTCTATGTGTATGAAATCAATAGTGTTTAGACATCTCCAATTCAGCAATTTTATTAATTTTCATTTATTTGCTCGTCGTCGATAGCAGGATACTCAATTACTTCCAAAAAGCGTTTACAAGCGCATTTGGGTCCAACTGTACTATTCCACGTGTGCATTTATCTCGCAAATGCACCGCTCACTCAGCTGGCTGCTGAGGAGCATTAGCAATTGATGCAGATACATGAATTACGAGCGTAGGGCTAGCTTGATTAACCGCTCTATCTGGGCCTATTTCCGAATTGACTAGAGCGGCTGTTCTCACATATTTAAAATGATTTTTCTTTCTGTTAGGGTTCCGTAACCAAATGGCAAAAAACGGAACCCCTATGGATTCGTCATGTCTGTCTGTCTGTCTGTCGGTCCGTATGTCACAGCCACTTTTTTCCGAAACTATAAGAACTATACAGTTGTAGCTTGTTAAGTAGATGTATTCTGTGAACCGCATTAAGATTTTCACACAAAAGTAAAAAAAAAAAACAAGAAATTATGGGGTTTCCCATAATTAGAACTAAAACTAAAAAAAAAAATACCCATACGTGTGGGGTTAGTATCTATAGATAGGTCTTCAAAAATGATATTGAGGTTTCTAATAAAAAAAAATCTAATCTGAATAGTAAGCGCGAGAGACACTTCCAAATTAGTAAAATGTCTCTCCCCCCTGTAACTTCTAAAATAACAGAATGATAAAACTAAAAAAAATATATGATGTACATTACCATGCAAAGTTCCACCGAAAAATGGTTTGATCGAGATCTAGTAAGTAGTTTTTTAATACGTCATAAATCGTCTAGCTTCTACGGAACCCTTCATGGGCGAGCCCGACTCACACTTGGCAGCTTTTTTTTTGTCGAAGCTCTTGTCTATACCTTGCAGAGTGCCAGGGAGCACGCTTTGAAAATACCTTTACTTGAGGATATCGCAATAATTATGTCAGTTACGACATGGGAACTATTAACTTGACAATGCGATAGCGTCTTTATTAAACAATATGGTGTAAAATGAGACGCTTTTTTCTAATATCTATACTTATCAAAGATTTTCCCAGACCAGAGTAAACTAGCACGAGCTGGAGGAGGCCTTTATTCGAGAGGGATCCTTAACATATTATTTTACATTCCAATATAACCCTTTATTGCACAAAAAAATGACAATTACAAGAAACTCAAGTATAAAAAATTCATCCACGTCAAGCTTCGTCAAATATATACCAAGATTCATAAGTAACATGCTGCGTCAAGAATTTACAATAGTTAATCAGCAACATGCTTCGTCAAAAGTATTATTTATATTAGTTATATAATATATGTTATTTAATATTTGCTATATGTTATTTTATTTTAGTTATATATTACTTGTTCACTACTTTGTTTTCTTTTGGTTATGGAACAAATAGGCTTTTTTATGTCAAAGATTAAATACGAACTTGATTAACACGGATAGTTTTATATGGTAATGTAAATTATTCAACAAACTACCAGACACATTTAGCAAGCTTGGAAGCATGTTCTATTTCCAACGGACATAATTAGGGTTCTTAATATTCCGAGCAAATAGAGATAAAGAACATTTGCGCAGACGAAATGGTGAGGATGAGCTTGTTGAAATACAGGTGTGTTCTTGCTGCCTCAAGGTTTGCCAGTTCTACATCAAAATAAATGGTTGTGGTAGACTCGAGTACACTTGCTACAATACTCCGCTAAATAAGCAATCCGATTGGTTGTTAATTTCGAATTGCATTGTGACAAATGCTCGAGTAAATGCTTAAACCTAACATTAAATAAAATAAATAAATAAATAAATCACGGGACAGTATCACACAAATTAATCTAGTCCCAAACTAAGCTCTAGGCTTGTACTATGGGTACTAGACAACGATAAACTTAATTATATATAGAAATATATACATAGATACATAGAAAACATCCAAGACTCAGGAACAAAAACTCGTGCTCATCACACAAATATCTGCCCTTACCGGGATTTGAACCCAGGACCCCTAGCTTCGAAGGCAGGGTCACTACCAACTAGGCTAGCGTGTCGTGTAGCGTGTGTGTGTGTGTGTCGCGTGTAGCGTGTGTCGCATTGTCTTTTTCATTTCCATTTAGAAATATTTTATGCTATTGGTGTAGCTAAATGAAATGCTTTCCCATCACATTCACTTACAGTTTTTAAAACGGGTTCTTAAGTCTTACCGCGGTTAGATTATTTGGCAAGCTCCCAGTTGGACGGTACCGCGGTATGACCACTAAGATCCCGTTTTATTAACTTTCGTATCATCAGTAATAACCAAAATGGTTTAAGGAAGTACACTCAATTTGATGATTGCTAGTGCTAATAATCGTGCCTTCGTTAATTACGACCGCAAGCGTATCTAAATATAACAATTCAAATACACAATTGCACATCTCAGCCCAACTGTACTGTTCCACGTGTGCATTTATCTCTCAAATGCACCGCCCGCTCGCTCTGTTGAGGAACATTAGCTATAAATGCACATAAGAGCATTAGAGTACTTTGCAGTTACATATAATTTGCAACACTATTCAAACCAAAAACAAAGCGCAGATTACCTTTCACTAATAAATAATTTAGAGTTTCACTATGTATCGCAAATCGGTCGATGGACACAAATAATTCAGGGGTTTTAACATTAAAAATAAATTATCTGGGTGGATCGATCGCATTAGCTATCTCCTTCCCACAACCAAAGTTTCGAATTTAGTCCTGTAAAGTTAACTTTCTCGTACGAGGTCGTAAGAGGTCAGCGATAATCTAAGAAAAACTTACTTAAATCTTACCTAGAATGAAATTAAATGGAAAACAAAAAACACAAAAACAAAACACAAAAACACAATAGAATATATTTATTTTTGTTGAGAAACATGGTTACAAGGTTTTAATACGAGCAAGTAAGAGTGTCAAATGTTTTGTCAAAAACTATTAAATCGGGGGATACAAACACATTCACCCATAGATAAATTCAAATGAATTTGCCACGCATTAGATAAATACCAATCAATTATTTTCTTTGATTGAATAAAAACACTTTTCCTTCAACCAAGAAATTAAATTTTTAGTTACTATTTCATGGCTTTTTCTTTGCTTTGGCATACGTGGTCACGGCACGACCACAGCGCCGAAAGGAGTAAAATACGAGCTATTGTAACATTTTCCACCCGGCATATAGAGAGGGCTGCCTAGTAGTGCCAATAAGAGATAGATTCTATATTGGGAACAGCCGTACGTTTTATACATCAACCCAACATCATTTTGCCGGATACACTTTATCAACTTCAATTTAGGCTTGTAGTACTTTTGCGCGATGGGCTTGCAACCTGACACTAATACACTGGTAAATCTTAGCCTGATTGTGCAAAATATGATAATAGAATTATCAACAAGTTTACAGCTGTTGGTATTCTGTAGCTCTGCCCACCCCTCTTTGGGAATGAATTCGTCACGCTATGTATTATGTATGTACACTTTATGAACATTAGCTATCGATTAACTAATCGAGAAAGCCTATAAGCACGAACTTAGCCGGAATACTATGTCGTATGACTATAGACCACATCAGCTGTGCTATGCAGTATGCATTTATCTCACAATTGCACCGGTCGTCAGCTGCGTCGGCGATTGATGCCGCTGCAGGTAGCGAGCGATGCAGCGATTGATTGAATCCTTTAAGCGAATTTACGTCTAATGCGCTTCGTCAGTGTGCAGTGTGGGCGGTTATGTCTGTGTAATTTAAGCTCTAACCCGTAGACGGTTTCTCATTAATATGCTGTGATTATTGTGAAGAAATAAATAAAGAAAATACATTTATTGCCACACCAGTCTTAGCATAATGATTACACAGAACAAATTTTACAAAACAGATAAAAGAGAAACAAATAAGCTGTGTAAATCTGGGCGCGGCAAAGGGTCTGGGCGTCTGCGCAATGCTGATGGTTGCGCCCGCGCAGGACCAGGGCTGGAATTCTACAAGGTACTAACGATATCGTGTTTGACCTGTTTCCGTATTGTCAACGTTTTGATAACTCTTATGTCATTTACAATAATGGCGACTGTGACATAAACGATTCTTAAAGGTGTCAAATACGATATCGTTTTAACGCACCTGAATAGAGGCCCTGCTGCTGATCGGCTTCTGTTTGTTTTTATTTTAAATTTACGATTCAGTGCTTTTATTTAATTTAATTTGGAAAACCAACAGCTTTTAATAACAATGTTAGGTTAATTTACATTATCTAACTGCATTGCTAATTACAGGTTTTCACTAAATTCAAAGTTAAACAGAATATAGAAAAAAAAACACAAAGTGACAAAAGAGGACAAAACGGGCAGATTATAAAAAAAGACTTTTATGTGTGACTTGTCCGTGTAAGACTTCTTAAGTACCTTAAATCTGCCCTCATAAGCCAAACGTAAGGCAATATCTCAAACTCAATAGCCATAGCAGAATAAATCCTATCCCCTAAAGGTTGTATTTGCTATAGGAGTTTTGTCTGAGATACTGCATTTTTAAGCGGGGCAGAAATGTAATTATTAGGGATAGCTAGGGCGAAAAAAATATGCTAAGGATGTTTGTTGTATGATTGTACACAACCTGCCAGTGACAGTATCTAGCAGGCCAATCTTATTTAAAGTTACTTTTGGCTCTTTTCCCATAGTGCCTGCGATCTGTTGGTCCTCAACTAGGTAGGGCATGCAGATGCGTCCTTTAGGCCTAAACTAAATTAATTTGGTATGTTTTCTAGTGGTTCTTGTGCAGCGCCGGGTAGATGATGACTCGTAAGCGGCGGTAAATAGGTGCAAAATGAAGTGGTATATAAGGAGATGCAGATTCGCGCCGGGTGGCGTCGGCGGGTGATCTATCACGGGTCCGGGCCACGCAACCAGCGGGCTTTCCCCGCTAGCGTTAAACACTTACAATCTTACATGTATACGAGTATGTGTATCACTGGTCTAAAAACATCCTCCTACAAAACATCGCCCTAATGCAAATATGTACCAAAAAAGGAATGCACCAAATTTTTACATACTGTGGTCCACGGTAAGGATATTCAAAAACCATTCCAAAGAAAAGAAAATATTCATAGTCCACTGTCAGATGGTTGGTTCTTTTTTCACTGTAATTTTTTATTATTTTTCATGACATGTATTTGAATCAAAATACTTCAACGTTGCAAAATAAGTATTTACTATGATAGAACGCGTATCCCCCGTGGTACCCGTGTGGTTGCCAGGTTAGGATAGTGCCACTCCATGTCTTCCTGTGGATGTCGTAAGAGGCGACTAAGGGAATAAAGGCTTGTAGTACTGTTAGGCGATGGGCTTGCAACCTGTCTTGTCTTTAATACACTGATAAACACTTTAGCCTACTTGTGCAAAATGTGGTTACAGAATTATCAACAAGTATTTTTAGAGTTGTTGGTATTTCTGTAGATCTGCCTACCCCGCACTTTGGGAATGAAGGCGTGATGTTATGTATGTATGTATGATAGAAAAATACTATAAATACTATGTTATGCTCTTGGCTTCAAAACATTAAAAAATATTGTATTCGTGACCTGTCTACAGTGTAAGATAATTTCATTACATTACAGTCACAGTATGGGCAACCTGTGACCGTTTTTCAATCGTAAAAAACATCTGTGTACCTCTTTTTCACGACTTTTATATATAAAATAAATTCTTCTTCTTCTAGTGCCTCCTCATTCGTGAAGGTTGTCAGACAGCTTCTTATATTCGTCTCTCTCCGTAGCCAGCCGGAACAGCTGTTCGACGGAAGCAATACTGATCCACTCCCAGATGTTCCACAGCCATGATTTCTTCCTTCGCCCAGCGCGTCTCTTTCTAAAATAAATGTATTTATATTGAGAATTAATAGGACTTAGTGTTTTTGAACTAGTCTAATAGGATTTTTTCCTTCTCGTCCCGCCGTCTCCGTGGCCCTCGCTTCCCGGGCTGCTTTAATAAATGCCCTGTCTTTGCTTTGCTTTATAATTCCGTGGCGGAATAAGGTGTCTATATTGTGAACCTGAAGGATATGAATCGTCGGGCTCGACGGAGCTCATAGTTTTAAATTTATTGCACTTTCACTATTATATTACGAAAGTCCATCTCATGATGTTCTTATAGAGAACTAAGTGCTGTAAGTTTTTTTATGCTTCTTGCATTGTTAAACTTTTAATTGGATTAACATGGATTATGGCTTTGCTTGATTCTCTGGGAAAATTATTTGTACTATTTAAACGCGAATATAAGTTGGCAAATTCATCGTCATTAATACAAGAATGGAGTTTAGTTTGAGAATAGATCAATTTGAGAAACATATCGCTATTTATTTGTCAAGCCTAAAACACTTTGGTTCGTGGTGGTTTAAAACAAATAACAATGCTTTGAAACGTTCGCTACACTTTTCTCTTCTGCGAGTGGAGACTTTGTGTCTAAGTAGACATCGGTTATAGTAGGCCATATTTGTACATTATTACCTGCCCATTCTAAATTGTAATTACCATCTAAACTTAGTTCAAAATTGTATTACATAAACATGCCACTGTCAAGCGTCATGCTCATTTCCGTATTACCCTAACCATTTACGGCCACATGCAAGAACCTAATCCAATAACACCGCGAAACAAAGGGCGGAGAGCCCGCGCCGCGTGCGTCGCGCTGCTCGCGAATTCCTTTTGAATTGAAATTATCTTATTCTGGCGCCGACGCGACAGGCCCGGATCGAATCTTCAGGTAATGACTTAAAAAACGATTGTAAATAATAAAAAACGGCAATGGCAGGCGGTGGTTGGAAAGGAGGAGTGGGATTTCTACGTAAGAATAACGTTTGTTATTTAACCCTCTGCGACTTACTTAGCGTGAAAAAGCTCTGTATCGCACAGTGACGTCTTCTAAAGACTCGGGGCATAATAAGTTAATCTATGTTAAAAATTCCCGTTTTTTACCTTTTTCAAGTTTCTTACATTTTTTTTATTTAATAGCTTATGTACATGTTAATTATAAATTCTACATCAAATTGAATAATCATGCTATACACTAAATAAACAATACTTATTGACCATTAGTATTTTTTCTATATTTTATCATTAATAACGTCTGACCGACTCCACCTCAGTAGAATGTTTCTAACAAGTCACCTCAGTTGCAGAGGGTTAAACATTATTTCACACAACGTTTGCGTAGAAGTTGTTTAGTTGTCTTTTTGGGAAGTATTCGATTTAAGAAGTGCCCTATGTCCGTGTCCAGGCGTTGGGTCTCTAAGGAAACAGCCAAGTTTGGGTTCAAAATGCATTTAGCGGCAATAAATCGGTGTAATTGTAAACAATGTAATGCCTAACTTGGCACCTTTTTAGAAATCATAACTTTTGGTGGCACATGAGAACTCGACCTATTTTCAGGGTTCCGTACCTCAAAAGGAAAAAACTGACCCTTGTAGGATCATTTTGGTGTCGTCCGTCCGTCCGTCGGTCTGTCGGTCAAGACAAGACCCTTTATAGAAATTAAGTTGAAATGAAAACCATAATACTTAAGTATACAGTCTCATAAAGCTGTGAAAAAATCAAACTTCCAAGTTAACGTAAAATAAGATACGACTATTTGTGCCGCAACCAATGTATAATTCAAAAGAATCAAAATTTATAGGGTATTTTTCATAGACATAGAATTCTGAAAATTGGCCTGCACAAGTAAAGGAAGATTCCGAAAATCGTTAATTTAATACTCTATCAAAAAAATGCGATTGCATACTTATTTGCAGTTGGTAAAACTAATCGCGACTTATGTCGATGTATGGAGACAACAGTCTTTCAACGGCAAAGTCAAGCTTGTCCCTTAATATTTTGCATTCATATAAATTTTTGTAAGGAACCCTCGGTGCCCGAACTAGACTCGCACTTGACAGGCTTTTTTCATTTATGTTTATGGGTCTTAGATTCCAATTACCATCAGATGGCCTAAGTGCTCGAGTGTCTTCCCATTGCCATAAAAAAGAAAACGATAGCTTGGTACATAACGTGACTAAAATGTTGATTTGTCTACTAGGATATCAGAGATAGAGGTAGGTAGAGTCGAACGGAGAGCGCCCCGGCGGGCGGCGCGCGGGCGAGTGCGAGAAAAAAGCTAATTTCCCAGCACATTATAAATTCATGAATTCTTTGTGTTGCCCCGAAATAAGTTGTTTATTTCGACGGCGGCGCACAAAGTAACGCTGTAATTGCTACCTGTTTTGATCCGGGCCCAGGGTTCCGCGCCCTAAAACAATATTTACATAACTTACATATAGTAATATTATAAACAGGTAAAACTGTATCTTTAGGAACTAAGCTGATTTAAGGAACTCTTTCACTAATAGGACAAAAGGCTTGTAGTACTGTTAGGCGATGGGCTTGCAACCTGTCACTAATACACTGGGAAACATCTTAGCCCGTTTTTGCAAAAAGTTTTTTAGAGTTTTAGTAGCTCTGCTTGCCCCACTCTGGGAATGAAGGCGTGATGTTATGTAGGTAGCTACATTATGCCTTTTGGTTTAAACTAAAGTGAAGCGAGCACGGTAGATATAAATTACGGTGGGTAGGCATAAGACGACACGTAAAACGTGGCGCACAGTTGGTACTTCGTATTCAACAATGTACGATCATTCAAACACTATTTTTATTTTATCATGTTGTAGTTTGTCGGTTTCATTCGTTTATTAATTTTGAACGGCAGTTCAAACATAGCATTGGAAAGACGAGGTACAAAAGCGGTCACTTTATACAAACGTATGAGCAAACTCATTATTGCATTATTTGGCAAAAACAGAAAAAAAATTATACTCATAAGAACTTAAACAAATATAAATATAAATTGTATTTTGGTAATCTAATTAAACTAATATTTGTGTATGAATTGGATTAAGTTAATATCAGTTGAAGGGAAGTGATTAGCATTTCGTTGTTTTCTTTGCAATATTAATACAGAACTCCTGATGACTAGATAGGATCACGCTTGGCCGCTTTTTTAAATTTCCAAGTGGCGTTAGTATTCCTGTGCGTCTCCATAAATGTTTAAATTGTATTGTTATCTCTCTGAATTTGCAGGAAGAATACATGATTCATTGTATTCAAATACTGGTGATAACGCCCGTCTCCCGCTGTAATTTAATTATTGTTTGTCTAGGGAGATATTTTCTTTATTTTGACGATTGTTTTGTTTACGAGAGTATTTATACTCCTCAGAGTTTCGTATAAAACAGTCTTATAACGATGATGATTTAAGTGAGTGAATTACGCGCGTGTTAAAAGGAGCTATGAATCAATTATGTTTTAGGAGCCATATAGGCCATTGAGCACTTTTGAATGAAGTTTGGGCTCTATTCTTTTCGGTAAAACCATATTGCTTTAGCCATATTTTTATATTGTTTTAGTGGTGGTAGGACCGCTGTGCAGGGTCCATCCAGATCGCTACCACCATCTTATCCATTAACCTACCGCCAAACAGCAGTGTTCGCATTGTTGTGTTCTGGTGAGGGGATAAGACAACCGGTGAAATTGAAATCACTAGCATAGAGGCATTCCATCTTAGTCCGCAGGGTTGGCAACGCATTTGAGGTCTTAGGTTTGCAGTCTTGAGATTATAGTCTTGAGAATTCAAATGTCTTTGGGTCTCAGATTCCATTTACCAACAGGTGACTTTTAGTATGTTTTTTCTTTCCACCCTATCGTAAGATAAGAAATTTTATAAAATTCGCACACAAGCGCGTGTCGCTGGCAGCATCAATAATGCACTCGCACTCGCAACATCTCAAGGCCGATCAGCTGTGGGGCGTCGTGGAGATATATAGAGGGCGCGGATGCTGCGGGGAAACTTCTACTGTCCGCCATTTTTAATGTCTAAACCATGCAATACAGGGTGTTAGGTAATGAGTGGATAATCCTTGAACTACGGATAGAGGGCACTTAGGACGTTATGAATAAGCTAAAATAGGTCTAGTAAAAGTCGCACGGTTTTCGAGATATTATGCAAGAAACAACGAAACAAAAAGTGAATTAATACATGAACTTAGGGGTTTTTCGTAACACGGACATAAGGAAAAATGACAAAAAATCCGATTAAAATGACCAGTATCTCGGAAACTATTAACAATTGCTGAACATACATGGGGGTTAAATCGATAGCTTATGAGCTGCTCTATCAGCCCTATTCGGGTTATCCACTATTTACCAAACACCCTGTTTAGTGTATTAACATAATATTACGACGCGTTTTGCCAGTTGGTAGTGGTATTTGCCTACGAAGCTAGCGGTCCCGGGCTCAATTTCCAGTATGGGCAAATATTTGTGTGATAAGCGCGAGTTGTTCCATGTCTTCCTGTGGATGTCGTAAGAGGCGACTAAGGGAATACAAGTTTGTAGTACTGTTAGGCGATGGGCTAGCAACCTGTCACTAATACACTAGTAAACATCTAAGCCTGTTTGTGCAAAATGTGGTTACAGAATGACCAACGAGTCTTTGCAGTTGTTGGTTTTCTGTACCCCTGCCTACCCCACTCTGGGAATGAAGCTGGGCGTGATGGTATGTATGTATGTAAGCGCGAGTATTTTGTTTCTGAGTCTTGGATGATTTTATGTATTTAAGTTTGTGTCTCTATATATAAGTTTGTTTATCGTGGCCTAGTACCCTTAACCAAAATAATGCGTAACACATTATTTTGGTCACTTTAGCTGTAACAATATATTTGATGCTGAATGTACTATGGGTACTATGGCCACTTTGGCTATATGTGACTGTATAAGTTTAGCTCCTAGTTTGGGACTAAGTTAGTTTGTGTGAAAATGCCCTCCGATATTTATTATTTATTATTGGAACAATATTGTCGTGCTCATCACACAAATATCTGCCCTTACCAGGATTTGAATCCAGGATCGCTGGATTCGAAAGCCAGGTCACTACTGTAGGATGACAATCACAATAATAAGTGGTGTTGAAAAACCAAGGTATTAATTGTACCTGTTCGGCTGACTATTGCTGTTACACTCATTCGCATCTGCCAGTATATCTGTTGTGCTAGAGAGAGTGTGAAAGCAATTAACAGCCGAATTAATACCCTGGTTTTATTGTAAATCATACATTATTTTAGCAAAATACTTAACACAAATTGAACCATCGATTGTTTCCTACGACATTCCATGTAACTCCAGTCGTTCGCCAACGGCCGCATCTGGCACCGAACGGCGCCCGCGGTGGCCGGACAAGACAATGCTTTTAGCGCAGCCTTTAAGGCACTTTCTGTGCCCCACTTTTCTAGTTATGAAGTTAATACACACTAGGATTGTTCTGATTTAAGTTAAACAGTTATTTTCAGAAGAAAACAGGCTTGCAGCTTAACGGTATGTGGATTAGGTTCCATTTTTATCGTACGAGTGTACCTGATTTGACAGATTCATGTTTAGACGAATTCCGTTTTGGCTATGCTCTTGTTTGGACACGATTCTATCCCCACAAAAATGTAAAAAAATACTATGAGTTTATAAATGTTTCCTTTTTTTTCCTTTCTGACTTTGCACAGTACAGTGCAACATTTCTAAATTGTATTTATGTTGTTGTTTTCTTTGAGTTTGTTGTGTTTAAGTGTGTTTTTGTCAAATTAATGTTATGATTTTGAATTTAAATATAAATTTATCATAATTTCTAGTTTTTTGTTTCATAATGCGATAAAGTCCAAGTATACATGTATATGTTGTGCAGAAAAATGTACATATACGAATATAGCCCAACAACATCTGTTCTGATCTCCTGATTTGTATCAGGAACCGCCGCTAAAAAGAATCATCAATCTGATTGACTCGTCTGTGTAGTGTAATAGGCTAGGTAGAAGTATCGTAGGTACAACTTAGGTCTTATTCTGCAGTCACCAGCAATAATAGGTATATCTAGCATTTGAGCTCAAAAATACCTAACACATCTCAAGGTTTACCTACCCTTGTTTAGTCGAGATTTATTTTATAGGACGTCAATTGGCAGTATTTTAATTTTATTGACAGGTTTTACTAGGGGCAAGAGTTAACATTTTGTGATAGTCACAATTCACATTTAAAACTACACAACGTCAGCAAAAAAAGGCATTTATTGGTTAAACTGTTATTATAATAAAACTTGGATCGGTGAATACATGGGAAGACATGAAGAAACTAATGGACGCACAAAAATCGAGCTAACATAAACGTGGAAAAATAATCTATGTTTTTGGAATCTGTCTCGATCGGCATGCGGGCACTATCGGAGCAGGTGTGACGTCACTAGCTATACCTTAACGCGATTGATGCGTTGCGCCAGGCACGCGTACACGAGGGATGGGGGTCTGCAATATGGTTTGCTATGTATAGACACCAGCAATACCTACTCGGAACAATATAGTATCCAACAATATAGGGTCAAACATTATTACTAAAGTGTAAGTGTAGGGTTGCCAGGTCTTAAAACCGAAAAGCCGGGACAGACCAACCAGTTTTGCCAGAAATTTAGGTGAAAAATCCGGTCACACTTAATTTTTTAGTCTTAGTATTAACACAATATGAAAAAGTCTAACAAGGCTTCTTTGTCATTTACATTAAAATCTTCTTAAATTTTAATAAAACAACCATAAAATTGAAAAAAGTCTCCTTATTACGGGTCGCGGGCGCGTGCGATGGTCACTATGTCCGGATACGCAACCAAAATCCTGACTGAGTCTGGCTTTACCCGCACACCTGGCAACCCCACATAAGTCTAACCACTAGAGTGCTTGATGTTTTATAACTCCGTTAGAATTATTCACATAAATAGTTGCATATAGCATAAAATCATCGATGGTTAAATCTATGAAATCACCTTTAATCATATCATACCTTCAGTACCGAAGCCCACGGTGGGGCCTGCGGCGGAGCGGGGCGAGGGGGGGAGTGATTAGCATTTATATTGTCCTTTCGCAGGCGACGCGAGCGCAAGCGGCCGCTTGCTTTTGGCGGGTTGCAAGCACACCGCTGCGAATTCAGGTGCATAAATACATATGTTTGTCTTGGGTCTCATTGGCTAGCCTTGTTCATTACGACGATTACAAAAATCCACATAAAGAAAGTCCTTATAACAAATATATAATAATAAGTTCAAAAGATTTGTCCGATTTCTAGCATTGTTTTGTGGCGCGGAAATGTTAGCACAGAATCATTCTTACGTCTTATATTAATTTCCACAGAGCTCTACTTTAAAACAATCATTGTATCAGTAATTTGTATTTTTTTCAATTACTGTATCTGTGTAAATCAATCATTAGTCCACGTGATATTTATGCAATCCGATTTCCTAGTTTTTTTCATCCATTTTATTGGCCAATGGCACGCGACGGTGTGAGCAGCGGCCGCGACTCGCCGTATTATATCGCTGTGTTGCACACAGTGCCGCTGCGCTCGCTGCCTGTAAAGATTTCGTCCACTGATTGCTATATAATATCATATTCATGAATTTAACTAGCTTGAGATTTATACTCCTAAGTTCATTGACGTCTTTATTATTACAACAATCATGAAATCGGTAGGATAAAAAAGTACCCGGCTAAAGACTGCCAGCACCAGAGTATTTAAGTTAATTAGGATTGTCAAGGCCACAATAACAAGTAGGTTGCATGCTGGTGCTCGATCACAAAAGCAGTCAAGTCTCCGACAGCAGAGATAAAAAAAAATACAACGTCCTTATCACAGTTTAATCGCATAAACAACGTTTAATACTGATGGTACCTCATGACAAAGGTACGTGCATATCAGTAAAGACCCTCGTTCTTCATAATTGCACATATCTTCCCACATTCCGCCTTTTTTCACGCAGGGAAAATGCTTTTAAACATACCACCTAGCGCCCATCCACCAACCGGATACCCACTAAAATCCCAGTGATTCTCCCTCCACGCCATTGTTGGCGAGGTCCTGAGGTTCTGCTTGCGCATTTGACTACGACCCTCAACGGCAGCCTCACTTTAAGTGGGCTCTGATGTTGAAAGTCACTGTCCAGTAGACCAAAGCCGGTGACAACCCGCGATCCATCATCCGCAGATCCACACGTTTCGGCCTCAGAGGATAGAGAAAACAGCGCACCATGATACCGGCACTCCTCTTCCCCTGCAGCCCTACCACGCCGCAAAAAACATTGCGGCCCCGCCAGATTGTGGTAGAGAGAGTGCCAGATCTCAATACCAGCGCGCCTCTTCCCCTGCAGCCGCACAAAAGCGTTGTGGCCCTGCCAGATTGTGTTAGGGAGAGTGCCAGATCTCAATACCAGCTCCACTTCCCCTGGAATCCCGGCCACTGAGAATAGGGACAACGGCGCACCATCCTCTCCTTTTCCTCTGCGTTCTCGCTCCAACTGTGGGGCAGTTGGAGCGAGAAGTTTAGTAAATGAAATAATATAAAATACCCCAGCTACTTAGCGGGCCCCCACGGTCAGTTCAGTTAGTGTCAGTGTTCAAATAACTACCTACTTATCAAACATTCAGCCCTTACTCCTACGCAATGCTTGGATTCAAACATTAATACCTACTTATATTTAAACTTTTAAGGCCAATACATATTATTTTTACTCTTTAGAGGTTATTTTACAGACCGTTTCGAGTCTAGGGTTTTTTCTGAAATAATAATGTTTTCAAGATATCTTAAACATTTAACCTAAACTACACAATTAATCTTAAAGATACCTTGAAAACATTAAAGTTTCAGAAGAAAATAGCGATTAATAAAATGAAATTCGATGAAAAGATACATTCGATGAAGCGAAATTCGATAAAATGGTTAGTTACCCATACTCGTAGTATTAGTGTAAGCATTTTAAATGTAATGTGGTTAATAATAGAGTATTCATATAATTCTTCGTCATCTTCATTGCAGTTAGCTGCCTTCTTTTGTATTACCGCAGAAGTGCCCGCGGGGGTTGCCACGGTCCGCCTAGGGAGACTAACTTTTTTTTATGATAAGGATAAGACACACGAGCACTCAGGCCACCTAATGGTAAGTAGAATCTGAGACCTATAGATACATCAAGACTACAAGCCTAAGACCTCAAATGCGTTGCCAACCCTGAGAACTAAGATGGATGCCTCTATGCTAGTAATTTCACCGGTTGTCTTATCCTCACACCGGAACACAACAGTGCGAACACTCTTGCTTGGCAATTAACTTTTTTAATAGTTACGTTTATTTTTCTCCGATACTACTGAAGAAAGTTTAAAAATCAAGTTATTAATTCTTTGACAAACTTAGCGACCGAATGCGTTGCAGTTGAGAAGCTAAGCTGTAATTATCTCTCGTGGTGTGGTGGCGCGCCCTAAGGCGAGCGTGTCTGTTGCGCTCTTTATTGCGACGTCGTCAAATACCGGCTCTTATGTGTACCCAGGACGTGTGTTCAGCGCTATGCGACCGTGGCGTCGGCTGGCCGGTACAAAGTGGTCGATGGCATGTGCCCTAACGATTAAGCGTTTTAGAGCATTGTAATAATAAACTTCAAACTGAACATCGAATTACAAGCATTATAGTGACAATGAAATTTACAATGACAAGGTTCTAAGTATGTTTGACGACACGTTGGCCTAGTTTGTAGTGTGACCCTGCCTACGAAGCTAGTGGACCCGGTTCAAATCCTGGTTAGGGCAGATATTTGTGTGAATCTTGGATGTTTTGCTAGTATTTAAGTATATATCTCTATTTAAGTAGGTTTATCGTTGTCTAGTACCCATGGTACAAGCCTAGAGCTTAGTTTGGGACTAGTTCAATTTGTATGACATTGTCCCGTGATTATTTATAATTTTGCTTAAAATTATATTGTGTGGCTGTACGAAGCATTGTTGTGTTCCGGTATGGGGATAAGACAACCGGTGAAATTACTAGCATAGAGGCATTACATCTTAGTCCTCAGAATTGGCAACGCATTTGAAGTCATAGTCTTGAGAATTCAAATGTCTATGGGTTTCAGATTCCACTTACCATCAGGTGGCCTGAGTGCTCGTGTGCCTTCTCCTTATCATAAAAATAAAACAGCGTTCTCGTAAGCATAGGTAACGGATTGGTATAGGTACTTACTAGCCTAGTTGGTAGTGACCCTGCCTTCGAAGCTAGGAGTCCTGGGTTCAAATCCCGATAAGGGCAGATATTTGTGTGATGAGCAGGAGTATTTGTTCCTGAGTCTTGGATGTTTTCTATGTATTTAAGTATATATTTCTATATATAAGTAAGTTTATCGTTGTCTAGTACCCATAGTACAAGCCTAGAGCTTAGTTTGGGACTAGGTCAATTTGTGTGACAGTGTCCTGTGATTTATTATTTATTTATTTATTACTTTACCTTTTAATATTACTTAATTTTATAAGCAACTTTGACTGCGAAGAACTTATCTACCTCTATGGTAACGGAACATTTACATTTACATTGTTAAGCATAAGGAAGGTGTATCACGAGAGACTTTTATTATGATATTTTAATTAGTACTGATGTCCGTTAGTTTAGAAGTTATTAAGATTAAATTACACTGTAAAATTATAAATTTATGGCGTAGTAACCTTAGTACAGTCAATGACTTTAATTGCCATTATGACAGCGTCAAACCACATGGAGGAAAGTTAAAATTTATGATTATCGCTGTCATTATGACAGGGTTCCATATTGGCACAACAATTAAAGTCCTTGACTGTACATTCGTGTTGATAACCTACCAATTATTTACTACAACACCACCTGTACAATCTTAAATAGCAATAATTGTACAAGAGCGTCACCTTAACGTATTGAATACATTTCAAATCTAAATGCGAGATGAAACGACTTTGAGAGCGTCCTAATTACTCTTTAATGGACTACATGAAATATATTATACGCAACCATAAAAAAACTCGGATCATTTTTGCAAAACGTTGCCCAGAGGAAATTGATCTTGAAAAGTTGGGCTCAAGTGAGTCTTAAGGAGGTTTATCGTTTGGAGTGTCCAAGGCAGCTTTTTCCTTTCAATAATTCTGTCTTAATGGCTAAAGTAAGTCAGTTAACAAGCCCTCTCAGATGTTCTCGGTAAAAATGGATAATTTCGAGCTTATTGGATTACTCGCAGGTCGCCGCTGTAATGGGGAGGGAGGGGGGGGGGGGGCGACAATAGTAACACAGTTATGAGTTCTTTCGCGCTCGCACTTTGTTTTAATTAAGGTTAAATGGATTAAAAGGCGAGATCCTGATTCATATTAATTTCATCTGTGAATTAATATTACATTATGTTCTTTTAAACCAACACGACATTTACACACGGTAGCGAGGTTGCCATGGTAACCATCAAATTTGTCGGGTTAAAAATGTTCATGTTCTTATCTAAATCTGCACATTTGTTATATTAGTAATGTACGGATAGTTAGACGTATCTTCTAGGTTTCGCATGATCAACGTTAATTCTATCAAACAATCCAAACAAAAAAGTCAAACATAACCCTGTCGGATCTCTTGCGAAATTACTGCTTTTACATGCCCAGGCTGTTCGAATGGGCAGGTTTCCTCACGATGTTTTTCGTCACCTTAAGTGCATCGGATAATGTTTTTTAGTTTGGAAGACTCATGGTACATATCCACCGCTGCGGAGGCCTTGTGGTGCTTGTATAGCGTGCAAGTGGGTATTGAGGTACATGCGCAGGTTATTTACATACAGCGACTCGACCGTGCATGCTATAGCGCAAATCAACGGGGGAAAAGCAGATATGCCGAGCCTCAACATGCGCAAGCTACTTGCATTGTGTACAAGCACCTTCCATAGTGCGAGCTACTTACTTGCGCATACTGCTTACGTAAGTAGCGCGTGCCATTAGTAGCTCCAGTTACTTGCACCGTGCCCAGTCGGCCTTACTATAAGCAGCTGCACAGTTATGTTCTTTGTCGCTTAACATGACGTTAAAGGGACCAAGCACTAAAGTAGGCAGCTACTTATAAGACCTAAAGTACAAATACACGCGTCAAGAATAGAATAGTTACTATAAAATAGGTAAGTGTTTTGTCATAAATACATGCAAAAAGAAAAACAAACCACCGGAGCATACAAACAATTTCACCCATGCTAAATTAAAATGAAATTACCACGCATTATACTTAAATACTAATGTCAGCAACTTAATTATTCTTCGATTGAATAAAAACACTTTTTACGCAAGCAAGAAATTAAATTCCGCTAAGCTCAGTGACAGTTAGTTTTTGTTTTGGAAAGTTTATTAAATGTACGAGTTTCCATTACAAAACGCGCCAATTTCCACCATACAGCTCTGTATTTATTTTAGGGAGCGAAAGTTGTCAGGGTATCTTGTGTGAGACAACTATACTTTCTCCAGCTACATGCACCGTAACGGTTACTAGTCAACTACTTGAAACAACTAGGCCACCGAAACCCCTCATTCATTCTCGTTACTTCACAAACTTTTATAATTTTATGCAATCCTGCTGAATATTACAGTAAGAAGACAGTTAGGTCGCAGCTCCAGTAAACTGTTGTTCTGTAAGTTGTACATTGTTGGTGTCCCTGGAGGTGTCATGTGGCGTGCGGTTAACTCTCGCGCTTCGCTTTGATGTCGCAAGTTCGAGCCCGGCCGACGCCCGCCCTAGGAGTAATTACAATTTGCGGCTTCCTTGATGGTCGACCAAACTTTTAAACTATAGATAAATTAATTCTTAATTGATTTTGTAATGTGACAATACAACTGAAATTATATTATTGGCGGTCGGGGCTTGTAGCGGAAACTTGTTATGGTAACTTGACGTATTGCGCCTATTCTGTGTGTGATTGCGTTAACGGTAATAAAACTACAATACTTAGGTGTATAATTAGAATTTGAAGCGTAGTTGTCATTCTATAGAGATTCTATTAAACTTAACACGTTTGTATATGAGTATATTTCGGTCAAACCGTGAAGGTAAATATTGAACCAGATTTTCCAATGCTGTTTGTATAATGTGGTCTCGATCAGTAGATGTTTGAAATGTGTACACTTCGTTATACTGAGACTCAAGGTAACTCCTCGTTTATATGTACCGTAAAAAAAGTGTAAAAAGAAACTAAGGGGCGAACAGGGACACAACCTAGAGCAAAGCACATTATTATGTTACCAATTATATGTCTGAAATAATTTCTAATAGAACGTAGCATTATTTTTATTTAATACTTGTTAGTTTTTGTAACAAGTTATGCGTTATTTTAGGTAATCAGTAATTATTTATTTTGTGAAACACAGGTTATTACAGGTGTTATACGTATAATGTAATAGGAATGGACCTCTGTGATCTGCCTTACGGTGTAGAAAAATAGGTCTAATTAATTAATTATACAAACAAGTGATAAACACTTCAAAGGTACCATAGCAGGTTGTGTCCATATTTATCCCGTGTTACGGTACTTACCTTATTATTATGTAATTACTACCCCAAATAATCAATTTACAACTATTCACAGTTCTAATAATAATTCTTTTAGCGAGTTTATGTCACTCTGGTCACGTCCTCCTGTGTGACGTCTCATAGGCCGGCATTACTCCTGTAAGTTTTGAGACGCAACTATGGGTAAGAGTGAGGGGCCAATATCTGCATCTCAGTCTTGCATATAGCTTTGTTTCAACACCTACAGGTGTAATGCCGGCCTTATGCGTTATCGCTTTGTTTTTACATTTTTATTCATGAGATAAGGAATTTTAGGTCCTTTCGTTGATGATATTTTTAGAACAAGAGGAACTTTATAAACAAACCCTCAGAATCGGACTAAACTATAATTAAATATCACGTCTAGTAATTAGTATTCTACGCTAAATAACAGAAATTGGGATCACTACATTACGATGGAGCCGCTCGCGAGACAAGACTGCTGTCCAAGTCGACAGCTGTCTGTCTGTCATCACCCTGATTAAGGCGGCACCACACGTACGGCACCGCTAGTAAGGCGCTAAGGCGCCTCCAGACGTTATTTCCAACAGTATAATATTACTTTTTATCAGTTTATTCATGCCTGTTTTTCTACATCATTAAAAAAAAAATGACTGCGAAAGCTTATTCCGAAAATGAATTTGACAGAAACTTGTAATTCTTCGTCTGCATACTTAAAGACTAATACCAAAATTTGTCGTAACAGAGTAATAAGAAGCAAACTGTCCTTAGGCCACATAAACGCGCGCTTTTATCTGCGATAACTCGGCGTTATGACAAATGGAAACAAACCCTAAGTTGGCGCCAAGTGGTCCATAATCGTGTAATGCTATGTACTTGGTTAACTCGCTGCAGTTTCAGTTTAATATTCAACGGAGATTGGTGTAAAACGAAAGAGGGAATCAGCGTGGTTACTTTGCGAAAAACGCTGCCTATTTAATTCCAAAATGTGATGTTTACGCTTCTTTTGTTTTGCGGTTAACCTTACTGATGATGACCCTGCCTACAATGCTAGCGGTAGCTTTTGATTCCCAGTCAAGCCAAATATTTGATTGATGTGCGTTAGTATTTTGTTCCTGTCGCTTTGTTTTCACTAAAAAAAAATTCTTTAAGGAGTAGGACCAGGGTTTTGATGTTGTGTAGGCAATATAATAACCGATGGTTTAATAAAATAATACCTACATAGTAAATTGGGTACACGAGGGCTCTATTACACGTCGATGGAGTAATAATATCTTTATCTAGAGGACAACCTTACTCTACACTATAATTTTACTTTGTACTTTACGCTGTTTTACAAAAACTCATTTTATAAAATGTATCACTTCGCAGAATTTTCATTTCTGAAAAATCTAAATTCTGCTGCAACCTTACTGTTCTTAGGATATTTTTTGGTGGACACAGGTCTAATCTAACCTAACCTACGTAATTCATGCTTAAGATAATCAAAATCAGAAAACATTAAGGTATCAGCAGAAATTAGCTCTATGAAATGAGTTTCAGTAAAACAAGGGGACACTATACATACCTAAGTCCGTCTGTCTTCAAATAAACCGATGAACCGATTTAGATGAAATTTTGTTTGGAGATAGTTTGAGTCCCGGGAAAGGACATAGGGACCTTTTATCTTAAGAAATAGGACGGTTCCTGTGGAGAAGCGATAAACGAGTTCTACGCGGGCGGAGTTTACATATTGTGCTTTAATACTATAACATTATTATAAATGCAAAAGGTTGTTTGTTTGTAAAATAAAAAATATAAAAAGTAAACTATTTTGTCTTTAGGTTACATACTAACCGTGAAAACAAAACTTTTTATCATGAACAAATCTGTCAGTTTTCTACTAAACTGCTCTATCTGTTGTATTCTGTACCCTATTGCAGTTATGGCGTGGACAAGAGACTTCCGCGGACTGGTCGCCGCTAACAACCTAACGAGAAGCTAATTAGCTGAATAACGGAGCGGATCCATTTTTAAACAATCGCCGGCTTTATTGCCCAGGGATGAGCTGGGAGAAGAGTTTGAGAGCTTAATTGCTTACTGCCGAGTTTTAAAACGCGTCTTTAACGCATTGTTTTCTATAAAAAAAAATCTTCATTTTAAATCTAGATCTGCTGATTTAAATAATCGTGAGAGATGTATAAATGATACAGTTTACCTGTCAAAAAACTTGTCAGGGACTGTTGAAAATACAGTGGGGGTAGACAAGTTGCATTCGATGATCGCTACCATTTATGATTCGACAGATAAATGTATGAAATTGGCGTAAGCCACCGAGATAGTCACGTGGTACATTGGTTATGTTTTCACTGAGTTAATATCAAAATATTTCAATAAATTTCATGTCCCGAGAGCTCAAACCACTACCGCCCTCTAGCGCCGCCACTTGGGCAGTATCTCTGTCGTCTTGTTTTTTAATGATCTATGGCTTCCTCTTTTTTGTGCTATTTTCTGTTTAAGTTTAGATTTATCTGTAAAGACCTAATAATTAGCTAATATTGTAATTAACCTTGACCTTGTACAAGGTCCGTCCGAATCTATACCACCATCTTATCTTTTAACGTACTGCCAAACAACAGTATTCAAATTGTTGTGTTCCGGTGTGGGGATTAGATATCCGGTGAAATTATTAACATAGAGGTACTCCATCATAGTCCTCAGGGTTGGCAATGCATTTGCGGTCTTTGGATTGGAGCCTTAACATTGTAGTCTTGAGAAAGGAAATGTCTATGGGTCACAGATCTCACCATCAGGTGGCCTGTGTGCTTGTTTGCCTTCTCCCTGCCATAGATCTTGGACACCACCGCCTTTCATGCCCGCTAAGCGCTCAACAATATTCTTCGCCGCTTGCTTCCTACAATGCTTCTGCGATCCTCGAGCCCAATGGGATATCGAGGGACGATGGCAAGAGGCCGGACGGCATGACTTTGGTTCCATTTAAGATAGGATGGGTGCTTGTTTGGGATGACACTTGCGTGGGTATGTTAGCCCAGTCACACCTTCCTGCGACCACAAAACATCTCGCGCGGCAGCAGACGCGCTGAGGTCTGCATACAAAATTAAATTACAGGCGACCGAGAATAGGAAGAAATAAAATAACAGGGTATCTGCACCTAATAATATTTTGTTTCTTTCGGCGTCGAGACCCTCGGTCCGTGAGGACCAAGTGCTTATAGGATACAGAGAGCTAGCAGCTTCCTTGCAACGAATTAGCACTGTTATACTTAGATTCAGTTTGTTTAATTTTTATTTGATTGTATAGCTAAATAACTTTATATTTAATGAAACTATCATAGTAATCATTATTAGCTGCTGAAACATTTTAGTTTTTTCGAATACCGAGATTTCAACATTAAAAAAGCAAACTTTAAATAACATACATACATACATAACATCAAGCCTGTATTCCCAGAGTGGGGTAGGCAGAGCTACAGAAATACCAACAACTCTAAAGACATGTTAATAATTCTGTAACCACATTTAGCACAAGTAGGCTGAGATGTTTACTAGTGTATTAGTGACAGGTTGCAAGCCCAGCGCCTAATAATACTACAAGCCTTTATTCCCTTAGTCGCCTCTTACGACATCCACGGGAAGACATGGAGTGGCACTATTCTAACCCGGAAACCACACGGGCAAACAAAAAAATAAATAAATAACATTATTTATTTATTTAATCTGTCACAAACCACGGGTACTGACATTTAAACTGATAAAATATTCGATTACAATCCGAACTCGACTCGCGACCGAGTGATTGACAGGAAGATCGGTTTATGATTGTTCGGGATCGGACAAATCGCCGCAATCATTCCGATTGCGAATTGTGATTGCGCGAATTCATATTGCAAACTGTCAAACGATTAGTCGGGAGTGCCAAGGAGTTAAGAATAGATTGATGGAGGTAACCATTTTTATATTACGAATGTATATCATGTTTTATCTATTTAATTAACACATAAGATAAGATAACATAATTTATTGGTAAAAGTAATATTTTAAATGTCACATTTACAAAATATACAGTTATTTTTGATAACTATTACATTTTATTTAAAATACAGTTTTAATAATTATACAATTTAAAATTCTATGTCCATAACATACATACATATTTTTTATATTGTTGGTCCCGACAGCAGTATATTACTAGCCATGAAGTGGCATCTCAAATGAGAGATTTAAAGTTCCTTCCATTGTAAGTAATTTTACCAGCGAGGTCCATAGTGGTTTTGGTGAGAGATTTAATCACTTTATCAGTCAGTTAAAATCTAATTTATTTTCACTAAGGCTTAGTAATACATGAAAGATCAACTTAAATAATACGCAGTTTAACACAAAGATAATAGTTAATCTCGACTCATCGAAATTTGCATCGAATGATGAATGAATGAATCATGAAACTTGACAACGACGTAGGACATTATAGTTGCATCATACTTAGGAGGACTTGCACCAAATTTTTAACCTAGAGTTAAGAGTTAATCTTACAGTTCTGGTATAAATCTGACAGGAGTTAAAATCTAACTCTAAGTTAATGATGATAACCCAGCGTGGAGCAAGTGGGCCTTACAATATTTCTTCTGATTTGGCCTGTTGAGGATTAGGCCTATAAAAGGCACTTTTTTAGAATGAATTGAACACAAAATTGGTGGAGGGGCGTTTTCCTAAAAAGTGTACATCGTTAAAGACAAAATTAAGAAAATGTAACGTTTTCCATTTTGTCGCGAAAATTAACGTATCTAAATGTATGGCTAATTTTCGTGACGAAATGGAAAAAGTAAAATTTTCTTAACTTTGTACTTAACGATGTACACTTTTTTTGGAAAACGCCCTGTTTTCGTATTGTCAACGTTTTCATAACTCTTATGTCGTTTACAATAATGGCGACTGTGTGATAAACGACATAAACGATTCTTAAACGTGTCAAAAACGATATCGTCTTAACGAACCTGAATAGAGGCCCAGGTACTTTGTTAGTAACGATCAAGGATATCTATGTATCTAACTGGAGATTAAATATTGACAATAGCCGTCAACGCCGGTCTTCCTAGCTCCATGTGGAAGAACTTAAACGGAGGGTTGCTTCAGCGTTGATCGGCCGCGGACGGGAGACGGGACCGCTCGGGCAATTGCACTGGCTGCTCTAAGAAAGGTTTTTTTGCGTTGCAATTTCTATCTTTTAACAATTTAGTTGAATTTTCTTACTTTTATATTTGAATCGCGTAAAATTGGATAATTCATTATTGCGATAATTAGGTATTCATTGTACTTATTGCCGTTGTTATTGTTATTGATAATTTGCAAGTTTCTTTTCAAGTGAAAATTACAACATCTAAGTATAAGTTACATGCATTAACTACTATTACACTAAAAGCGTACATTTTTTTGTGCAATAAAGATTTAAATAAATATTTGATCGTATCGTATTTCTTTCACACTTAAAGAGAATAATTAATTCTATTGCACAGGGATAGCCGATGGTAATAGAATACTGGTAAACTTAAACAGTTACGAAATAATACCTACAAGATGAGATCAGTACATGACACATTTAAAGCCAATTTATTTCTTGAAAAGATAATTCATAATTGAAATTCTAGGTAGATGCTACTTTTCGTATCTAACTGAATGATACGCCATCGAAGCCTTCTGTAATCAAGGTTCTGTACAGGATGATGTTTCTGTTGTTCGTGCTGGCGGGTGCCGCGGGGCTCCCGCGGGGGCCGGCGCTGGTGGCGGACTACTTCCAGCACAAGGACGTGAAGTACGCCGCCTGCCTCACTTGCGGGGACCCTGCGCGTGAGTTAGTTAATTCAATACGGAATTAAAAATACGAAAAAAGCGGGCAAGAGCATGTCGAACCATGCTCAGTATAGGGTTCTGAAAAATCGACAAGTAATAAGTAATTAAACAAAAAAATACATCCCAACTTTGTTAGCGTGACTAATATGTATATTCATGCCGAATTACTGCTTTCTAGTACTAAGAGTCTCTGAGCTAGGCTGCAGACGGACATGGTGAAACTATAAGGGTTCCTAGTTTGACAAATGCATGGACATACGAGTAAGCGGAAGACGCGATATACGCGGTAGTGACCCTGCCTTCGAAGCCCCTAGCTGCGATTAAATAATATAGGGCAGATATTTGTGTGATGAGCACGAGTAATAGTTCCTGAGTCTTGGATATTTTCTATGTAATTAATTATACATTTTTGTACATAAATAATATTATCGTTGCCTAGTACCCATAGTACAAGCCTAGAGCTCAGTTTGGGACTAGGTCAATTTGTGTGACATTGTCCTTCAGCATATGACAATGCATACAATGCAACAATTATATATATAGTTAGTATGTGTTAAGCATCTTTAGGCTCCAAGATCTGACAATGACAAAGTAGATTTTTGTTGTAACCTAACGTAGACTCTCAACTTCAAGCTCATTGGATTGATCATAATTAGCAGGTGATTATGGTATGACAAAAAAAATTATGCGTGTCTTACTGTAAATAATTTTATGTGTACAAGTAGCTGCACTAGGAAGTGTATGTAAAGTATGTTTCTAATTACGACTGGCGATGAGGCATGTTGTATACGTACAGCATTTTGTGGTTTATTATATGAAACGTGAATCATTACGCGTTTTAACGACAGTTCATTTTAAAGGTAGTTGATGTCATTAACAGCGCGTTTCACAATGGCTGCCACAAATATTATAAAATATTTTGCTTGAACTGATAAATAACGTGCAATTATTAACATCATATTTTTACAATGTACGACCATTTAAATACCCTTTTAAGGAATCATACAGATATAAAATACGTATACAATTTTTGACAAGATATTACAAATATAAATCGCTAATTTAACAAAACCGTATTGCAACATTCAAGATCTCCATCGGAGTCCAAACTAGACTGAGCCTGTAATTTGGACGCCTAATTAGACGCTATTAAATTGACATTTAACTTTAAAGCAATTTAGTTTAGGTTATAAATATAATTTAACGTTGTTAATTACTAATAGGTTATTTTGAGAAATTCGTAGTATCTTTCAACCTTAATGTTTTTTAAATCGATACCATCAAGCGTTTATTTTTATTTAGCTCTTATGGAACTTGAAGGTCCAGACCTTTGAATTATACATAGTTATATTTAATTGTTTTAGATACTATACTCCTGGCATCCACTCTGATGAGTAAAGGCATTCGCACCGTTGTGGGCCGAATCGACCAGGACATCATAAACTTGGAGAAGCTTCTGTACCAGGAGGACGCAGCGGTGGGCGTTCTGTTAGACGGAGCGTGTCGCTATGCGCCAGATATTCTGATTGATGTATGTTATGTTAAGTAATTCGTGTATTATATTCATTGCTAAAATATATTGAGCAAGTAATCTAGCTGCCAGCGTGGCGTGAATAAGCTCTGTTTGAATCTCTATGAGGTTAAGTTTCCTTTATAGTCAAAATTTGTGACCATATAAAAAATGAGTAAGTACTGTTACTTAGAGGCGTGTGTTTGGATTCAGGCGTCTGAGTCGATGCTCCTGGACGCTGCGCACGCGTGGCTGGTGCTCCACGAGGGCTGCAACGACACGCAGTTCATCGACCAGCGATTCGGTGATCTCAAGCTGAGCGTCGACGCTGATGTCGCCGTGGCGTCAAACTGCGGTAGCAGAAAAAAAACAAAAAACCGCCGTCAAAAACGCAAAAATTTACTTCTTTTAAAATTGTAGGCACCTCCCTAATAGGTTAGGCCAGCTGAAGTCAATAACAATATTTTCACCAAAAAGCCGACTTCAGCTGCTGGCCTAACCTATTAGGGAGGTGCCTACAATTTTAAAAGAAGTTATTATTAGCGTTTTTGAAGGCGGTTTTTTGTTTTTTCAAACTTTTATTATATTTCATTCTTTTTAGTTGATATGAAACTTTAAGTTTCAAGCGCGCAATGCCGCCGGAAAATCATAGTCATATTTCAACAAGTAAATATTCTTCGTTGTGGTCGCTCAAATATCTTAATCGAGATATCTTATCGCCACCCTTGAAATAGGTACCGTTGAGGAGTTCCGATGGCGATCTCTGGTCTTCATCATCAGTTCCACTTCCCGAAATTATACTTTCTAAATGCAAATGCTAGATTTATTACGACAAATACTAAAATCGCTATATGTTTGCCTACAATATTACTTATCTGATCTTATCTTTCTTATTTGAGGAGTTTCCTCAATTCCTCACTGATCCCATCATCAGATTCAGATTTCGTGACAATGGGACCACCTCGGAAATATACTCTATCAAAGCAAAAAATAAAACAAAATCGGTCCACAACTGACGGACTAATCGGTAAACATAAATATACAAAAAATATAAAAAAACATACAATGGAACGTTAACCGGTAAAGTCGGTTAATAACGAGAAATATCGATTCAAAATTTAGTGTTTAGTTTTGGTTGACAGAATCCAGTAGGTAGCTTAGAAAAAATAAGTTCACGGGTTACACAATAAAAGTATTAAGTGGCAAAGGCAGCCACTTTACTAAGTCATGAGAAATAAAATGATCCTTTGCAAAACAAGTCTCTTCATTATCCATTGGTTTGACATCACTACTATCCAGTAGTTATTCGTTACCTACATACAAAAGATGCTCCAAGGAGTATGATAAAATGCTACCCATATGTCAATCGGGCAAACTACATGCCGATGGTAAAAACGCAAAACGCTTCAAGCGACAAAATGTGTGATATTCAGTCACAGGTATATTGGGAATCAGCAGATTTTTCTAATTCATTGTAATAACTTTATTGTGACTTTTCAAAAAATGTCGCTTGAAGCGTTTTGCCTTTCAACCGTCGATACATACTTAACATCACGCCTTCATTTCCAGAGTGGGGTAGGCATAGCTATAGAAATACTAACAGATCTTAAAAGACTTGTTTGTAATTCTATAACCACATTTTGCACAATTAGGTCTAAAAGTTTACTAGTTTATTAGTGACATCCCATCGCCTAACAGTACTACAAGCCCTTATTCCCTTAGTCACCTCTTACGACATCCACGGGATGACATGGAGTGGCACTAATAATAAAATATAGCTGTGCAGCGTACGAACTTAGATTAATGATATCCAACGGGCTATATTTAAACATTCCAAAGCATTATAACACAAACTTCAAGTGGATTTATTGTTTCATTTCATTACTTATGCACCTTATGTTCTGTGGAGAGGGCTCTCTTTGGAATGATGAATGATAAGATTAAATCATTTTGCAGAGGAAGCTTATCATCTCACGGATGTGTTCAACTTCGGGCGTATTCAAGGCAACCAGTTGGAGACCAGAGAGCTCGGGTTGTGGACCCAAGAGGCCGGTAAATCATATTCAGCTGCATGCAAGAATTATACTCAAACCTACCCCATCTGACTAGAAATTTTTGACACTCCTAGAAAATAGCGATGTTCTGATGAAGCCAGAAAAAATTCAAAAACACGTCACCGCTTATGTGAGATTATTATAATTCCAAATTCCTTAATCTGATTCTTCTAACAGTTAATATTAAGCTGTGGTGCAAATTGGCACTTGTATTTGCACCATTCCTAAACTACACGAGGTCGACCGTTGAGCCCCGTATAAATGTTTTTAATGAGTAGGTTAGGATAAGGCACACGAGCACTCAGGCCAACTGATGGTAAGTGGAATCTGTGACCAGTTGATTTGAATTTTCAAGACTATAACCTCACTTACTACTGCAATCTTAAGACCTCAAATGCGTTGCATCCGCTGAGGATTAAGATGTAGCCTCTATGCTACTAATTTCACCGGTAACTCATCACTTCACCGAGTGTATCATTTTATCGAATTTCATTTCATCGAACGCTATTTCCTGCTGATACCATAATATTTTCAGGGTATCTTAAACATTAATTACGTAGGTTAGGTTAGATGTTTAAGATACCCTGTAAACATCATGGTTCACGAATGATACATTCGATGAAAGATGTTTCTATGAAATGATGGACACCCAATTTCACCGGTTGTCTTATGGCCAACGGATACACAGGGTCCTAACCACCACTAAATGGTCAATATTTGCTGATCAAAGTGTTGATCAACATTTTATAATAAGCAACATTAATATTCTCGCTTGCCGGGCGACCACTAGTCAATATGCAAAATATTATGTAGTGATCAACTATGCATCATCGATTGCGAACAACAAAATTAAATGTTTACCATAAATATGGGGTTTTATACACCGAAAAGCATTTTTTTCAATGATACGAGTATATGAAATAGTCAAGCTATAGTTTTTCTCAACTCACGGCATTTCCACTCAAATTGACGGTACCCGGACACCTCAATGCACTGGTAGAATTAAGCGCCACCTCGTAGATTGTAAACACGAGTTAGAGAATCGGCTACATTTTGATATACATGTTCTATTTGTGTAAATACGAGTACTAAGTTATAGAAGTAACTGGTTTTCGATACAGGGAATTTTCTTCGAACTTAAGCTACATTGTTTGTATGCTTAGCATTTGGACAACGAAGTAGCGGTCAAGTTGGAATAATTTAAGATGAAGGATTCCGTACCATTTTTAAATTAAAAGTTTTATCTTTGACTGATGAGGTTAGCGACGGTATTCAAGAAACTATTTTAGATAACGATCAAAGTAAATTAGCGCGTTTTTTATTGTCACCACATGGGCCTTGTTCTACATTGTTGTTACACTTGTCGTTTTGAACAATATAGTCAAGATCAAGGAAAACGGGTCACTTAGTACTTGCTCTTGAGTGTAGATTGCCTTTACTGACTAGTTATTAATAGTTGTCATAGTGTTGACAATATAATAGCAATATGAAAAAAGACAGTGTAGAAAAGACCATTGTGCACTTGGTGACCCACAACGCAACTTAGGCCATTGTAGACCATAATATTTTTTAAGGATTCTAAAGATATTATGGTCTACAATGGCCTAAGCCGCGAATGATAAACGAAGGGCGTTTTTATTGGAAGTGCCAATAAGCTATAAGCCTATGTTGATGTGCAAACATTAGCGCTTTGCCGTTATTTGTGTTAGCAGAATGATTAGTTATGATAATTTGGACGACAGCCTGCGATTGAATTTAGACTAAATAGGATTTTCTTTTAATGCAATCAGTTTAAGATTTTCCTGTAGTAACCAGTCCTTGAAAAATGTGACCGTGTCAATTATATTCAAAACGAATAACTTACTTATTAAGTTTTGTAATCGTAACTTAATATTATTTGAACTTGAACTAAGGTATTTAATGAGTAAAATATTTTCTTTTAGTAACCAGTCCTTTAAAAATGTGCTGTGTCAATTATATTCAAAACGAATAACGTACTTATTGAGTTTTGTGATCTTGACTTAATATTACTTGGGATTCATCACCATTATTTTGTCAGCCAAAACACGTCCACCGATTTCAATTTAAAATAAAGGTTTTTCTCCTTTTACTGGCACGGAACCCTACCACACGCCAGTATCCAGATGAAGCAGAAATATCAAATCTCCATCGTGATGGTATTTCACAAATTGTAGGTTTGGACGTTTCAGCGGGAGGGTTCAAGTACTACGATCGCTGGGATTTTCGGAATCTTACGCTGCGGGCTGTGTCGGTGGTAAGTAATGTAATATATTCCACATTCTACAATATCGAGAATCGCATTCTGAAATTGCGAGTTGCTTGACTGTATAGTTAGATTTAAATTGAAGGGCAAATATTATGGCAAGCAAGAAATAAAAGATTAGCACATATTTTTGTTTTTGTCTGGAAAAAAGTAAATGGTATAATGATCATGATGTATTGCTTAGATCAGAGGCACTCCAAAGGTGTTTGACGAGAAGATGCTTTGGGAGCCGGTGTACACCCCCGGGGTCGCCGCTATGACGAAAATAAGCACGCAGCTGTTGGGTTTACTTCGAGAGATGCACAATTTTCGGTAACTTAGGTTTCTTCTTCCGTACCCTTTTCAAATAATTACAGTTCCGTAGTAGACTTCCCTCATAGTTTTGCCATGTCCGTCTATCCGTCTATCTGCAGTTAAACTTAGAGACTTTTGACCGTAAAGCTGTAATTTCAAGCCCATAACGTTGGAAAACAAAATCTTGAAAATAAAACCTTTTTTTTGGGTAGGTACTTTCTTTACACATTAAGCGGGGTTATTTTTTTTCTACTTTTTTACGTTTAAGTGGGGTGAATTTATGTAAACATTTTTGTCAAAAATATTTTAAACGTAGATTAAGTTTTAAAGTGGTCATTTTTGTTAGAGCCAATTGTCTTTGATGTAACGGCGATGGAACCCTACTCTTGCCCGGTATTTTTAATTTTTTTTATATTTATCAAGAACTTTGTACTTTTACGGGCCTTTTGTTAGAGGTTTCTGATTTTGACACGATATTTTAGAATAATTAAATTATTAATTCGCCCTCAGGTTCAACTACACGATAGTGGGACGCTGGATCGGGACACCCGAGAGGAACTCCACTTTGGTATTTTATTTGTGATCGTATGAACGTCGTGTTTTTTTAATATCCGTTATGAAGTGTTACTCTAATTAAATATGTGTTTCATTTGTATAAACGACTTCATAAATGGTTTTCTCTAGCAAAAAGCTAGCTGTTCAATTTCTAAGAACGTTAACAAAAACCTATTTGATAAAAGCGCTGCATTAAAAATTTGACTTATTACGTTGATATTGTATTAATTACATACATACAAAATATTACGTCTTCATTCCCAGAGTGAGGTAGGCAGAGCTACAGAAATACCAACAACTCTAAAAAGACTTGGTGATAATTCTGTAACCATATTATGCATAATCAGGCCAAGATGATTACTTATGTATTAGTGACAGGTTGCAAGCCCATCGCCTAACAGTACTACAAGCCCTTATTCCCTAAGTCGCCTCTTGCGACATCCACAGGAAGACATGGAGTGGCACTATTCTAACCCGGCAACCACACGGGCTCACAAAAAATCTTGTGAATTCTTCCTGTTCAAAATAATCAGAGTCGAGGAGTAGAAGAATATGAATTTGCCTTTTAAAAATCACACGCAGAAGCTAATGCCAGGTTGTACAAATGTCTTATGTTGTTCCAGACTGTCTCTAATTCCTTGTTCTGGCGCGAGCAGGACATCTCGTCCACATCCGCGCGACTGTTCCCAGCCTGGCTGGACTGGGTGGATCCTTTCTTTCCATCTGTTACTAATTTGCAGTAAGTACAAGAAAAACACACCAGATACCATCCTGTGACGGACAGACGACGGAAGTTAAATAATATTGAAAAGTCGCTGTAAACCCTGAACAACAAGCCTGACTCGTGCACTGAGAGTTACGTACCTCCCGGCACACACTTGACTCTTGTATATTTTACCGTTTCGACGAAATAAGTATACTTAATAATACAAAATAGTATCCTATATTATTTACCTCCTTTATTATTTTACTTTTATATCATTCATTTTTTGTTGAAGATTCCACCGTTATAACCAGGGATCGGAACTTCGGATCGATATTTACCTAAACTCGGGCGGCGTGAACGGTATGGAGACGGACCTAATTTATTTTACATACCTAATTAAATTTCCGGGTATTTCTAAATTTAGTAACTTGGCCTCCACAATGCATATTTAAGTATTTGTATATGTTTAATGCTTATTTATTTGAAGTTATTTTCCATACGGAAGTATTTAACAAAATTAAGCTAAACATATTTGCGTATTTGTACCTTCTCGTATTGTCAATTTAATTAAGAAGCCGCCTCCATATTTGCTAACTTTTGCCGGGTTTTTGACAACTTTAGGTAAATATCGATCCTAATTTCCGATCCCTGGTTATAACAACATATTTATTTTGTAATGAAAACAATTTCCTATATATTACGGTTCAAAAGATACATAACTTTAAAGTTAGGGCGGACGCACGGATGGACGGACGGACGGATAGCGAAAGCTAAGTAATAGGGTTTCGTCATACATAGTGAATTTCGAAAACAGTAATCAGGGCTGGGATTCTACATGATAATAACTATTTTTTTTAAATGTTTGTTTTTAAGTAAGTTTACATAAATACTTACTTAATAAATCTTTACACTTTTCAGATTATTAACGATATCGTCTTTGACGTGTTTCCGTATTGTCAATTTTTTGATAACTCTTATGTCATTGAGAATAATGGCTGCCGAGTTAAAAACGATATCGTTTACCGATACACGTCAAACACGATATCGTTTTAACGCAGTAGAATAGAGGCCCAGCACTAATGCTACACCGTATCCCACGTTAGATGCATCAGTTAAAATGAAGTAAATTATTTTCAGAACTAAATTTTACTACGTAATACCTGACAAGGGTATAGGTGACTACGAGAACCGGTTCCTCACCCCAATGTCTCCAGGGGTATGGTGGTGCTCCGCTGCAGCAGGGATTATATGTGCCGCGGTGCTCATTGCAGCCGCTGCCACTGAGGGTAGACCTGAACCAGGCTCCTACGGAATATTCAGCGTCCTAGCGGCTGGGTTTCAACAAGGTCTTTCGCAACTTATACCTGTAATATGTTTGTAAAGTGGTTATTGGCTTTGATGAGGGACAGTTTTATAATTTGGGTAAATTGCCTACAGACTACGATGACGGCACGCAGTCGGAAGATGACAGTTCGAGTCAAAGTAAGCCTGTATTACGCCTTCTTTATTATTTATACATAATAAATATTTCCTCATCAAATATCACCTCTCATCTGGATCCTAAGGCGTGGATTAGCTATTAATTAAATTAATATTTGTGCTATTTATAAAAACACATTTAATACTTTTATGTGTGCAAAGGTAGTTGTATCTTTAAATAAACACGCCCTATTTATGCTCTTTGTTTTCATGTGGTAAATCGAATGAGATAAAAATTGTAATTCGTCTCCAGCAAAAGCTTTTGCTTTTTACTTTATACCTACGTATATTAAACCATGAAGGAGTTTGTTATGATTACTAATGATACAATTAAGGAATGTAATTTAAAAGCCATTTTATGCTTGTAGGCCGTAAGATGGCGCTGCTAGTGGTTGGCCTGACGAGTATGCTGCTATACAACTACTACACCAGCAGCGTGGTCTCCTGGCTGCTCAGCGCGGTGGTTCCGACCCTGGCCTCACTGGACGGGCTCATCAAGAGCGACTTCGAGCTCATCTTCGAGGATATAGGGTACACCAGGGGTTGGCTGGAAGTAAGCAATTAAGTCAATATTATACGATTTTTATTTAAGGCATGGGGAATGCAAAACGCCACACGGGCTACTTGGTGGTAACAGGGTCTGGGGCTCATGGGCAAAACGGCACACAGGCTACTTTGTGGTAACAGGTTCTGAGGCTCATGGGAATTGCAATGTAATCACAATATTGCAAATACTATGCCAACCTTGGGAATGGAATACGTCAATGCCAGATATTTTACCAGCTCCACAACAAAACGCAACAGTGCAAGCAATGCTGTTTAGCGGTAGATTAGGTTTGGATAAATTATGGTAGCGATCTGGACAGACCCTGCAGGTGCCTACCACCTGCTTGCTATGTTTGGTTCATTATTCCTGAAATTTCTAAGGGGTGGGTCTCACATTGTTGTGGAGTTCGACTTCGAATACTCCGTCACTTTCATTCGTAAGTCATGTACTCATGCTGTCTTCGTTGATTGCGACAAACCGAGATATTGAGAAACCACTGAAAATCAGCGTCGCGATTGATGCCGTGACACAGTTCTGAGTGGTGTCATTTTCGACATCGCAGGACCACTCATGGCAACATTAAGTTATAATTTGTTTTCTTTTCAATTTGTTTTTTTTTGTTTATTGTGTAGTTGGTTGGGGGCAATTTTACACAAAAATATTGCGGATTCATTGAACGCTCTAGTTACATTACCACAGTTGTGGGCTTAGCATCCATCATCTCACAGAGTCTCAGGCATTCACTTCTCAAAGCCGTCCATCGCCACGCAAACAGATCGCACTCTGGTGCCGACGCCAAGAGCGCATTCATCAGTGCGAGAGCACGAAGCAGCGGAGAGTTCTTGTGCGACACAGTGCTCGTCGCTAGCACAGCCAATAGCTCGCGTCGGCGCGGCCTGAGGGCAATGCTGGAGACGTCCGGTACATGCAGTCGCACAAGTCGACTCACCAGTTCAAGACAGTCCGAGTCGCCACGTAGGGTCCGACACGCAAACGTTAGTAACCCAAGATTACGTCTCACCTCCAAGGAGTTGTAACCTAAGGTCTCAAGCAGATACTTCGTAGGGTAGAGAAACGGATAATACCCGTACCTTTTCTTAAATAAAAACCTTAAAAATGCTTTTTGGACCTTTTCAAGAAGCAGAGCATAAGTCGATTCGTGAGGATGCCAAATGATCGACGATGTCTCGAGCTTGATTGTTTGGTGACAGCTCACTAGTATTTACTCGTCGATTATTTTAATAATAATATGTTGTATCACCATATAAACCCCTCAATCGCGCTGCATAAAGGACACAATTTAAATTACAATGCGCGTTTGACCGTTTGACGGGACAAAGGCCGGTCGATACCCGTTAATAAAGTATTACCCACGCATTATTAATGCCGCGGCTCCGCGATAAGTTAATTATACGTCGCCTAAAATTATTTTATGAAACGCTCCCGTCTGGACGCTGCGGGAATTAGGACATTAAGTGGAATTTCTGAATTAAAATTGAGAGGTTGCGTTTGATGTATGAATTGACATTTATATCCTGTTATGAATATGTTTAACGTTCTCTTAATCATGCTTTGATTTGAAAGTTCGAGTACATGACTGTCTGTTACTGATTTAGGCAACAAATTTGCATAATTAGCCCGTGTGATTGCCGGGTTATCTTAGAATAGCGCCACTCCATGTCTTCCCGTGGATGTCGTAAGAGGCGACTCAGGGAATAAGGGCTTGTAGTATTGTTAGGCGATGGGCTTGCAACCTGTCACTAATACACTAGTAAACTTCTTGGCCTGATTGTGCAAAATGTGGTTACAGAATTATCAACAAGTCTTTTTAGAGTTGTTGGTATTTTTGTAGCTCTGCCTACCCCACTCTGGGAATGAAGGCGTGATGTTATGTATGTATGTATTTGCATAAAGTTTGACCTACAGAATAATATAGATCATATTATTATTAAGGCAACTAAATTCGCTCATTGGTGATCAGTAGACGATATATAAGTAATTAACTGCTTAGTACGGTAAAAGTAGGTATTTAAACCCAGTTTACGACGTGGGATATTCTTTATTCCAGGAAAAAAGTTAGTTAACGTTCGCTGCGTTTAGAGCAAGTGAACGAACAAGAACTCTTTCGAATTGTTAAAACGCTCCAGTTATATACAAGTTATAAAAATATGTGTGATAATATTGTTACGAGGTCAAGAAAAAATGCATTGTATAAGCAGATCGTAAAGTCACATGTGTTATTGGCGTTATTGCAGAACCCAGGCTTCTACTACTATAGCGGTTTTAAAAACGAGAAGGAAGACGTGTTAAGGCAGGTCAAGGTGACCGACGCCAAGAGATCGGTTCCACTGATGCAGAGTTTTGAAGATGGCATAGCACTGGTGCGGACTGGAAGTAAGGGAATGTTCGGTTGCATACCTTTATACTTCTTATCTCCTGGTATTCTTGACTTCTCTTTTGAATATGAATTTAGACGTATAAAAGTATCCATTTACAAAATAAATATCTTTTATCATTTAATATTGAAATAAAATAAATTATTTTGGAACTAGTCAATAAATTAATAGTAAATAAATTATTTAGGAAGTAAAAATATGTGTGATAATATTGTTGTTAATACTGCGTCACACACCACTGCAGTGCGAGCAGACCCAAACGGCTTGTAATTATTATACCTACACATAATTAGAAGTCATCATTAAAATAGTTAACTTATTTTTTTCGTAAAATCATCACTTTGTAATATACAATTATTTTTTTGTATCTTAATGCGTCACTATGTCACCCCTGAGCAAATGTTAATGCATTTAACTTTAGGTGGAAACTGTTTTGGCTTACTGTATTATCCTATGTTTTTGTAAAATATGTGAATTTGTGTACGCTGTTTGTTTCCCAATAAAAAAAATACCTTGCATATCAAAAAAAGTAATACAAATAATTAATGGCCTATAGCCAATTGTAAGCACTTATATAGATGAAAAGAATACAGAAGTATTTAAAGGAGCTCTAACTTAAAACAAAAAACTGTTACGAGCCCTGATAAAGACAATGATATTTTGGCTATATAAAATGATTTCTCCGATATGCTCTTTCGCATCCCAGGGTACGCATACCACACAGAGCCGTACACAGCCAGCCAAGCCATCTCCAGGACATTTGAAGACAAAGAACTGTGCGCGCTGGGAGCCTTGCAGATGATGAAGCCGGCGCAGGTCTACATCATGGGGCAGAAGAAGAGTCCCTTCAAGCAGTTCTTTGTCTGGAGGTACTGTGTGCTGCTATCTTTAGAGACTGGTGCTCTATAAGGCCAGTGGAAGCCATTCAGTCCGTTAATGTAGGCTGGATGGAAAGTGCAAGTGAGTAAATTTCATATGGACATGGGCATTGCTCCAAAAAATGTGGTTGATGTTCAAATTTTTGTTTTACAGAAACGGATGATGAACTCGATAAAGAATATAATATGTATAAGAATATAAATTTATGCTTTTGCGTGTACAATTTTTTCAACAGTTCTAACTTATTTTTGCCCAGTTGCACGTTCAATATTATTTTAATGTCGACCTAAGTCGTGTGCAACTTCAGGGAATTAGAACGTGCTCTAATATATCGTTTGTGCTTCTTAGTGTTTGTCATTAAATTTTCAAAATTAAGCAGATACAATAAGATAATAAACTAGAATATGTACAACCTCATTATCCCAACTGGTTAAGGTAGAATTTTCTGCTAGAGTCTACTGTTTATCGTTATCTATATTGTGTCTAGATGATCATAACGTTGCATATTGTTCAGCATGATGCGCCTCCAAGAGCGGGGACACATGAAGGTGACCCGAGCGCGGGTGGGCGGCGAGGTCCCCCCCTGCTCCGGCCGCACCCCCCGCGCCCTGTCGCTGGGTCAGGCTGCGCCAGCGTTCCTACTGCTGGTAGAAGCTGTGCTGCTATCGGTTCTGATGCTGGTGGGAGAGATGTGGTGGCACAGGTCAGGAACTGAACACTGCTATAATAATAATATCATTATGGTCCCTTGTGAGGACCATGGCTGTAGTAAAAAGCGATACAAGTTGACTTAACTGTATTAAAAAAGGGTAGGTATACATCAAGAAAGAGTAACCTAGGCTTTAACGTTTATCACTTAGACCTCGGAAAATTGTATCCTTTTTCACTGGGACATTAGGCGTAGTGCCAAATTTTGTACAAAATTTAAAGACAACAGGAGACTAGGATGGCCAAGCCAACCGAACACGTCGCATCTTTAGAATTATAGTGACCTAATCCACATATTTTGAATTTCGACTTAGATCTCTATAATATTAAATTTATGACTTAAAATCTGAAAGTGCGACGTCTCTTGCCAGAATAATACCGACGTGTAAAACAGCTGTTCAGCTTTGAGAAACTGTTTTTTGGACACTGCCATGAGTCGTGAGAGAGGCAAAAGCCAGCATAATATAACATTGTGCAAGTGCATTCTTTCTTTGCAAAGCAATAGACAGCAGAATAAGCAGTAGACAAAAAAGCTCCCACGTTATCGGTCCGGAAACTTTGGATCACACCTAAATATTGAGTAGGTTTGTCCATACATCAAACACCTACACGTCGGTCATGATTAGTTTCAAGAAAATTTAAGAGTTTACAGTTAATGATCAGTAATCCGTTATAATTTCATCAAATCGCTGCTTTAATACAAAAACGCCATAAATCAAAAACAAATACAGTTGGATTCAAAACTAAGTAAATAGCGTTCTGAATTTAAATGCAACAAAGATTCATTTTGATTTGTGGCGCTTTTGTATTATTGCAACGAAATGTTACTTTCAGTTGGTTTGTTGATCAAAAAGTAGGGGCTTTTTCAGATATCAACTGCGGGTAGCGGTCGCAAGGCGGGCTTAAATATTATATTTTAAGCACTTGAGTAGTAAAAACCCCTGATATATGTTCTAGAATTAGCTAGAGTCCTGTTCTGTAACAGCACTGCACGTGTTTGAGTCAGGGATTGCAAAACCGGTTTTATTGAATACCTGTATTTAAATTGTCAAATTATTACCGCTAAAAAAATAATACCTATATTCGAATTAGAGGTATTGTTGTCATTCCGCTTTTGTTTTTATCGCTATGTATACACTATTTACAATATTCAATACCGGTATTCAATACCGCTATTCAATGCACCTGATAAAAAAGACGTCAATTCGACATTATAACTAAAGCATACCAAGTGTAACAAGGTACGTCACGCGATGACATTATTGTGCATGGCTGGTTAACTAGTGTCTACTAGAACCTGGATAAGTAAATTGATTGTGTGTATTTTGATTTACATAATAGATTTAAAAACTTTTACGAAAACAAATAAACAAGTATATTGACACTGACAGGTATTACCGGTAATGCTTTTTATGGGTAAAGTATCAAATAGAGGTATTGTTGTCAGTTGCCTAAACCGATCATGTACTCGAATACCGGTATTGATTATACCGCTAATCAGAGCTTTAGCGGTAAAAATAGTGAAATGCCATTATAACCGGTTATACCTCATTTTAAACCGGTACTCAGAATACCGGTAACGATCCCTGGTTTGAGTATTTATCACATCTAAGCACTCTATCTTTGAATGTAGTAGCAGCAATATTATGTCGAAATAAAAAAAAAAACATTGATTTTGATTACATCTTACAACCTATACCTATACCCTATATTTATTGTTAACCGAATACAACATTTTAGATCAAAATCTATAATATTTTAAATATATCTAATATATAAAATTCTCGTATTAGTTACCATACTCCTCCGAAAAGGCTTGATCAATTTTTATGAAATTTTATACGCATATTCAGTAGGTCTGAGAATCGGCTACTATCTATTTATCATAACCCTAAGTGACATAAAAGAAACAAAAAAAAAATTGCAGCGGGTGAAGCCGCTGGGGGTCGCTACTAATTATATAAAAAATAATTCCTATCTCCCTTGGTCACGGGCTCACGCATGAACGGCTGGACCGATGTCGCATTCTTTTTTTGGTGTGTTCGTTATCGTCAGGAAAAGGTTAATACAAGAAAAAAATGTTACGAGTACATTAATTAGGTGTCTTGTGCCTCACGCACCTGATGATGGCGGATTTTTTACTTAATACTCGTACTTACGCAGTGCCCCAAAGTGGACCTTGGCTTCGGACACCACCTTACGCTATATCATGCACCCACTCTCGCCAATCCAATACCGAGGCTCCTTAGGTCTCTCTGGACCTCATCACTCCAGGTACACCAGGCATCCCAACTTTGTCTTCACGTTACGATCCGTAACTATTCTCTCCACGAGCCCCAGCCAGCAGAGTCTCAACGCTTCGCCCTCTCCGACTATATTGGGTTGGGATATCAGATCCTTAATTTCCCAAGTTCTCCCTTGCTCTCATCAAGGTTGGTTCTAGAATTTTACGCGAGGTACTTATTTTCACCTTGCAATTAACTCTCTTCTGTAAGTGTCAGTTCCCAAGCTTTGCCGTTTCTTACTGAGTAATTTAGAGTATCCAGGAAAACGCGCCTCACTATATACTTGATAAATATACTATATACTTGATTAAATCCGTCGGAAAAGTTAAAAATTAGCAGCGGGGCGAACCGCTGACGGGTAAATAGTCACTAATAGTTTTAAAATCACAAATATACTTATTGCAATTTCAGTTTTCACAGCTGACATTGTATATTTTAAACGGCGTAACTATAATAAGGGCCTGCAGAATTTTAGGTGAATTGTAACGAATCCGACTCCGCTCAATGTTTTAAGCGCTTAGAAGCGACTAAATTTAAGCCAAAGAGAAACAGAGAAGACAAGTCAAAGTCATAACATCCCTCTTTTGAGGGACCAATTCTACTTAGCAACCCAATTTATGTTCACTGTTTCTCTGAATTTTCCTCAAAATTATCAATGAGCCGCGAGATGGGACACGTAGCGACTCTCGCGTTTATCCCTAAACAGAATTGTCCGTATAAAAAAACAATAAGGCCGGTGTTTGGCTGAGAAATTAAGGCGATCGGATCGGGCGAAATAAATGGCGCGATCAATTCTCTGGCTCATTGCTATGCCAGCCGTCGCCCACTTTAATTAAAAAAATTAAAATGATTAGTGTTCTATTGAACACTTGTATTAATTTGTGAATTATTGGCTGCGATGTATGGACCGGATTTAAATTTTTAAATGACTGCATATTTACCCTTGTGTCTTTTAGCTAAAATTAATGCTTTACCTATTGCACATCCTTATTTTTTTGTGACAGTTTTAATTTTACAGTCACTGACAAAGCATACCTACTGTAACTGGAATAGATTTTAAAGCGTTTATGAACAAAAAACCTCTGTTTCTTTGACTTTTGATTTTTTAGGAGAATTTGCTCAATAATTATTTAACGGCATACAGTTTATGTCTCGCGGAATCAAACTGCTTATCAACAAGAATCTTTTTTATTTCATCCTTACTTAAAGCACTAAGTAAAAAAAACGCTAATTTATTCAAGTTTTTTTTTTTTTAACAAATCTACAATAATAACATTTTTACCATACTTCTATTAAAACTTATTCTCATGTAATCATTATATCGAATATTACATGCCAAAGATTTGTTACTAATTAATACATATGAGTTTGGGTACAGTTTATCCCGTCCTATGTGCACCGTTTGCTAGATCGCTCAGGGCCGGCAAGTAGTTAATAAGCCAGTGGCCGGATGTGGGCAGTGTGCACACGTCGGGTATTTGCGATGCCTCCCAGTGCGCTACTGCAGCTTTAAAGCGGCCCACTCGTGCGCAGTGTGACTAGCAGTATTCTCAGAGGGACATTGATGTTTTACAGTAGGATTATTTTGTTCATCAAATCCAAAACTTTTAATCAGGGGACTGCCGTTAAGTCATCACCATAAAATGTGTCATCCAAACAGCAGGCACCATTTAATGTGAAATGCAATCTTTGTATGGAGCGATAAACGTTTAAGGCGATCAAAACTCTTGGGTGAAATAATGTCAGTAATTTTTTTTTATTTAAATTGATTTAGAGACTTTGAAAGTGTTTAAAAGTTGCTAAAGCCTTAGTGTAAAGTAGTATGGAGATTAAATCTACGAACACTACCAAATCAAGTATATAGTGGAGCGCGTTTTTCTGGACACTCAATTACACAGTAAGAAACAGCAAAGCTTGGGAACTGACACTTACAGATGAGAGTTAATTGCAAGGTGGAAATAAGTACCTCGCGTAAAATTCTAGAACCAACCCTGATGAGAGCAAGGGAGAACTTGGGAAATTAAGGACCTGATATCCCAATCCAATATAGTCGGAGAGGGCGAAGCGTTGAGACTCTGCTGGCTGGGGCTCGTGGAGAGAAGGTTACGGATCGTAACGTGAAGACAAAGTTGGGATGCCTGGTGTACCTGGAGTGATGAGGTCCAGAGAGACCTAAGGAGCCTCGGCATCGGATTGGCGAGAGTGGGTGCATGATATTGCGTAAGGTGGTGTCGGAAGGTAAGGTCGACTTTGGGTCAGTATTAAGTAAAAAATCCGCCATCATCAGGTGCGTGAGGCACAAGACACCTAATTAATGTACTCGTAGAACTATCTTCCAAAAAGTATTATTATACATACATACATACATACAACATCACGCCTTTATTCCCAGAGTAGGCAGAGCTACAGAAATACCAACAGCTCTAAAAATACTTGTAGATCATTCTGTAACCACATTTTGCACAATCAGGCTAAGAAGTTTAGTAGTGTATTAGTGACAGGTTGCAAGCCCATCGCCTAACAGTACTACAAGCCCTTATTCCCTTAGTCGCCTCTTACGACATCCACGGGAAGACATGGAGTGGCACTATTCTAACCCGGCAACCACACGGGGGAATAATATTATTGTACTATGCTAAATTAAGGATAAATTTTCTTAATTTTATGCAAAAAAAAAAACATTTGTATTTGGAGAGTGTTCACAACCGGACATAATACTGTATTTCGAAAATAAACAGTATTTAGCGTTCGGCCTTGATAGTGGAACCCCTCGTGAGACCGCAGGCTGACGGTAAACTTACATGAATGGGACGCTTAAGTACACACAGTCGAGTAGTGTTTAAATAGTGGCAGCCACTTGAAGTCCTTGAAGACAACATGCCAAGGATACAAACGCGAATCCTGAAATAGTTTGGTATTTAATTTGTTTTTGTCTGCTGTCTTCAATTGAAGTGAGTGTTTATTTTGTACCAAAATTCGTTAAATGTTGGTGGTATACGAGTAAAAAAAATACCTACGGCTTATCAAAGTTATTGAAAACATCTGGACAAGACAAAATTTAAAGTGCATTTACTGAAGGCAGTCAGCACTTTAAATTTGATCCTGTCCAGAAGTGACACTAAAAGAATATTAGAAACATAAACTAATATAAGGGACAAGTGAGCTGATTTTCACTATTTAAAACAAAAAAACATTTTTATCTCTTCATACTTAAAGATAATAAGTCCTGGCTTACTTTACTTTTTTGTACACTTATCTGCCCACTGAGAACAAAACTTCAAGTCCAAATTAGCTGGGTTATATTCAGTATATTTATTCAGATCCCGTTATCACCTTCCAACTACATCACAAGACCCGCATTTGGAGACCATAACAATTGAATTGTCACCGGGTCTAAATATTGTTTTCCAAATTTTAGGCCATTCCAATTTAGCTTTTAAGATTTCACAAGTATTCATACTTTAAACTAGTTATCAATTTGTTATTTAACCATCGTCTGCTAAATTGTGCATTATGAACGTCGTCCTTCGAACCGAATCAACCAACCATTTAACAGATTAAATATAAAAAGTAACTTCACTCCAGAATGAATGGCGAGCATGTCGCGCGGCAAAAACGGTACTTTATTCGGAGATGTTAATGCTGTCACGGCGATCTGTCACCGCTCGGTTCCTTTGTCTCTCTTGATATTTAAACGGCGCGCGGTTAGCTCACAGACCATGCAGGTTACAGATGGCTGACTAAAAGAGCATTGCTAATATGGACGGCGTCATCGGCGGGAGTGTCGTGGCAACATCATCATCACCATCATCATCATCATTATCAGCTGGAGGACGTCCACTGCTGGACCAAGGCCTTCCTCAAGGTTTCCCACAACGACCGGCAACACACAAACGTACAATTGCTCACTGAGTTGACTCTTCTCGTAACACCTCACTTTATTAGGTCGATTACTTTCCGAAAGGTTTATCAGTTGCAGACGAATAAAAGATTTCACGATTTTTATTAACTTACAATGTTTGAATACTTTGAATGTATGTATGTTTGGGTCAAATCTTGCAAGGAAGATTTGAACCACTTCCCGGGGACCAATTCTGCTGAAATTTGGTATATCTGGGTCATTCTTCTTTTTTACCGACAATTGCCTGTCCTCATTTTACCATACGTTATCAGTTAGAGTATTGATTATTAATGTTTTAATGTTTTAATATACGTCCAAACATTTATTCATCTCTTAGTACTAAATAATCTTTCACTTTTTCTATCCAGTGTTTTTTTATAAGTTTGTTTTTCATAGAATCGTGTGACAGAGTGGTAATACAAAATTTAGTCTCCTCTGAAAACGGCCACTTTGTCACAGTATATTCTGAAAAACCACAGTGAAGAAAAAAACATTATCGCCACCGAAATAATCATTAATTAGTCCATATAAAAGTTCACGCAACTTATTTTAAAATCAAAAATTAAAACCATAATTATCAGTGGTTGAAAAACGCAAAATATAGAAAAATGACGATGTATTGTCGGTAAAAAAGTAGAACGACCCACCTATGTAACTTTGGTGACAATATAACAATATGGCATTACCATGCTGGTGTGATGATGGAGTCGGAAGGTGGTGACAGATCTCGCTGTACTTAAAGTAGACCTACCGTGTTTGGACTCATTAGGTTGGTTTTGAAAAGCAGTAAATGACTGCAAAAAAAATACATTAGAAAACCAAAGCTCGTCACAAAAGTTAAATTTTTGATCGATTTTTTTAAATCATGTCTCCTTTAGTAAACCCTACACCATAAAAGTTCATTTTAATCATGTCAGCAGGTCATGTGATGGTAAGTGAATATCGCTGACCATGGACAGCCGCAAATCCAAGAAAGGAATTGCATATGCGTTGCCGGCCTTTGAGGAAAGAGTATGCTCGTCTGTTATAGCTACTAATTAGGCTAAAATTTAAAGTGATACATCTGTCCCAAATATCTGTGCAGCATCTGAGCGCATTCCGCGGGCGACTCCATTTACATACAGATGGAAAACGTCACAAGAACATTACTTAACCGGCAACATGCAAAAATGCATCCACTCTCACTAACCCTTGTTACCGCGCGATAAAGACTAGTTTACAACAGCTCGGGGGCCATTTGTTCATCGTTTGAGTCGGTTCACTGCAGGCGATGAGTGGGAGCGATGGTGCAGTAGCTTTAGTAGTTTACACAAAGCTGTAAGTTTTGAAATAATACACTCAATATCATGTAAGCATTTTATTACATATTCATTTGTTGTTAAAATAATGAAAATTAAATTATACATAAATACGCATATAATAAACTAAAAAGTACTACATATTAATTATTTCTATTAATATTATTAAAATGATAAGTCTCCCTCTCTCTAAATACTTTTGCTGTGCCCAATAGGGTTCATAATGAAACATTTATTATACATCCATCTTTGTAAACACATTATGATTGCAGTAAAATATTGAGTATTGAATATTGAGTTCAATATCAAGTGAGTTGTTTATGTACAGTCATCAGACGTCAGAGTCAACCTTTCTTACGCCGGATGAGCCGGGCCCCTTATTCTACCGGGTAAAATGATATTGTATGTATATCTAATTCATAAATATCAGGGGACAATCTCACACAAATTGACCTAGACCCAGACTAAGCTCTAGGCTTGTACTATGGGTACTAGACAACGACAAACATACTAATATAGAGAAATACATACTTAAATATATAGAAACATCCAAGACTCAGGAACAAGTAATCGCGCTCATCACACAAATATCTGCCCTTACTATAATATATGTAAACTCTTTATTGCTCAAACAGAAGATAACAAAGTAAAAGACGAAACAGAAACATATAAGGCATATACAAAGGTGAACTTATCCCTTTAAGGGATCTCTTCTAGTTAACCTTAGTCTTTGACATGTTATCGCATTATCAATGTTATGCTAGCTCTTATTTACTTTACGGTAATGGTGGCCAAATCAAAAAAGAGACACATACTCTTAATAAGCTGGTCGTAAACTTCATCTTTGATCTCGCCTTAGGATCATAATTTGAACAGAACTTGTAGGTAAGGTTGCAGGAAACCATTGGATGTGGATGTGTAAGGATCACTCCTTGTGGTAAACCTTGGGGGAGGCGCCATGCCATGCCATGATGATAAAGTTGATGATGATGATTATTGTGCTTCGTAGGCATGATGCGGAGTATTTCATCAATGCTCGCACTATTAGATTCGATTTACATTCATATCTTATTGACACTTATTCTTCACCGAGATCTGCAAAATTCACACGCTGTCTATTTTATAAATTTTCTCTCTACACGCGGATGTTCTGGCAAAAAAAGGTTCTTTACGATGGCAAAAATGATTCAGTTCTAATAAACGAAGTAAATCTAGCGAGCGACGTCACAAGACCCGCTAGTGAACGAGATTAAGTTTCGATAGGTGATTGGAATAGGTCTTCTTTATCGACAGAGATGATGCGCGAGAGGAAAAGGGTTTTCTTTTTAAAGCCTGTTTTGGTTCATCTGGAAGATTTTCTCTATGGAAATTTGAAACACCGTTACTAGTTATAAATCGCAAGTGTGTTACTGTTTTCCTATTTTTTTTAGGATTTAACTTACTGCGTATCTTTGACGTAGCTCCACAGTATCTTTCAAATACTTTTTTTAGGATTCCGTAGTCAAACGTTGTAAATAAAAGTTTCAATTAAAGAGCATAATTATAACGAATTTTAAAGGAAATTTATCACGACTAAGTAGACATCATTGGTTCTTGAGATACAGGCGATTAAAGTTTTTTTACCTACTAAAATCATCTAAGACGGCACCAAATGACTTTAAATGGAAAATTATTTATTTCTTGATGTTTTTTCTGTGTTTGTAGTACTTAACCGCTTCGGAACCCTACACTGAGCATGGTCCGACATGCTTTTGCCCGGTTTTAAGACTCTAAGTAAGCTCTGCGTTCTGAGGTAGGACATACACCGCCTTACCTAAATATGTCAAACACTAGAGCTGTTGCCCGCAACTCCGTCCACGTAAAAAAATAAAACATAGCCTATGTAATACATACATACACACATGATAGCGTCTTTATAATATTAATTATTAATTAAAACTCGTAGTTACTACCCTCACTACAATGATTAATATGATTTGTATGATATAAAAAATAATTGTAGGTAGGTAATGACGATTTGTATTGCATGTTTTACTTTACAAAATGAAAGCAAATGTAAACAAATTATGTTAGTTTAATTAAAAATGTTATGAAATCGAAATACTGTTAATATTGTAACATAAGATTTAATTGTTATTCACTTATTATTTCACAAACAGTCATTTGACTCAGAGTGCTATGCAGGTGCAGTTTGTAGACAGCGTCTTATAAAACGCGATAGCATGAGCCAGCACGGCACTCTTGGTCAGGCACTTAAAGTAGGACGTACAAAATACAATTTGTGGATTAGAGTTGCTTATCTTATTTAGTATCATGGACGTCCCTCTAACATACATACATAATGTGGCGTTCAAATGGTGAAAGAATTTTTGAAATCGGTGCAGTAGTTTTTGAGTTTAATCGTTACAAACATGCAAAAATACTTATATTTCTTCTTTATAATGTTAATGTGCAATGTTTAAGATAAAATGCCTTAGTATTAATTTTACAATTCCAAATAACTCAATGTAATAAAAATATATGCTGATAACTGAGCTAGCGATCTCTCTGTAGCTGTCTCTCCCCATCGCCGGCAATATTGAATTCCATTTCTGTCCGTCGCGACGGTATCGAGTGGCGCCGACTGATCAGTAATTATACCCCGCTAGCATTTGATATGCGTCAGTACGCGCGGGTTCGGATACCAGGACCAGGTGTCGCCTTATTAACACTGTTATGAAACTAGTCGGAGCATTGTTTGAAATATCACTACATAGTACAAAATAAAGTCGCTTACCTCTCTCTGTCCCTACGTATGCATAGATCTTTAAAACTACGCGACGGTTTTTAATGCGATTTTTTAAATACATAAGAAGGTTTATATATATAATACTTTAACCCGGAGTGAAGCAAGGGTGGGTCGCTAGTCAGTGATAAAGTAATAAATAAATATCAGGGTATAACTACCGTAAACTCGGGTTACCTTAGCCCTAGGGGGTAACATTACCCACCCTTAAAACTATAAGTATTTTAGTGGTAACCATCTTCAATTGGTTAAATATTTTTAGAACCATATAAGTAGCTTAGTCCTGATGTATCATTTAACAAAATAATTAAATATTAAAGATGGTTTTTGGGGTGGGCAATGTTACCCTCTAGGGCTAGAATAACCCGAGTTTTTAGTATACACAGACTGACTTGTACTACGGGAACCACGAGTACACTCATCATACCATTCATTCGTTTTTTTTGTCGCTAAACAAGTCAGCGATAAGATAAGGTATATAAGTAAAACAATATTTTCTCTGAAAATAAACACTATTTATTATGCTTACCTGCTCACCAATATTGTCAAAGCCGAACTAAATTTCCAAATTCATCAGTATTTTATTCGGTATCCATTCATTTGATCTAACCTACGTTTGGCAAACAAATTTTTTTTACAAAAAAATGAAATGTTCAAGGTGTTACCATGGATTACTTAGGTTACAGCTCTAGGTCTTATTAAATAGACAAGGTTAGACTTATCACTATAAGAAAAATCTACAGTCGAAGTAATTGCCAGCCTTTATACGGAATCAAAATGTCTAAAATAGCATTAACTTTAATATCTCGCCAATTTGGAATGTTCCGAGTTATACAAGTTTAAAGTCCGGTCATCGAGTATCGCATGTTGACAATAACCGGCCCGAACGGTCAATATTGACCGGCTTCACTGCGCGTAAAACTTTTATAGTCGGAATAAAACGCGAGCAGCGTGAATAATGGAAATTCGGACGCCCGCTATTTGCTGAAGAAACTGCTATTATAACGAACGTGTGTTTTTATGCTGCTGTAGATAGTCAACTATTTATTTTAATAACAGCCCGTAGCGTATAGTTCGTTGCGGGCTGAAATAACTGTTAAATACAAATACCAAAATATAAAATAATTTATTTGACAAAAAACATTTTACAAAAGCGTAGTGGTCTGTCAGAGACCAAACTAGGCTTAGCTTTATTTTTGTATAATAAGGAGAAGGCACACGAGCACTCGGCCACCTGATGGTAAGAGAAATCTGAGACCCATAGACATTTGAATTATCAAGACCATAATCTTAAGACTACAAACTTTATCTATCTATCTCAAATGCGTTGCCAACCCTGGGGACTAAGATGGAATGCCTCTGTGCTAGTAATGTCACCGATTGTCTTATCCCCACACCGGAGCACAACAATGTGAAAACTGTTGCTTTGCGGTAAGTTAATGGATAAGATGGTAGTAGCAATACGGACGGACTCTTCACTAGGTCCTACCACCAGTAAACTGGCCTGTACCTTAGCCGTCTGCGAGCGCGGTTGACTAAATAGTTAATGTCTCAAGTATAGATTATACATTTAAACGAGCAATACAATTTCATACATCAAGCGTACCGTGTCCTAGCTTTAAAGGTGTTTTTCAGTATCCGTTAAATAAAATATAGTAATGTGAGCCTGTTTAAGGGTTTTGGTGCTACACAGATAGATTTCGAAGAGTAAAGGTTTGTGCAAAATGTGGTTACAGAATTATCAACAAGTCTTTTTAGAGTTGTTGGTATTTCTGTAGCTCTGCCTACCCCGCTCTGGGAATGAAGGCGTGATGTTATGTATATTATGAATGGCAATTCGAAACGTATGTGTGATTGAAATGTTCTTGTTCACACTACTCTTAAATGGTGAATGGTTTCTGGGCTCATGCAATCGCAATATTGCAAACTGTCCCGTGAGGAACAAGTTGAAATGCCTCTACTTGTCATGTGACTGGCTGTCTTACACCCGCATTTATAGACACGAAAAGCAATTACTTAAGCAAAAGTAATAATTAAGGCTGACTTGTTTGATCAGTAGTTAAATTAATTGTTAAAAATCGTAACCAATGGTTAAATCTCAAGGAGTTGTGTCAAATTATTGATTCTTATTTGGAATTTTAACAATTAGTTTTGTTAACTGCTGATCAAGCAACATGCCCTTAAGAATCGATTTTAGTATGACTTTTGACATTACTATTACTCAAGTTATTAATTTTCTTGTATATAAATACGGGTGTGGTTGCCGGGTTAGAATAGTGCCACTCCATGTCTTCCCGTGGATATCGTAAGAGGCGACTAAGGGAATGAGGGCTTCTAGTACTGTTAGGCGATGGGCTTGCAACCTGTCACTAATTCACTGGTAAACATCTTAGCCTTTTTGTGCAAAATGTGGTTGCAGAATTGCCAACAACTCTTGTTGTAGTTGTTGGTATTTCTGCAGCTCTGCCTACCCCACTCTGGGAATGAAGGCGTGATAATATGTATGTATGTATAAATACGGGTGTTACTCACATACCGGTTAATCCGTGCTCGTCGTAACTTTCACATTTTAAATCTCCTCTTCAGCATTCTTTTCAACCCTGCAACCCCTCGCTACCTAAAGGGGCGCTTCAATTATTTTAAATGTATTAGAGCATCCCAAAACCTTCTCCTGTCAGTTCCTTTTTCTTCCTCTAAATTTTACACAAATTCTTTTACCATCAAGGCGATAAGGTTATGGAATGCTTTGCCTGTGGAAGTACGACGTGCTAAGTCTGTTGCCATTTTTAAAAGCAAGCAAACGGATCATTTTCTATCACTTCCGTAGTTTTTCTAATATTTCATTTACTTTTTTTCTTTCTTATATCTCATGCTTCGTCTGTTGTCATTGTTTAGCTGTTTTGGAGGATGTATGTATGCATATATTATAAAGATGTAAGTAAAGTTATATGTATTTATTAAATTATTTACTTTATGTATTTATATGTAGTCTATATATAAATAGTTTTAATTTCAAAATTGAAATAATTTAATTGTGTCTTGTAGTTATTTAGTTTGAGTTCTAAACGAATTAGTTTACACCGCCTGCCATGAATTTGTGTCCTCAGTTATATCTCTTACAAGGTTCTCTGGAAGAGATCGCTGTTTAGCGGTGAGACCGCCTGTTGTATACCTATGATTTAAATGTACTGTTTCGTGTTCTGTTTTTATTTTATTTTTGTGGTGTTCAAAGAAGAGTATTTGTATTGTATTGTATTGTATACCGGAATATAATACTGCGCATACTGTTGCTTGGCTGCTTAAAACACCATATTGGTGTTAATATCAGTTACCAGAAGTCATAATGATATCCCTAAAAGACTCAGTATGTTTTTTCTTCTAAACTAATCTAAACAATTAAGTGGCCTTAGACAAGATGCTTAACGTTAACGTAAACGATATTAGGAAACTGTCAAAATGTATGGAATTGAGTTCCCATTCATTTTGCCGACAAATCTTTGACAAATGTATAATTTTGCAACCAATTCATATGGCAACCAGCTTATTTTTCTGTAACTACATATACTTCAGGATTTTTATAAAACTAACCTAACCTAACCTATAGGGTTCTACACGATGGCCCTGAAATAAATCCATAATTATTTACAGAATCGGAAAAAAACGCGGTTGTCATATGATATGTTTGTGAAATGAATCATTTGCGAAACGTTGGTTATGAAATGATAGGATCCCCCAAGAGCCTCGGTATGTTTTTTCTTCTAAATGAATCCGTGTAAACTGTCAAAATATAAAGAAACCAATTGAAATTTGAGATTAGGTATTTCACTATGAATGTATTCACTTAATTCGATTTATTTATTGCCTGAAACAATTCAGTGGTTTTTTTCATGTAAGTATCTTAATTTACCACTTTGTTGGCGTGATTAATATGTATATTCATGCCAAATTACAGTTTTCTAGTACAGTCGAAGACACTGTTAACTGTACATTTACAAACGAACATAAACCTTAACGTATTAAAGTCTACGGGTGGTCAGTTAACAATGTCTTCGTGTGTACTAAGAGTCTCTGCGCTAGGCTGCAGACGGACGGACGGACATGGCGAAACTATAAGGGTTCCTAGTTTGACTACGGAACCCTAAAAAAACAGTGAAAGAGCTTATTGGACCATGTTCAGGGAGGATTCCGTCACCGTTACTACAAACAAACTATGGACGTTTTCGAAAAAAAAACATAGTTAAGGCTTATAATTAAAACAAAACTTCATTGATTCTTTTGTGTAACGAGATTTACCCATATAGTTTGTATGACTAACTTTCGTTACACAAAGGACGCGATCGTGAGTTTTGTTCGTCAAGCCTTTCACTATGTACAATTTTTTTGAAAACGACACACTCACTAACATAGACAAGATTGCATTCTTTGACCGTTTATGATGGTTATTAAAAATGTATAGGATTGACTCAAGCTGGCGGAGGGTCACGTCAAGTAATTGTTTCCATACATTTTGACAGTTTTCGTATATCGCCTACGTTAACGTTAAGCATGGTGTTCTATGTTCCCGATAATTAACCTAACCTTTGTGTTTAACTTTGAGACCTTCTGTATGAGAGTACTACAGTTATTCACAAATTTTATTAAAACCGTCCTCGTCTCAATTATTTGTGTACAACGAGACCTGAAGCATATCCTTGTTTTTAATTATAGTTGTACAACTATTGTTCCATTGTCCGTCCTGGCGCGCTCCTCTTTCAGCCTGTTAATTTATCCCTAATTGGAAACCCGACGGCCAAATGTTTCTGAACAGGGTTTAAATAATAGCTTGAGATAACATTTTTTGCTACGCGAAGGTAGTTAAATTTTGGGTAATTTGCTTTTACGAACGTGTTTCGGTATCGATAAGGTTGTTAGATAAGTTCATGGGATGCGATGAATAAAACGAATATGCTGTGTCATTAATAGTTTTAGTTCCGACATTTCTGCCGAACATAATTCTTCTGTTCTTGTTTGCTGTAACACTTAAAGATACATACATACATAAATAAATCACGCCTGTTTCCCAGAGGGGTAGGCAGAGACCACTTCTTTCCACCTGCTACGATCCTGACCACTTAGAGATAAATATAAAAATAGTGTCATATAAAGGGATAAGTTCGCCTTTGTACATTCATATCCTGTATATATTGTATTTGAGTTTCTTAGTTACGTACAATAAAGAGTTTATTTACATAAGCTTGATAAAACGCACAATAATACATATTCCGAGAAAACCGTTGCAAAACAGCTACAATATTACAGGGCCTCTATTCAGGTGCGTTAAAACGATATCGTGTTTGACACGTTTAAGAATCGTTTATGTCACAGTCGCCATTATTGTAAATGACATAAGAGTTATCGTTGACAATACGGAAACAGGTCAAAAACGATATCGTTATTACCTTGTAGAATTCCAGCCCAGACTATTGTGTACAAAAAAACACTACGACTACTATGTAGATATGTGTTAGATTATTGTGCTATATATCGAAGGTGGTTTTTAAACGGACTGACTATAATTGACCTCGTTATATGCCTTTAATATGGTTAGCGTAAAATATTTCATTCTTAAAAAAAATGGTAACTTATAAATAAATTAAAAAAAAAACGAAGTTGTTTGCGTGCCACGAATTGTGCAAAACCATTTTCAGTTGATTGGACATCGTGCTGCGATACATATGTCAACATTGAATATAGGGTAACAATCGTATAGACAAAGTCGTGATTATCTGTTTTAGACCATCTTGCTTCTATAAAGTTATTATATTTTGCGGAGAAAGAGATGTTAACTCATGTGGTTGACATAGTTTAACAGAGCCGCAATAAGTCATCTCCCTGGATTAAATATTCTAATATTCTAAATTGTTGCGGTGTACAAGATGAAAACTACAATATATTTTTCAGAAAATTTTAACTTTGATAAAATTACATTTTAAATCTAAGTAGAACATTGTTCGTCACTAGGACGTAATAATAACCGTCAGATATGTGTCAGCCGCGCCAAGCTATGTTGCAAGAATGTGAATAAAATGAATAAATATTATGAATAAACGGTATCTTTATTAAACTGTGATGCAAACAGAAGAAGAGGTTGGACTGGTTTATCGGAGCAGTTGAGTATAGGTTTTAACCGAGTGCCGAAGGATGAGGGTAATGTTTTTCACCTGTATAAGCTGAGAGGATATCCCAATGTTCACAAACGAGACGTCATTAGATACGTCATAGCGTTGCTAGTGGCACTGAGTACGTTAATTAAAAAAAAAACAATAAGTATACCGGGTGTTGCCTGTAATAGGAGCTATAAATTTAGGGATCGTTTCCACACCACAAACGTAACAACATTTATTCTACAACTTTTGAAAATAACTTGTTGTTTACTAAATATGAATGAATCTAGATTTTCCAAGCCAGCAATGTATTGCGAAAACTACGAAGTTTGTGGACTGACAGTAGATGTCAATTAGACTATTGGATGGAGTACATTGAAAATGCTATTTAGATTGTTTGAAAAAATCCCAAATAATAAATTACATATTTTGTAAAAGTTGTAGAACAAATGTTGCTACGTTTATACAGTAGAAACGATCCCTCAATTTATTCCTTCTATTACAGGCAACACCCAGTATAGTATAAAAACGGCAGTCGCGTTTTTAAAGCTTATTTTTTGATATTTCTTATGTTTTACTGTTCCTTCCAGTTCACCGCGTAGCTGTTATTTCAAACCGTATAGTTACCCATTTCAAAATGCACCGCGCTCGTGAGTACATTGGCTGCACTTGGTTAAGTATAATTTAGTGTTTATCGCCCCCGGTTAGCGCTAAATCAGCGGAATGGGGCAGGTGTCGTATAGCGGTGTATTTACATAGCTAGCTGATGCACTTGTTTACTCTCAACTAAATCTGTATTTTGGTTCTCTTTGCACCAGATGCGAATTTTGCTTGTCAGCAAGAGGCGGACGCTAAACATACAATTTGTGATTTTTGAACTTATTGCTGTTATATTACGTTTTTTACCCGACCGAGCCAGAAGAAAGGTCATGTTATTCGCTTGACCGACTTTGAAGAGTGAGGTGACATTAAATTTGTCTTAAAATTGCGAGTGTCACTTAAATCAAATCCAATATGGCGGGATAAAATATCTATAAAATGGTAGGCAACTACGGATATAGACGACATAATTAAAACATTCAGTCGGGTTTTTAAACTTGTATTTATTATTATTTAAAAGTTTATTTTCGAATTATAGAAGGATGCTTAGCTAAGAATTTTCGCAATTTACTATACCAATCATTTAGTGTAAGTATATTTTACTGTTTGCATACGTAAGTATGTTTTTAGCAATAACGAGTAAAGTAAAGTGACGGGGCACCACTCAGCGAGTAACCCTGAGTTCCAACTATAGAAGTATGCTCCCACGGACAACCACCGGTTAGTGTATTCAATAAAATAAATAAATAAATATCACGGGACAATGTTACACAAATTGACCTAGTCCCAAACTAAGCTCTAGGTTTAATATTTAATAAATACTCGTGCACATCACACAAAGATAACAACAACACAATTAACGTTATATTGACGACATTACCCAAAAAGCAGACGGGTTTAAAAAAAAATCCTCTCAATATTTAACTACCCAAAGTTTCTATGGACCACAATCTTGTTTCTCCGGTGAGCTACATGATATATGTTTTAACTCTGTTAGTTCTACACCCAATTTCCATACAAAAGTGCCTATGATCCTTAACATGTATTAATAAATAATTCTGAAACAATATCAATACTACTCTGAATAGTCTTTTTAGCATAGAGAAACATCGTCTAGTGTACCGAATATTGAAGCAGCATTTTCGAGAGTCACAACTTCACAAGAGGATCCCACCCCGGCCTGTCCGGACTCGGACAATGGTTAAACGGACAACGCGGCAATTACTCGCCGTCTCCGGACGCCGGCTCTCACCGCTGCTCGTCGATGGCTCGCTCGACACTGTTTTTGTTTCATCCATGAAACTGAGTTACGAGTGAAGAGCGAACACACGCAGAGCAAGGCTTTCGTTTCAAGTTGTTTTAAACTAAACATACATACGTAACATCCCGCATTCATTCCCAGAGTGTGGTAGAAAGAGCTACAGATTACCAACAACTCTGAAAAGACTTTGTTTATAATTCTGTAACCAAATTTTGTCAATCAGGCCAAGAAGTTTACTAGTGGAATAGTGATAGGCTGGAAGCCCATCGCCTAACAGTACTAGCGTTGTTAGCCTCTTACGACATCTACAGGAAAACATGGAGTGGCACTTTTCTAACAAGGCAACCACACGCGGGACGGTGTGTTTTAGATTATTATTATACTTAAAACTGCTTAACATTTATGGCACAGCGAAGGTACCTGAGCACACATATCACCTGAGTGGGTTTCTTTTACACACGTACATAAACCAGTATTTATTATACGTAAACCCTTGCGTAAATGATTATTAAGGACACCCCGATACACGGACACCCTTATACACAGACACCCTGATACACAGACACCCAGATATACAGACACCCCGATACTCAGTCACCCAGATACACAGACACCCTGATATACGGGCACCCTCATACATGGACATCCTGATAAACTGATATCCTTATACACAGACACACTTATACTCAGACACCCAAATACACAGACACCATGATACACGAACAACCTGATATACGGACACCCTGATATACAGACACCCAGATACACGGACTCCCTGATACACGGACACCCTGGTACAATGATACTCTAATACACAGCAACCCTGATACACGGACATCCTGATACACGGACACCATTTTACATGGACACCCTAATTAATACACGGACACCCTAATACACAGACACCCGGTACCCTTACCATGAGTTACAGTTACGATACTGTGAGGGACAGAGCATTCGACTCGCTAGCGAGTACGGTAATTGCAACTCATGGTAAGGATACTGATGTACGGACATCCTGATACAGAGACACCCTGATACACAGATACCCTGGTACGCAGACACACATATAAACAGATATACGGGTACACACATATAACTTATAACTCGCCTTTTTTTAGAGATAAATTGTTTAATATAAACTAGATGCCATGCCATTTACAATCCATTTTCCTCATAGCGATTAACGACTCGTTTGGACCTTTTAACTTGCTCGCTGTGTGGTCTTACCTCGGCTCTAACAATGGATTCTAATCTTCATTGTAAGCCAGTGGAAGCTGCAAGTTGCGCTGAATATAAATGTTATTGAAAGAAAAAACATTTTCTTCAATAATAAATATAAAATTACAAGTGGTGATTTGGTATATCAATAAAATGAAGTCTGGTTTTACTTCATTCGGCATGTCCAAAATTAAATGTCGTAGGAATATTTTGGTTCGTAATACTTTTGACTTTAGGTTGGTTCCAATATTTAATCTGTCTTACCTATAGTTAAATACGATAACCATTTATACAATATTATTATGTACTTTTATACTCAGAAACGAACCAGTGGGGCTAGTCAAGTTGCATTCGACAATCGTTAGCGATTATGTTTCGATTGAATAATGCATGGAATTGACGCAAGTCACTGAGATAGTACCACGTGGCTATTTTCGGTTCGATTCCCGGTTCAACCATGTAATTATTTAAATATCTATGAATGCAGTTTAAATTGTTTAAAAATTATAATAATGTCTTCTTTCAGTAAAATGTTCCATCTACAATATTCAAGGTACTTTCCTTCCATGTGGCATAGCCGTGGACACCCTGTATATATTTAATTTTATTAATAATTGTTTTATATAATGCTAGGTTAAGTTTTATCATTGTCATAAGCAATATTAAAAAAAAATACTGACTTGAGTTTTTTGTAGCGCTTCTTCTCAGCAGTGGTCTCTTTGAAACGGCAGTAGAGTTTTGACGTGGTAAAGTGCCCGTGCGGCCTACTTACTGAATAAACAACTTTTATCTATGTTTTTTAACCACGAAACGTTAATGGCAAATAGTTAAAGAGACCGTTGACTTCTCAGATATGTATTTTGCACCTTATCCCATTGGAATAAGGTGCAAAAGTGTATACATATTAAGAACTCGACTGTACGAGTATTTTTTATGTTGTATCAAGTAGGTATTTACTAGAATTTGAATAAAATAAAAATATTTATAAAAAAACTATTGACGGGAAAATATTACCAACGGATCCTTCGTACCTTCAACATTGGCTCACCTTGAATACTAGACAAATAAAGAGTAAAAGTAGAGCCTTTTTATAAAACAGCTCTATTTAAATATATAATATATCGACGACCGTAATCTAAATTGATGTAAGGGACAAAATGGCGAAAATGAGTTATGAATGCAGTTCTATTCAATTTTTTTTTCTCTATCGATTGGTATAGGTGACGTCTCGATAGCCTTAAAAAACATGCCCCTTACAGCCTTAAAAAAATGTTACTGTGACTCCGTATTTCAAAAAAATACGACGTATCTACAGCAATTAAAAAAACTGCAATTTATTCTTGGTGTAACCTTCATCTCGCAATTTACCTAACGCTGTAAGGCGCCATTAAATAAGTAAAGGTACGATACATCATTTAACGTTCTCAAAATTATCTACAAAAATAAAATTGATTCTATCACAATTAGACGTAACTATAATTTTCTAAATTTACCTGCGTCGTAAAAGACTATTATTCTGTAAGCAATTGTACGATACGCAGTTTTGCTTTCACAAATGTAATGCAACAGTGACCCTTACGGTGATTTGTAAGTGTATCAAATATTTGCTAAGAGTATATACGACATTTTTTCACAACTACAATCATAAAACTACCGTCCCTTACATTAAAATGTTAGCGTTATCTCTTTCGTTAGATGACATACTCAGTGTTCGTTAATATAGCTAAATCACTCTCACGCACTTAAAGTTGCTTGAGGGTGAAAGAGATCTCACTATCACCTCGTTGTACGCGACAAAAAACATTTTAGAAAGAGCATGTCGCTGCTGGTTGTGGTTGACAGTGTTACCGGTTAATCTGATTTTTACGAAATCTACTGAATTTTCTTGACAATCTATTGATTTTTGAGCCTTGTACATCGATTGAAAATATGCCTATAAATGCATTTAAAATAATATTCCAAGGGTTAGTTATTTGTGCAAACAGATTATAAAGTATTTACAATGAACACGACACGTGATAACTATTTTTTTTTCAATTGAAATAAAATAAAATAATTTTAATGAGAGCACTATAATTCAATTGTTAGTTTTCCAATAAAGCTTTTATATACATACATACGTACAAGAAAAAATCCAGATTATTAATCGTTTATTCAAAGGTATTTTCGACTGATAAAAAACTATTCATTTTTCAAATTACACCTGGCTACACTGGATTGAGTGCTGCCGCTGCTTGCTCAGTTCTGATTTGCACGAGCACGTCTTCACGCATGTTTCAAGTACTTAATAATAAGGAAGGCAACTGAGATAACGATGAATATAAACAGTATTGAATCACTCTTAGCTCGACGCAATAAATTACTGCGGGATCGAGACAAGTTATTGCAGTAAGTATATTATTTAATAAAATATCAAATTGTCGGCTACATGCAATTACCGTGTTTGTGTCTACTTATGTAGGTATATTATTTTGCAAGTCTTTAGAAATGCTATGAGGACCAAAATACTTTATCACGTTTCTAAATATATTAAATACCAATTCCTTCTAGGTACTATCCCAAAGCGTTTTCATAACGAATATTTAACTTCGCCTCATTCTGAAATGATAACAGCTACTTTAGCTGAAACTGACGATGATAATGAGAGCAGTGATGAAAATTAAGATAGGATTTGGCCTACTGCTAATTGTACTACTATTAGTACCTAGGTTCTAATTGATACTGTCGAATTAAAATTGTTTATGTTTTTATTTTATATCTCTAATCGTTTTTACACCGAATCGTGTATTTTGTTTTATTTTATTACTTGTTACTAGTCTAGCAATCGACATATTAATGAGAGCTCATAATGGCGTATGTAGTGATGTATCGTTGAACTATAATTATAAAACTAAGTATATGTTCTTCAGAACACTTTACTTTAATTGCGAACCTCGTATATTGCTGGTAGTAACAAAAAAATTAAGATTCAAATAATGAAAGTCCTGTAAACACTCAAATACCACTAAATAATTGCGATTCTGAGCTCTGGATAATTATGTCTATACTTCCATGATTGATCTCTTAATTATCCTAATAAATAACACAATTACATTTTATGTTTTCGTTTATTATTTCACCTAAGATAATTTCCCATGTACCTTTTACACCCTGTCATTGATTACTTTCAATGGAGTTACGATCACTTTAATTTCATTTCTTTAAATTTATTTGTAGATACATCAAATTTACTCTAAAGGCAACTGTTAGAGAAGGGTGGTATTGGACATTATGAATTTATTTTTTGACGTAAGGGACATGCTATCTCAGTAACTAACCGTTGTATGATAAATTGAGTTATTTGTAGTTAAAGAGTGGAAAAAAGTAAGTAATTGGCTATTTTTAGTTACATGATACGTAAACAAACAACAAAACTATGAATTTTAAAAGAAAAAAATACTGTTTTTTGGCTCTCCTGAAAAGTAGCCATTTGTCCGTTACGTCAATTTAGATTACGGTCGTCGATATTTTATATACTTTGACGACACGTTGGCCTAGTTGGGAGTGACCCTGCCTCCGAAGACAGCGGTCCTGGGTTCAAATTCCGGTAAGGGCAGATATTTGTGTGATGAGCGCGAATATTTGTTCCTGAGTCTTGGATGTTTTCTATATACAGGGTGACTCATTCAAATCGGTCAGTGTGGGAAAGTCTGAAACTATATGACGTACGAAGATTAGGAACCATGTCACCGATTTTGATAAAAAGAAAAACTGCATTCATAAATTTATTAAAAAAGCTGTACCCAGCTAGGGAATCGAACCGGGTTGTTTTGAAAAATAAACTTACACTATTTCTATTCAGATATCGATTGTGTAGGTCTTAAGCAGTAAATGTTTCTATGAAACATGATGTATAAAAGACCTAAAAGCAGCCATAGAGTCAATTTTAAAGCAAATTCACCACATGAAGATACAAAATGCAATAGTAAGATCGTTACCTAAACGTGTTGAATATTGTTTTAAAAAAAACGGTGGTCACTTGGAACACCTACTATTATAAATTAAAGTATGTGAAAACAATGCATTTTATTCATTTTATACATCATGTTTCTTACAAACATTTACTGTTTAAGACCTACACAATCGATATCTGAATAGAAATAGTGTCAGTTTTTTTTTCAAAACAACCCGGTTCGATTCCCTAGCTGGGTACAGCTTTTTTAATAAATGTATGAATGCAGTTTTTCTTTTTATCAAAATCGGTGACATGGTTCCTAAGAACAAATCTTCGTATGTCTTATAGTTTAGACTTTCCCATACTGACCGATTTGAATGAGCCACCCTGTATATTTAAGAATGTATTTCTCTATTTAAGTATGTTTATCTTGTCTTAGTTTGGGACTAGGTCAATTTGTGTGAGATTGTCCCCTGATATATTTATATTTATATATTTATTCAAATATAAATACTTAAATATATTTACTGCGTAACATTTAATTATAATCCCCTAAATCCCTTTGAAGACCTCAAAGCATTAAGCACATTAAGGAAAGTATCGTTGATAGCAAAAAATCCCACATGAGGCACCTATCTCATGATTAAATTGATAACGTGGCCTTTTTGTAGAGAGATTGGCCCAAACAAGTCTTATCTGGGAAGCCCTTTCGGAGGACTACAGAGGGCTTAGAAGTGAACCCTTTCAGCGGGCGGAGATCAATGGAGGCCAGGCCGGGCGCAGGGGGCGGGGAGTAGCGGAGATCGGGAGATACACATTTTTTTTAATGTACGGTTTTTTTGCTCGTGACATTAGAGCTAATTTCTACTTATACTTATTGTTCAATAACTTCTTTTTGTACACAAAAGAAAAGCCACAACGCAAAACTCTGTCTAGTTCTTTTCGTTATCCCATATTAGAAACTGGAAGATTTTTGTGAGAGTTAATTTGTATCTAGCAGCGAGGAAATAAAGTTCAGAAGCGTTTGCTCTGACAAACAAAGAAAAATGGACTTTATTCTCATTGTGATGTAGTTTAAAATAAATTGCCTTGATTATGTACTTCCTAATGCACATCGGGCACTTTTTTTACTTTATACAGCGTGTAAATTTCATACGGGCATATATTTTATCCTGACGTAGTTAACGATCATACAAATCATGTGAGAAAGATATTTTGTTGGTAACTTTTATTATTGAGGAGCAGTTAATTTTTTAAAGTTTGTCTTAGGAGCAATGTACGAAGTGTGCGAGCGTCCATCGGTCGTCAATGTATCGCCTGTATCCAAGAGCAAGGACGAAATGTGTGGAAACTAAATACCAATCTCAGGCGAGTGCACCGCCTGCATTAATGACCGAAATTTTTGACTTTCATGGGCGAAGTAAACAAATGGCGAACCATAACAATTCGTGAGCATAACATGACTATTATGTAGATGCTTTAATTTAATTGCGCAATGTCATACATTGCTTGCTGAATTAATTAGTAAGAAAAAAAGAAATACAACTAATGTTGCTGTTACACACGTTTTTATGTTAATTAGGGTGTATATTAACTATTGTTAAAACATATGCCCGTATGAAATTTACACGCTGTATTTTCTTGACTAGTTTTTGCATTATTTAATTCAATAAAATAATTATTATGAACTGTGATGTACTTCTAAAATATTAGTTGTGTGATCTCCTCAACATGACCAATTTGTTTGCTCTTAAACTAATGTCAATCTTGTTGACGTTAGACATTAGCGGGCAAAGTAATACGTAAAACATACATATAAAACATATATTTTTTTCTTGGAAGCTACCCATTTCTATACCTATTATATTTTGGTTTCCCAATACTATTTTGTGTCAGAAAATATTACCAATAAACTTTTACGATTTCGGCATTACACTTCGGTAACGATGATTAAATACTAACTTTTGACAAGACAATTACAACTTAGTGGGGGGGAGGTTGCACATCAAGGAACTGCAGTACTTTACATCTGCTAAATATCACAGCAATGTTCCCGCTTCCTCCCCCGCTCCCGCGGCCGCTCGTGGCACCCTCGCCCTCGCGACCATCAGATACGCGAGCTCAAATAAAATCCCAACAAAGTGAAAAGCTGATGCCAGCTCATCCGCGGCAACTTTTAATGTCCCGGGTTACCGCGATGCCGCAGTCCTCACTTTCTTTGAGATAACCGAGTATTTATTTTGTTGCTATTTATCTCCTATTAGCTAGCCCGCGGCTTTGAATGCGTAGTTTTATTACTGTCATATCGCGAAATTTAACTAAAGGTGAGATGCTATACAGGGCCCAATAGGATCGCTAACACCATCTTACCCATTAAACCTGCCGCCAAGGGTAGTCACTACACGCTTATTCTAGGGATTTATTCTATTATGTCTCCAAACAAATCGTTATCGTTTCTTGGCCCTAAGGTCTAGGATGGTATCCCCGGTTACATAAAACAATTGCATACTACAGATTCGATTTGCATCCAACTTAAAAAATGGCTGTTAGGCCAGGCGTTGACATGAATGAGTTCTACTATAAATTACTGACTTTTGTAATAATTTTGATATTATGTAATTTAGGGCCTGTTTCACAATCGACAGGTAAATTAATCTGTCAAATAAAGATAGCCCTCTCTTTGTTTGTTTTCAAGTGCCAGAAAGGGAAAGGGCTAAATTTATTTGACGGATATGCTTTACTTGACGATTATAAAACAGGTTAGTGTAAGTAAGTAACCAGACAAAGTATTTAATAATAACTTAACATTTAATATTTATTATTATAAATAAATGAGTATGAACATGAGTGTCGTAGTGTTTTTTTGGATTCTACTCGGTAACATGTCAAAAGCATTATCTTTTTGCCGAGTAGAATAGGGTCCTGTCAAGTAAATAAGAACTATCATAACGTTGACAATCTGATAACATGTTAAAACCAATATGGTGAGCCCGAGTAGAATGGAGCCCCAGCGTATTCCACTGAATTAAAACGATATTGCCGTTGACATGTTTTAATATTCCCTCTTATTAATATAAACTCACTCGATCCGTAAAGAACTCAGATGGTACCTAATAGTAAAAATTAAATTAACAAAAATTTTTTCGTCAAAAATTCGAAAGAGCGACGACATGGACTACAAATTGGTAGTAGAAAAAATCAAGCAAACAAACTGTGAGCCAAAAGGGATGCTTGTGATACACGTAGATTTTGAACGTGTGTATTAAAAACATCAAATACATTTTTTTTTTTTTGTGTAGTCTTAACTTCAGTCTATGCGATCCACGGCCGACTTTACAGGCAAACAGGGCTGGGATTCTACAATAACGATATCGTTTTTCACCTGTTTCCGTATTGTCAACGTTTAGACAACTCTTATGTCATTGATAGTAATGGCGACCGAGTTAAAAACGATGCTAAAACACGTCAAACACGATATAGTTTTAACGCAGTAGAATAGAGGCCCAGCGCCATTTCGCTTACCTCAACCTCCGTTTGCATCCGCTCTCGTTTCATAACGTTACGCTAGCAAACTATACATCACTTTAAGTAAAACAAACTTAACATTAAAAACTTGCAGTCGCAAAAATACGTCGTTATTTTATTACTTTTTGTATGCACACCGTGATTAGACGTCTGGACGTCATGGAAATCATAGTGCGTCAAAGTTAAAGCTGTTAAATCATTTACATGCAGGGGGGTGAATCACGCCCCAGGCCTTGCCACTGTTGCTCGCGCTGCTAAAAATAATTTTTCCAAGGGAAGATAGCTGAGCAATCCCTCTCTCTATGGCTTTCGCAACAAAACCGCCAATTTTGGGAGCGTAAGGCAACGCGAGGAGCTGAGCAGCCGGAAGCAGGAGAAGTGAGCCATTTGACTCTCGTGCTGTCCACTTCCATGCCCACTTCAGTACTCACTACGGCTGCATGTTAACGGGCCATGAGGTTTATAAGGTAACCCAAAACTTCATCGAATATCACTTCATCGATTGTTTCATTTCATCGAATGCTACTTTCTGATAAAACCATGAGGATATCTTAATCATTATTTACGTCGGTTAGATTAGGTTAGACGCTCAGAGAAAAAATAACTCATTTGGCGAGCAATGCCATTTGATGAAATTAAAATTCTGCTTAATGCTACGTCCGTTGAAAGATGTTTCAATAAAATTATAGGTATCTGAAGGGTTATTATGACGTAGCTATGCAGTTTAGTTTACGGTGAGCGTACTCCCTGATTTTTAAACATGTCGGAATTTGCAAGCTTGAACCCGAGAGATTTTGGCAGCCGTTTACACATTTGAAATACATTGTAATCGTGCAGGCGTTTATAATTCTAGGGTTTTACAAAAAAAACGAATGTTTGATAATCTTAGGCTTAGGTTTGTCAGGAATATCCCCTGCTTAACATATTCCCTGTGCGTACCGCATATGAAACGTCGCGAGTACACTCCGTCCGAGCTTTCACTTTCAGGAGCTGGTACATGATAACGAAAAGCCAAGACCGAGCAAGAACAGCGGAGATTCAATGTTCCTTACCCTCAGCGGAACAGACACTGAATGCGAGAAACATTTTTAACGATAATTAGCTGTTGCCGGCGACTCCGTTCGTGTTGTAGTCCCCTCGAGCATATCGGACCATGCTCAGTGTAGGGTTCCGAAACCGTTAAGTACTACAAACATAAAAAACAACATATAATTACTCAATTTCTTTTTATAGTAATATCGTGCCGTCTTAGATGATTTTAGTAGGTATAAACACTTTAATCGCCTGTATCTCAAGCACCAATGATGTCTACTTAGCTATGATAGTTTTTTTTCAATTCGTTATATACTGTTACATTAATTAGCGCTTTTAAGCTTACTATTTCATAAACGGATCCCTTAGCCAAAAATTTGTTTTAATAAACCCGCAATAGTTTTGAAAATACCTATCCAACGATACCCCTCACTATGGGGTAGATGATAAAAAAAAATACATCCCCACGTTACATGTAGGGGAGGTACACTAAACAAAATAATTCAAAATTTTATTTTACCACTTTGTTGGCGTGATTAATGTGTATATTCATGCCAAATTACAGCTTTCTAGTAGAGGAAGTCCGCAGCCTAGCTTAGAGAGAGTCTCTAAGCTAGGCTGCGGACGGACGGACTGGCGAAACTATAACTGTTCCTAGTATGAATACGGAACCCTAATAAAAAAGTACCTTTTATCATCGGAGCGCGTTGACTCCACACCAATTAAACTAACAGAGTTACTTTCAATTGGCTTTATGGCACAAAATGTCTTTGTCATAAAAAAAAAATCACTAAATACGCAATAACATTCATCTTCGAAGCTAAAATCAAGTAAAACGCAGCCGGTTCTGTATCTGCATTTTAGTTTAGTACGACAAGAAGTTTGGCGTGCCGGTAAGTCTGATGCAATTACCACGTGATAGTCTGTGATCTCACAAAATGATTGGGAGCGAAGTTGAGATTGAATATCAATTGCGATTGGGATCTATTTGAACAGATGCTAATAGCTTTCTGCGTAACCTAGGGCTGTAGGGATGAATAAACGGGAGCCCTAAACAAGATGCCTGACGCTCACGTATTTGGGCGTTTTCCAAAAAAAGTGTTCATGGTTAGAGACAAAAGTTAAGAAAATTTAACTTTTCCATTTCGTCACGAAAATTAACGTATGTAAATGTATGGCTCATTTTCGTGACGAAATGGAAAAAGTTATATTTTCTTAACTTTTGTCCTTAACGATGTACACTTTTTTTGGAAAACGCCCATTTAAGTGATATTCGAAAAGTGACAAAATATAGCAGGAATGATGTAAGCTGAGATCAATCGCGTCGGCATTTTTATCAATTTCATAATCGCTAACATGAGCGTTATGTACTTGTCTATGCCCCTTCTTTATAAATGGTTACGCCACAACTAGCAGAAAGCTTAATATTAAATTCTTTATTTGTATTTTTGCGCGCTCGTTGATTGTCTCAATATGATCAGGTATTTAACTGTTCGTAATGTTGGTAATCCTGCGTTTTGCCTATGATGCGTAGCGAGCGCCCTCTAGTCTTAACAAAATCCACCGCGACGGAAGACCTCGAATCTCGTCTCCGTCTTCTTTTAATTGTTCCCGGCCGGGTTGTGGTGTAAAATACAGCAAGGATCTTCAGGAGAGCTGGCATTACTCGCGGGTAAGTACCTGTTCGCTATTTTGACCTTTTACGAGGGCGAAACCACAGTTGTTTTGATTTTACCGAACCAGTGCATCGCATGAAGGCGCTTTCTGCTAGCTTAGGTTGATTTCGAAGGGTATAAGCTGGTGGCGTCTCCATAAATTATTTGATCCACCGAACCGGATTGAATTCGGTACTTTGTAAATTGTGTTATCGAATAGTGACCATTTCGTCTGTAACAAGTATTAATCAAATAGCGACCTTATTACGAAAGCCATATGATTTACCCGAGCCGCACATTCTATCTTGGTTAACATTGTGTTGGCAAAATTTTAAATCTGGAATGTTCCTTGCTTGAAATTTATAATGCCTAATGATAATTAATTTCACGCTAATACTAAGTTATAGTTACCCCGGATTTGGTAAATACGGGTTTTATATTCATCACGTTATTACCAACAAATTAACGGTACTTGTGCATGATTAAACTTCTACCGCGTAGGGTACTGGCGTTCACAAAGTAGGTAGGTGGTCGAAGTAATTACTTTTATTTAACTAACAATTCCTTTATGTAAGTATTTCATTGCTCAGGTGTGGTAATATAAAATAATTATTAGCACACACTATAATAGGTACAGACACAGTAAGTTATTCTGGGTTGAGTTTGTTATACCTAAACAAAGTAATGTATACCTACGACTGTAAATTGTAGTTTATAGGTATTTCACCAATTAAATAATTCATCTGATTAATTTGTGAACCTACTCGTAGAATCTGACACTACCTATAAACATGCATCGAACAGAAAGTTCCTACCGGGAATATTAATTTAATGCTACTACTACCTAGGTAAAATTTAAATAAAATTGTTTATTTTATTGCTGCATTTGCTTAGGCAGTACGCCGTTAGTGGTTTGTTAAAAAAATAGTTTGCTAAGGTTATAAAGCATAAGTTGTTTGCTTTTTAATTAATATACTTACGAGTCTAGTCGAGACGGTAGGTACCTACTTGAACAGGGGACCTACTCGTACTTGTGCAATCTAAAGATTTGTTTTAATAGTTGAAGCATAAGTTATTTGCTTTTTTAATTATTAGGTACTTATACCACGTGGTTAGGGACTCAAATAAGGGTACCTATCTACTTATTGCATTGTTTAAAGATTTAGATTCAATATTTAAACCATAAGTTATTTGGTTTAATTGTCACTTACACTTAGGTACTTAAATAAGGGTATCTACTTATAGTGTTCTAAGGATTTAGGTTTAAGATTGGAAAACATAAGTTATTTGTTGTTTCACTATTACTTATACTTAAATAGGGGTACCTATTTACCTCGTTCTGACCAGTTCTAATAGTGAAGGGCTTAAGTTATTTGCCTTTTTATTATTACTCGTCTTGGTAAGTGCTTAACTAAGGGCACCTTACCGTTTTGTCTAGTATCGGTAGCTAGGTATTTAGCCGCGCGGCGGCGCTTAGCTTGTTCGTCCGCGCCGTTCGCCATCGCGCATTTGTTGTTATCGCGGTTATTATTTATGCGCCAAACATCGCTGCGTCGTTTCTATTAAACGTATTAAGCTTAAGGTTTTCAACATCTTAATATTTTATGTTGTATTTATAGGCGTAGTGTCGATGGCAGAGCTATTTATAATCAAATTTATTGATTTATGAGTAAAACTATGGCTACTGAAAGGAAGCTTAAGCTTGCGGAGGGCAAACGCTCTCAATGTTTTTTACGTATGCAATCTATTTACGACCTACTTCCAACATTGGAAGATCAAGCAGTTTATAGACAATTTATTTCTCAAGCTCGTATGATCGACCAATTAAGAGCAGAGTTTGTAGACTTAATGGATAATATCAATTTATTTAATCTGGAAATAAAGCCAGACTACGTAGTTAATTATCAATCGATGAACGCGTTTGATGATCTTTATTGCGATGTAAAGTGTAGATTAACTAAAATCGATGCACCTACGTCGAGCGTATCGACTATAAAGAGTGAATCGTCTCATGTTTGTAGGGACGAGTCAATTAAGATCCCGAGAATCGAACTTCCGAGTTTCGATGGGGACATTCAAAACTTTCCTTTCTTTTATGAAACATTTAAAAGAGTTATTCATGAAAGTAATAAACTCACTGATTCAGAGCGTGTTCATTATTTGTTTAGTCATCTCACGGGCAAGGCTAAATCTATTTGCGCGGGTATTATTCCTGCCGCGGAAAATTATAAAACGGTTTGGGATGCATTAATTGCGAAATATCATGATAAACGTGCGTTAGCTACGTCTTACTTGAACCAATTGTTTTCTATGAAGCCCGTCAACGGTCCTTCGGCAATTAATTTAGAAAAGGTCATAGATAAATTTGCTGCTACTATTTCAGCAATAAAACAACTTAAAATCAGTGAATTGAGCGAGTTTATTTTTGTTCATCTGGGTCTAAAGTTATTAGATTCGGATACCGCTAAAAGTTTTGAAATGTCGATTCGTGATTCGGAGACTATGCCTGTATATGAGGATTTTGTTCGATTCGTTCGAGAGCAAGTAAAGATTTTACATCGAACGTCACAACGGTCGTCCATTAAGCCGGATAGTACTCCGGCGGGGGGTAGCGCCGGCGGCGGCGGTAGCGGGGGCCGCGCCCCCCTGCCTCGCGCACCGCACGCATACGTCAGCACGCAAGCGCAGCCTGCTTCTAGTCCGTGCGCCATGTGTAGTAGTCCTGAACACTCGCAACTTTATAGTTGCAACCAATTTTTGAAACTCGCACCTTATGAAAGGTTTAACTATATTAAGCAGAATCAATTGTGCACTAACTGTCTTAGTACACAACACACGGCATCGAAATGTCATTCTAGAAAATCTTGTAGAAAATGTAATGGCAAACATCATTCTTTGCTGCATTTTAATTCATCGCAGCAAAGGCAAGTGCCCCATAGCGAAGACTCGAGCGCTACTGCTAGTGTAAGTAACAATAGTACTAAACGTTTGTTAGCTACCAGCAGCAAACCTATTGAGGTCAGCACTGAAGATGACAGTGCTTCAAGCTCGAAACAAGTGCCCGTATGCACATTATCGGCAACCGGACGTATCAAATCGCCTGTGACTGAAATTCTTGCAACTGTCAAGGTCCTGGTAGTCGGTCGTAATGGGAAGGATAAGATGGTGAGATGCCTGTTAGATCCCGGTTCTCAGAAACATTATATTACTTCTAAATGCAGCCAAACTCTAGGCTTGACTATCGAACGCGGTTCCATGGCAACGGTTAAGGGCATAGGCGGAGCGACTCAACCTGTTCGAGGTAGAGTAACTATCACATTTAAATCACGCTTTGACTCTAGTTTGCCATATACAATTGAGGCTCTGGTGTTAGATGAAATCACCTCTCAATTGCCAATTTGCCACGTTGATGTATCATCTGGGGGCATGTTCGATGATGTTCCATTAGCAGATGACACCTGGGCTATTCCAGGTCAAATTGATCTTCTTTTAGGAGTAAAGTTGTTCGCTGAAATGCTAATGCCAGGGAAGGTTATTAACCAACCTGGCTTACCTGACGCTTTAGAAACGGCATTAGGATATATTGTCTTAGGCGACGCGCCAGTTTTAGCTCCGCCCTTTGACTCTACCGTGGGTTACTGCTCTACCTACGACATTGAAAATTTAGTAAAAAGATTCTGGGAAGTTGAAGACTTGGGCGAGGACGTAATGCTTAGCGCGGAAGAAAAACAGGCTGAAGAAATATATAAGGCAACTGTCAAACGCCTCCCAGATGGACGGTACCAAGTAGCTCTTCCGTTTAAATCGCCTCCCAGCAATCTAGGTGATTCGTACAAGTCTGCAGAACGCAGATTTTTAGCATTGGAGCGGAAGTTCACCGCCCAGCCGAAAATAAAAGTTTTATATGATGAGGTTATAAAGGAACACATAGACAAAAACTACTTATCTGAAGTGTCTGAGGAGCATTCAACCAATACTTTCCACATTCCGCACCATCCTGTCTGCTGCTTTACTAAACTGACCACAAGATTGAGAGTTGTGCTTGATGCTAGTGCTGCGTCTTCCAGCGGTTTCTCGTTAAATGATGTGCTCCACGCAGGACCAAGTCTTCAGGCAGACTTGTTTTGTATATTACTAAATATGCGTCTTTTTGAAATCGCTATTACTGCGGACGTCCGACAGATGTATCTTTGTATAGATGTCCGCGAGACAGATCGCTCGTACCAGCGAATCCTTTATAGATTCGACCCCAATTCGCCGTTGAAGATTTATCAATACAATCGGGTTGCATTTGGGTTACGTTGTAGTCCGTTTTTGGCTCTACGCACAGTTAAGGAATTGGTAGCCAATGAAGGAGACAACTTCCCAGTAGCGAAGGAAATAGCTTCGCGGGATATATATATGGATGATATCGCCAGCTCGATTATGAATGAATCTCAAGCTGTCACGGCTGCGAAACAACTGATAGAGCTTTTTCAAAGTGGTGGTTTTCAATTAGCCAAATGGTCTTCCAACTCAGCGCTTGTTTTGGATAATATCCCAAAGGAATTGCATTTGTCACAAAGCGTAGCATTTGATGATGCGACTATACTCAAAATACTAGGGTTACGTTGGTACCCTTCTGATGATGTTTTTGGATTCGAGGTCAGTCCGGATGAGCGGCCTTGTACCAAACGTAACATTTTGTCTTCGGTAGCACGGTTATTTGACGTGCTGGGTCTTGTGGCACCGATAATTGTATTCGCCAAGCTTCTAATTAAAGAGCTATGGCTTCAACAAATTGATTGGGATGAAATGCCTCCGGAGCATATAGCGCGTCAGTGGCAACAGTTTCAAACTGAATTGCCATTGATCTCAAAATTAAGGTTTCCAAGACATCTTGGTGTCGTAGAATCGTGTTCGGTAACCGTTCTGGGTTTCGCCGATGCTAGTGAAAAGGCTTATGGTGGTATGGTATACGTTTATGTAACATGCTCAAATAAGGAGCCCTCCATACAGCTAGTCTGCGCGAAATCGAAGGTCGCGCCGTTGAAGATTGTTTCCTTAGCACGACTTGAATTATGCGCTTCATTGTTGTTGTCTCAACTAATGAAAAGGGTTCTGGATACTTATACATCTAGATACCCCATTGATTCAGTTCTGGCTTTCTCGGACTCTACGGTGGCTCTCTGTTGGATTCACTCATCGCCACATCGGTGGCAGACCTTTGTGGCAAACCGAGTGGCAAAGATACAAGAAAACTTGTCGAGCAGTCATTTCTTTCATATCAAGGGCACGGAAAATCCAAGTGACTGCCTATCCAGAGGACTGATGCCAGCACAATTGATAGATCATCCTCTTTGGTTACACGGTCCTCCCTGGGTAAGCTTACCTAAATGCGAATGGCCTGTTACGCCTTTCCAAGTAGACGACGACGAAGCTCCAGAAGCCAAATCGGTTTCGCTAGTGGCCAGAGAGGATGCCACTGAAAATATCTTATACGAAATGTCTCGTCGATTTTCTACATGGAGCAAGTATGTGAGAAGCGTTGTATACGTTTTGAAATTTATGAAGAAACTGCCAAAGGGCCCTATTACGGCCGATGATCTAGTCGTAGCTGAATCAAGGATTTTACTTGCATTACAATTGGTTTATTTTGGCCAAGATATGGCCAACTTAGCTGCTGACAAGCCTTGTTCTAACGTAATGTCCAGGCTCAAACCGTTTTTGGAGAACGGGCTGATACGTGTTGGTGGTCGTTTGACTAATTCAAATGAGACTTACGATTACAAACATCCGGTGCTATTGCCTCGTCGCGATCATATTATTGATTTGCTCATTGATTATTATCATCAACGCAACTTTCACACTGGTCCAGAGACTTTAATGTCAATATTGCGACACCGATACTGGATTATTTCGGCTCGACGGATCATACGTAAAAGGATTCACCTATGTAATTTCTGTTTCCGGACAAAACCTCACGCCACGCATCCAATGATGGCAGATTTACCTGCGTTAAGAGTAAATCAAGTGGAGAAAGCTTTCGTCCATACCGGTTGCGACTATGCCGGTCCTTTATATTACACTCCTATACGGCGAAGAGGTGTGAGGACTCAGAAGGCGTATTTATGTCTCTTTACATGTCTTACGACACGGGCGATTCATGTCGAAATTGCTTCGGACTTAAGCACAAGCAGTTTTCTATCTGCCTTTAAAAGATTTCTTTCAAGACGTGGGCCAGTCAAGTATATGTACTCCGATAACGGCACAAACTTCATTGGCACCCGAAGTTACTTGAAGGAAATATACGAGTTTCTGTCCAACGAATATCGACAGGTATGGGAACACGAATTGGCAGATAACCATATAACATGGAAGCTTATCCCACCAAGTGCCCCTCACTTTGGTGGATGCTGGGAAAGCAACGTCAAATGTGTGAAAACGCATCTTTTCCGTACAATTGGTAAACAAATATTGTCGTATGAAGAACTATCTACAGTTCTAACGCAGATTGAAGCGTTATTGAATTCGCGTCCGTTGTCAGTGCTCAGTTCTGATCCTACAGAGCCTGCTGCTCTAACTCCGGCCCATTTTTTAAACACCACCCCACTTAAGTTTCTTCCGTCGACGCCTGTAGTAGATACATCTGATCATCTTTTGCAAAGATTTCAACTTTTAGATAAATTAACACAATATTTTTGGAAGAGGTGGCGTGATGAATATTTGCACACATTACAAGTTCGCCAGAAATGGAATACTCCTACTCAGCCTGTCAAGGAAGGAACAATCGTAGTCATTATGCAGGAAAACATTATGCCTTTACAGTGGCCTTTAGGTCTTATTGTCAAGCTTTTTACTGGGAAGGACGGTATTGCCCGGGTAGCCTTGGTAAAAACCAAAAATGGCATGTTTAAGAGGCCCTTAGTTAAGTTATGTCCTCTTCCAATGCAATAACTAATGCACACATGCAGTTATTTCATTAACTTAAGTTTAGTTTAATATAGTTAAGGCTTTTAATTTTATTAGACGTAAGAGTCACCTACTGATAACACAATTTATTTTCAATTTCGTTTCTTTGAAAGACCATCCTTTCAAGGTCGGGGGAAATGGTTACGCCACAACTAGCAGAAAGCTTAATATTAAATTCTTTATTTGTATTTTTGCGCGCTCGTTGATTGTCTCAATATGATCAGGTATTTAACTGTTCGTAATGTTGGTAATCCTGCGTTTTGCCTATGATGCGTAGCGAGCGCCCTCTAGTCTTAACAAAATCCACCGCGACGGAAGACCTCGAATCTCGTCTCCGTCTTCTTTTAATTGTTCCCGACCGGGTTGTGGTGTGAAATACAGCAAGGATCTTCAGGAGAGCTGGCATTACTCGCGGGTAAGTACCTGTTCGCTATTTTGACCTTTTACGAGGGCGAAACCACAGTTGTTTTGATTTTACCGAACCAGTGCATCGCATGAAGGCGCTTTCTGCTAGCTTAGGTTGATTTCGAAGGGTATAAGCTGGTGGCGTCTCCAATAAATAATAATAAATAAATATCAGGGGACAATCTCACACAAATTGATCTAGTCCCAAACTAAGCTCAAGGCTTGTAATATGGGTTAGTACCCATATTATAAGACAACGATAAACATACTTAAATAGAGAAATACATATTTAAATAGATATACAAAATATCCAAGACTCAGGAACAAATATTCGCGCTCATCACACAAATATCTGGCCTTACCGGGGTTTGAACCCAGGATCGCTGGCTTCGGAGGCACTAGGGTCACTCAAGACTAGGCCAACGTGTCGTCTTGACTGAAATGTCCGTCTTAAGAAAGGGGTTTTTGGGTTCCGCAGTCAAACTAGGAACCCTTGTAGTTTCGCCATGTCCATCCGTCCGTCCGTCTGTCCGCAGCCTAGCTTAGAGACTCTTAGTACTAGAAAGCTGTAATTTGGCATGAATATACATATTATTCACGCCAAAAAACGTGGTAAAATAAAATCTTGAAAAATATTTTTTTAGTGTTTCTTCCCTATACGTAACGTGACGATATTTTTTTTTCTAGTCTATCCGTAGGATAGGTCTTTTATGGGTTTTTAATAAAAAAAAAATCGTTTAAGAGATCCGTTTTAAATATTAAGGTTTAAAGCGCTAATTTTTGTTTGAGAGGGGAGAGGGGGGGACACTTACCCTCCCCTCACTACAGCCAAAACTAGAAATACAAAAAATCTGAAAAAAAGAAATGTATGCGCGTATAACGAATTTAAAAGGAAAACTGTCACGACTAAGTAGACATCATTGGTTCTTGAGATACAGGCGATTAAAATGTTTATACCTACTAAAATCATCTAAGACGGCACCAAATGACTTTAAATAGAAAATTAGTTATTACTTGTTGTTATGTTTTTATTAAGTACTTAACGGCTTTGGAACCCTATACTAAGCATGATCTGACATGCTCTTGCCCGATTTTTAGATGATGTTTACAACGTTTTCGCAATACATTTTTAATAAGTTTATTCATTTGGCACTAGGTGCCCTAGTTCTATCAAACCTAAGCAACTTTTTACGATTTGGCTTATTGTCACTATGACTTAGTTCCACTAGTCATCCAAAAGGGTATCTATTATTTTATCGAACACCTTTCAACATCGTACAACTACGCAGAATTTTCATTACATCGAAAGGTATTTCTCGCCGCATGAGTTATTATTTGGTAGTCGTCCGTCTAACCTAACCTAGCCTACGTAATAAGTGTTAAAGATATCCTGAAAACATCATGGTTTCAGCAGAAAATAGCGTTCGATAAAATGAAATTCGATGTGATGATAGAATCGATGCTGGTTTATATTTACACTCGAAAAATACCAGGCCATGTGATTTAACAAAGCAAACTGAAACAGACTTCATTAAACTTTTTATTAATAACTCTTGACTTTAACTCCTTTGTTTCATAATTTTATTCACAGCGATCTCAAATAGCGTCTGCAGACTTAATTTTTTACATCGCGGAGCACGGCCCGCTTGCATCCAATATTAATACTGAGATTAAAGTTTAGTTGAGAGCTAGTTCTTAAGAAATTAAATTTGCATGCACTCCAGTGCGCATAGATTCTTTCAGCCCCGATCCGTGTAGACGGTTTGTTTAATTCATTGTTACTGCAGAATTATCCTTTTATTCGGTTGGTCGTTTTATACTGCTTTGAATAGCGAAAGATTTCAGTTTTAACTCCTACACGTTTCAGTCCGAACTTTTACTGGGACTTTTAAAAGGCGAGACGTATGGTTATGTCGTGGTGTGGTGTTACAAGACGACAGTCTTCAGTTGAAACAAGGTCTATTCCGGGGACGTGTTAGACGGGAAAGCGTTGTAATTGTTAGCATTAAAATGGTGATGAGGTTAATATCTATTCGAATTGACTTTGTTTAGCAACAGGACAATGCAATATGCATTTTAAATCACTTCATATTCGTAGTACAAAACAAAATCGCTTCCCGCTGTCTGTCTGTCCCTATTTATGATTGAAAAAATGAGTGTTCTGCTGGAGTTTCATGCGGTGATTCTTCTCCGCAATGATGGTCTTGTCCGAAGCGCTAGTAGATTCACTTCATATTATCGACGTGTAAAAGAGCCCTATTGTGGCCTATTTACTAAATAAACTTTTTTTTTATGTTAAGGAGAAGGCACACGACGACTCAGGCCACCTGATGGTATGTAGAATCTGAGACCCATAGACATTTGAATTCTCAAGACTATAATCCTAAGACCTCAAATGCGTTGCTAACCCTGAGGAGTAAGATGGAATGCCTCTATGCTACTCGTAGCAATTTCACCGGTTGTCTTATCTCCACACCGGATCACAACAATGCGAACACTGTTGCTTGGCTGTTGTTGTTAATTATGCTAACATCTTTAAAAATACGCAATGGATTTTGATGCGGTTTGTTTTTATTAGATGGATTGATTCAAGAGGAAGGTTTATATGTATTATACTTTAACGCAGAGCGAATCGAGGGCGGGTCGTTAGTAATTCATAAATGTCAAATAATTTAGACATAAAATATGGTAACAAACAGTTATTAACAGTTACTATGAGTACACAAACCGTTATAATGAGTGCCATTTAAAGCAGTATACTATTTATATTTGTGTCGGTACGAATAGGATAACACGTCCTGTGGCAACCTATTGTGCTTTGTGAGCTGACAAACTAGTACGCCGAAATGGATTTTGGTTTTCAATCATGGCATACGATAGCGAGATACACTGAAAACACAAATAGGTTGATTTTACCTATAATGAGGGTTGATACAGGTCCTACCCGTGAGTTTAGTTAAAATAACATAATGAAAAGTTTGATGCAACCTTTTCAACGTGTTATTTTTACAACGGTTTTTGTTAACTTTACTGAACTCACGGGTAGGACCTAATTATAGGTAAAATCAACCTATACATTATTCAGTGTATGATTACGGACCTCATAAGACACCATTTTAGCCGCAATTTTTCGTCATTTATTTGTTGTGCCGCGGTCCTAAGACAAGTACAAGTTCAAGTTTTAAGGTCTCTCATTATGTATCAGTCAAATACATTATATATTACATACATAGCATTTATTTTAAAAGCATACTAAATCACAGTAATTTAAATCCTGTTATGGCGAAGCAAATAATCCCTAAACCATCAGATTTAGGTGCGTGCATGTATCGCTATTTAGTAAAGTAAGCTGTAAATAACTGTTGTGTAAGCCTTTTAAACCAAAACTACAAACTTTGTGATTAAACTATCACGTTACGAATTTCTGGCACTAGGCCGACACTTTTATACGTACCTATTTCATGTTTAATATGTCACTTGCGGAAAATAAGTAAATCTACTAGGGGAGAGCGGGGCTGAAAGTGCCGATTTTCATAAAACACAAAATTGAGCTATGAATTGTGCATATATTGTGTGGCTTACACACACATTTAAAGAATGATTAATGGAGTTTCTGAATAGTGATATTATTTTGTGCATCGTTAAACAGTTTTCAAATAAAAACATTTTTTATGAGGTCGATCGGAACGGAACAACTAATCCTGCTGTTTTTTTCATCCTTTTGAAATACAAACTTATCCTTAAAAATCTCAGTGCTAACACGCTTAAGGAGTATTTTGTAGTTCGTCAAAATATGCGTTTATTTTGTGTGCACTGTCAACTCAGTTAACAAAATATCTAACGCAAAAAGGTATTATTTTGTGGGATACGTTGTACCGACGATATTTTTTTTCCATAACTACTATTATACCATAGTGGAAGCAACTGAAACGGCTTCTGCAACGGCATAATTTCATAACGTTTTGCGTCAATCATCATACAAATTGCTCCGTTTTTTACTTGCATTTCTATTATCATCGCAACAACTTACCCCCGGCACTTTCAGCCCCGCTCTCCCCTACTCGGAAAATATGGAGGAATAGAACATTATCAGAATAACTAATCTCATGCAACCATATGTTTTAATTTTTATGTGTAAATTGAGAAAAAAAGCCAGACGCTCTAGAAAAATGCTTGGATAGAAATTCGAACCAATGTCTAATACCAGAATTCCGCATTAAACAAACATAGTCTATCCTACAGGATCGTCTCAAGGCTAAACATGGGTGTCTGTCATTTCATCGAAACATCTTTTATCGAATGTATCATTTCATCGAATTTCATTTCATCGAACGCTATTTTCTGCTGAAACTATGATGTTTTCAGGGTATCTTAGACATCTAACCTAACCTAACCTACGTCATGCAGTGATCGGGGAAAACGGTGCATAACTTTAACAAAACTTACATTACAGGCATGAAAATATTAATATCATTATAGCAAATCTGAGACTCTGATAAAGAGTTAAATTGAACACTAATCTGCCAATAATATTCTTATTTTTTAATATATATTTTTTTCCTTGCTTGTAAGTTCTACTTTATATTAACTTTACAAGTTTTGTTAAAGTTTTGCACCGTTTTCCCCGATCACTAGTAATATTTTTTAAGACACCCTGAAAATATTATAGTTTATGCAGAAAATAGCGTTAGATAAAATTAAATTCGATGTATTGATACATTCGATGAAGTGATGATTTAGCATTTTGTCACCCAGACAGAGTTAACGAACCATATCCCGTGGGAGGCCATCCTTGCGATGAACCGATAGCTGTCATCTGATACATCTAATAAATAAATAAGTTAATATGCTGTAAGTAGAATGTTTGCCAAGAGATATCATTTAAGCAACATACAACATCTGTAAAGAGTTCAACGAATAAAAAGAAGAAATTCCACTTGTAAGTGTCAAGTTTGGTTTGGAAGATTATTTGCTTATGGAAACACCTGGGCCGAGGTTCAACTATACATATGTCAAAAAAGGGCTACACGAAGTAAGCTGCTGGCTAAAAAACCCTCCATACGCTAAACTTAGTAAAAAGTAAGTTACTGCAAGCTAAATTAAAACCTAAGTTCACTCATGAAGTTTTTCGTTAGCCACCAACTATTTATTTATCCTATTATTTTATTTAATTTAATTTATTTTCATAAAAAACACATTTATGTTTACATATGATAGTATATTGCCAAACTGCATAACAGTTTGTTGGCATTGCACTACTTGCTCTTGATACACTGTTGTGTCAAAAACATTATTATGGCCAATTTATGTTCATGCTATTATATTTAGAGACCTACAATGTAACGGAACGTTTAGCGACATCTATTGCGTACGTGTGAAACTACCACACTTTTTCGATAATATGTAGTAGCCGTTTTAGTGCAAACTGGAACGTGACCGTAAGGGTGACAGTTCTTAGTTTTGACGTCTGTCAACTATCAGTCAACGTAAAGCGTCTGCGATGGCTGGGATACCAATTTATTTTCAAAACTGAATCGGAGTAGATCGGAGGTTTTCCGTCCTCCATGAGTTTGTTATACTCAAATTTGGAGCAGCCACTTTAGGTAAGATTGAAAACAAAGGATAGTTGTGAGCTGCTGGAAATTTCGTAGAGTCATAACCTCGTGCTTCTTTGCAGGATAAGAAATAGTTATTATATTGTTGATACCAGACTATCACTGAGGCTTGCATACTGCAGCAACACAGGTGAGTGCTGTTAAGGTCTTCCTGGTTCCTTACCAGTTTTGTCAGGTTAGATATTTAAAGTGATGATTTTATTTCAGTCACGACACGTGCACAAACGCGCCGTGTCAATTTTTCTATTGGGATTGGGAAACGGAATAATATCCGGATTCAACGGGTGAGTGTTTGAAACCTTACTACAATCCCTGTTAGACATTTTTAACCAGAGTTTTAGGGAACGCCTGCTAAAGCTCCTTTGTATTTTCAGGTGGGACTGACACTTTACTGACATTAAGATTTTTAATACATTTAAACATTTATACAACAACAAGACATCATGGCACAGACATGACCTTTTATTATATGTCAAGCAACTCATAGGATTATATCATAACAACTTAAAGAAGCTCAGGAAGCTTCCTATTTGCAACACTTCGGAAATAGAACAGTAGGAGCCGTCGAGGCAAGTTCATCTGCACACCAGTGCGAAGGGAAACCCTCAGTGTGGCAGACTGTTAAGGTTTGAGCGGCCCTCCCGTAAGTTCTATGTAAACTATAGTGTTAATCCTTCAGTACATAACGCTTACTGATCCACGTTAAATTTACCAAGACTCGAATCGTGATACACGACCCTGTCTCTCTGTCTGTCATGGTGTGAGTCGTTTTTAAGTACAAAAACAAATGGAATAAAGAACCACACACCATTGACAGATGAGTTTCATTTCATTTTCAATCAACCTTGCTTTTCTCTAGTACATCAAGTGCTATAGAGGTTTGATAACTTCTTTCTTCTGTATACTCTTTGAGTTTCGCTTGTAAAGCGATACATAAAATATATCTTTTCTGTATACTCCTTGATTGAGCTAGCCTGTGCTATATACTGAGAGGAACATCCTCCTACTAACGATCAAGCGTTACAGTGGCGCCCCTTATTTTCTTGGTAAATTTATCGTTTTAAAATGGAATATTTCAGATTGGAAGACCAATAAAAGAAGCGTGTCTACGCTGGTTTCTTTCCTCTCTTAAATTCCCAAATTTGTTAAGATATTAGTTGCTTGTGCTTGTTGTAGCTAGTATTGCGTTTTATTTCTTTCTTCCTTGTCAACTGAATAAGTGAAACTTGTTACATGCTTAATTTTCTTGTGTTTTAACAGAATTTGTGTGTGTTAAATATTAAAGCAATTACAAGCTAATGTGTGTTCACAAATCTATTGTTATACTGGTGCTTTGCAATCTTTGAACGAAACTGTGCAGTGCAATACTTTTGAAATTGAAATTGATTAGTTCAATATGAGTAGGATGCTTATAAAACATTTAAATAGTTATATTACAGTGATATAAATTTGTGTGTTTAAATATATTTCACAATTAGATGAAAATAAAACAAAAGTAACTGCCATTTAGAGTACTTAATAAAACCATAATTTACTAGTTAGTAAAATACATAGTAATCAATAAATTAGTGATATTTGTTTTATGCATATTGACCGCAGTTTGCAATTTTAAAATATACAGTAAATAACTAGTGTTCAATTACAATATCATTTAAAACAGTGAACAGGTTAGTTAAAAAAAACAATAATAGCATCTTATATTTTGAATATAAACACATAAGTAAATATTAACACAACATTTATACATTCAAAGCCCAGCTGCCAAATGGTGATACAAAGTGGACTCATATTGGGGTACTTGGTACTGAATGTTTGTAAACAATAGAAGAAAGAGATTTTTTTTAGGATTTTGACATTTAAGTCTTAATGGACAAGTTTATACAATCAATAACACATGCAATGAAGTGTATTGATTAGTTTTTAGCACCTTTTTATTGCATTTTATATGCATTTGTGCATATGCACAAATATATTGCATATTTTTAGGTAATTTTCTGGTATCAACAACAAACAATTAGGTTAAGTTTAGTAGTCATATAAGTTTTTTAAAGTGGGTGGCTCCAAATTGTTTTGTGTTTGTTTTAATATAACATCCTTATGTTATATTCATAATTAGGGAAACATTATAGTCTAAGGACTGTGTTTAACTATTATTTTTTTCATATTAACTTCATAACTTGCTCGCTGAAGTTAATAATTATTTTTAGGTTTTCATTATAGCTGTACTGCTGGTGAATAACCATTAATGCTAACATTATAGCTACTTGCTGGTGTTACTGCTTATTTTATACATACATTATAGCTTAAGAGCTGGTGTATGTGACAATTTTTCAACATTATGGCATGTCGCTGATGTGATTATTAATACAAGTTTCAATATACATTATAGCAATAGTGCTGGTGTATAATACCTTTTTATGAAAATTATAGCTTAAGAGTTGGTGTATGAGATTTCTTTTAAAAACATTATAGCATAGCGCTGATGTTATTAATAATTTAGGCTTAGACATACATCATAGCGATAGTGCTGGTGTATAATACTTTTCATGAACATTATAGCAACTTGCTGATGTTAATAATTAAATTTAAGAACAAATAGTGTTTACTTTATCTTTGATAATTTAACTTAGGTACTTACTGTTTTGCAAACACATCAGATAAAATAAATACTGTTTGATAAGTAATACATTCATCAAGATTAAGATTTTAAAAACTTGAATTTATTACTATAAGAGAAAATTAGTTTATTTTAACTGAGAACAATTATAACTTAAAGTTGAAACATTTACTCTGAATGTTCATGTCTCATTTTTAAGTAAGTGGTTAATTTTAAACAAACATACTACTAGGTGGTATGTTAATAAATATCAAATACTGGTGATTATTGAAAGATTAATATTAGTCAGAACTTTTATAACTTTTAAAAAGTGTATTCTGATACCACCACAAACAGAGAGATAGGGTTGATTAGTTAACGGAGATTAGTCTTGCTTCATAAATTTAAAACTTGATCTTATTTTTTTAACTTTGCAAACATGGACTTACGGAGAGTATATTATCATTCCTTATTGAAGGATGAGTTAATGTATGAAATAACAATTCGTGCCGAGACACCAGGCGATACAGTACTAAAATGAAACAACAGTTAAAGTGTTTAAGCGCTGAATTCCTGCCGGAAGAGATTATAGGTGAAGAGTTGAAAGCTAGCATTGAGTTGCCTATAATCACTGAAAAAATAAAGGAGTTAAAGGCTAAACTAAATACTCTGGAGAAATCAAAGGATAAATGGCTGTTAGTTCGTGTCAAGTCTTTGTACTGTCATCTTTTATTTCGTTTGCAAAGGGTGGTAGGATTTGATTTGCCTATAGAAAAGGAGACCCATTCGGTATTGAAGTCCAAGTTAGAGCAATGCTCGGTAATTTTAGAAACCCTTTTACCTAAAAAGGACAGTGAAGGTTCAACAAGTTCCGGTACTGGCGGTATTCCAGATCCGCTTGAGTCCGGTAATGAAGCAAACAATTTCAACATTTTAAAACACATCAGCACCAAATTTAACGGGCTGACCAGTGTTCATTCGTTTTTGGAAGCAGTCAATGAGCGCGCCCAAGCGTTTGGTATTAGTGATGACAAACTATTTAATGCGGCTTGTTGTCTGTTCACTGATCAAGGTCTCTTGTGGTACAGAGGAAATAAACATAGGTTTCGGTCCTGGAAGGAGTTAGGTATCTTGTTACAAGAGGAATTTGCACCAGTAGATTTTGATTACAGATTATTAGATGAAATTCACGCTCGCACACAGGGTCAGGATGAGCCAACCCATATTTATTTTGCAGTGATGAGCGGAATGTTTTCAAGACTTTTAAAACCTCTAAGTGATGAAGATCAGTTAGAAATTTTGTTACATAATATTAGACCGTCGTTCTCAGAACAGCTAGCTCTGCACGAAGTAAATTCTGTAGATGCTTTGAGACGTTGTTGTAGGAAAATTGAGGCGGCTCGCCAAAAAGGCAAATTATTTTCGGAACCGCCTAAACAATCTACTTTAAACCCAGATTTTACATACAAGGGTAAACATACGAAACAGGACGTTACCGCTGTTGCCTCGACTGCTGTTCAGCAGAGCCAGTTTGTGCCGCCGCAACATCAAAAGCAGTACAAGCCGGCACAGTTCGTTCAACAGCGACGACAGTATATACCTGCACCCCGGTTTCAAAACCAAAAGACCCCTCAGGTCGGTAAGGTTTATTGTTTTAGGTGCAAAGTAGATTCACACAGTACCAAGGCGTGTAACGATAAACGGGTATTATGTTTTAAATGCGGTGAGATGGGTTACACCTCCCGCTCATGCCCGAAGTGTAAATTAAATTTAAAGCCAAAAAACGGGTTGGCGAGGGTCGTAGTGATAAATCAGTAGAGGAAGCCGTACCCGCTGATAGTAAAAATTGGTTAGAAATTGTAGCTAATTATTTTAAGCACAACTCCGTCGCCACGGTCCTCTTTAAACCTGACAACAACGATGTTCGGCCTTATTTAAATGTAGACATTTTGGATTTGACAGTTTGTGGATTATTGGATTCCGGTGCAGCTATTTCGATTATAGGGAATGGCGCACATGAACGTTTTGTTAACTTAGGTTACTCGATAGTGAATTCTCTGGAATCAGTCACAGTAGCAGATGGTTCAGTCTGTAGTACTGTTGGTTTTATCTCACTCCCGATTTCTTTTAAAGGAGTGACTAAAATAATTAAATTTTATGTCATACCATCGATAGTATTGAATATCATTCTTGGAGTAGATTTTTGGAAAGAATTTTCATTAATGCCTGAAATATTTGAGAATATAACTTATATCAAAAAGCCAATAGAATATATTAAAAATGCTGCTAATATAGATACACAACTCAACAATGTATTAGCTTATGATACGTTGACTTCTGATCAAAGAGAATTAGCCGAAATAGTAATAAAAAAGTTTGTAGAAATATCTTTTGAAAGTAAAGGCTTGGGTAGAACACATTTAGTAGAACACAAAATTGATACTGGCGATTCTATGCCAATTAAGTGCAGACCATATCCTATGTCTCCCGAAAAGCTTAAAGAATTACATAAGGAAGTGGATAAAATGCTTGAAATGGATGTGATTACACCAAGTGAAAGCCCGTGGAATAATCCAGTCCTTATGGTTCCCAAATCAGACGGGACATGGCGATTTTGTTTAGATTGTCGAAAACTAAATGCAATTAGCAAAGGGGATGCTTATGCAATACCATACATATCCCAAATTTTAGATAGCCTTAGAAATGCAAAATACATTAGTTCGGTAGATTTTAAAGCAAGTTTTTGGCAGATAAAGTTAGATGAACAGTCACAGGAGAAGACTAGCTTCACAGCACCCGGTAAGGGTCTTTTTAAATTTAAGGTCATGCCATTTGGACTGTGCGGAGCTCCAGCTCGCCAGCAAAGGTTAATGGACATGCTTTTTGGTACTCCATTTTGCAGTGAAGTGAGTAAAGGACTAGTTTTTTGTTATGTAGATGATGTAATAGTAGTATCAGAAGATTATGAAACTCATTTACTATTGCTTAATAGATTACATCAACGGATAAAAGAGGCAAATTTAACGATTAATTTTGAAAAGAGTAATTTCTTCCGAAAATCACTCAAATATTTAGGATACATTGTGGACGAATGCGGTTTAAGAACGGATCCTAGTAAGGTGCGTGCGGTTATTGATTTTCCAGTGCCAAAGAACTCGAAAGAAGTAAAAATGTTCTTGGGTACATGTTCTTGGTATAGACGTTTTATTAGAAATTTTTCTACTATAGCTGCACCTCTTAATGCACTTACTAGTTCAAAGACTAAGTTCGTTTGGACCACTGATGCAGATCGGGCATTTGTCGATTTAAAGAACCGATTAGTATCAGCTCCAGTTTTGATATGTCCGGATTTTACTAAGCAATTCACAGTACATTGTGATGCTTCTAGCTATGGAATCGGAGGCGTGCTAACGCAGGAAGTAGAAGGAACCGACCATCCAATAGCTTATATAAGTAGATCTTTAAATAAAAATGAAAGAAATTACAGTGCAACAGAGAGAGAGGCGTTAGCTGTAGTGTATGCTGTTGAAAAATTTGAACCATACCTAGGTTCTAGGCCGTTTACTGTTGTCACTGATCATGCATCCTTGAAATGGTTTATGAATTTAGAAAATCCGACAGGACGTCTTGCCCGTTGGGGTTGTCGCTTGTCGCAATATAACTTTACAATAGAGCACAGAAAGGGTAAGGATAATGTTATTCCTGATGCTCTCTCTCGATTGATTAAGGTGGAAGTAATTAATACTACAACATCAGCAATCGCGAGCGACGTGTGGTTTAATAGGGTCTACTCAGGTTGTCAATCTTTTCCAAGGAACTACCCGAACTATCGCATCGAAAATGGTGTTCTTTACAGATACAGTAAGGGGAAGTATTCTTTGACAAACGATTTTGATTGGAAAGAAGTCGTTCCTGAGTCAAATCGCACTAAGGTCATTTCCGAAAACCATGAACCACCAACTTCAGGTCATATGGGAGTTTTTAAAACACACCGAAGGATAAGTTTAAGGTATTTTTGGCCGGGAATGTACCGTGACGTATTAAATTTTATAAAGCAGTGTTCGACGTGCTCAGCTTATAAACATAAAACGACTCTTACACCAGGACAAATGGGTAAACCTAAGCAATGCTATAGACCGTTTCAAGTGATATCAGTAGATTTAGTCGGACCACTTCCAAGGTCACGATCAGGCTATATACACCTTTTAGTTGTCTCATGTTGTTTTTCAAAGTATACCATGCTATTTCCTTTAAAACGCGCAACAAGCGCTAATGTGGCGAAAAATATGGAAAATTATGTGTTTTTAGCTCATGGCATTCCGGAAACAGTGATTACCGATAATGGGGTTCAATTCACTGGATCCGAGTTCCGTAATTTAATGAAAGCATATAAAGTTCCTCGTATTCACTACGGACCGAGGTATACGCCACAAATAAACATGGTAGAAAGATACAACAAAACAGTCATGACGATGATATCTTCCTATGTGAAGGATGACCACAGATCGTGGGATCAAAATATTTTTAAAGTGCAATTTGCATTAAACAGTGCGGTGAACGAAACCACGGGTTTCTCTCCGTTTTTCTTGGTCCATGGCAGAGAACCAATAATTAATGGCGATTTTTATAAAGACACAAGTGATACTGATTATGTAGTGGCAATGCCGAGGGAAGAGTATGCGGGTGAATTTGGCGTATTGGAGCAAATTTTTGTAAAGGTTCGGTTAAACTTGGAGAAGGCTCACGCAGCTAACGCGAAGACGTATAACTTACGAAGACGTGATGTTAAGCTGTCTGAGGGTCAAGAAGTTTGGCGAAAAACATACATCCAGAGCGATGCAGAGAAGTTTAAAGCATCGAAGCTGGCACCCAAATACAAGAAGTGTATTGTAAAAAAAGTATTGTCCCCGTTAGTATACGAGTTGATCGGCTATGACGGGAAACATCTTGGTACTTGGCACATAAAGGATATGAAACTTTAAATGAGTGATCACTTTGGGTCATTGTCGTTAGGTTTAGGTTCTTCTTAGCCGTAGGACGTGTTTCACGTGTTGGTTGGTGACACACTGTTACCACCAGCGACGCCAAGGTTATTTAGAAATTTTCTTTGTTTGAACACAGATTAACTTCTGACAAACATATAAGTTTTAGCTATGCTTTAGCTCAAACTACTCATTAGTTTGTAGGTATTTATTAAGGGTGCTTACACATAAAGTGTAAAACCTTAGAGATGCGTTTGCCAAATAAAAACGACTACTCGATTGTTTGGGATTCAGGAGTCGCACTGGGATCGACAGGAGTGACTCGGGATTTTGTATGTTTGTAGGCGGTAAGCAGTGAGAGTAAGGCTGATGCTGTAATTCGGAAGGTGAGGAATGAATGGTGAAGACTGAAATTGTGGGGAATATTGTGTTAGTAGGTTTTAGCTAGTTTGTTTAATTAGGAAATAGAGAGTGGTTCTTTATATCTCTTCACGTTTTCTTGATATTTTATACACGTCTTGAAAGCTTATTTTGTTTCAGTATCGGAGTGACTTTGGTAGAGCTTTCGCTACGTCTTAACTCTACTTGAGTCAAGCTTCTGTTCTTTTGCTCAGAGTCGTGTTAGTTTCAACTTTTAATAGCGCTGAGGACATCGCAGTTTCTCCATACTCTCGAAACTTTTCGTAGGGGAGGGGGTATTGTAACGGAACGTTTAGCGACATCTATTGCGTACGTGTGAAACTACCACACTTTTTCGATAATATGTAGTAGCCGTTTTAGTGCAAACTGGAACGTGACCGTAAGGGTGACAGTTCTTAGTTTTGACGTCTGTCAACTATCAGTCAACGTAAAGCGTCTGCGATGGCTGGGATACCAATTTATTTTCAAAACTGAATCGGAGTAGATCGGAGGTTTTCCGTCCTCCATGAGTTTGTTATACTCAAATTTGGAGCAGCCACTTTAGGTAAGATTGAAAACAAAGGATAGTTGTGAGCTGCTGGAAATTTCGTAGAGTCATAACCTCGTGCTTCTTTGCAGGATAAGAAATAGTTATTATATTGTTGATACCAGACTATCACTGAGGCTTGCATACTGCAGCAACACAGGTGAGTGCTGTTAAGGTCTTCCTGGTTCCTTACCAGTTTTGTCAGGTTAGATATTTAAAGTGATGATTTTATTTCAGTCACGACACGTGCACAAACGCGCCGTGTCAATTTTTCTATTGGGATTGGGAAACGGAATAATATCCGGATTCAACGGGTGAGTGTTTGAAACCTTACTACAATCCCTGTTAGACATTTTTAACCAGAGTTTTAGGGAACGCCTGCTAAAGCTCCTTTGTATTTTCAGGTGGGACTGACACTTTACTGACATTAAGATTTTTAATACATTTAAACATTTATACAACAACAAGACATCATAGCACAGACATGACCTTTTATTATATGTCAAGCAACTCATAGGATTATATCATAACAACTTAAAGAAGCTCAGGAAGCTTCCTATTTGCAACACTTCGGAAATAGAACAGTAGGAGCCGTCGAGGCAAGTTCATCTGCACACCAGTGCGAAGGGAAACCCTCAGTGTGGCAGACTGTTAAGGTTTGAGCGGCCCTCCCGTAAGTTCTATGTAAACTATAGTGTTAATCCTTCAGTACATAACGCTTACTGATCCACGTTAAATTTACCAAGACTCGAATCGTGATACACGACCCTGTCTCTCTGTCTGTCATGGTGTGAGTCGTTTTTAAGTACAAAAACAAATGGAATAAAGAACCACACACCATTGACAGATGAGTTTCATTTCATTTTCAATCAACCTTGCTTTTCTCTAGTACATCAAGTGCTATAGAGGTTTGATAACTTCTTTCTTCTGTATACTCTTTGAGTTTCGCTTGTAAAGCGATACATAAAATATATCTTTTCTGTATACTCCTTGATTGAGCTAGCCTGTGCTATATACTGAGAGGAACATCCTCCTACTAACGATCAAGCGTTACAACAAATAACCACCACCCTGCGAGCTTTACATTATATTATTATTATTATTATTTTCCTAATATCTTAAACAACCGATTTACCCTGGATATATTCAAAACGTCTCGTTAAAATGTGACGTCTCGTTAAAATTTTATCGAGACGTTTTGAACATGGGAACCCAGGGTAAAAGTACCTAGAGGCGTCATGATCGACAAAAAGTTGAGCTGGTGATCAAACGATCAGTCTTAAATACATAGTTAGCGGCGCCTGTCTTTTGAGACGCAAATTGCTAACTTATCATTGGTACCTAATGGGTTAAGTAGCAGCTCGCTATACATCTACATATTTTTTCTTTTAAATTTATTATATTTCAAACACCATTAAATAGCACCGTTAAATCACAGAGCGGTTTGTCTCGTTACCAAAAAAGCTACCTAATTAATAATGAACTCTCTCAAATGATTTTTGCCCTGACGAGACAACTTAAACTTGCCGTTTATAATTTTTTCCGTTATGTTGTAAAGCGAATTTAATCACAATAACCAATACACTCTTTTTGCTGGATAACACCACTATACAATTGTATTTCGTGATTTCCTTCTTCGCGATTAGGTTTACAATGTACGGGTGGGAACGAGTAACCCGCCAAATTTTAACCATCGATTCTAGAGCCTATTTGGAGTATATAATGTGGTGTAACATGAAGTCCAATAAAGTATAATTTCCGAGATTTTTAGTATTTAAAAACAATTCCGTAGTTAATTTAATTTGAACTCCTTAACCTTGTGACCTTAACCTAAAACATTATTTATTAGAAAGATTCATGTTGTAATTGTAGCAATATCATCAACGTAAAACATAAATAATTGCATCAATTTCTTCGTAAATAATGCTTTAGGTATAGGTGACGAAGTTCAAATTAAATTAACTACGGAATTATTAAAAAAAAAAACGAAAATTATACTTTATTGGACTTTATGTTACACCACATTATATACTCCAAATAGGCTCTAGAACCGATGGTTAAAATTAGGCGGGTTACTCGTTCCCACTGTGTATAGCTAGTATCTCAAGCTATTGGCTGCAGTTCGAACCTAGCCTACTTTTCTGGTAGCAGGTTTTACATTTTCGTTAAATAAAATATCACGGAAAAATACACCGAACAACCAATATTCGTTAAAAAATAATTGTACCGTTGATAAGTTTGCTAAATAAACGAGAATATGAATTTTATTGAATTGTGTTTCTATGAAATATGTTTCATTCAAGTGAACAGTCGTTGACGCAATAATATTGTAAATAAAAAAAGGCACCAAATTATATATATGAAACATTTTCTGCAAAACGGAATTCTATAAAGTTTTAACCTGCAAAACAAGGGAACACCCTATTTGCTACATATTGTAAACCTGATTGCTTCAAAGGAAGTCACTCATATAACTGTGATCGAACTTCACCTAAAGGTAAGTTCGTTTAATCACTAAATTTTGGGCAAGGAAAAAACTGTATGAGCAGAGCAGTCGTTGGAATAAATAGAGCTTATTTGCTTATAGTTGACACGTTAATACAAGAGCGAATGAAATAGAATAAATATGTGTTCTCATCTCGATCACTAGTAAACGAACAACGGCTCTTGACAAGATGCATTGCGAGAACGATATCATTTTTGAAAACGTATGGGATTGACGTAAGCTGTCGGATTGTCCCGTCATTATTTATGTCAATTCCATACACTTTGACAGTTTTCTAAAACGTTTACGATAGCTTTAAGCATCTAGTCTAGGGCTTCTGTCAAACTAGAGCAAACCAGCATGACCTATTAGCGATCTCTGCTTATAAACCTAAGTGGCGGAATATACGAGTTCTTTTTTTTTTAAAAAAGGCACGCGAGCACACATGCCACCCGATAGTAAGTGGAATCTGAGACCCATAGATATTTGAATTCTCAAGACTATAATCCTAAGACCTCCAATGCGTTGCCAACCCTGAGGACTAAGATGGAATTCCCCTATGCTGGTAATTTTACCGGTTGTCTTATCCCCACACCGGAATACTACAAAGCGAAAACCGTTGCTTGGCGGGTGGTTAATGGATAAGATGGTGATAGGGATCCGGACGGACCCTGCACTGGGTCCTACCACCACTGAAAATGCTGAATATACTGTATAAAATAAGTAGTGATGGGGATAGTCCACTTGGCTTGCTGCTCTCTTTTACATAATTTAACGCGTAGAGCGTTGAGCCTGACTTAAGACTTAATTTCCAGTCTTGCAAATATGTCGGATTTTAGCTCTATAGTTTTAAAATATAAATTGTACATAATTTAAATATAACACTTGACTTAATTTCTGGACTGGGCAGTTCTTATTTGCGCTTAAGTTCAAACAAAATACGTTCACAAACGCATAAGCAAGAATTGAGATACTACATTATCATTATCATTGTAATTACTATTGTTATCGCTCTTAAATGGATATAAATCTAGTTTCAGCAAATTATTACACGAAAAATAATTATCAAAACCATCGAGCTTTGATGTTGAAGCATATTTGCGAGTCGAGAAAATAAATATGAAGTCAGGCTCATCGCTCTACACGTTAAATTATGTAAAACAGAGCAGCAAGCCAAGTGCGCTGCATTTGCCCTATTAATTGTACATCTCAAAGCGTCTGCATCGCGGTGCACAGGTGAAGCGACCCGCATCGTAATAGCCCCGTCACCGGATCTGCGCTTTTTAATCCCGACCCCTGCACAATATAAAATAAACCCTGTTGCATATTCAGCAGGGTTCAAACTCGAACAAGGATTAGCCCGGCCGCGATGTCACCGCGTATGTGAAATATTGCGCGCAAAACCGCAACGGCTTTATCAAATGTCGTGCTCAACTGTACCCGTGACGAATGGACGTACGGCGCTCCGCCCAGATAATGAAAACGATATTGAAGTTTCAACCTTGTGTCCTTGATCATTCCGGTTGGAATAGATTTAGGTTATTGCTACTGATTGTATAAGCGGGCGTGCAAGTTTTTTCACGGATGAGTTGAGGGAATTTTAAAGCTTTTTGTACGAAATAGAGCTCAGTTTCAAATGCTAAGTGTAGTCGCTTATGCTGTGCTATGATCTAATGTAGACTGCTTTGCAGGTTTTTTTATGCCAAATGTACGAAATTTCGTGACAAATTGTTTCGATCTGCCAGCCATTACTAACTTATGCCAGAGACAAAAGCCGGAAGAGTTTTGCTCCATCCTCATTTACGTAGGTATCTAGTATAGTTAATTTATTGAACCATATAAATCAATAAATATATTTTTAACTGTTTGACTTAATTATATAGTTTTTTGAATTTAACATTAAGTTGTCAGATTTAGATGAAGTAAGGTACACAGATAGGTCATGTCCGGGATTGGGACTTAAAACACTTTTCATCGCTGAAAATTTGGTAAAAACAAAGAAATTAATTCTTCTCGACTTTTATAAAAACCACACTCTCATTTGAGAAACCGTCGACGAACTTGCTGTGTTGGAGAACAATATGACGGACCGTACACAAATTTGAGTCCAACCAAAAACAGGTACCTTATATCTGGATGCCTATATTTGTCTTAATAATATGGGAGCTCCAAACCGAAATCGTTAGATTAAGCCAGCATTATTATTACCCGTAAATTCGAACAGCTGTATGGAAGCAGTTTACAGTTTGTTATACCGCATTGTGATCCAGCAGATTGCGCCGCAGATTAAATAATAAATCCAGCGCGACAAACATGCGCGGGAGAGTTTAGAGCTTGGCGCGAGCGCTACGTGCACGCTTCGCGCCGAAACACTTGGAGTTTATGATCTTTTGCGCGTTGATTATTTGCAGTGAAGGAAATGCAGGGATCGGAAGAATAGTCTTCTGAAGTTATGTTTTTAAATCGACAAGTTCATGCGGAGTAGTATAGCGGGGTTACGGATGTTGGCGGGGACGAGGTATCCAACATAAACACTAACGAAATACATGATGTAATCCCGATGACAATGCTATATTATGAGTCTAAGAGCTGATCTGATGACGGAGTTGCAATCTGGCCACGTGATAGAACCGAGTTTCGATTCACTTCACCTTGTTCATTAAACAGCCCAGACGTTTTGCTATTGAGTCTTTAAACCTCTACTATAAGCAACATCTTTGTCCACATACAAAAGAAAGAGTCATTGTACAGTTATTGATACGCATAAAACTGCGGTCCTCTTGAACCGAACAAAAAACATTGTTTGTTTACACTAGCGAGGAAGCGAAGTGCGCACAACCGGCGTGACACTAGTGGTTGCCTCGCTTCGCCAAACCTCTGCCACCCTAAAGGACGGTCACACAACTCGTTGGGCAATAAATAGGCTTGGATGCTATCCCCGTCATTTATTAGCAAATATCCTTATCGTCGTCATAATGATCGCCCAAACACGTCCACTGGTGTTGTCATCGGCCATCCCGAAAGAAATTCACGACGAGGTCTTAATGTTACTTGATTTAGGTGGAGTCCCTGAACCCTGCTATATAATTCAATTGAAGCATTTATTCGTGACAAAAATTCAGATACAACTGAACACATACATAATATCACGCCTTCATTCCCAGAGTGGGGTAGGCAGAGCTACAGAAATACCAACAACTCTAAAGACATGTTAATCATTCTGTAACCACATTTTGCACAAGTAGGCTGAGATGTTTACTAGTGTATTAGTGACAGGTTGCAAGCCCATCGCCTAATAATACTACAAGCCTTTATTCCCTTAGTCGCCTCTTACGACATCCACGGGAAGACATGGAGTGGCACTATTCTAACCCGGAACTCACACGGCGACTCATACAACTGAAATAATATATAAAACACACTTTGTTACGAAATGGACAAATAGCTGAATATGAATATGAATTTATAGATCTGCGGTGCGGAGTAGAAGGCCTGCCTCTCGGTCCACCTCAAAAAATGGCATGTTACCTATGACATGTGTCCGAATATTTACCTGGCCACTGGATCCAACGTTAGTCTTTTAGTAACTTTTTGTCCCTTCCGTCTTTTTTCTTTCTTAACTGTGCACGATTTAAGGTCCTTAAAACAATCGATGTATATCAAGGCACCATTGTTTACATGTTAATACCAAAAGATCTTCATAAAAACGGAATTGCAAATCAAATAAGCTCCCCACCTGTTTATTCGCTCGAGCGTTATTTCGCGGTGCTTTATTATTACAATGATATTTATGACGCCGTCGGCGGTAAACCCCTGATACCGTGAATTGGGCTCAAATGAAAAACTGCCTGGATATGAACTCGAAGACGCGCAGCTTCCAAGAACAGCTGAGTAAATTTACAATTGTGTTTTAGTTTAGCTCAACTGCGAAAAAGGTTTACATTTCAGTTTACGGCGTAGTGAAAGAATACCTTTTATTTTTAAAAAGATCAAGATTGTTGCATATTTAATTTATTTATTATTTAATTTAAGCGACTTTATTTCATACGAGATGTTAAGTTCAATAACATGAATCGTGAATAATCGTAATGTTTTTACTACCAGCTTTGGTTGACATTACTTATAAAGAGAAAATCTCTATTAGTAGGCTCTTATTTTTGAGTATAATTCATTTGTAAGGAACTGTAATTTTTGTACCGTTTTATTTTAGCACCTCCAGATCTATGAACTACACGGTCAGTAAATAACGCACCAGAAACTTACATTAATAACCTGATGTTACCATATACCAATTAGTAATATGAGCAAGACGTTTTTCATCATTACATTAAATCACGCCTGTTGTTTCCCAGAGGGGTAGGCAGAGACCACTTCTTTCCACCTGCTACGATCCTGACAAATCTCTTTCGCTTCTTTCGCATATTTTTCCATCTTTTTATCGCTTTAAATAATAATATAGATCGTGAACCCTATAGGGTCAGGTGGGGTAAATATAAGACACGGGTAAAAATAAGACTAAGTTTTTAACACTCGAAAACTTATTCTACCTACTTCATTCCTTTTCCATTTAAAAAGAAGCATTGTGTGTAGACTTCCTTTTAAATGAAGGAGAATAAGTTTTGAGTGTTAAAAACTTAGTCTTATTTTTACCCTTGTCATTTATTTACCCAGCCTGACCCTACTCTGTTTTGATCCGTAGGCTTCTTATTTTTGAAGAATTTATCATTTACTCCCTTAGAGCAGCCGCGTCGCCCTCGGCTGCGCCCGCGTCTTGAAGAGCGCCAGTAATTCCCGCCGTGACTTGTGACTGACATTTGCATGCCCAAATTTAATTTAGCCACCTGACTCCGTATTGCATAAAACATGACGCACTTCGCCGTGCATACCCATCTGAGGCCGCCGGAAACTTTTGTATTTTAATGAGGATATTTCTGGGGTAGATATTTTTTGGTGACCTTTTTTAATTAAGGAAGGCTTTAATTTTACGCGCGCTGAATTCTAATGTGGCGAGATCATGTCGAGTTAAATTGGCGCCGCGCCCGGAATTAATAGTGGCGCGATGATAACGTTAGCGATGTTTAATTTGACTTTAAATTGGCTTTTATTTGACCTGCAAACTTTTGAAATTTTAGGCCTCACTGATGTAAATAAAATAGGTAACTACAGTCAGGCATTCTACAATGGCAATGCTGCGATCGCTTCACCTGCCTTCACTTATACAAAAGTTGTCTAGATTTTAAAGTGATAAATTTATTTAAAGGTGAAGCGGGCTTCTTTGATTTAAAATTAAATTAATTTATTATTCGAACAACAAGATTCACTACAATTAATTAATTAATTAATACAATTAATAGTTTCTAAAACAAAAATTAATTGAACACTTACTAACTAACACAACATAATAATAGTTTAATAGGTACGATTGCTCCTTACATGGAACTGCACGTTTCAAAATAACCATCGGGGTACCTAGGCTGTATTTTAGACTACAGCCACCGGGCTGTTTCATGAATTTTGTATAAAATAATTAACCAATATTAACGTTGCTTTATATTTTGATGTGACTATCAAAATTTATTTATCATTATAATTAAAGGTTTAAAAAAAACGATACGATAAAGGGCCAGGAAATCATCACATCGGACCTCTAATCCTAGTCTAATTTGGGAAAAATGATTTTTGAAAACAAAGGGAGGTTGAAACATTTCAGTAACTACTTGCGTAGGGTGTACTCGTAATAATGAAAGGGCTGCATATATGTTATTTAGTAGGTACGGCACTTCGGAATCAATAAGACTGTATTGAAAAACAACTTGGTCCTGGCTACGAGGTTATTCTTGTCAGTATTACGCCGTCAGCCAAATGCAAACAACCAGAAAAAAAAATGTTTCTAATGATTATTACTTACGTTCAATTAAAATATATTACTTGTAAAAAAAAAACTTAGTTATGGGTCACTGTTGTGCTGTAATTGATCATGGTGTTTTATCAACAGTATTTGTATTGCATGGTACTGTGTGGTAAAGATATGAATTATTCGTGTAACACGTAAAGATTCACAGAGCACTAGGGCAAAAGGACACTTAGAGGCATCATTGTAACCATGTTTTCAAAACAGGATGGACATGAGTTTCAATATATTTTTAGAATTGGGATTTAAAAAATAATTAATCAAAGATAAGACAGTTTGGTTTATGAGCTATCATTAAATATAGCTCAATAAAAACTTATGTATCCATTTAACACTCACCATAGAGAGAAATATTAATATCAAAAAAAGGAAAATCTCTATTTACATTTACCACTTAATCCAATGGACGTTTGCTTTAAGATATTAACTCGCTTAAGATGGGATCGGGATCTTCTAGTACTTCTAATAATAAATAGGCACCTAACCAAAAAAAAAGATTAAGGGCAATTATAAATAAATATTGTTAAAACACAGAAAGAACAAAAACAAAATACAACTATAGCGGAGATATTAAAAAAGTTTCCGCGCTAATCATAACGCGGATCATAAAAACAAAACCTATCCTTTGTTATGCGGAAATTTTTTAGTGCACCACGTAACGCTTTTTCTAAATTTATTTTGGAGCAAAATGCATTTTACGCAAACTTTTTACCTGGCCCGATGTAATTTTCCATTCATCGTTGCGTTCATTTTTGTGACTCGTTCATTCAGTCATTCATCCGGTCTTCCGTTCATTGCGACGGCGGATCGACTAGCTAACTTATATTGGAAAACTTTAACACACAATCCATACAATTTCAGAGCACGATAATTGTTTACGGAATGGATTTTTCCATGCAAAAAAGGATTTTTAGCGATTGAAAGGTTTATGTGGCGTTTTATTTTACTAATTGCACTAACTCTGTTTTTGCAAATTTGACGTTTAGGCATGACAAAAATGATGTATTTGCAAACTTTGACGTTTATGGCAAAAAATAAACTTTACATTATTCAAAATTCAAAATTTACAAGCTCTTCCTTAGTGATGTACTCGTGTACTTATGCTACTTGGTTTGTTTGTTTGAACTCCGTTTCTACTCCTGATGCTTTATTTATTACTTTCACAAAAAAATAGTTAAATAAAGTCTCTTGCTGTGAACAAATGGTAATTACGTTATGCATCTTTGTTTAAATATCCAAGTTATTCCAGTAACACATGATATCCACGTAAAAATTAACACAAACTGGATATGCATTTTTACCTTAACACTTATGTAATCAATTATAATTAATGTCAAATAACGGTAAAAGTTGTATTCTTGGCCATTGTTGATCACTTCATTTCTTATCACCTACTTACATGACCAAAATAAAATAAAGCCCATCACTTTAAAGCATTGCGATCAGTAAACAGAAATGATCAGCCTATATTTTACGAGGGTATGACAGAAGTGAGAAAGGGATGTTTTTGCAATATCGCTCAATGGCGTCTCGGCCATTTCTTTTATGGCGTTTTGAGCGCTCGGCCTTTGCCTAAACGGGTTGCCATAAATCAACATTTTTATTCGCAGTCGGCGTAGGTTCGCGTCACTATATTTTTATTTGCGGTAATTTACCGACGGCTTGTCGTGTTTATAGCATTATTTATAATTTTCTCTATTGCAGCTAGTGTTGGGGATGTTAGTGATTATTTATTAGGCAGTGCGGCTGTTCTATTGGCTAGAAGAGTTTATGCAGAGAGGTTACGTTGCTACGAAGTATGACTTGAAGGGCTTTTTACGCTGTAAATGTGAATATGCCCACGCATTTAGAAATGTCATCGTGGGTGGTACCCTCAAGGTTCGTAGTACCTTGAAGTGTAAATATGTTATGTTTGTATTGGATGGGTGCGCTAATCTAGGATGTACAATACAGTGCAATATTAAAACGAATTTATGATTATCTGATTTACCCAAAACTGGTAGTAAATGCCATTAGGCACTTTATGTACTCAAATTTATATTTTGGTGCATCGAAGATAAAATAAATCTATTGTCAGTTCCCTCGTGGTTTACAGAAGCTGGTTGATCCCGTAGCTGATCCCTTGTATCCTGGAAGCCCCTCAGCAATATCCCGTTTCCCGTGTGCAAACTTCGCGGCACCTGCTATTAATTTACCAATGCGGGTAGATTGTAAAATTTCCCTGACGACCCAACCTGCCACAATTTGATTACAACAGCTTTTGCTTTCAATTATATTTGGTGGACATCGGATTTCGGGAGGACTATAATATAATATGATAATGAACTATTATTTAATCATTGTATAAGACGTGTGATGTAAATAGTAAACACAGTAAAATCTAGAATGCTCCATGCATACATTAAAAGGCTTTTCTAGAATGAGTTCAAATTGGAAATATTGCACGTGGTTAAGTAAAAAACATAAATACGAATTATTATTAAGTACCTACTTTTACACAGTCATGGAAGAGCCTTATGTTCGATGGGTAGTTTCTACCAGCAAGCCAAATTTTCGGAATAATAAAATAAGAACCGAAAGGTAACAGGTTTAGAACATGCGAAGGCTATATAATTCGTATGGGAAAACCAGCCAAGTCAGCCCTTAGACTACATATTTGGATTTTGCATAGAACTTGGCACTCAATCTCAGATCTCCATTCTTTTTGCGGCGAAGCCCACAGCAGAGAATAATTTTTGTATTGAACTTGGCTCTCCTTTTTTACATTTATGTTTTTGGTGGGATATCATTACTTTTTGTAGGTAAGTACATATCCTCGTAACGCCGTGGGTCCTTTTAAAAGGACAAATTCAAAACTAGTCTACTTGCCTATACTATAATACTATACGTACGTACCTACTTATTAAAGATATTGTAATAATAATATAACTACAAATTATAAGTTTTCCTTAAGAAAACTTAGCAATTTCGCAGCATAAATCGTAACCTTATAGGTCAGATATCGAGAGACAACCGGACAACAAGACGGCGCTCGCGCTTATGAGCGCGGCTGCCGCTCGCTCGGCCACGTTCGCGTCAAACGGTTCGATTCGGTTGTCACAGCGCAGCGCCGCTCCGGCGTCACTCGGCGCGCGCGCGTCGTGTATATACCGAAAATCTAAATGCCTATTATTTTATCATTATTTATGAGTAGGTAATGATTTTACACTATTGATGTGCGCTAAATATAAAAACAATAATTAATCCCAGTTAATAACGTAGGTACCCTAAGTAATATTAGGTATTTATGTTAAGCGTTCATAATAGAATCTAATTATTTTAAAATGGCCAGTTTTTTATTTACTCCTTTGTATTCATCTAATTACCTATCTGCCTACCAAATTTTAACTCTCTAGGTCATCTGGAACTGGGTTAGAGTTTTGGTCTATAGGTCAGTCAATGATAAAAATGAGGAATTTTGGACATTAATATCTAAATAACCGTTTGAGATAAGCTTATGAAATTTAGAACACATATGTATCTCGCAAGTCTCAATATATGAGCCAAATTTGATACGTTTATGTAAAATAGTTTTTGAGTTATGAGGGGGTCAAAAGTGGCTCCAAATGGTTCGTGTAATATTACACACGGTGCGGCTCGCCAGTTCTGTTTCTTGAACTTGGCTTGACACGCTCCCGCGTGTCTAGATAAATGTAGTTTTAATTTTAAGTACAGTTTAGCTGTGTTCAAATTTATAACAGTTTTAAGTCTACATAATATTATAATATTCTTAAGACAAAAACAAAATAAATATTTTTTATGCTAAGTGCTCATGCTTTATTTCATTGCTAATCTAAAATCGAATTGCAAATTTGCAGATTTATATTTGAAAATATTCAAAATCACTCTTTGAAATAAAGCTATTCAAGATCTATAATTTCCTCTTCCAGGCCTCTACTAGGAAACTTTGGAACGCTTTTTTCAAGAAAAAAATAGACATATTGTTTTTATTATATTTAGTAATGTAGTTAGAAATAAATAATCCTAAATCTTTCTTTTACGATTCTTTTTCAGTTTTAGAAAATGAGTTTGGAAAGGGATGATCCAAATTTGAGCCGCCGGTAGAAGTCGGGTTAAATATTTTACAATCATTAAAACGGATTTGTAATATAACGATTGGTCTGTTCTCTTCAACTGTGACCAGGAAGACGGACAAATTAACAAGCGCGATGAGGAAGCCGCATTAACTGGATCCTCGGCGTTTGAGGCTAATATAATAACCGCCCTCATCGCCCAGCGGTAATTAGCTCCTTACGGACTCGTGAAGGAACTACTGTTATGAACCTTTGGAAAAGAAGGACGAGCTTTGCGTTATTCAAGAAAAAAATAAATGAAATGTAAGGCTCAGTAATATTTTTGCAAAAAAGAAACGATCTTATTTTTTGCAAATTCACCAGAAGCTCGACCGTGGATATCTTAATCATACTAGCTAGCTAATCTAGCTTTGCCATTTTTTCGTTGTAAGAGGTAAGTTAAAAAAAAACAACAATCATACTTTTAATCATGAAATACTTTAAAATACAAACCGAGCAATTTGTTTTTGGGCATAATATATCCCAAAAAAATACGTTTAGTTTTCGAAACCGTGTTCTAAATCTATTAGCATAAAAGGTTGCGTGCGGTTAATTTTCTTTTCTTTTTCTCAGCTTTTATTTGTTTTGTGTTCAGTTATGAGTGTTTAACTTTCCATACGTAGTTCCACCTGAAGGTTCCATCGGAAGACCAACGCTGACTTAAATGCCAGCATTACTCAAAGTTGACTCCATTTTGTGACATAAATCTTCTTGTGCGAATTCTCTGGTCTTCGTTGTTGTTTGTCACGAATAATTGTCTGTCTTTTTTCTTTTCTTTATCCTGTTATTATACATACTTCACTTTTACAACTCGATGTCGTACTAGAGGGCGCCGATAGCAATCGCTACGCACATTATCTTGATGACGATACGTTGAGGTTTCTTAACGATAGATGGTGAAAGTTCGTGCTCGAGGTACAGCTGTTGATAAAGACAAATTTAATAAGTTCAACCCAGAGTGCATTTACATTATAACAGTGGAATCCCGATGCCTCTGTGATTAGGTTAGCTCTTAGACATCATAGTATTGGTACTCATCACTTCATCGAATTTCACTTCATCGAATGTATCATTTCATCGAATTTAATTTCATCGAACGCTGTTTTCTGCTGAAACCATAATGTTTTAAGGGTAAATTAAACATTAATTACGAAGGTTAGGTTAGGTTAGATGCGTCAGATACTTTGAAAATATCATGGTTTCATCAGAAATTAAATTCGATGAAATGATACATTCGATGTTTAGATGAAATGATGGACACCCTATAATATTGCATTGCCATCTGGTGACCATTCGAACAAAGAGATCTTTCATTTTAATATAAAAAATTAAAACTAACAAATCTCTCTTCTGGCTTTGATCACGCTTCTTCCTCTAAAAATAACCATAATAAATTAAATAATGCGTAACAAACACAGTAGCAAAGTGTTTACCAAACACTATTTAGACGTAACCTTCCTCAAGAGTAATCCATAAAACCAGTGTAACTTCCATTCGAGATGCTCTATTGCGGGAATAAACCGCTCAGTCCTCTTCGTTTATCCGCGACAGGGCCTCATCGCGTCGTTAAGTGGCGGCTGTGCCATGGACGGCCCCCCGGGGGCCCGTAGCTTAGTGACCGGCCGCCGGCATGCCACGGGATTCATGGCACACTCAATCTTTTTATGAAACATTTGCTGCTTTTATTAATTGGGCAGTTTAAAAGTGAGTTTTCTTTATAAGATTCATTATTTTGAAATTGGACTTTACAGTTGAATTATACTTTACTTAAACTATTATAATTACTGTACACAACATCTTGAAAAAATCCATTTATTACCATTTACAAAGATGAAACACTTATGAAATAAAACAACAAGAACTGGCAGATGAAATATACAATTGATCATACATACATACATAACATCACGCCTTCATTCCCAGAGTGGGGTAGGCAGTGAGAAATACCACCAACTCTAAAAAGACTTATTCATAATTCTGTAACCAGATTTCACACAATCAGATCAAGAAGTTTACCAGTGTATTAGTGACAGGTTGCAAGCCCATCGCCTAACAGTACTACAAGCCTTTATACCCCTACTCGCCTCTTACGACAACCACGGGATGACATGGTGGGGCACTATTCTAACCCGGCAACAACACGGGCACAATATGATCACAATTTAGAATATTAATTCCTCAAACTTTCTGAACTTAGGCAGCGATGCATTTAATGTCTTTATTATAGTACATAATTAACTTTATGATAGGTTTATCAAAACTAACGGGCATAATTAGTAGCGTCTATCCACCAGGCATGCTAAGGGTTAACAAGGTTAATACATGAATCGACACCAACAATACATGATACTTAGTAGTCATTGGGTTATTTACTACAAGTACCAACAAAAGTAACAACAATTAATTAATATTATCAAGGAGCTACCTTAAACCAACAGCAATGGAGTTTCCAATCACCAAACTAATACTTTGAGAAATGATCAGTCCGTACTCACTATATCGTTTACAAAATCTCAATCGCCATAAATGGCGGAAAGTCGTCGTTGCAATCTGTAACGTATCTCGATTGAGATGAGGTAGAAAATGAAATAAAAGCGATTTATCTTTTCGTCTAGTCTGGGCGTTGGCGCAGTTATCAATAACTAAACCCTCCTCAGGTAGGGTCGGGGCGTTACGGCTCGGTATTAGAGTGGAGCAACCCGCCCGCGGCCCGTCACTTTTCATTTACACAATAGTTTATACTGTTTTTATTTTGACTGGAGTCCAAAAAATACCAAAATGTTCATTATAAGTTTGCTTTCGAAACGCCACACAGTTAGTTACTAATAATCCTTGGCTTGACTTAAAAAACCGTGTTTATAGCTTAAATTATTTGTTGTCAATGATGCATTAATAGTAGTTTATATAACTGATACATAAAAAGAGGGTCTTAAAACACAAGTTCATAATAAGATCACGCCAATGTTTTAAAGCTCAATTATATTATATATGTAGTTGCATACAACATTTTATCTACTATATTATAGGTACTGTAAGATGTCTTATGTATGGTCTTAATTTCAATTTTAAGTTACAGCCACCAGCACATCAACCACCATGACCAAACTGCTGGTCATTGCCAACGAGTTCTAAACGCATTATAGAGGACTTATAATACGTTTGTGGACAAATATTGTTTTTGTCAATCATCTCATTTTTTTGCAAGTGAAATGCTGTGCAATGGCGCTAATATAAATAATTACATTTAGTTATAAAATACCAACAGCTGTTCTTAATCCCAATATCGCTTGATCGCTTGCCGTTTACTCCACAGTTCTTATGAGTGCCTGGTACCCCGAACACTTGCGTCATGGCGCTCCTACGGCCGTCTCGCTCCATTACCTCTCACTCAATAATCCCCAAATATTGACGCAATATCCAATTACTAGTTTTACAGCCTGGGGAATCTTTCTGTCAAATTTTATACTTCATTGGCCCTGTTAGCCCTCTAAAAGAGGACTGAATATTTTAGGGCTAATCCTCAAAGAAAGGGATTTGCTATTAATATTACAAAGCTTTCATGGAGAGTAAGTTTGTAGACGTACGCAAAAACCGAAATTAAATAGGTATTATTAAACATATAGCTGTACCGAAACGCGATGAAGAACATTAAGGTCACTTCGGTAATGCTATATTTAATGTGCTCGCCCCACTGCCAGCCACCAAAGTTGAGCAATTTTCCGGGCTCTTTGCTTTAGTAGTTCCAAAAATATTCTGATCTGATATAAGCAAGGTAAAGCACAAAGCGAGAGCGGTCTCCACAATCCTTAAATAGAGGTTAGTCCGGCAATGTATATCTTTTACCTAACAATAAAATTTTGATAACATATCACTTTTCAAACATGTTTCTATTACTTTAATGTAAACATTTTAAAAATCGTACCTTTTTAACCAAAATCAAAGCGATAAAAACGGCATATCATGACTAAATTAAATATCACGCCCAACCAATGTAATAATGACCTGCCCTATTATAAATCCATTTAAATTTTAATTCACATTCAACGCTCCCAGGGCAGTGCTGGCCAAATATTGACACGGCTGTATAATGATATCGAACGGACGGGCTCTGTTTCCATTCATAACCACTAGGATATACCTTGCTACCACGTATAAGGTCAAAGCTTACGACTTCCCTTTACACCGCATCCATTACCGCTTTAAAACTTACTCAAAGCCAACAGGACGTTCTCAAACGGTAATGGTTACGTGTCAAACGATGTCCACGCGAGTTAATTGTCGTATTCACAGTTCAGTGGTATGGAGGGTCCTATTGAGACGTACAAATGTTTGGCATGGGATTACTTTTCAATTGGAACGTGCCTACGAAGACGGCCACGGATCCACTTATTTGAGTTCCAATTATCGGCGGGCGCTGAACAAATACTCGGGATTGGATACGATATGCACATTAGCTGGCGCACGGCTTTTTTGCCTTTGTTGTTTCATTGTTTGCGACAGATTTGCGGTTCCTGGACCAAAAATTGCCTCTCCTCTGCTAAGTTCAATTTGTATCACACTTACTTTTTACATGAGTGTGTAAAAACTTGACTATTTTGCAAAAATAATAATAAATAAATGAATGTTGAGCTCCGTTGTGTGGATAAGACAACCGGTGACATGACTAGCATAGAGGCCATCCATCTTGGTCCACAAGTTGGCAATACATTTGCGGTCTAAGGATTGGAATCTTTAGCTCTTTGAGAGAACAAATGTATATGGTCACAGATTCCATTAACTATCAGGTAGACTTTGTGCTCGTGCATAAGTTATAAATAAACTTATACATATTATGTTAATCTAGGACATGATAATTAGATGTAGATGGTAGATCATTTTTATTTACATTTAAACGACGCGTTTAGCCTAATTTGTCATTGACCCTTCCTACGAAACAAGTGGTCCTTGGTAAGATTGCCGATATCTGATGAACTTGTTCTCTGAGTCTTAGATGTTTTCTTTGTTTGAAAGTATTTACTTGTCGTTTTCAGTATTTTATCGTTGTCCAGTACCAAGCTTATAGCTGACTTTTGGATTATGTCAAATTATATTAGATTGTCTCCTAATATTTATTTATTAACCTATACAAGACAAATTAAAATCTGTATAAATCTCACATTTTGTAAAATAATTTCTCTCGTATTTTTACTTCAAGGTAAGTTTCACCTTTTTACCAATTGAGCGGTTTGTTAACTATAAGCCAGCAGTAACCCACCAATCAAAGTGCCCGACAGTATCTGTGTCAACCTGTAACCATAATTTTGCTTTATGGTAATCCTGGTCGCGGCACCGGGTTTCAAACTGAATATCTTCGCACATTTTTCTTTGAAAGAGAACATTAATACAATAAATGGCGCCCGGTCGACGGGTCCCCAGAACACCGGAAATCCCCAAGTCCTAGGCATTGTGCTGATACTATAAGAATTTAAATTCGCACTTGAAGTTTATACATCGTTTTTATAACAGGCCATGTTATGACTATGCCAATCATAGATTTTCTTTCCATGAGTGAGTTCGAAATATTCCAATGCGATTGCATATAAGTAGTAAATGCTGTGCTGCTAACATACAGTTGCCTACAACGGAGATTTAATAACTACCTTCCGTCTTCATCGTCACGTCATGGCGTCTATTCAACTTGGTAAAAACAGGACGCCATTAACGTGTTATGGTATTTTTTAAATTCGGCCGCCATTACTGTCTAGTAAATAAGAGCTATTGAAACCAACACACCACCAAAAAACCTTCAAAAAAGAATCTCACCCAATGTCAATGACACCATAATATTGCATTGCCATCTTATTCCCAAATCCAATATTTCAAAATCGGAATTCAGCAAGTTAAGTTTTAAAATTAGGTTGCAAATCTTGGAAACCTTATACACCAGGACGACATCAAGCTAGATAAATAGAAGCTTGTAAAAAGACGAACTGACCATTACAACTTTGTCGCTGATAGAGCTAAACTTGGAGAATAAAAACCGTTAGCCAGCAGTCGGCCCAGACTTAGTGTTACTATTCTGGTACTTTAGTTTGACAGCACTTTTCGATCTAAGTGGCGAGTGACTTAGCTTTTAGCGACACTCGATAAAAATCGGGCCTGGGGCGCTCGGTGGCACTCAGCAACTTGCCGTCCTGCAGGCACACGATACTTCAAGTTTAATCTACCATAGTAGAATCGCGCTTGTTTCAAATGATTAGGATGTTTACTTTGTTTCAGATTCATGGTGTTAGTATGTGTGTTAGATTTAAGATGCCGAATGGAATGGATTAAAGGCACGAATCACAAATGTTTGGTCGTAGATAAAAAAAAATAACGAGAAAAAATTGTTTGCACATGTACTAAAATACTTTAGTAAAAACCGTCCTACTGAATTCGGCTTATGGTTAAAAATAAATAGTGGGACGCCGAATTCAGTGGGACTAGCCTATATCTTTAATTTTAAAACCAGTTAGTTATTTCTTGCTTTTTGAAGACGGTTTTTGGTTTTTTAAAACATTTTTAATAACAAATACCTTTGAGTGATCATGTTATGCCATCCACGTATATTTATTCCTATAATTTTTGAGGAATTCCCTCGATTTCTCCATGATCCCACAACAGATCTTGAAGTGCTGAAAATGGGACCAAATAGGAAGTATAACCAATCAAACACAAAAACGTCCAGCGGTCTTTGTGTAACATACATAAAAATAATATTCTGACGAATTGACAACATCCTTTTTTTTGAAGTCGCTTAATAACTTATTATTAAACGTTTCTAAAACTAAGACTTAGTAACTTGAGATATCATAACAATGTATTTGGTCCACTTGGCTAGTGGCACGATGCGATGTAAAAGTTTCATTTTCATTAATGAAAACGCAAGTAATCGCTAAGTCGCTAGACGAGTTTGCAAACTTGTGGTGTGCATAATCTCGGCAAGTGGATATTATGAAACTTGCGACAAAACAGAGTTGCTCCGAGAAGGCTTTCAGTGACGTTGGCTTCATACTTTATTTATTGAGCGAAATTAAAACGGGTACAATAGATTTATTCAACAAATTTTGCTGACGTTGTAAAGATATAACACCTTTTGTAGTTTTATAGTTACTAAAATTAAATAAGGGCTCACGTACCCCGCAGCATAAATATGGACCTAGGGACTTTCATTTGCTATTCCTCTCTTGGTTCCAGGGCGTTTGTGGGAGATGATCACATTTCACCATGAAGCCTGCTGACACAATTGCCTCCCCAAAACTAAAAAACTTTGGTATCACTTTAATAACTATGTAATCTTGCTTATTTAAAACGCCATATAGTAGTTGAAGCTGAAACAATATTTAAGAAAAGTTATTGTCTTTACAGTTCAAAGTTCAGACTTGCCTGAATAAAAGAAATGTATACACTATAATATAATAACGCGTAGTTGTTCCACCCACGCTCAACTCCACATTTACATGAAATTTTGCATCAAAGCCTAGCGCCATGAAAAATAACCTTACAGGAAAATAGACGCTGCGTCTGAAAAATAAACGTTGCAGAGACACGAACGAAGCTTGTTATAAATTTTGTATTTTTCTTGTTTTATTTTATTCAAGTTTTCTTTCTTAGTGCATCATTTATTTATCTTGACGACATAATCTTGTTATAACTCGGTGTGATGAGTAGGTATAGACTGTGTCATCCATTTTGTTTCCATGAAAATTATGCATAATTTTAGTGTTTGAATGTATGTATCGTAATCATTTTATTATACTGTTATTTGGATTAAATTTAGATGTATTTCGTAAAGTAAATTATTGATATCTTTATAAGTATGTGCAGGAGAAAGCAAAAAAAAAAACTTTTCCAGACGTGTCTTGGTGGATTGGTAAGTCAAGAAATATAAAAAATATTAATTTCCAATGCCTTTGGTACCTTAATCAGTAATCACTAAACAGAATTGAAAATTTAATCATGGGTTTTGATTAAAAACTAGAACCTCAAGCGTCGTTACGCAATAAAGCAATCACGGGAATTAAACCGTATTTTGTTTCACCACGAAAAATCACAGAACTTCTCCTGTGTTTTTTTTAGGGAATGGCCCTAAAAAAAACACAGGACAATGACACACAAATTGACCTAGTCCCAAACTAAGGTCGGCTTGTACTATAGGTACTAGACAACGATAAACTTACTTATATAGAGAAATATATACTTAAATACATGCCCTTACCGGGAATTGAACCCAGGACCCCTCTAGCTTCAATGGCAGGGTCACTGCCAAATAGGCTTGCGTGTCGTAAAAGCTCATCCTTTTCTGTAAAGGACAAACTTCTACATTTGATAGTCAGCCACCACTCCCTGAAGCTCCTAGGGTCACCGCCCTGTCTAGCCGCTGTGGTCGTCCACTATACTTAGCCAAATTGAATTTTATCTAATAGCATTGAAATGTACCGTGAGGATGTTCGTCACGCTGCCCCGGCGCAGTAAAGCGTGCGCGTTTTATCGTCGCAGTGGACTGTACTTTGTCACTGTCAACACTTTGTCACTGGTACAAAACTTTGTCAGTATTACTGCACATGCGAGGTACGAGACTTGGTTCTCAAATGCTTAAAACATTTTAAGCTGATGTTGTTTTTAAATTACGTTTTCTAGTCGTAACCCGAGGGCGTTTTTACTCGTATTTATTTTCCGGGTCGAAAAAAAATAATTTAAAGGAAGGGTCGATTTTACCTCGGGAGAAAAAATAAGTGGCGTGTAAATGGTTGTTTTCTCGTATAAGCATATAAAATTAATATTTGATAGGGTTCAACAATTAGGAATGTTGACTGACAAGACTTTTATCTCTACAAAAACAGTATTTTTGTAGAGATAAAATATCACAGTATTTAACTGTGACGTCACAAACCTCTATTAAATTGCCTTACTCTTACAATACCCTAAATTTCATGACTGATCCAAAAGTCTGAGTCCCAAAATAATTGAATACTGAAAAAACTAAAACATTGAATGAATCAAATCCAAATCAACTGAAAGACAAAATGTCTAAAAATTACATATAAATAAACAATGTCAGGATATTGAAGCAGTCATTAAGTTTTGAGATTAGATCATTTTGGATTTCAAGCATTTTGGGATAAATGTATTACGAAGTCATATTAGGGATCCTGTGTAAATACTAGGCCTTTATTCTACTGCGTTATAAAGATTTTTTAAGTGTTTTAGATTTTTTTATATCACAGCAGCCATTATTATAAGGCGGAGAAGGCACTCAGGCCGGATAGCAAGTGGAATCTGAGACCCATAAACATTTGAATTCTCAAGACTGTAATCATAAGATTGCAATCCTAAGAATCCAATTACGTTGCCAACCCTAAGGACTAAGATGAAATGCCTCTATGCTAGTAATTTCACCGGTTGTTTTATCCCCACATCAGAACACAACAATGCGAACACAAAAAAAAATGACATAAGAGTTATCAAAACGCTGATAATACGGAAACACGTTAAGGACGATATCGTTATTAGCGTGTAGAATCCCAGCCCAGGTCTGTATGTAGGCATTATAATACAAAGTCGTTCTGAAATTTAGTCGTAATGAAACCTAAGCCAAAATACATATCATATATAAGTATGAGCTAGTTTTAGTTCGACTACTAACCTCAACCCTAAAATTAATCACAATAACTCGCCTAACTTTTACTTGAACCAACAAAATGAAGCATCTTGGAAGTTACGAGTTTTGACCACTTTCATTCAAAGTCTATTTCAGAAACTAAACCTGTAAGAAATATTAACAACTCTTTAATTTTACCGAAAAACGAACACACAGGCCCCACCACCACCTTGACAATGACTAAACTAATTAACTTTACAATGTATACTGAATTGCCACCTGTTACATGTCATTGTCAAGATGGTGTAATAGGGGGCTGATGGTTAATAGGATCTGTGACCATAGAAATTTGCGTTCTCAAGACTAGAATCTAAATACTGCAATCCTAAGACCGCGAATGTGTTGCCAAATCTGAGGACTAAGATGGAGTTCCCGTGCTAGTAATTTCACCGGTCATCTGTATCCCACACCTGAACACAATATACACAATTCAGAACAGTCATAATTCCGAATTGGTCAAAATTCCGAATGAATAAAATTCCGAATTTCCATAACTCCGAATGCATGTTTTTAAAGAAGATTTTTTTTTTAATATCGCTTATAAATCCAACCTAAATTAACCTACGTATAGCAACTAAATAATACATTCGAAAAAACATAGTTCGGAAATTTCAGGTGTTCCCCATTGCAAACACTGTTATTATTCTTGCACAAGCTTCTTGCACCCCACTTCACTGTTTTACGTAATAACAAACTGTTTTAAGATAAGAGTATCAATTTTAAACCTTTCTTATTAAATAAGGAAATATAAAGAGAGTATAAAAGTGCGCTACTTACGTTCATATCATAATATTTCAGAATTTATCATTGCGCAGAATTTTCATTTTAAACGACAGCCTACTATTTTACCGTCGTGACCGTGACACGTGACAGGTGACAATTCAGTTCATTACAAAGTTAACACGCTGATACATCACTGGTTTTCATCTAAACCGCGTTATGTAAAGGATGTTGAAATAGGGAGCAAGTATTTCCCACTAACCTAACCTTACCTAACTACGTAATTCGAGATTTCCTAAAAACAACAAGGCTTTAGTAGAAAATGGTTTCTCAACATGATACAATCTATGACGCTTTTGTAAATCATTCAGGGTTACCTAGATAATTATATACATAATTACGTAGATGAGTTAGATAGACCCGTTGAGCAGTACACGGCGCGGGGCCTCGCCGCGTCGTGGGCATTGTCGCTAACTAACTGGCTGTGTTTAACTCAAATCGGCCCCGGGACGCGCGTAACCGCCACCCGTGACGGCCTGGCACAGCTCAAGTCGGCCTGAGCACTGCCGCACTCAAACCAAATACATGTAGGAGTGAGCGGATTAGACGAAAGACCGATGATTGAGATGATTGAATGAAAGGGTTGGAAAGGCTGAGAAGTGATACGAAGGAGGACGACTACAAGGAACGAGAGTGATAGGTCGTTGAACTGGACTAGTTATAACGAGCACGCACCGGGCACCGAACAGTCAGATGGGCCGACTTGACGTCACCGGCACCACGCATCGCACCAGCAGCGCGCGCGTCGACATCGTTCCACCCACCGTCGCCCGGCGCCTTTATATACCCTAGCCTTGGCACTCAAGAGGATGTCGCCCAACCGTCTCACAGGGCAACACCAGCTTAGATCCTTACACACCACAACGTCTCCGTCCGCGTCGGAGGCGTCGGCGTCCCCCGGCTCACCCTACACGTGGGTGACCCCAAGGCCCCCCCGTGGCCTTCTCAAGGATCTCGACGACTTTGTCTGTGTTTGATTTAATATTTCCTAATAATAATGGACTTTCTTGTTAAGGTATGCTTTGGATAAAATAGTATGTTTAACTATAGACGTCGGCGACACGCGGCTGAGCCATTCAGGCTGTCCCAGGCACTATCCGTGCAGTAAACAGGCAACGTATTTATAATAGCGATGTTGACAGCTGTTCAGATTAATTACCGAATACATCGCGGAAGGAAACCTTCCAGGAACACAATGTCACGATTACCTTATCTTTTGTACTAATATATACATAATATTATTAATACTCATGTAACTCTGTTTGCCTGTCCATTGTTACGCTTTCATGGGTAAAACGTTGAATCTATTTTTTACAAAAATTGGTGTTGTGATAGTTTGCGTCCCGGAAAATGACATTAAGGTACTTCGCGGACAACTGGTAGATAATTTAAAAAAATATTTGAAATCATAAAGTGTAATATTTGACAAAAGTGACTCTGCTTTCACAGACTTCATTTTAAACTTTTTATAAAGTAGGTCATTGAACCGAGAGCCAGGGGAACGTGGCTTGAGGAGTCGACTCGTGATCTCAAGGAACCGACTTTTTCTCACTCAAGTTTACTAGCTGAGTGCTTTCTGTGGCAACCGATGTTCTTACTGTGAAGAACATAACGTCAACGATACGAGTATGAATTAATATAACCACCAAAATTACGAAATAGACTTATACATACAGTTCGTCTGAAAATTCGATTTTCTGCTGTATTTAAAATTTCAATATCTTGAATAAATTGTCGATTACGTTAACCAAAAACAGACCACTTTTTTCATTTTACCATCCTTTTAGAAAAAGGAGGTGCTCAATTCATAGGGATTTTTTTTTGTATGTTCCCCAATTTTACAAAGACCACTGCGCACTGGACCGATATGAAAAACTTTTTTTTGGTCGATTTGGTATACTTTCTAGTTGGTCCCATTTCTAGCACGTCAAGATCTGGTGATGGGATCTTGGAGAGATCAAGGGAAGTCATCAAATAATATAGGAATAATACGCGGGCGACATAACAGTATCATTATGATCATTAATGTCCGGTCCCTATATTCAAAGCGCGGATGGATAAGGTTACTTCCAGTCAAAATTTGTCAGTTTCCACGTAAAATATTACTATGTCAAATTTTAACTAGAAGTAACCTAATCTATCTGCAGTTTGAATATAAGAACCGGCAGTAAATTGTATGAAATGAAACAAATGTTTTAAAAATCTAAAATCCTTCTTCAAAAAGCAAGAAATAACTTCTTTTAAAATGATAGGTTCAACTAAAGTCGGCGTGCCACAATATTTTTAACAAAAGCCGAATTCTGTTGGACTGACTATTACCTTATCATTTTGTAAGAATTTACTTCCTGTATTTTAAGGACAGTTTTTGTTTTTTAAAACATTTCATGTCTTTATTTTCTGTTTGTTGCAAGATAAACATACCCAATGTTATTCATGAAAATCCTCGTTACTGACCAAAATACGACTATAACATCAATGCGTCATAAATAGCAAACGGAACATATTGTTAGTTTTGGAGCTTATGCGGCGGCGTGACGGGATGCGGCGGGACGTGGTGGGAAGCGACGTGAACTGACGTGATCTGACGCGTCGTGACGTGTTTCGAACTGCTCCGACACCTGGGATTTATGTACCTGTCGAATAGTGTTTGAAAAATAACAAATAGGTGAAATCATTATTTACCGTCAAGCAAACCTATATTTTTTTATGACTTATGCTTTCTGCGAAGCAAAAAGGACACACCGGTGCCAGTTCTCGAAAATGGTCATGGGTTAGGTTAAATTTTTATACAGTTTATTTTTTGTGTTACATTGTTCTTTTACTTTTATTATTATGTAAATATTGTTATAAAACTCAGTCTTCGGGGAATTAAATAGATATCTAAATATTCAAATAAAATAATAAAATACTCAAACACTTTAAAGTGGCTTAACAGCTGGAAAATAAAACAAGTGGAATGTTCAGACGTGGAATATATTTTAAAACTAAAGCGTCTGATGGCTGATCCTCGTAAATTACAGACGTAACGAACGCGCCGAATAAATCGTTGATGCGCCAAAGCCCGCTCCAATACGTAAAAGATAACCGGACGAATAATCGCGGTCGCGCAGGCGCCATAGCTGCAACAGTAAGCTAACTTCAGTGAATCTGGCCTCAACCTTCGTGCCGCCAATATTATACCTCTAAAGATAAGAACAGGACTATGCAGACAATAATGAAAAACAGAAACCAACAAAGAAAAGTTTTGCCGTCGGTTTGTTTGTCACAATAAATCTTGTGTTACACTTAAGATCAAGCTACGGCTTTACAATTGGATCACACCGGGAACATAATTTAAAATGCGTGTCTTTAAAAGTTGAAAATTAAAAACCGATGTTTTATTATAACTGTAGCAAATTAGATTGAATAAAACGATGGACGTAAATCGGCTTCTCTGGATCGAGTATAATGCAATACTCGCCGGTCAAAACGGTAAAAACGACGGTCGTCCACCAACAAGAAACCATGCAGCGGTAAGTACTTACCAAACGTTCAGCTTCTTGATTGGCGTCTTCGCGAGTGGTTCTTCCACCCTTGTGTTGGCCGGCCGGCCTTAGACGATGGGCACTATTGTTAAACTAGACTCCTTGGCAAACAGCGATTAGATCAAAGCGAGGGTTGAGTCCTTGTTACTTGTCCGTTCGATCATGACATACACAAATTGAAAACTAGTGATAGTTTTCATGTTTCTCCGATGGCGGCGCTAGCTTCTACGCTGACTTGTACTGCGCATGCCCACCGATCATACCGATCATTCCTATTGGTTGGACTTCCAGTGAGAAAACCATCCTCCGCGGCGTTTTGATATTGCATTACTGTTTAGACCAAAAAAAGCAAAACTTTACAATCGAAACAATAACTTTTACGTCGTTTCATCATTTTTTAACCCTTAACTAGGCAAAAATAAAAAAGTCGTGAATACAAATCTTTTTGATTTTAAACTAACATAGTTACGAAATTATCAATGAAAATGAGCAAAAAAAGTCTTCATTAGGCTATGTGCGCACTCAATTCAAATTAAGGTAAAATAATGTCCATTCAAATATGGAGTTTAAAGATGTAATAGACATTACATTGCCGAATTTCTTCAAAGTTGCAGATGGGATTTTTAAGAGAATTACTTAGCGTACTGTTTCCACAGCGATACTGCGGATAGTTGGTAGCGCGAACATTTGCATTTATAAATGATTCATGCGAGTCGCGTCCGTCCTGCAGAGAAAACATTACGCTCCATCGTTTGTTCGCAAATTTTGACGGTTGCGGCCTGCCAGGGGCCACGGTGGGAAGACGAGCGGATCAGGGATGCTCGTCAGGAGCCGCTAAACTTATTGTATAAATAAATGATACCCGAGAAAAACGTCACACAAAATAACCAAGTCCTAGGCTTGTACTAGGGGTACTAGACAACGATAAACATACTTATACTGAGAAATACCAACTTAGATACATACCGCACCGCATCGCACCGCACCGCACTGCGCCACACCACACCGCACCACATCACACAGCACCACACCACACCGCACCACACCACACCACACCGCACCACACCACACCAAACCACACCGCACCACACCACACCAAACCACACCACACCACACCGCACCACACCACACCACACCGCACACACCACACCGCACCACACCGCACCACACCGCACCACACCGCACCACACCGCACCACACCGCACCACACCGCACCACACCACACCACACCGCACCACACCACACCGCACCGCACCACACCACACCACACCACACCACACCACACCACACCACACCACACCACACCACACCACACCACACCACACCACACCACACCACACCACACCACACCAAACCACACCACACCAAACCACACCACACCACACCGCACCACACCGCACCACACCGCACCACACCGCACCACACCACATCACACAGCACCACACCACACCGCACCACACCACACCGCACCACACCATACCAAACCACACATCCACCACCACCAAACCACATTTAAAAGAAATAAGTAAGTAAGACCAGACAAAACTTGGTTTTTGATCTTCGGTTGCCGGTTGTGTGATTGGGTTATTTTACGAATACGAATCGGAATTCGGGATTATTATTATGATGCTGACAGGATAAAAAGGTATTTTTATGTAAACAAATAACATTTTAAAAGGGTTTCAAAAACCAAATTTATAATACTTTTGAAAATTAAAATTATTTATTCAATCTCATACACAGCACCATCACCAACTTAAACTTATAATTATAATTATTTAATCTTGAAATGTAGGGTGCGGTAATGTGACATCGATATGGGTTTCCACCTACGCTGTTATTCTGTGAAGTCCAGATCGTGTGCGACAACAACCGATGTATTACGCCTATCCCCAAATGATTCAATAGAATATTATATACTCTTACCACTATAAGTCAGTCTAAATCTAAGTTCCTCAATTTAATATAATTAGTACAAACACAAATATTAATGATATATTTATTAATAAATCCCATATATATTCAATATAAATTTTAAAATCTAGTCTAAGAAACAACCGAGAGTTATTAATAACCGTGATAAACTACAGTTAATAAAAAAAAAAAAACCTGGTATACTCGTATTTCGTGATAGAATGTATTTAGCGTATGCGGTGCTCTATCGAATCTCAATAATATTCCACATAATGAATTCCCGCTTACTCCTATAACCATTTCGCCGGCCCAAACAAACAGGATCCAAACGTATTTGCCTCGCAACTAAAATATGGCGCTAGTTCCAGCCACGGACTTGATAATGATCCCAATAATAGATAAATGTTTTGCTTCTGCAACAATGGGCGCGGGCTCGACGCGGACCGGGTTCCACTCGTGGAGGATGGAGTAAACAATGCATGCCGATAGGCCTTTGTGAAAACTGGTAATGTATGTTAAGTCTATTTAAAGATAGAATCAAAAGTTAAAAAATACGCTATTTTAAGAATGAAGCACGTTTTAGTTTTGCAGCGAGTATAATATCCCTACTCATTGAGGGGTTGGTTGGTCTCATTTCGTCTAAAAAGCAACTGGTCTCGTCGAAAAAGGCATTTCGTCTATACATGTAATTCTCATGTCGTCTAAAACAAGTAAGTAGTTTAAAACGGAGCTGGTCTAAGTAGCAAGACGTCTGAAACGCAGCTGGTGTAAGTAGCATGAAATTAATTAATTACAAGAGGCCCGATTCGTAGTTCAAAAGACACACACATAGTAGGTACGTTAAGTTCGCTAGGTTAATTGAGATGCCCGTAGGGCAAAACCACCCAGAAATAGCCGCAGCGGGTCTCCGTCAGCTGAGTAGGTAAGATATGAGATGGAGATAAAGATACATAATATGGCAATTGTTTGTGTTTACATTGATCATACGATAGGTCGATTTTCTTGGTTAGACCAGGTTGCGAACTTAGACTACTTGTTATTTAGACCAGGTCCGTTTTAGACTACTTGCTACTTACACCAGCTGCGTTTTAGATCGCTTGAAATTTAGACCAGGGCCTCTATTCAGGTGCGTTAAAACGATATCGTATTTATCAAGTTTAAGAATCGTTTATGTCACAGTCCCCATTATTGTAAATGACATAAGAGTTATCACAACGTTGACAATACGGAAACAGGTCAAAAACGATATCGTTATTACCTTGTAGAATTCCAGCCCAGGTGCGTCTTAGACAAGTTACTGCATAGACCAGTTGCTTTTTAGACGAAGTGAGACCAATACGATATTAAGGCATTTTGATTTGAAAAATGTTCAACAATACCTATTATTTTACCTATTGTGAATTTCAATCTAATATTTTTGGTTTATAATGAATAAAGTATACGGTTAGGTAACTTCAAAAATTGTTGACATAACTCATTGAATGTACGAGGTAGGTTAGTGAGCATCAACTCAAATAAAAAGTAAAAACCGAAAATTTAAAATGTGTTAAAAATCATTGTTTTGTCACCCAAGAAAACCACGCCACTGTGTGCTTCACGCTGGTTGAGCTACTCGTGACGTTTGCATGCCAAATTTAATTTTGGATGCTCCACCCGTTTAGACGCAAACAGTACGTAATGCATAAAACATCTACTCACACGCCACTCGTACTCTGTCGGGCCATAAGGTACGCGAGAACGCTATTGGATCATTTTAAAATCTAACACATTTATCTAAATGATATTTATAATTTTCTTATATTTATAAAGTTATTCGAACAATTATTTGGAAATAATGTTGCCAAAAATGGTACAGCGGCCACACACGGTAATTCTACCCCATTGATCAAATCGCCAAACTAGTTAGGCTAATCTAGGTTTGTAGTATTTTTTTTATTGAGCTATATATACATAAACAAACATAAACATAAAACAGCTAAAAAATGGGTTGTGCACTGTTTTATAGAAGATTGTTTCATAGAACGTATCATTTCGCAGAATTTTCATTTTATATAAAGCAAATTTCTGCTGAAACCTTATTGTTTTCAGGTGGTGACCTAACCTACGTAACTAATAAGAAAATCTGAAAACACTAAGGCTTCAGCAGAAATTAGCTTTCTGTGTAATAAAAATTCTGCAAAGTGATACGTTATCAATAAAACAATTTTCTGTGAAAACACCTAAAAAATGTGGTATAAATTTATAAACATATATTATTTATAACACATTTGTGTATTACTGCTTTAAGTAGTTTAAATCCAACGCAGCCAGTCCCCGCTGTTGCCATGGCCCCAGCATTAGCTAGGCAATATAAAGCTTTGACGATTTTCTTTTCAAGTCTTCAAGCGGTCTTGACAGTTATTACCAGTTATGTGGTGACTGAAAATTTAGTTTCCATAATATATTTAAAGTTGCTCGAGTTTTGGCCGATGTCTTCATAAACTTTTATACGAATCTTTTTACCCAACAGCCAAAATATTTAAGGTTCCGACTCCGTTATCATTAACTAAACAAAAACTATCACTGAAAAAAGTATAAACTAATTTTCTAATGAAAGTTAGTTGGTGATGAGCAGTAGATTTTGTAGCAAAACCGGTGACTTAACAATATGACAGAGACCTAGGGTTGTCGAGGTGTATAATAATGACTGACTAATATAACTGGCTACAGTTTCTACTTAATTAACCCTAGCACTCCACCAAAAATGCTACAAAATCTACGATCACAGGCTGCTGAATTTTAGCAGGTATAAACATATGATGTACAAACAGGTAGTCAGACGGACTTGGCAAAACTATAAGGGTTCCTAGTATGACTTTATAGCCCTAAAAAAGGAAAAGCTTAATTTAATGAAACATTCGGTTCTCATTCAAATACAATATTGTTACACTGTTAATACATTCCTTCTTTTGGCTTCGCTCAGTTGGAGATTCACATACATAACTACAGATTGAACAGTTCAAATTGTAGTCGTGTAAATGTCTGAACCTAAAGCCATCTCCATACAGAGGACGATAAATATCATCGCTTCTTATGTTAATGCGCTGAGTTGCGGCGCGGCGGCCGGATGGTCGAACCATTATATAACGACCTTCAGACACCTTCAAACAGTCGAATATACGGACCAAGCTCGGCTGGTCATTCAACGCAACACTATCTAGTATAATTTGACCTTCAATTATCGAACACTAGCTTAGAATTGAGGGTTCATTGTATTATGGTCACTGGGAACAACAGCGTAGGTTCCTGCGGTCCCTAGACGGCTGTTGTTTGTACGGCAAGGGTACCTCAAGGAGTAATCGCGCATTTATAACTATGTTTAAATAGAAACTGAATACTTAATATTAATACTTAATATTAATACTTAACACTTGTATTGTTTTTATTCCACGACGGCACGCCTCATCTCGCGTCGCGCCGTTCCATCAATTTACGTTGAATATTTATAGATTACAACACTATTTAGGGTGAAGCCAGACGAGCGTAATTTTTGAGTTGTGAGTTGCGTAATTCCGGTCGCGTAATTTCTGCCTATACAAAAGCCCAACTCATTTTGCGTCGCCGTGTGAACAAAACAGTAGTTTTGTATGAAACCGAATGCAGCAGAAATTACGCGACCGAAATTACGCGACTCAGAACTCAAAAAATTACGCTTGTCTGGCTTCACCCTAACACGTAAAAAAATTATTAACTGTATACTTATAATAATTATACGATTAAGGTAAGGAGGGCTTGTAGTACTCTGTTAGGCGATGGACTTGCAACCTGTCACTAATACACTGGTAAACATCTTAGCCTAATTGTGCAAAATGTGGTTACAGAATCAACAAGTGTTTTTACAGTTGTTGGCAGGGATCGTTACCGGTATTCTGACTACCGGTTTTAAATGAGGTATTACCGGTTATAATTGACTTTCACTATTTATACCGCTAAAGCTCTGATTAGCGGTATAATGAATACCGGTATTCAAGTTTATTATCGGTTTAGACAATTGACAACAATACCCCTTTTTGATACTTTACCCCTAAAAACCATAACCAGTAATACCTGTCAGTGTCAATATTCTCGTTTATTGATATGTAAATGTTTTCAGTGCTCTTACAAAAAACTTAGACTCGCCTTAGACAAGTCTGAAATTACAGTTGATTAAAGTCTAATTGACATCCCACTTATCAGGTACAATACAGGTATTCAATACTGTTAATAGTGAATACATAGCAATAAAAACAAAAGCGGTATGACAACAATACCTCTAATTCGAATATAGGTATTATTTTTTAGCGGTAATAATTTGACAATGTAAATACAGGTATTAAATAAAACCGGTTTTACAATCCCTGGTTGTTGGTATTTCTGTTGAAGCACTGCCTACCCCACTCTGGGAATGAAGGCTTGTTATGTATGTGTTTTGCGGGTGGTAGGACCTTGTGCAGGGTCCGTTCGGATCGCTACCACCATCTTATCCATTAACCTACCGCCAAACAGCAGTGTTCGCATTGTTGTGTTCTGGTTTGGGGATAAGACGGCCGGTGAAATAACTAGCATAGAGGCATTCCATCTTAGTCCTCGGGGTTGGCAACGCAATTGCAGTCTTAGGATTGCGGTCTTGTGAATGCGAATGTCTATGGGTCACAGTTTCCACTAACCATCAGGTGGTCTGTGTGCTGGTTTGCCTTCCCAATGCCATGAAAAAAAAAAAAAAAACACGTACCATACCAGTACATAAAACCGTTTTTTCTTTTAATATATTTATTTATATATTTGATATATTTTATGTTAATTGAAAGTCATTATTTTACCTTTTTACGTAGACTCAGAAGCGAACGAAAAAGGTTAAAATACTGTATTAGCGCAAAATAAAGTATTTCATCTTCTTTCATATTCACATAACCTTATATTTTTTGACAACATATGGAATTAATGTCCTTAAACGTTATAAAGTGTAACGTTGTTTAATTGCTCTTATAATAATTGTAACCGTAGTCGGTTGGCGGGATTCCGACCTCCCGCGGCAGACTCGTAGCGGACTGGTAGCCCGTAGCTAAACGTAGCGATCTTGAAGCTACGCCAATCATAGTACAGTGCAAGAGGCAATAAAGTCTTCCTGGTTCGGCTAAAGTCGGTAAGAATCGTATCTTGGTTTGGTTTTAGATTATTACTTTTGGTGGCACATGTGCACTCATGAGTGAACTTGGCAATTTTTTAACTTGATATACTTTTGGTGAGATATTTTTATTCTGCTTTTTGGCAGGAATTCGATATCTACATACTAGAAGGGATTAAACCCATCTCACACTTGACCATTTTTAAGTGCTTTATGTTAAGGAGAAAGCACACGAGCGCTCAGGCCACCTGATGGCAAGTGGAATCTGAGACCCATAGACATTAAATTTAATTTTGAATTCTCAAGACCATGATCTTAAGAACTCAAATACGTTGCCAACCCTAAATTTCACCGGTTGTCTTATACCCACACCGGAACACAACAATGCGAACACTGTTGCTGGGCGGGTGGTTAAGATGGTGGTAGCGATCCGGACGGACCCTGCACAGAGTCCTACCACCACTAAATATTGTTTTTTGTTTTTTGTTTAAGATTTGTATTATAACCATTCCAAATGCCTGACCAACCAACCGTTTTTAAGATACAACAAAATATCAAAAAAAACCCGAGGAAAATGTCACATAAGTTGACCGAGTCTGTGTCACATAAATTGACTAAGCTCTAGGCTTGTATATATTTTACTAGTTAAAATGACGAAAATGCACGCACAGTGTGATTTTTCATTTTTTTGTTGCTAAGTATGAAAGTGTGGTTGCCGGGTTAGAATAGTGCCACTCCATGTCTTCCCGTGGATGTCGTGAGAGGCGACTAAGGGAATAAAGGCTTGTAGTACTGTTAGGCGATGGGCTTGCAACCTGTCACTAATATACTGGTAAACATCTTAGCCTGACTATGCAAAATGTGGTTACAGAATTATCAACAAGTTTAGAGTTGTTGGTATTCTGTTGCTCTGCCTACCCCACTCTGGGAATAAAGGCGTGACGTTATTATGTAAGTATGAAAGGAAAAGATAACAAAGAGACGTAATAAAACTGACCGAAGTGTCGCACATTTACTGGAGTAGTTCAACCCTTCTTGATCTTTGATATAAAATATTTTTATAGGCCGTCAATATTGTAATGATATTATTATGGCTGCATTCCCGTATTAAAATGTCTACCGAGTAAATCGCACTGATTTTCTGATACACTGGGACTAGCTTTATTTTCCCACAGTCTAAACATATTATCAATGATTTTGGTTTAAGATTTGCACTGTAGGTACTCGTTGACAACGACAACATCACGCCTTCATTCCCAGAGTAGGTAAGGCACAGCTATAGAAATACCAACAACTCTAATAATACTTGTTTATTATTCTGTAACCACATTTTGCACAATCAGACCAAGAAGAGGATCTGACATAAACTTATGCAAAAGCAGCCAAGTGCGAGTCGGACTCGCCCATGAAGGGTTCCGTAGCAGCAAGTAACATAATATAAAAGTTCGTTGTAGCTTTGATCAATGTTTTTATGACGTATTAAAAAAAAACTACTTACTAGATCTCGTTCAAATTAATTTTCGGTGGAAGTTTGCATAGTAATGTACATCATATATTTTTTTTAGTTCTATCATTCTCTTATTTTAGAAGTTACAGGGGGGGGGGGGGGGACACACATTTCAACACTTTGGAAGTGTCTCTCGCGCAAACTGTTCAGTTTAGAAAAAAATGATGTTAATAACCTCAATATCATTTTTGAAGACCTATCCATAGATACCCCACACGTATGGGTTTGATGAAAAAAAAATTTTGAGTTTCAGTTCTAAGTATGGGGAACCCCCAAAATTTATGTTTTTTTTCTATTTTTGTGTGAAAATCTTAATGCGGTTCACAGAATACATCTACTTACCAAGTTTCAACAGTGTAGTTCTTATAGTTTCGGAAAAAAGTGACTGTGACATACGGACGGACAGACAGACAGACATGACGAATCTATAAGGGTTTCGTTTTTTGCCATTTGGCTACGGAACCCTAAAAAATATCATTTTAGAAACGCACGAGCAGTGTAATGCCGACTAATAATGTCAAAACTATCAAGATTGTGTGTTCACAGTATCCTTTAGACCTCCGACACACCTGCGTAATTGTTTTACGCCGCTACTTGAAGATAACAATTAAACAATAGATGTTGCTATTGGTTGGTTCTAAGTACTTTTAGCTATCGTTCCGTTTTCGTGTCGTTTGACGACACGCTAGCCTATTATAGTTGGTAGTGATTCTGCCTTTGGAGCTAGGGGTCCTAGGTTCAAATCCCGGTAAGGGCAGATATTTGTGTGATGAGCAGAGATCGGACAAATGGATGTCATTACTCGCAATATTGTGGACATGACTCCAATTTTAATAAAAAAAAAAAATTATATTAATTTATTTCTTACCTGAATTTTAATCTTGATCCTTTGCAGGATAGTTATAAATAAATAATACAGGAGTGGCCTTTGATATTATATTAATTTAAGTATACAAGTTTGCTTTATTAACATCCGTGGATTGCGAAAGGAGCTTTCACCTCATAAGTTAATTTTAGCCGTGAAAAGGAATAAAATAACCTCGGAGAAATTATAAAAATACCTGTTTATTTGCTTTAATAAATATACACAATAACAAATCTTTGCTTCATTTATTTATTAATTATTACTGCCTTGCAAAGGATCAAATTTATTTTTAGGGTAAGCAATCAATTAATGTAATTTAATTAGTTTAATTAAAATCTATGGAGTCATGTCCACATTATTGCGAGTAATGACGTCCATTTGTCCGATCTCTGGTGATGAGCAAGAGATATTACTGAGTCTTGGATGTTTTCTATGTATTTAAGTATATATTTCTCTATATAAGTAAGTTTATCGTTGTCTAGTACCCATAGTACAAGCCTAGAGCTTAGTTTGGTACTAGGTCAATTTGTGTGCCATTGTGCCGTGATATTTATATTTCTTTAACTTAAATAGAACTAACTATACTATAGGTACTACACAACGATAAATACAGTGTGTGACATAAGAACATACATTTTAAGTAAATATAGCTTTAGATGCTGTGAACGGTTTTATCGAAAAAATATAACAATTACCTTTTTAAATGGAGAGTTATTAATGTTTCAAATTTTCTCGAGTAGCAATGTAATGCAAAGAAGCAAACGAGTTAGGTACAAGCAATCAAATGTTAGTGTCAGTTGTTAGCTTTGTTACTGATACATTGCGTGGCGAATTAGTAAGTATGAAAAAGAAAGTTTTGTTAACAATACACATGTTGTTATGTTAATTAGGATGCATAATAACTGCTGTCAAAATATATATTCGTATGGATGACACACACTGTATACTTATATGGAGAAATACATTAAATACACAGAAAACATCCAAGACTCAGAACCAAAGAGTTATTGTTTTTAACTCGGCCGCCATTACTGTCAAGTGAATTAGAGCTAGTGTAACATTGACAATAAGATAACATGTCAAAAGCAATGGTTTTACAATGTAAAATAGAGTTCCTGATTAGGTTTGAGTCCGGATACACTGCCGTGTCTCTAGATTGAGAAATAAATCCTAAGATAAATGGATACCTCCAACATTTTTTAATTTTTATGTTAAGAAGGCAAACGAGCACTCAGGCCACCTGATGGTAAGTGGAATCAGAGGCCCGAAGACATTTGAATTTTTAAGACTATAATCACAAGACAGCAATCCTCAGACCTCAAATGCGTTGCTAACCCTTTGGACTAAAATGGGTAAATTAAATCATTCTAATTTTATATCTTTCAAGATTGTTTTTTAATTTATTAAAACCTGAATTTGAATCTGAATCTGAATCTGAATGCATCTATGCTAGTAATTTGACCTCGGCCTCTTTTCTACAGCGTTATAACGATATCATGTTTGATGTGTTTTAGAATCGTTTATGACTCGGTCGCCATTATTGTAAATGACATAAGAGTTATCAAAACGTTAACAATACGGAAACACGTCAAAGACGATATCGCCACCACCGTGTAGAATTCCATTCCAAGGCTTCTAATTCTACTGCGTCGTTTTTAACTCGGCCGCCATTATTCGAAATGACATAAGAGTTATCAAAACGTTGAATTACCGTGTAGAATCTCGGCCCTGGGCCTCTATTCTACTGCGTTATAACGATATTGCGTTTGACGTATTTTAGAATCGTTTATGTCACAGTCGCCATTATTGTAAATGACATAGGAGTTATCAAAACATTGACAATACGGAAACATGTCAAAAACGATATCGTTATTACCGTGTAGAATCCCAGCCCAGTTGTCTTACCCCACACCGGAGCGCAAATGCTGACATTGCTTCTTGGATTAATGGAAAAGATGGCTGGATATTCTACTTGAGTTAGTTATGTTAAATACCAGTTTTAGTTTTAGCTAATCAAGTATTAGCTAACTGGAGTCCGGATGTGGCTGTTCCAGTATAATGCTAGTCCAACCGGAATTTTCGCAGCGGCTGGGGGCAGCTCATGCAATATTAATACAGCGATATCTCGCTCGGGATGCTAATGGCGAGCGCTCGGGTTCGCTCGGGTTTCGTACCCGAGTTATAAAATGGCGGATAGTCGTAATAGTTTGCTTGTTTTGCCGATCTTAAAGTTGGTTTTAGTATCAATGAATAACTGTAAAGTTTAGCTAGAAATTTATGGTTGCTAGTGTTGCGTAGCTTATTTAGTTACGCGCTTTTACATTTCTAATGTATTGTCATTAATTGTGACTTTTCGAAACAGCAAAAAATTTTTTTTCCATTATTTACGTCAGCTCATGCAGTTATAATACAGCGATATGATAAAAGATGCTTCTGACTAGCGCGCTCGATTTCGCTCGGGGTCGCTTGCGCCAGCGGGTCTACGCTCGACTTATTAATGTTAGCTAATCAATAGAAAAATGTTTTTTAGACCCTTTTTACCCTTGACTGCACCAAGGCTATTCACGTCGTTAAATAGCGAATGCTACCTCTAACCAGTGGGTCTAACGGATCTATTTCGTTAGGCCAAAATATTTTTGGTCAAATGTTTCATTTCCCAAATTTTCATTTGCCAACGTGCTTAGTTTTCTGTAACAGTAAATATTTAAGGATTTTATAAAAGCTAACCTAACCTATAGGGTTCTACACGATGGTACTAAAATAAATTCAGAAAATTTATATAACATTGGTTTGGCAAATGAAAAATTTGAGAAATAAACATTTGGCCATACAGTTTTGCCACCGGACAAGATGTTGACATAGGCTCGGGACTTTAATTGGTCTATTCCATGTTCCAATATAAAAATGAAGTGTTAAGGGTGGATGTCATTTTAATAATTACATTATAATATTTGACACTAGTTTTTTAGGGTTCCGTAGTCAAACTAGGAACCCTTACAGTTTCGCCATGTCCGTCCTTTTGACCGCAGCCTAGCTCAGAGACTCTTAGTACTAGAAACTTGTAATTTGGCGTGAATATACATAAAGTAAGTCACGTCAGCAAAGTGGTAAAATAAAAACATGAAAAATATTAAAAAAAATACAACGGGTAAGTATTTGTTCCTGGGTCTTGGATATGTAGTTCCCACACTGTATGTTATCGTTGTTTAGTACCCATTTGTACAAGCTTAGATCTTAGTTTGGGACTATTTTATTTGTGTGAGATTTTCCCCTGATATTTATTTATTTATTTAATTACAGATCCTATTTTTTTACTACTTCTTTTATTTTAAATGAAGTTAGGCCCTTTTAGCTTAAAAGGTAAAAACGGGGCAGAATATTCCCGATCGCAACTCTCGCGCATAAAGGGCGTATTCAAATGAAGGGCCCGCGAGACTGGCGGGAAACAATGATCATATTACAAACTTGTTCGAACGAGGGCCACGAAACACGCGGCTTTGGTAAAAAAGTACTTTTTATTTTTTGTTTTAATTTTAAAGCATGACCTTGGCTTAGTGGTGACGCTGTCGAAGATGCCAAGGGTACCGGGTTTGATCCTGTGAGGAACAATTTGGGTACATTTTTGAAAGTTGGTCATTCCATAACTAGCACAAAATTTAGACACAACTTCAGGCGGGGTCTATTTGGTCATTTTCTTTTACGATTTCAAACTATTGCTGTGCCTTTTTATAATAGTTGAGGTAAAATGTCTCTATAAAGAAGCGGAAATATATTTAGAACGATTCTCTATTTAAAATCTTTACATGACGCATTTACCCCTGTGTCGGAAAACCCTGCCCGACCTTATAGTCAAATGGGTAATTATCTCAACCACATTTTTTGAGCGGCGGACGTGATAATTGGGGTGTAAAGTACATGTATTGGAAAACTATTTATTTTATAAATAATCTTACTCAAAGTACCATATTGAGCCAAAGCTAAAATTATTATTAACTTATTATATTTATCGTAAAAAAATATTTTCAATCCAAAATCAATTTTGGTGTCGTGTCCTGTACTTCCCGCATATACTGATATGTCGTGGTACAAACTTATTAAGCCTCAACTAGACTTATATTTTAGTTATATCTACTCCTTATTAGTTGAGGTATTTTAAAATGTATCAATTATTGCATTTGCAAGTAAAAGGAAACTGGGAGCAGTGTAAATAAAACTGTCCAAGCGAAATAGTTAATTTTGGTGGTGAATATTGAAATTGATTTTATGATCGAACTAAACGTGATTAAACAAACAAATATAGCGTCAGATGTTCGTTCAGTTTCACTCCAGCAATAGACGGTGAAAGATTTGTACCATCTTTCTGCGTCTTCCAGCTAAGCACATAAGTATCTAATTTTGGTGGTATGGAATACACTTTATTAATCGTGATAACTTAGATAAGTCATTATTTCGCAAAAAGTTTTGTTGTGTGATAGTTTTTTCAAGTGTGTTTATGGTGTCTTTTTAACTGTAACGAGTTAAGTTTTTTTTAAACTAAAACATTTGTTTTTAATTTAAAAAAATTGTTAAATTTTATAATTTTGGTGGTACAATTTTGGTGGCTTTTGTGAAACACCAAAATTATCAAAATTTCTGGTCTCCACCAAAATTATTTAAACAACAAATAATCATTATTTATTATATTAGAAACCTACGTTTTGGATTTTCAAAAATAACAAGGAAGATTCCCTAACGATTATATTTTAATTAGCCCGATATGTTATTATTGATCGTGAGTTTTTCTAAAAAAAGTAATTTTGGTAGATAATAACAATTTTGGTGGTACATAATTAGTAAAATCGTTATATCTTAAAAAACACTTAGTATAATAAAGGGCCATTTTAACACTGTTTTTATAATGACTAATGACGTCACTTAAACGTTTAATTGTAAACCCTACTAAGAAAATAAAAAATACCACCAAAATTAGGATAATTTGACGCTTGTTGAAATTCACCCAAATATATTATCGACCAAATTGAGACATAATATTTTATCTACGTAATTCTTACATTTGTATGGCTATACTTCTGCCCTCATAAGTCAATAAGCAGTATCTCAAATTCAATGGCCAAAGCAGACTCACTCCTATCTTGTTAGTAATAAGGTTGCATTTGCCACAGGAGTTTTGTCAGAGATACTGCCATTTGTAAAAGCAGAGCTACTTTTTCACGTGCAACGGTAAATAATACAAAAATAATTCTGTGGCAAGCCACAAACGCACTCAGAGCGGGGGCGGCTACAAAGCGTGCTCAAAGCGTGGCGGAGGCGTTTTAAGTACGGGAACGCGCCGCACCGCTCTGTCTCCGCTGTCGGTCCGTTTGCGGTGTTATGATGATGTCCAAGTTTTCAACTCCACTCACGAGGAGTCGCATGTACGTTTGTTTATTGTTGTTGTATATTACTTACAGTATACGCCTAAGCTGGACTTTTCAGGGTTCCGTAGTGAAACAAGGAAGTCAAACTTTAGCCATGTCCGTCCGTCCGCAGCCTAGCTCAGAGACTCTTAGTACTAGAAAGCTGTAATTTGGCATGAATATGCATATTAGTCACGCCAACAAAGTGGTAGAATAAGATTTAAAAAATATATATTTAGTGTACCTCCCCTACACGTAACGTGGGGTTGTTTTTTCTCGACTACTCCGTAGTGTGGGGTATTGTTGGATAGGGAAAATATTACGGGTTTTTGAAAACAGTTTTTTGATTATCGAATCCATTTAGGAAATATTAAGCTTTAAGGCGCCAATTTTTGTTACAACTACAAATATCAAAAATCTGAGAAAAGTGTTGAATGTAATAACGAATTTTAAACGAATTTAAAAGGAATACTATCACGATTAAGTATACGTCATTAGTTCTTGAGATACAGGCGATTAAAGTGTTTATACCTACTAAAATCATCTAAGACGGCACCAATTGACTTAAAATAGAAAATGAGTTATTACTTGTTCATTTTTATGTTTGTAGTACTTAACGGCTTCGGAACCCTACACTGAGCATGGTCCGACATGCTCTTGCCCGGTTTTTTTATTTAGTAAAGACATAATATTCAAATTGTAATATATCAATTGTGCGGTAGTACGGCACTTGACCGGTTTTATATATTACTGACTTTTCCACATTTTTATGCCACAAATATTTTCATGTAGACATCCGTAAAACCAACTTATTCATATACATTTGATCCCAAACACACTCATCCTTTTTGCGGCATGTTATAATCCCCGAAGAGGTTGTGTAAACGTTTTTTTCACGGCCCCGCCAGCGAAGCCGAAAAAGCGCGAATAACCTTGAATATTTACGCAGCACTCGTGTGGGCCAGCCTTTAAATTACAGTCAAAATGCAGATAGAGGCGTTCGGGGTGTTGTGTGCGAAGCGCTTTATTAGATACCGGGTCGGTAAATATATACAGGTGGTAGATAAAAATTAAATTGTTTATTCATTGTTGTTTGGATATAATATTTTTTATATTATTTGCGGTTGTAAGAGGGAAAAGTAATAAAGGATGTCATTGAAAAAAAAATAGACATAATAATGAAAATTAAGACTTTTTTTTTTAAATTAAAACAGTGTCATTAGGCAAAATAGAAATAGAAAATATTTATTTCGCTAAAATTTTAAAAGTTTACTCATTGTGTTGCTAGACTTTCTTTGAATATAACAGTTTGAAGTAAATTATAAAGAGTGTTGCTAAAATGGTATCCACTCAGCGATGTATCGTACCCTCTATTGGAAGTAAGACGCTGATTTTCTGTGGATCCACGGACTGGCTTTGCTAGACAGCATACATTGCAATCGCTTCTCCTCTAGTAAAACAACAAAAGAAAAAATACATACCTTTTGCAGTAAGCGCTTATATCTAACTAGCGACCCGCCCTCGCTTCGTTTCGGGTTAAAGCATTATATATAAATCTTCCTCTTGAATCACTAGATAAAAAGTAGCATATGTTCATCAGGGATAATGTCGTCTTCTAATGGTAAAAGAATTTTTCAAATCGGTCCAGTAGTTTCGGCGCCTATTCGAAACAAACGAACAAAAAAATCCTTCGTCTTTATAATATTAGTATAGATTATTTCTGTTTTTAGAAGTACAATATAACCATTACCCTAACCTGCCGACATTTTCATAACTAATTTTATACCAAGTTAAAAGATGGCATCTTCAAAAATTATATCTAATTAGAATTGTTATAAACTACAACTTACTTATACTAGAGTTCTCTTTCAAGGTCCTAACTTAAAAAAATCATTCCGCTGTATTGATGCGTAATTTAAAAAAAAAGCCCAACGTTATTTCTACACCAGTTCAGCTGGCAAAGGTTAATTTTTGGATTACAATTGCTTCCCATAATAGTGCTTCATAATTTCAAAACTCTAATTTATAATTGATATAATCATTGGAAGTCATAATTTTTTAAAATTTGGAACCGTAAACATTTCACAATTTCTTAAATATCTTACGTGTAGATAGGTTAGGTTAGGTTTGCTTTAAACAATCCTGAAAAAGTAACAGTTTCTTAAAAATATACGTTACCTATGGCAGAATACATTGACTTTAATTTTTACTGCATATAACTGCACAAACCAGCGCTTTTTGTAATTAAAAAAAATATTGCAGAAAGTTTTTTTATTACATAATCATCATTAAGGCAGTCTTAATGATTATATGAAATAAGTGATCACTGAGATATCGTATAACAGTGTGAAAATAAAATCGAATACTTTAACGTCTTATTTAAACTTTCCTACCAAGTTATACCCTATAACAAGTTAAAGAGTCTAGGTACATAGAAAAGTGAACATGTACTTAAAAGTTTAACTGTGTGACACGAAAGTTACGGAAAACTTTCGGCGAGGAAAGTCAAACACAACAAAGAGTTCTTTAGATGTTACATTTCAAATTCAGTCAGGTCGAAGGTCATTAGGTACTCATACTAAAAACATATTCGATTCGTCATTAATTAAATGTAGGTTTCTACAATGGTACAAAGAAAAAACAATACAAATTTAGTCAAGTTGTTTCTTGAAAATTGAGAAAAATGGAAACCATTTCTTAAGCCTTCACCTCAAACAGATCAAAGAGGAAACAGAACAGATTTTTTTGGGGTGGCTTATTGTACACTGCTGGGCCCATAATATAGGTCACGTTGCCGGATTTTGCAAGGCGTCATGGCACGTCACGCAGTGAGTGGGTAACCACGTCTGTGCGCTTTTTGATGTTCGCTGCACATAAACAGCTACTCGTGTTATTATTTCTAGGTCATTATATTCATAGTAGGTCAGGTTGTCAGTTATATGTAAAACCGGGCAATAGCATGTCAGATAAAGCTTAACGTAGGTAGTGTTCCGACGCCGTTAATACAAACACAAAAACTACCTCGAAAATCGACAACTATATAAAAAAAAAATGTTTTTTGGTGCTATTTTAGATGCTTTTTAGTAGATATGAATTCCACAAGTCACCTGTATATCAAGAACCAATCAAGTGATAGTTACTCCTTTCAAAATCGTAATATTCATTTCTATAAAAAAACACACTGATGTTTGATACACATGAATATAATGATTTAAAGAGCTATTTTATAATACCTCACTCGATATAATGTAAAAATAATCCTTGCCTTGCTTTGCGTGTGGTACTCCATTATTATTTATTACTCTACAACTTTATCGGCTTTATTTAAATGTGTAACTATGTCAAATTACCGCTTTGTCGTACCAAAAGTCTCTGAGTTAAGCCGCGGACAGACTTACAGACGGATTTATTCATTTATATATTGTCTCTGTTAGTATTCATTCATTATTTTAGGCCTAAAATATAGTTTACGCTGTTCTGTAATCTTTGCTTTGAACTTTGTCTACTCGTTGCCACTCTTTGCATTCTTAGTTTAGTTTAGTTTAGTTTATTTATTTATCAATGTAATGTTACAATATAGATTGCATTGCATGTCAAAAAATACGAAATTAATTGATATCGTCAACAAAACATTAATACAAAATGATAAAATAATATTAAAATAATACAATAATATAATAACACTCAAATAATCAAAAACAACAATGATAAACAAGTAATAAATGGTCAGTTTTCGATTTCAATACACAAAACTAATAAAGGTCAAATATCAATAATAATTTTACAATTTAAGTTGCATATATTCGTCGACAGAGTATAATGGATTATCCAATAAAAGGTTTCTCAGCTGATGTTTGAATCACCCAAAGGTTAGCTGGAAGACATCCCTTAAAGAGATAAGTTCGTATTTGTACATTAATATCCTGTAAATATTGTATTTGAGTATTTTTATGTACAATAAAGAGAAACGAAATCCAAAAATTAAGATCGATTGTACTGTGCGTGCAATATTTTTAAGCTACCAGATTCTCAACAACGGAACACCTTGTCACAGTACAACTGCACGACTATAATTAGAACAACTACCTTTTAACATACAACGCCAGTACAAACCACAATTGCAAACTTCACAAATAAAAACCAAACGCTGCAAAACCGCCCGCTGGGTCCGCGCACTCGCGTCGGGGACAAAAAGATAATATTTTTAAGGAGGCGGATTAAAATAACCATTCTTTATCCCCCCACTGTCATCGCCGTCTCTAGACAATCAACGCAGGGAGATTACACACGTAACTGGGAAAAAATCGCGGGCGATGATACTCTATATTGTTTGTTCACTGGTCACGTCGCGCCGCATTGATGTAGAAATGCGGGAGGAAGTCTTACGGCATTTGGCGTGTTAGGTATTTTTACATTTTGAGGTGTTTTTGATTTGCGTAAAGGTGTTTGGAACGGAAACATGTTATGATTACGATTCCTGTCTTTATTGGTAGTGTGATAATTGTGGCAGTTATATACGTACACGTGTAAAAGAGCCCTATGGTGGCCTATTTACTGAATAAACATTTAGATTTTGATTTTTTGATTGATTTATACGTTTTATTTATTATGTATTTGTAAATTTTGGGCCTCGCTGTCTGAAATAAAGATATTTTGTTCTATTATGTGTTGTTTTATTTTTGACCCTTTTAAAAGTATTTGGCAAAGAAGCGAGCAGTTATTTTAAAGTTTTAGTCATGGCAATTTAGCCAAGACCAGTAAAAACCGACCAAAAACTTATAAGACTTTTTTTTTCTATTTAAAAAAACCTTATTTATTTGTCAGCTTATCGCCTAAGAAATAAAGGACTTAAAAAAAAAAAAAAAATAACAAACATGTTATTTATGGCGTTTATATCTTGTTATCTTTACCGCAGTTGTTAGTTAAATGTCTAAACCACACCAGGTATAAATCTCGAAATCTCTAAAATTTTATAGGTGGACTTTTAGAAGTTGTGACTGTGCCATTTTCAAGTGAAGACCACTGTTTAGAAACACACTTTAAACCTACCATCTTGTTTAATTTCATCTCTATAAAAAATAAACCCAATGGATTCATTGAAAACCAACAATAATTTACACAACTTGTTGAATCAATTGAAATCCCAAAAACATGTTAACAAATCAAACGCTATCTTTTAATTTTACAGCTCAACGAGATACTCGAGTGAACCCTTTAGGCAAAAGTTGGTCAACAGAGCCCACTGTGTCGCGCGACGAAATTTATACCCCCGTCGGGAAATTAATATCAGGTGAACTAGACAGCCGCGTAATGAGCGGTAGTTACATGCTGGCAGCTCGAGGGATGGCGCTTGGAGGTTTTATAGTTTACTGCCTACGAGTCATAGTTGAGACTATTAAAAAAACCCGGGCAAGAGCATGTCAAACGTTGCTCATTGTAGGGTTCCGAAGCCGTTAAGTACTACAAACATAAAAATCAACAAGTAATTACTAATTTTCTATTTAAAGTCAATTGGTGCCGTCTTAGTTGTTTTTTGTAGGTATAAACACTTTAAACGCCTGTATCTTAAGGACCAATGATGTCTACTTAGTGGTAATACTTTTCCTTTAATATTCGTTATATGCTCTTTCATTTAATTTTTTTTTCTGTTTTTTAGTATTTGTAGTTTTGGCTGTAAGGGGGGGACACACACTTAAGTCTAACAAAAAAGCGTTAATATTTCATAAACGGATGACTTAAGGGAAAAAATGTAATTACAAACCCGTAATATTTTTGAAAGACCTATCCAACGACACCCCACACTATAGGGTAGACGAGAAAAAAAATACATCCCCACGATACGTGTAAGAGAGGTACCACCTTTTTTTTTACCTTTTGTTGCACTACTTTGTTGGCGTGACTAATCATCCCCACGTTACGTTTAACGGAGGTACCCTGCACTAGGCTGCGGACAGACGGACGGACGGACGGACATAGCGAAACTATAAGGGTTCCTAGTTTGACTACGGAACCTTAAAAAACTAGGTAAGAACATGTTGGAAGCCGTTAGGAGGATTGTAAAGCAAAAAATCCATACAAAGTGTGATAACGGTTTTCTCCGCTTAAACGTTATCCGATTAAACATAAAAACAAAAAAAAAAAAGATTTTTGAATATTTTGTAGATAAGTATTATGAAAAACTAGATCTGTACATGTGAAAGTATATATATATATATATTTTATATATATATATATATATATATGTTAAGGAGAAGGCACACGAGCACTCAGACCACCTGATGGTAAGTGGAATCTGAGACCCATAGACAATTTAAATTCTCAAGACTATAATCCTAAGACCTCAAATGCGTTGCCAACCCTGAGGACTAAGATGGAATGCCTCTATGCTAGTAATTTCACCGGTTGTCTTATCCCCACACCGGAACACAACAATGCAAACACTGTTGCTTGGCGGGTGGTTAATGGATAAGATGGTGGTAGCGATCCGGACGGACTCTGCACAGGGTCCTACCACCACTACAATATTTGAGGAGTTCTCTCGATTTCTCGAAGATCTTATTATCAGATATTGACGTGCTGGAAATGAGACCAACTAGAAAGTATACCCAGTCAAAAAAAAACAAATCGGTCCAACGGTCTTTGTGTAATCGGGGAAATAAATAAAAAAAAAAGTCGGTTGTCTCTAAAGTCGGGTTACTGACGATAGTTGAACGTGACAACGTCATAAGATAATTCTGATGGAATGGTTGCATTTTTGAAAAGAAATTTTTAATTTTATTCCTTTGATAGATATTTTGTATGAACATAGAGAAGGAAGTAAATGGAAATCACAATTGAATTGATTAACTTATATTTATTTGTACGCATAAATACAATTATGCCAATTGTTATTACCTTTTTTTACAATGTACAGTCAAGGTTATAAATATGTATACACTTTAGTACCTTGTCTATTTAACGTCATGTTTCAACTGCCATATGAAATTGTCACAGCGATTAAAGTGACAAGGTACTAAAGTGTATACATATTTATGACCTTGACTGTACATAGTTTTTACAAGTGTGAATGTGCGTTCCATCTTAAAGTAGTATGCTAGTAATTTCACCGGTTGTCTTATCCCCACACCGGAACACAACAATGCGAACACTGTTGCTTGGCGGGAGGTTAATGGATAAGATGGTGGTAGCGACCCGGACGGACCCTGCACAGAGTCCTACCACCACTAAAAGGACATGGCCCGTTTGTGCCCCAACTTGTACACGGATAACACATATATGAAAAATTATGCAATAATTAATAATAATGTGTACCATTACTTAATTACATCTCTGTAGAAGCTGCGGAAAAAAGTAAAATATAAAAAGATATTTTGCGCCGGAAATCACCCGCTTGACAGTCGGACCTGGGGGGTTATTATGACATAACTATACAGTTTTGTTTACGCTCAGAGAAAAGGACAGAGCTATAGAACTGCCATAGCTCTGTCCTTTACGCTCACCGTAAAAATAACTGCAAAGCTAGCTCATAATAACCCCCCTGCACGCACAAACAAGACTTTCGTATCCCTGGAGGCCGTATTACAAACTCTTAAAACTGACAAGTACCTCAGGCAAAGAAAGGAAGGGACAGATCTATATGACTGACTCACTCTGTACCGTCCGTTTAGATTTAAGGAGGTATTAATATGACCTCCGTGGAGTTGCTACTCCAAAGACTTGGGCCACGCTAACAATTTAATATCTCGCACTGGATTTTTGTTGAGTATGCCTTCTAGGCATACTGAACAAAAATGAACACAGCGTTTCGTTTACTAATTGTGTGCTGTGCGTCCAACGTTTAGAAATATTCGAAGATACAATCATTGATCAACAATTGTGAATCATTAAAATCGCTTCAGGTATTAAGAAATGAAAGAGATTTTCGCGAAAAACGTGGGATACTTTGGGTTGCTTTTTCTGTCAAAAATAACAGTACTACAATAAAACACAAACAAAGTTTTATTAATGAGTATATTATACGTAGCATATATTTTTAAGTATTTGAACAATCGGTTTAGGAGCAAAGCGAAGCGGCTTTCAAAGAGAGATCTTTATTTCAGTTTGAGGTGACAGCGCTCAAAACGTAATGATATTTTTGAGGTTATGTAAATAATTTGAAACTGAATTACTTCAAAACCGCTGCTTTATATGTTAAATGGCATAAATAGGTTGAAAGTAATTATTTTTACCTTTCATCTGAGATATAAATGATTGCTGTACAATCTGGGGCATAGCGCCATAGTAAAACGAGCCATTTCCTTTAAAATTTAAAATTTGGAAACATCATAAAAAAATTGTAACTCTAGCTTTTAAAAAACCCGCCTCAATGTGTTTGATATAGGAGAAAATTGTTCCCTTTGACGGCTGGCTGGTCCAACCTATCATTTCAGACACGTTGTTATAATATGTGGAAGATTTAACATTTATGTTTTATTTTTTTGAAATCGCTCGATAATTATTTTGATCGAATAGTAAAGCCATTGATTTTTTACTCATCGTGAAATAGTTCTGTTAACTTATTGTTATAGTTTTGTAAATTATAGCATAACCTACAATCGCTGCACATTTTAATGATGAAAGCACGAATATTCGACAATATATCACTGAACATATATTTAATATCGAAAGAATCATTACCTTTATCGCCGCAATTATCGTTGCTATAAATAATTGACACCACCATTCACTTTTCACTGCACTTCATACTTGAAGAAAACATGTAAATGTATTATTGTATAGCAGCTGTCCTCGCGGACGCATCGCTCACTCAAGTAGGAGAGAGACAGATGTCGAACGCTGCCGAACGCGGAGGCCGATTGTGCCTCATTCCACGCTCTCGCTTGCACTTCAAGCCTTAAATGGAACGCCTCAGAGCGAGGTAACGCCGCATGAGTCATGTTTTTTTGTGCGTGCAGCCGGCTCCATCGAATTATAAGACGTTGTCACGTCAAAAAGTTTTGGCGAGCCTTCACGTATCAAGGCTCGTGTAAGGTTATGATCGCGTTTATCGCGATGGATAAAGCATCCGTTTCTCGCACTTACGTGATATTTTTTTTAAATCTTTATTGCTCAAAAGAATACACTTATTATTCAAAGGCGAACTTAATGCCGTAAGGCATTCTCTATCAGTTGACCGTTGGGCAAAGCAGAGATTGTAGTGGCGGTGCAACATAAGGTCTAACTAATACACATACACATACATATCAATAAGCTATCGTGGTGGACAAAGCATCCGTCACCTTCGCACTTACATATTGGTCAAAAAGTGACGGATATTTTATTCACGCCTCAACACCGATAAACACAACCACAACTAGGCCCATACAAGCTAGAAAAACAAAAAATACGTGCGTTTTTCGAGGAAGTGCATATATTGTTAAATATTGTAGGGTAGTACGAAGTCCTTCGTGTGCGAATCCGGCTCACACTTTGCCGGTTTTTAGGGTTCCGTAGTCAAACTAGGAACCCTTATAGTTTCGCCATGTCCGTCCGTCCGTCCGTCCGCAGCCTAGCGCAGAGACTCTTAGTACTAGAAAGCTGTAATTTGGCATGAATACGCATATTTGTCACGTCAACAAAGTGGTACAATAAAATGTAAAAAAAAAAATTTTTAGCGTACCTCCCCTACACGTAACGTGGGGATGTATTTTTTTTTCTCGTCTACCCTATAGTGTAGGGTGTCGTTGGATAGGTCTTTCAAAAATATTACGGGTTTGTGGAAACAGTTTTTCGATAAAGTAAAGTAAATCATCTAAACAAAGGGAATATAGAGATAAATACTGGGTAAATGTCCAATATTGGCAATTTACAAACTAAAATAAGTACGGCATTCAAGTAAGACTGCAGAAGAAGAAGTAGATTTTGGCTGAATGCTGACCTAAAAAATAATATTTATGATACAAAATTAAAACCAGCCAATTGCGAGTCGGACACGCGCACCAAGGGTTTCGTTTACCATTTTGGTATTATAAAAAACATTTTTTGTTCTTTAATACCAAAACAGTACCTAGTGCTTTACTGTGTGACGGTTTTTGGTAGTTTTATTCCTTATTTGTTTCCTTTTCGTAAGTAATAATTTAGTTTCCACTCTGTTTTCTAAAACAGCTGTGTTTTTTTTAAATCAAATGTTACCTGAGTTATGTTTTCCCATTTAAAAGACCCCTAATTTACATTAATCTCCCAATTCATTACAAACTTATTCATACAAGAAACCTGTAGCATTCCGCTTCCCACCAAAGGTCACAATTTAAAACCCACTTACAACACTAAACACGTATAAAATGGTCCGAATTCCCTTTATGCCGTAAACACCCTTTCCTGCCCTCATTTTAATTTATAACGACGATATTTACCTCGCATTAGCATAACGGGAAACTTTCTCATAACAATACCTCTGTTCATCCCTTGCCTAATATGATATGAGGTGAATTTACGACTTGAATTATGTTTAAGCTCCAAAAATGCTAACGAACGAAACCGAATCTCTTTGAACGAGCTAGTGGAGCGATATTCTGTGTCAGAAAGGAGCTTTTCATTAAATTTGAAGATAAAGTCTCAAAGACATGTTTGAAGCGCGTCCGCAAACAGCCGAGATATTGCGTTATTAAGACGTATGCGCATTTTACCATGAAATTATTCTATACTTAGGCTGCTTTTACGTGTGGCAACTTATTAAGTTTAATACATTTTTGTATATTACTGGCTAGTCTACCATTTACCATTTATTAATAGGTGTTCTTTTTTAAATGTATCTTAGCATTACTATTAAAATGATAATGCTTGAATATGAATTCCCTGGGCATGTCTGTCAGATACCGAACACACATAATATATTGGTATTGTTCGTTGGTAGAATTTAAGTATTGAATGAAGCCATACGATATGTATAAATAATTTCGAATTGTGGCTCAAAGCGTGTATGAATGAAATTAATACCACATAAAATAATCCGGCTAAACGACTAGAGAGACGTTGCCGAGACAAAGTTTTCAAAGATATCAAGACAATACGAGGAAAAAAGGAGATTAGCCTTTTTGCAGCGGTAGTGGTACTGCTCAGAAAGTTTATTAAATTACTATTTTAACTCAGAAATAGAAATAGATAAAACTTTATTTGTATCGGCTAATATAAAATCACATACATAGCTGGGGTCTCCTTTAAAGTAAAGATATATAGCTGTGCTAGGAGATCCCGCTCTTCTAGAGCATAAGTTACACGTTTTTATTAAAACATTGAAATACATAAAAAGTAAATAATTAAAAACTTCTGCGTGTGTGATGTGTGTGTGCGTGTGTGTGTGTGTGTGTGTGTGTGTGTGTGTGTGTGTGCGTGTGTGTGTGTGTGTTTATTTAAAGGATAAGTTAACTTGAAAAGTATATTTCATGTTTTACCCGTCTTTGATTAGTACAGCTCGAGGTTCTTCACTCGATGACCCCGTTTATCTGGCAAAGGACATTTTTTTATTACTTTGCCATAAACTTGCTTGCTTATTTGCCCTCTATCGACGTCATAAAAAAAGGTACTGCCAAATTAGCACTTGTTAGTCCACGTCAGGACATGACCCTCTCCCAACGAATACCCGCGTGATCTGTCCGAAGCGAGCTTTATCCAACTCCTGTCGAATACAAGACGTAAGTCTCGTCTCTTGGATACATGTCATCAGCTCGATCACTAAGTTCTCTTTCAGATGAGGTACCTTGTTGCCGCTCCAACGAGCTAATTCTTGGAGCTATGTTAGGTTTGTTAAAATAAAACAAATTAAAAATATTGTTAGCATATTATCGTATTGTACTGCACAGTGGTTACAAAACAATTACTGGACACAATTAAAAAGCAATCTGGTCTGGGCTCATTTACTAAATTACTGTGAAATTTACAGTTTTAAACAATAATAATTGCGTTCAGATAATACCAAAATGTTCATAATGTTGTTTTCTCATGTTGACTGGTTCAATATTACATTACAGTTGCAGTGGTTGTAACGTGGGTGCCGTACAGTCAACGCCATAATTAAAGGACTCTGATTCACTTTTGAAATTGGTAGTCCATATTTTGTGAGTATAATAACAATATAACTGGCCAAGTGCGAGTCGGACACGTTAAAAGAAATCTTTTTTTTTGTGTAGGGTATTTCCTTTTTCACTTTTAATTTCTTTATTAATATTATTTGTTGTTATAGCAGCTAAAGTAATACACAAATGTCTTGCTATTACGGTTCATGAGATGCAACTCGCTGATAGACTGACAGACAGACAGACCGATAGACGGACAGCTAGTCATCCGTTGGCATCCTTTGGGTACGGACCCATATAAAGTAACCTATGTGCTTAATTTAATTATTCACGTACTTATTAAAAACAATTGCCAAGAAGTATAAATACAAATAGACAGAAACAAATTTACATGAAAACAAGAAAGAAAAAAAAACAAAGTAAAAATAATAACTTATCTCTAGGCAATGGCTGCCGATCTCAGCATCTGGTGGGGCCCGAAAGCCCGGCGCTGGTTTTCAGATCGGTACCTGGGTCGAGTGGTCACTTCGCATGCTACCAACATGCATGCGTACAAAAGAAACATTTAGACAATATAACGGGCTATAAAGTTCGATTGTGTGTGTTTGTGTTGATGTTTCATAAATTTAAATAAATAAAAAATGTATCAGTAGGTAAATTATTTATTTAAAATGCCTATAACTTAGCTATTACGTAGATGGGGATTCAAGTCTAAACAACCTTATTATATAATGTACTTTTACATTTACGAGCATAATGCCAGGAGAAAGAACCTTCTAGGGTATTATATGAACCGCATTACAATGTCAGGTGTACAAACAACAGTATGTTTTGTGTTCAATTGGGAGACAATAAATCCCCTAACAAATATTATTTCGTGGAGGCGCGAGTTTTTTAAGGGCGTGAAATCGGAACCGAGTTTTTCTACGACGTGATGGAATTCACGGGATAGATTCGTGAGGGGAGAAAACCATGTAAGCTATTTACGGTAAACATTTTACTTCAGGAGAAGAGTAGGGCAACGTTTTTTTTTTTATGTTAAGGAGAAGACACATGTCCACTCAGGCTACCTGATGGTAAGTGTAATCTGAGACCCAAAGACATTTGAATTCTCAAGACTATAATTCTAAGACCTCAAATGCGTAGCCAAACCTGACAACCAAGATGGAATACCTCTATGCTAGTAATTTCACCGATTGTCTTATCCCCACACCAGAACACAACAATGCGTACACTGTTGCTTGGCAAGTGGTTAATGGATAAGATGGTGGCAGCGATCACAGGGTCCTACCACCACTAAACGTTTCCATAATAACTTTGTGCAGGTCTTTTTGTAATGATTCTACTATGATACTTTATTTAAGGAAGAATTTAAGATAGATGCACTGATTAAAGAGATATTTAATAAAGCCGTGATGGTAATATCGATTTAAACCACAAATAACTTGGCGGACGTTTTACTAAGAATTTTACTGTGTTTTTCCCTCTGCATACCAGAAATAGTTGTTTTTGCAACAAGAGAGCAAAGTGGGTTGCTGCGAGTGTTGATTTTGAATCCAAAGCAAGCGAAGGATTCTAGAATTTAATCACGAACGTAGCGGGTGCTTCTAGGTTAGACAGCGACAGCGAGGGATTCAAAAATAAGAGGTGCATATAACTTCGGTCTCGTGTTGCACAATACACCTTTTTATCTCAGCAGCGAGAGCATAATTATATTGCCTAACGGTACAAGACAAACAACATGTATATTTGCCACACCGCATTTATATCGTGAAATAGTTAAAAAGTTACTTTGTGTCACGCTCGAAGCAAAATCGAATTGTGCCCAGTCTTTAAACAGCACAACCTGTGTTTTTGGTGTGCTGAGGTTAAAAAAAACAACTGCCTCCCGCATCTGCGCGCCAGCAGGTCGCCGCTAAAAGTGCCACATTTTATAAAAGCCCGGCGCACGACAGGGTGCTACAAATGATATTTCTCAGGGTAACCCAATAAGGCCCCCCGGGATACCTGGCTCGGTGTAATGCCGGATGCCGGAGTACTTACGGGTAAGGTGTTTCCCGCTCGTCTCATGTGTTATTGATGGAATTATTATACAGGTGTATATTGTTAATTGGTAACGCCTTATAAAAATCAGATAAAGACAGCTAAATAATGATCGTTAATGATTAGGGGCTCCGGACTAGATCAAAATATATAGGTATAATAATATAATAGCAATATATCAGGGGACAATCTTACACAAATTGACCTAGTCCTAAACTAAGCTCTAGGCTTGTACTATGGGTACCAGACAACGATAAACATACTTATATGGAGAAATAAATACTGAAATAGATAGGAAACATCGAAGACTCAGGAACAAGATATTCGCGCTCATCATACAAATATTTGCCCTTACCGGGCTTTGAACCCAGGTCTGCTGGCTGCGGAGGCAGTGGCCCAACTAGGCCAACGTATCGTCAATGTCGAGCGACATTCGACATTATTTACGTGAGTTTTGATTTGAGTTATCTTTAAAATGTCTGAATGTCATAAAAAAAATACAACCTCGTAAGGCCCAAACAAACAGGGAGGTTTTTGTGTATGGGAATTTGAATCTACCGCCAAGAAATTAAAGTTCAATTATCTTTGCACTTAAATGCCATTTTCAATTTTGAAACATATTAAACTAACTTTATATTAGTTACAATAAAGTTAAAACCAAATTGCATTGATCTTTAAGACTACTTCTCGTATACTGTTAAAAATGACATATGTAGTTAATTTTTGGAAACTGGTGAAATTATTAACCCTGCGCCTTCAGATTACTGTCTGGAGTTTGTAAACTGTCCACCCTTCTTACCTTTAGGTGGTTTGCGTGTTTGTTTATTTAATTTTTTCCATTTGATTATTAATAATCCCAACAAGTTTACTTCGCAGTTTTGCAGATCTTTGTATCATTTCGCTCCTAAGTTTTTTACTAACACTTTCATGTATTTTGTGTAATGGTCAATAAATTTAGAAGTTATTACTATCTATACATAAAATGAAAAAGGCGTTTATTAATACCGTTGTTCTCCCTCGTCGAGGACCCGCCCCGACCTCAGATGATTAAAGTGCAGCCCTCCAACTGTTTTCTGGGCTTCCCTCATTACTACCTTTGCAAAATTAACGTGGAGTGCTATTAAAATAGTTCTGAGTACACAGGAAACATTATACATTTTTATAACTTCTGGATAACCTGTTAAAAACTGTGTTCGTTTCAATTATAAAAAATAGAGCTGAAGACGAGACGGATCTGTGCAACTACGAGCTCGTATAGACCTATTTCACTTGGTACTATTGTGGCGACCTAGCGACATCTAGTGACAACTTGTAACAAAACAACTCGCCAGCGCCACCAGCATCAGACAGCGAACTAAACCTGACAGTGTGGTACATCGCGCTAACGAAGTTTCTTCAGTCGGTGGACTTATATACAACTTCCAACTTCATCCAAATGGACTTCGGTCCCCAGGCATAACACCCGCCTGGGGAGAGATCTCTCTATTGTCCTCTCTTCCTACATTGGTGACCCCGACGTGATCGTCCTCCTACCCCGACGTGATTGTCTTACTACACTATCATTGCTAAGGTGCTGGACGGTCTGCTTGGTAAATACATGGCGACTCGCAAAGAACATCAAGATGCGCAGTTTGGGTTTATTTATTTATTTATTTATTTAATCTTTATTGCACAAAAACAAGTACAAATGGCGGACCTAATGCCTAATGGCATTCTCTACCAGTCGACCAAATAACCAATCAGAAATCGGAATCGGTTTCGGCCAGGACTACTGAAAGCGCAATACTCCGTTGAGGTGAGACGTATTCGATGACGAACGTAAAAAGAGCTCCGCTTTGCATACATTTTGTGTAGCATTTGACGCTCTCCTTATGTTTGTCGATTTATACTAGGCAAAATGTGTACTGAATCTTCCAAGTAATGTGGTTGTTCGAGTTCTCGTCGCTGAACTAGAACTTGTCACCATACTTTGAATTGCAATAAATAAAATAAAATCAACATTACTTTTATCACCACCTCATTTCAGCGATGACAAATGTGTTGACTTTATCAATTCTTTACATTTACTAATACAATCCGATTGACTAAATTTTATTTTCATTTTGGGAAGTTTCGATATGGTCATCATACAAAACAAATTCGATAAAACAAAAGTAAAGGTCACATCTCCCAAAACACATGAAAATGTTTTGGGTAGATGTATAAATGAACCTAATATCACGACACAAATAAATATTTTCTCCTGACATGTCGAGCTGTCGGACGTCTACCTTACGCGTCAAAAATACTAGTGCCAAAGATTAGCGCCACTAGTACTTATTAGTACGCTAGTCAATGAGTAAAACGGGCTATTTTAGTATGCGTCTGTCTTGGGAGTATAAAGTCACAGCAAGTACAGACACTTCATGGAAACCTGCCTCGGCGCCTAAAGCGAGTTGCGCGCCAGATTGGACGCTAAAGGTTTTTTTAAGGCATTGAGAAGGCAAACGAGCACACAGGCCACCTGATGGTAAGTGGAAACTGTGACCCATAGACATTCGCATTCACAAGACTGCAATCCTAAGACTCCAAATGCGTTGCCAACCCTGAGGACCAAGATGGAATGCCTCTATGCTAGTTATTTCACCGGCTGTCTTATCCACAAACCGGAACACAACAATGCGAACACTGCTGTTTGGCGGTAGATTAATGGATAAGATGGTGGTAGCGATCCGGAAGGACCCTGCACAAGGTCTACCACCCGCAAAAGGTCGCCGTACTTCTAAATACTCGTACGCTAAAATGCGGTGGCGTGGGAACGCGTATACTCGTAACGCATGACGTTCAATACTACACAGACTGAGAAAAGCCAATTAATACGTGTTTTTTAGACTTGTCTTACGCGTTTGATGGTGTGCTATGATATACTGTGGCAAAAGTTCGAACAGGATACCTTAGCCTGAAATCACTTCTGTCTTGAAATTATGATACCATATCCAAAAAAACATGTACGGTAGACAGGCTCCTTGTCGGGTTGAAGCGTGGGGCGAGGCCGGGTGGATATACCCCACCATAGCTCAACTTATATGTTAACTGAATACTACCGCAATCGCAACCGCATCTAATTCAGTTCATCCGTGTAAGAGCTACGGTGCCACAGATACACACACATAAAACTTATAACACCTTTTTGCATCGGGGGTTAAATATTAAGGGGAAAATAAAAGGGGCACTTTATACAGCACAATAAGTTCATAAAAATATTAGCGAAAGAAAAAGTGGCAGAGGGCGACTTATATAGTAGAAGTTCATATTCATTTATCAATTATTATTAATATTATTAATGCATTTATTTCAGAATAAAATTATAGATTATACAGAGAGAAAGAGGGAGAGTAACATTCAAACTTATTCTATATTAGTAAATATTTAACAAAAAAAAAACAATTATTTTATTTTATATTTTCTATGGCGACGGCCACCCAGTGACAACACAGGGCAGTCAGGCCGGTTAGCAATCATGCTTAGTATTGTCACACAAAATTAATCACTTCACGTAATTGTCATCACATGGCACAAAAGTTATAAAGATAGTGTCTTAGAAACTTATAATCTAGGTTAGTCCATGCGATACCCTACAAGGGCGCTACAATTATACTGAAGAAGAATAATTTTATTATAATGCGCGGCATGTAAGTAAAAACTGCGCAGAAGTCGATTATAGGGTCTCACCTGTGGTGAGAGCGGGGCGGGAGTCGCTTCTCACCTCCGCCACCCCGCGCACGCGTCGCTTTCGCCTGGGAGTACAGTCGAAACTACCTACCTGCGCAGTAGCGGCCATGTTGGTTTTTACTTACGTGCCGTGGATTAAGTAACTTTGAGCAAGTCATAGAGAAAGTAAAAGTATTGTATCAAGATGTCAAGAAACTAGCAAACACTTCACCAACTAGAGCATAAGAGATGATAATGATGATAAAAAAACTGGAAAATTAAAACTAATAAATACTAAGTGATAAAAAACGATCGGTTGTCAATACGGTTTTGACGCCATATGGAAATCTAGCTCTATTCTCGTATGACTTTTTACTTAATTTTTTCAAGCGAATTTTAACCTAAAAACAAACTAACTAATGCCATACACAAACTCAGTCAGTCAAAGTAATTCAGCGTTACCGCTGTAACTCGCACTCGACTCGCACGAGCGAGAAATGAAGTTAAATAATTAGCGCGCGGAGACGGCGCGATAGACAAACTGAGCAACCGGCGTAATTAGTTCCCTGAGTACACTTGACGCGAACCGATGGTTACACCGCACCGGGTCGTATCGACATTTTTAAGGAAAGAAAGAAATTGCACATTATTGATAAACAGTGGATTTTGAACCGTGGTCGTGGAATTATTTACAAATGTAGCGTGTCGTATTTGATTTGGTAGGATAATGTTTACTCATGTACCCTATTTTTAATCGGCGTCAGATTATGACCAAGAACGCTCCTTTGAATTCAGAATTCTCATTGCAAAGTGTGAATCGCTAAATTCAGATTGCAAGCTAACTCTTATTTTCAACCACCTAAGCACCTTTAAGACGTTACTAATAAAACTTTCAAGATGTGAATTACGATTTGCTTTAGTACATCACTTTAAGATAGTTTGACGGTGGTCTTTGTCGACTTTGCACTTTTACCATGAACTCTTTTACAGCTCATTTAACTGAGAAATAAGTAGACTTAATCCATAATATTATATGTCACTAACAATCGTAAAGTCAAATATATATATACATTCTGATGGCTGTATAGACATTAATGTCCTTGACTGTACATCATGTTTTTGAATTGCTATATTTAATCAAAAACGTTTAGTAGGTATACATTTTACAGCATCTATCCGTACCACAAACCCCTAAAACAGCCTTACGCTTCCATACATTATTTTATGCACGAATATTTCACCTTTACTATCATAAACATATTCTCGATGGCATTACGTTAATCCTCTGTCACTCAAATACTTAGATTTTTAAATATTTTGGATAAGGGATAATGACAAAGAAAAAAAAAAACGAGTTTTTTTGACATTTATCTTCGATGACACAAAATCAAGTTCTTCGAGGCTATCGTCATCGTAATCATGGCCATATTTACTGCCGTCGATAAAGCATCCGTCGCTTTCATACCTACATATTTGTCTGAGAGTGACCAATGCTTTAGCCACAGCTATAAAAGCAGTGCAACAATGTCACCGTCGCCGAGGCGCTAAGTTGCTTCCAGTCTACACTATGATACTGGCGTGAACGTGATTTACTCGAAAGAAGGAAGATGCGCACTCAAGGTACTTAATGTAAGTCTTCTTTTTCTCTTCTTGGTCTAAGTCGGTCCCTCACTGCTGAGGATCGTGACTCTGTCTGGCACTTCTCCCTGTCGGCTGCTTTGTGGAAAGTGTTACTCAGAGGGATGTCCATCTCAGTTGATATCTGGTCGCACCAGCATTTGGCTTCTTCCCCTTGGCCTGTCGCCATCCATTTTTCCCAATTTCTTTTTTTTCAATTTAAGTCTAAAAACTCTTAAAACCTACGTATTATCGTCACTCATTCGGTGTGACACGCGCCCCAGCATTCGTATTCAGGTTGCACATTACCCATACGTCGGTGCCGCGCAAATCGCTCGCTTTGCATACGCTCGTCGAATGCGGCGCTCGATGCGGCCCGCTGCATTTATCTCGCATTAATTATGCAATGAGTTCAATATACGTAACGGCAAGTTTTATCAATTTAGTCGGAATATTATTATATAATTTTAACACGTTTTCGCGTCGCATTGATACCTAAGCGCCATCTCAGTTTATTTCTAACGAAAAAGGTATACGGCCGCACATGCCAAGTCAAGGGAAGCCTGAAGCTTAAAGATATAATAATCTCAGATTGTAAATAGTCACAAGTTCCAAGACATTACGTCAATTTTGATGGTTTTTCTAAGAGATGAGTGTAATCACAATGTTAACTCCCAACCTCTCCACTGGCAGAACTGTCCCACTGGACATTAGCCATACATCAACCAAATGAACTTGAGGACTTAATGACAATATTTTTGGAATTTTAAAGTACTGCAGTTCTAAAAATTATGATGGTGATGAAATTCATATATCCCTCATCATGGACGAAGGGCTCTGAGAAGGAAACTCCATTTCGCTTAATCTTGGGCAATAACTTCCAACCTGTCCCACGTCTGTCCAACGAGAGCAGCCTCTTTTTCAACAGAGTGCCTCCAGCTGTTTCGAGGGCATCCCTGAGAATGCTATGTCAAGACTTGTTTGGAGAGGTGGTTATCAAGCCGCCATAGAACGTGTCCAATCCAATGCCATTTCCTCAGCAAGATATCGTAAGCCAAATGTTTCAGTGGTGCTAGGCAAGTTGCATACGACACTCGCTAGCGATTATGTTTCAATTGAAAAATATATGGAACTGACGAAAGTGTCACGTTACTATCTCGGTGGCTTACGTCAATTCCATACATTTATCAATCGAAACATAATCGCTAACGATTGTCGAATGCAACTTGTCTAGCACGACTGATTAGTCAGCTCCTACAGACTATATATAGCATTCTAGTTTTTGGTCAACTGAACAGATCCCCAGAATACGACGCAAATACTTATCTTTCCATCGCAAACATCTCCTTTCTGATGATCCATGTCTCTCAATCATATAGAATAACTGACTTGACGATGGAATTGAAAATGTATATATTATATTTTGTACGACGAGTTAGTACCGACGATACCAAAATAGGTTTCAACTGTGTACGCGGCAGGAGCTTTGTTATATACATACTTTTAAAATCATTGTGTACTCGGCTTGAAAGCTTAGCTATTACTGTATAATATCGCCACGTATCATTATCTACTGAATGATTTTTTTGGCACAGAAATAACTGCCTGATAGATCTAAGGCCTATTGACAACCGAAATATCAAGACAGCGAAAACGCTGCCATACCGAGAGTATACGTCACGCCACTACATAACATCACGCCTTCATTTCCAGAGTGGGGTAGGCAGGGCTACAGAAATACCAACAACTTTAAAAATACTTCTTGATAATTCTCTAACCACATTTTGCACAAACAGCAAAGATGTTTACCAGTGCATTAGAGGCAGGTTGCAAGCCCATCGCTTAACAATACTACAAGCCTTTATTTCCATAGTCCACGAAGCCTTTATTTCCATAGTCCACGACATCCACGAGAAGACATGTCATGCAGTGGTACTATTGTAACCCGGCAACCACATGGAAAGTATACAATTGAGTTCATTATGGGATAATAGAAGTATAAAGTGCTCATATCCGAGTAGATAATGCAATAAAATGAAACACATAATGAACCCGAGCGAGAACCCTCATGAAGTTTCCGTGAACCACAGAACTTGAGACGCGGATAGGTATCACAGAACTATTCCCTATGCACCGTAACGAAATTAGCCGCACGCCGACTTACGACGTGTTTCTACTTCACGGCGTAGAAATTTAATTTTAACTTGGAGTTTAATATTCATGTTGAACTTGTCGGGAAATGGGATATTGCTGTAAGCATAATGACAGGGTTTTGTGATGTAGCATCAGATCTGTAACTAAAATTATGAATGTTAAATAATATCTTCAATTGAAACATTTTATGTAAATCAAAATGATGTCTCCTTGATTTTTGCTAGTGTTTCTCGGTTCTAAGAATATATTATTTGGACAAATGTCATGAAGTCATCTATATAGTTATCAGAATTTTATGTGTTAAAGCTTGAATATTCGTTTTAGTTCATGACAATCAAAAAAATAAGTCTGAAACATATCTCAATTAAAGAACAAAAACAGTAACTAAATGCTAAATTTTCATAATAATGTTCATCTTAATTTACATAGAATAAGAGACAGTTTCCCTCAAAAAATATGTAAATAATTCATTGCATATTAAAATGAATTTGTTTTGAGTTACTTAAGTAAATTCTGAGTATTTTAACGAACTTGAATACTAAAGTAACTTATCACACGCCTCGTCAGGCTACCGAAGAACTGTCTGATATAATAAAAATTAAGTTGCAAAAGTTAGTTTTTCAGGAGAAATATTTCAAGTATAATTTTTAAGGCTTTTTTTCTGGATACCCTCGTTATTGTCAAATAATTTGAGTTAATTGACAGCTCATTTATGATTATTTGACTAAATGCGGCGTGCAGTTTTACTGAAAGTTACTTTAAAAGTAAATGATTATAAGAAGCCACAGTAAAAAAAAGCATAAAGAGGGCAGACTATTCTTCTTTGTCTCCACATGTACTGTTTTTGTATTATTTTAACTCGGCCGCCATCAATCTTAAGTAAATAAGAGCTACTTATATAAAACGATAGCAATAGATGTAAAATCATACATACATAACGTCACGCCTTCATTCCCAGAGTGGGGTAGGCAGAGCTACAGAACACCAACAACTCTAAACTTGTTGATATTTTATTACCACATTTTGCTCAATTAGGCTGAGATACCAGTGTATTTAGTGACGTGTTACAAGCCCATTGCCTTATATTACTACAAACCTATATTCCCTTACATAGTCGCCTCTTACGACATTCACGGGAAGACGTTGAGTTGTATTATTCTAACCCGGCATCCTCACGGACAGTTAAGAATAATGCCCAAGGCCATCTAAAATCTTATGATAACAATCTCAAAACTGCAAATTCATATATATATTTTTTCATTTACGAACATGTAAAATATTCAGCTGAAAATAATAAATATCCTATTGAACAATCGTCCACAACACGAGTAGATTATGACGGTGTATCAGGAACAATTCGGAAGTGAGATAAAGGCAAACGAGTGAACAAACAACATAAGCCGCCCATCAGCCTCGACGTGGAGGATAAGGGAGAGGGTACAGGAATGAGAAAAGCGGGCAATATTTACGAATAAGATTTTATTATCACGGGTAATGAAGGGCGACAATTTTTTCGTAATTTATTGAGTTTTATTTATTCTTGTACCGTATCTAAAAACGATAAAAACCGTGCAAGAACAAGTGTCAGATTATGCTATGTGTAGGGTTCCAAAGCCGTTACTACAAAAACAAAAAACTGTATCATATGAACAACAAGTATGAACTAATTTCCTATTTAAATTTATTTGGTGATGTGTTAGGTGATTTTTAGTAGGTATAAATACTTTAGCCGCCTGTAGCTCAGGAACCAATCAAATCTTCTTAGTCGTGATAGTTTTCATTTTCAGTTAACCCTTTATAAGGCAAAGGGATTATTCTTCCCACCTAACTTTTGGGTGTTTTTTTCTAAAACTATTGATCTGATCGGTTTTTATCTATGGCAACATTATTCGTGGACACCCCCTTAACATTATAGGTAAAGGTCTTTTGAAAGCTCGTCATATGTTTTTTTTAGTCTGTGACAGCGAGTTGAAAGCAAGTGAATTTCGACACCTGTTGATAAATCTTTATGAATCTTCAATTTTCAGGACTGTTACAAGGTATGTTGTTGTTATTTTTATTTTGTAATGTCTATTTTACTTGTATTCAGTGAAATTTTTAATTTAGGATTGGACAGTTTTTTTTTAAATGCTTTTTTTGTGGTGGTAAGTATATTCCCTCTGCCTGTGTGGAGCATTATGGATGGTGGTAAAGATATTCCCTATGCCTGTGAGTGTGCATGTCATGCATGTTTTTTTTTTTTTTCAGGATATTTTCAAAATGAGTAGAAGGAGTAGAAGAATACTCAATGAATTAGAGATAATAAATGGATTGGAAGAGATTTTTGGCCTCCCCGACGATCCCAATGTGTCGGATGACAATTTAGAGTCTGATGAAGACGAGGTTTACTACAGTACCGCGAAACTTCAAAGAGTTCTTGAAAACTATGACGAGCCAAGTGATAATCCTATGGCACCAACACCCGATCCGCCTAGTAGCCCAATACTTCATGAAATCCAGCCTAGCAGTTTCTCGCCTATTCAGTTCCCAAGTAGTCCAGTATCCCAACCATCACACCGTGATCATCCTATGCGGGCAACAAGAGTTGAAGTTCAACCTAGTACATCGGGTACTCAGCAGACCTCACAGCCAAGGACAAGATCCCCAGTTAATGTTTACGATGACTCGGAAACCGAAGACTCGGACGGCGATGAAGAAACTTGGAAAAAAAGTAAGTGGACAACATATCGGCCAACGCCTAGCATATACGACGAAGTTCCAATGATGCCTCAACCAATGTTTACAAGCCGAATAAGACCAGTAACATTGTTTGAAAAAATCTTTACTGACGAGGTCTTTGAGTCCATCTCATTTCAAACAAACTTATTTGCCGAGCAAAACAAAATTGAAGGATGGACAGAATTAGATATAAAAGAATTAAAAGCTTTTATAGGTATTAACACCATGCTTCGCTTCATTTCATAGGGAGTAGAATAATGTACTGAAGCAGTGCAGAGCCAGGCAGGCAGAGGGAATATTCTTACCTCCATGTTTTTTTTAATTTTTTTGTTTTTTTTTTTTTATATTGTGAAAAAGAATAAAAAAACGAATCTAGAAATATAAATGGTTTTATTGTATCACTCCTAGATGCTTATGCCTTATAAAGGGTTAACCAGTTTTTTGGTTAAGCTATGTCAAATACAAAACCAGAGCGAATGTCAACTTTGCCTCATAGATACTTAGGTCTATTTTGCGCTTTCATTGCCATGACATTTTTTAGATTTTTTACTTGTACTTTTGTAAGGACACGTATCTAACTCTAGCGAATATACACTTTCCGATTTCAATATTTTCCTAAACTTAGTACAAATCATAAAAAAAAAAAAATTATATGACTTAGCATATATGTACCTACATTTACTTTTGTTTGTTTTTCATTTTTTTTTAGTTATCATATGTCTGTATGTACTTTTCTTGAAAAAAAAAAATTTATTTTATCTTATAATTATGTGAGTGAGTGTGTGTGTGTAATCAATCATTCGATACCATCATATCAAACAATAAAATTGCTTTGTTTTACTTCTATTGAGATGAATTAAAATGTCTATGGATCTCAGATCCCACTTACCGTTAGGTGGTGGTAGGAGTTCTTTTGCATTCTTTGTGCTTTTTAAAAAAAGAACAGAAAAATGTAACAAAATCTTTCGGTCTATTTCAAAAAACACGTGAGACGTGATAGTACGTTGTTGCCGAGGATGGAAAGTACGCGATTTATGGATTTGTCATATCATGAGACTGTAGTGTTCAAGTCCATAAATTTTTATTGCACATTCTGCCGAGGTAGACATAGTGATTTATTAACTACTGCGAGGAAAAAACACATTATTTTTACTAATTATTTATGTAGTATGACATAGGTCAATAATATTTTTATTTTGTTTCAAAATGGCCTCTCATAAAGGTGATGTTTTCAGACCCCAAACCAGACCAATAATTTACAAAAATGAATATTATCACCCGCTGCGTCTCTCACCAAGCCCCACCCCCGCTTGTAAGACAATAAATGAGTGGCAATCGCACGGGCATTACTACAATTGAGTGAACTTCGGCGCTTACGCGGCGCTGCGTTGGCGTGTGCGACGTCCCTTAGCTGACTAATCGCAGGTGTTCGTGTGGAAGCGACCTTAGAGGCTTTGGACACATTGCGGGGTTTTAGGCCGAATTTGAATTGATGCCTGTAGGAGTAGAGATGGGGTTATTTGAAATGTAGAGATTGTTAATGGAACCCTAGGAAGGTAAGTAGGTAATTATGGATTTTGAAAAGTAAGTGTGCTGGATTTTTCTAAAATAAAGGTGGAAGATGTCTCTTGGTACTGCATTACAGCCCATCCGCAAAACCTATTATGATGGTTTACAGATAGTGCAAGTTCCTGGGATGGACTGGAGCTTTATTTGCACTCAGTCCTTTTAGGTCATTGTTTTTGACGTTGGAACCTCATTGTGCTGTTTTCACAGTCATTAATACCACCTTTGTATTACTATACATTCATACATAATAATTTTTATTTTAATCTTTGATCATTTCATGAAGCTTTAGCTGACCTTATATTTGAATTTATTTTTATTTATTATTTTATTTGTTTCATTCTATTCATGTGTAAAAAGACCCTGACAACGTGGCTTTTTTACTGACTTCCACTGCAATGCTTATTATAAGAGACTCGTAATTTTATATTTTAAAGCAATTAACTCGACTAGATTTCCACCACACAACACCAAAACTACCAGGTGTCCATAAACAACGAAAGGAAAAAGAATTAAAAGCGTCAAGCATAAAAAGGCATTGTTGGGCAAAAAATGGGAAATTCCATACAACCCACGTTACACTGACAGACGGACGGACAGATTAGCCGCGGGTATGACGGACCGGGGAACTCCGTGCTATATTACTTTAATCTCGGGCGTGGCGGGGGGCGCGATGAGCTCGTCGATGTAGCATAACAAGAATATTAAAGATTTTAAACACAATTATTGAAAAGGACTTTGTTATTCGAAAAACAATTTTGAGCCCACATAAATTAGTAAAACAACGGTTCAAAACTTTGCCAGAATTTTTCAAGAAAAACTTGTTAGTAAGAAAAAACTAGACTCCGCTTGTGTAAAAAAAGCATACCCTACGTTACTCTGTGATAATATAGCATTCTAATGATGAAGAATTTTCATCAGGATACATATGTGACGTTGTATGTTTGTAACAAATGAACTCGAATACAACTGGACTGGGGGGTTATCATGATATAACAATGCAGGGCCTCTATTCAGGTGCGTTAAAACGATATCGTGTTTGACACGTTTAAGAATCGTTTACGTCACAGTCGCTATTATTGTAAATGACATAAGAGTTATCAAAACGTTGACAATACGGAAACAGGTCAAAAACGATATCGTTATTACCTTGTAGAATTCCAGCCCAGTTCTGTTTACGCTCAGAGAAAAATAAAGTGCTATATAACTGTCATAGCTCTGTCCTTTTCCTGATGAAATATTTTTTAATTGTTGCTCAGGAGAAGATGCCGAGTTAATAATTATTCCGCAATAATTATAATATTGTTCTGAAACTGTTCCCTCCGGTGTTGGTACTTACATGAGATGGGATGTAAGATACAATTGCCATCTATTCACTAATATTTACCTTCACATAAGAATATATACTGACTAATCAACTCTCTCGTTTATTACAAGTTCAAGTTTTTAGACAACATCCACAATTACACCTAGTCTAATCGACTTAATTCGACCCAAAAGTCTTTATAAAAGCTATTGCACAGTATTAGGTACACGTTTCGTATACCTTGATATGTTACCCTAAATACACCTGCATTACTAGACAGCCCTATCTCTCCCTAAATACAGATGCAAAGAGCTCTAATACACATAGTGTCAAAGTTTGTATGTTCAGCATTAAGCAAGTACTGCACGTTTGCGTTGCAGAGTCGACTCGCTTGCAATAAAACTTGCAGGCGACGGATGCAACGGTAGTGCAATGCATAGGAAAATGGCGAGATTTAAGATATTTTAATGCCAACACTGAAGACTAAGAGACTTTAAACCACAGTGCAAACACTATGCTTCGAGGTCCTACCATCCAATATAATAATATTAATAAATCCCTGTCAAAAAATCCTTCGGAAGCAAGCTTTTGTTTACGAAGTCATTATCTGGTTTTTAAGATTAAACTAACACGCGGTATGTCTACGTTAAGTATAGCGGAGATCCCATCGCCACCTTTTTTTTTTTTTTTTATGGCATTGAGATGGCATACGAGCACACAATTACCTGATGGTAAGTGGAGACTCACCGTGTGACCCATAGACATTCGCATTCACAAGACTGCAATCCTAAGACTGCAAATGCGTTGCCAACCCTAAGGACTAAGATAGAATGCCTCTATGCTAGTTTTTTCACCGGCTGTCTTATCCCCAAACCGGAACACAACAGTGCGAACACTACTGTTTGGCGGTAGGTTAATGGATAAGATGGTGGTAGCGATCCGGACGGACCATGCATAAGGTCCTACCACCCGCAAGCCGACCTACCTTCCGACTCCATCATCAGATCAGATCACCATACCATATGTAAACCCGATGACGATGCAATATTGTCATCGGGTTACATAATAGGTTTAAAATTCCAACATTCCAATAACGAGACCTGTTCAGAATTGCCTTGTAAATTTTGAAATGGACAACATACGAACTGGGGGGTTATTATGACACAACTATGCAGTTCTGTTTACGCCCAGAGAAAAGGACCGAGCTATATAACTACCATAGTTAGCTAGCATGGTAAGCGTAAAGGACAGCCTTTATGCTCACGGTAAAATGATCTGCAAAGCTAGTTCATAATAACCCCCCAGGGCTGGGATTCTACACAGTAATAATAATAACGATATCGTCTTTGACATCTTTCCGTATTAACAAAGTTTTGATAACTCTTATGTTATTTACAATAATGGCGTTTGTGATATAAACGATTCTAAAACACGTCAAACGTGATATAGTTATAACGCAGTAGAATAGAGGCCCCGCGCAAGTTAAATAAAAGCTAAGGGAAGGATATCGACACTAACATCACTGAAAAATAGCTTTTTATTCATTTTTATTTTATCAAGGGTGTATGCGTTTTATTTTATTTGGTAATTTTTTTTACCGCTAAAATTCAAGTAGTTTACTTAGTGAGGCACTGTCGGTTCTGGCTGAAAATCAGCGCTATTAGGTGTCTGACACCTCTGTATTTTGCTGAGCCTGGGTCCGTTTCACTACCGACACACATTTTTTATACGTGTGTCATGTGTGTGTGTCTTATGGTTAGTGAATAATGTATTTCTTCTTTTTCTTCTTCACTGTTCATAATTTGGCAATATTCGTGCATTTTGAACAGTAAATACTTTTTTGTACGAATCACCAATGAAATCCCTTCAATAGGGTACATGCATTTTTTTTTCGCGCTCTCTGGAAAGTGCTATGAAAGATCTGCCCTCCTATGCCAATAAGCAGTATCTTCAACTCAATTGCCAAAGCAGATTGAATCCTATATGGCTAGTAATAAGGTTGCATTTGCGACAAGAGTTTTGTCCGAGATACTGCGTTTTGTGTTAGCAGGGCAGAGATAGGAATAACTGTACGAGTATACGCGAAATAATTGTCGTGTAATTTTTTCATAAGACATGAAGCTTTAATAAGTCATAGTTCAGACCCCGCGAAACACTATACAAAATCGACGACAAGAATGACGTCACAGCGGTTGTTCTATGATTAAATAAGGACTTTATAAAGAAATTTGCATATATTTCGTAAATTACAATAATTCAATTCGTCAATATTGACTTAAACATATTTAAGTCAATATTGGTGCCAAAATGAGGATGCCGAAAAAACAATGTAAATATTAATAGAAGTTTCAATTTTTCAACAAGTTATGATTCTATATCAAATCTTAATAAACGGGACAATAATTTAGTGTATAGTGTTTTATATGCTTTTTTTACATTTTCTCCTAAATCGTATTAATGAAACTCAATTCTGATTTTCATACATGTTCTCTTTTGACGGGTATTCCTAGACCAAGCCAAATAAGCAAAACTGTGCAGAACGCGTCTGTCTATGGTTGAGCGCGGCAACTTCGGCCGCGCGTCGCACCTCCCTAATTGAGCAAATATAGGTTGAAAGTGCCCAACTCCACGCAAATTATGACTCCATGATGTTTCAGGATATAGCGTTGTTTCGGGCTGTTGAGAACAATATTGCCAGCCACAAACTAGGACGTAAAAGGTTGCGTGCGAATTACATTTTGATTTTATTTGTTTCATTTTATTTTTCTTACTTATTTTTTTCATCAACAAGTTTAAAGTTGATGGTATTTCTGTAGCTCTGCCTACCCCACTCTGGGAATGAAGGCGTGATGTTATGTATGTATGTATGTACTTATTTTTTTTTTGCTTAAGTAATTACGTATGTGTAACCTTCCGTGGATTCACCTCATGGTTCCAAAGGAAAACCAGTGCTGTGAAATGCCAGCATTATTATGAGTTTGGACCTAAATTCTTCTTGTGCGTATTTTTCTGTTCTTTGATGTTTGTCACGAATAAATGTGTTTCTTTCTTTCTTTTATTGGTGAGAAGTACTTAATATGAGTAAGTATTACAACCAGGGATCCAGGATTTTATAAAAGCTAACCTAACCTAACCTAACCTGCAAAAAACATACAACATTGATTTGGCAAATGAAAAATTTAGGAAATTAAACATTTGAGCAAACATATTTTGGCCATACGGTAGTCTCCCTTTTTATTGTCCTGCTCTACCTAGTATATTACGAAAGAGATGAAAACAGCAGAGAAATACTAGCCTTATCGATGGTAATAATCACCTATCAAATGGATTCTAGTTATTGTCATTTGTGTTGCAGTCACAGTTGCTTATTTATCGTAATGATTTGCGATTTGTCATCCAAAACTTGAACAGAAAAGATCGCAATACCCTGTTATTCTTTTCGCAATTCTATGATAATGACTATGAATAGTCATGTTTTCCTTGTTGTTATTTATTCATAATCTATTTACAACGAACGCGAGTCGGAAGTAGAATAAAATGGGTAAACTGTGTAGCTTCGTGACGTGCAAATTGAGATTCGTTCAAAACATGTTTAAATGTAAACACTTACCCTTACTGATAAACGTTGAATAAGCTATGAAAAGTTATACCAGGGCCTCTATTCGACTGCATTATAACGATATCGCGTTTGACATGTTTCAGAATCGTTTATGTCACGGTCGCCATTATAGTAAATGACATAAGAGAAATTTGACATAAAAAAAATTGAGATTCGTTCAAAACATGTTTAAATGTAAACACTTACCCTTACTGATAAACGTTGAATAAGCTATGAAAAGTTATACCAGAGCCTCTATTCGACTGCATTATAACGATATCGCGTTTGACATGTTTCAGAATCGTTTATGTCACGGTCGCCATTATAGTAAATGACATAAGAGTTATGAAAACGTTGACAATACGGAAACACGTCAAATACGATGTCGTTATTACCGTGTAGAATCCCAGCCCTTGCTTTGTCCTTATCTGTCATTGCGACATTCAAAAGATAAGGACAAAGCTTAGTATGACTATTCCAAGCTTATTCAACGTTTATTAGTAAGGGGGTTATTTATAAGGAGCTGCACGCTTAAGTACCTTGTCGCTTTCAGGCATTTGACAGGCCAGTGCAGCATTTAAAATATGAATTTAAAGCGACCAAGTACTAAAATGTGCAGCTACTCATAAGATCAACCGCACAACCACAATAAGCAAAGGTCCTTAAATTATTTCAACATCGCATCAGCATGTCAACATCGTCGGTCACGTTGCAAAATTAACCTAAGTCCTCTCTAATTAAACGGCAGGTTACCACCATCCAGATATAATACTTAAGCATTCAGCCACACACCCGGCATAAACGCTATTAATACCCAGGTAGAACACGTTAAACTCTTTAATCCCACGTTTAAAATTCAAGCGGGAATCAGAAACAAATCCTGTTAAACTTCGCGAATGCGCCAATCGAAATGAATCCTTCACGCAACCCAACACGGCCCACGTCGAACGGCCGATTAACTTTGCAAATGCGTTTAAGTTTACAAGCGTTTTTAATAATGCACGGGATATGTAAATTCGGGTGAAGTTTTCCAATAAAAGTTGCAACGCTGTTCGAGTGCGCGGGCTCGAGTTGCAACCCTGCGCCACTAATTTCCCTCCTTAATTTTAAAGCAAACTATCTTTGCTTTAAAAGCGATTGAAATTTATTCTGAAACTTTGAGTTTTCTGAATTGATTTGTTTGTTCAATCGGAGTTGCACGGAAGGTTATTCATCATGGCCTTTCATATTGACTTGAACGAGTACGTTGTAGAATTTATCTCATTGCGTTACCGTTTCCTTATCTAATATTCAATACCATCCATTTAAAAGTAATGCTAAAATTAAACAAAGACATATTGTATTTAGAAAATGTGTCAGATCGCAAATTAACTTTATCAACAGTTAGTATGTTAAATAGCATATTCGCAAAACACGATATTCGCAAAACATGATATTCGCAAAACATGATATTCGCAAAAGACAATATTTGGGAACATCATATTCGCAAAACATGATAATTCTAAAACATCATTATTAACAAGACATCAATTAGACAGTGTCGACGGAGTTCCGCTGCCGCGGAGCTCCTGTTTCTGGGTGGTTCGACCCTCCGGGCCTGCTGTAATACTAACATAACCTAAACCGACGACACGGTGGCCTAGTTGGGAGTGACCCTGCCTCCGAAGCCAGCAGTCCTGGGTTCAAATCCCGGTAAAGGCAGATATTTGTGTAATGAGCGCGAATACTTGTTCCTGAGTCTTGGATGTTTTCTATGTATTTAAGTATGTATTTCTCTATATAAGTATGTTTATCGTTGTCTATGTAGTACCCATAGTCAAGCCTAGAGCTTAGTTAGGGACTAGATAATTTTGTGTAAGATTGTCCCCTGATATTTATTTATTTATTTACCTACCTACGACTCTATTACAAATATCATGTTTTGCGAATATCGCGTATTGCGAATAATTTTATCATGTTTTACTAATATCATGTTTTGCGAGGGTCTCTATTGACTGCCATAAAGTTAAAGTTTCGATTATTGTAGTCCAAACCGTTTTACATTATACATATTATTTGTCATAATGTTTTGAGTCATAATATTGAAGAGTATACATCGGAATGACAATTATTGCGGGTCATTCTGGTTGGAAGTCATACAATTCGTAGTCATACCAATTTATATCATAATAATTATACTTCATAATGTCTAAGGTAATAATAGTACTTGTAATACATGTCATGTTTTTAGGTCAAAACTTGTTAGTCATTACAGTATAACACATACAACTTGAAGTAACTAACGTTAAAAAGGGTGACTGTTACAGAGTATAAACTGTGCCTGCATACTAATATAATACGATAAATAAAGTGGGTAGGATGCATTGCCGCGTGAACGTACCTGCAGCATTATATTTTTTGTTTTATTTATCCACACATAATAATAGCTTTTTGCCAATAAAAAAATTGGTACAAAGTCCATACATGCTATTGTCTCTAGGTTTAAACAAAACACATAACATGTATGATGTGACAGGGTCGACAGAGCTCCGCTTCGCGGAGCTCCTATTTCTGGATAGTTAAGGCCTTCGGCCTTGACGCAATACTAACCTAACCTAACCTATTGATCTAGATTTATCGTCTATAGTGGGGTTTTTTGATTTGGCGATACCCCCACCACTCCGCTACCACTTCAACTCCTTTTAATGATTTCAATTATAGAGTTATGAACTTATGAATATTAAAACCAATATGAAGGTAAGTATGTTGAGTTGAAGTGTATTTGTCAATCAACAATAATTTATTTTTCTTTAAATTATGGTCTTTACTACTTACAGAACATGAAAAAGCTGTAATTAACATTTGGTAGAAAAACGGTATGAATTAAAATAATTGATACTGTAAAAAGTATGTCCTAAAATATTTCTGACTCATTTTAAAAATCCCTTTGAATGTTATAGGGTTTTAGGTTATGACTTTTGTATACATTATGGATACATAACATTCGAATTACAAAGCGTTATGACATAAAAAAATTATGACTTCCGATAGTTATGAACACAAATGATATGGGTACAAATGTCTGACTTTCAATAATCGAAACAATAAATGTATGGCAGTCAAAGGGATCCCGTTTTGCGAATATCATGTTTTGCTAATAATAATATTATCATGTTTTGCGAATATCATGTTTTGCTAATATCATGTTTTGCGAATATGATATTCCGCGAAGTATGGCTTATCAGCACCGGTCACAGAAGTGACATAAGCTGCAAACGCACGGAGAGCTGCCCCTTATTTCTCCATTTTGACAATGACACAGACAGTTGACAATTCAGTGTACATTGCAAAGTTATCACGCTGATACATGACTGGGTTTCATATAAGCAGCGCCATGTACACATGTATGTGGTGAAATAGGGAGCTGGTAGCGGTAACAGCACGGAGGTAATTTAATCTGTTATCTTTGAATTGGTGTAAAAGAGGTTACAATTAAACCGGTCAAGATAAAGAGTTGACCTTTACTCAAAACACCGTGCTGACGCTTGAATTCGTCTTCATCGTCATTGCTAAAATCCTTTAGGATTGCATGAAACGATCGAATTCTTCGTCTTCGTTCGTTTTCCTGGAAAATAATAACTTGTAGAAACCTTCACAACTAAACCAGCCTCATATTTCACCATCGTGACAATGACAGGGGACAAGTGACTGTTTCACACCACACATACTTATATACACATAGTTTGAGTCAATCCTATACATTTGGTCAGGCACCTTGAACACTGCTTAATCCTTAAATTTCAAGCTACAATTTAACTTAAATACCAATTAAAATACAATCAAAATAAACTAATTTTCATAATCAACAGTTGTCTGACCCAATTTTCATAATTTTTTGCACCTATTTATTATTTCGCAGGCACGTCGCGTTCGCTAAGCTACGCCATTTGTTGCCACCAATGAGGCGAGTTCTCTTTTATTTTCCCTAAATTCCGGCAATTAGTCAACTCAAATCTTATGCAAATGACTTGTTAATTACGAAGTTCCCTTGGTAATTCCTCTGAAAGGCTTCGCAGCGTGTTGTTTCTTTGTGTGCTTGATGCAAAGAAGTTAGCTGTATCATTTGTTAAAGATTTCCTCTATTCTATTCGGTAAAACCATATTGCTTTTTACATGTTTTTTTTTTATATTATGACATTTATGACTTAAATTATTGTTAATAATCCTATATAATTAAAAAGGAAACAATTACGTTGAGTATTTAGAATAATATAAATGTATGCAAAATACTAAAAAATGCTCTTTAACTCTCTTGTTAATGTTCAGGTCCCATCAAGTCAGTGTCCTCGGCCTATTGATCTATAATACCTCAGGGATACGATAGATCATGGTCTAATATAATTTGGGTGATGAAAATGAATCACCATATTTGACAATTGGGATTTAATTCTTGGGAAAACGCCTAAAGAACAATACCGGAAAAATATAGCAATAATAAGCTGGAAGAAGATTTCATTACCACAAGCAATAATAAAATACCTAATCAGAAAACACCGGATTGACAAGGGCAAAATTTTTACCAGTGCTAGTGTTTCATCAAATATCGACTGAGTTTATCGATAACTTTTTTCGTGACATATGGATTTTACATTTCTTGCATAAGTAAGTCGTACATACCTGTATCTTCTATATCTGAATTTATTGAGGAATTTTTAACCGACTTAACAAAAAGAATATTGTTGAACTGAATGAATTGTGATTCAATGTAATTTCAATGGTTGTTAAAAGTGACTTATGTCCAGAGTCATAGTTGCGTTAAGCATTAATAAAAGAGGCCATTAGTAAAAATAATGATGACAAAATTGCTTTTTATCGATGTCGATGAACTTAGTCGATATTTACTGAATCACTAGCATATTTTTGCCCCCGTCAATCCGGTGTTTGCAAATCAGACGCAAAAATTTCACAAAAGAGGTATAAACCATAGGCTATAAACCATTGCTATTGACATGTTGTGTTGTCAACGTTACGATATGTCTTATTTAATTGAGATACAGTAATGGCGGCCGAGTTAAAAACGATGTGATAACATGTGAAAAGCAATATTGTTTGAGTAGAATTGCCCCTACACTCATATTAAGATCTAGGTTTGTACAGTCAACAGCAAAAGAAACTGATGAAGTAGGGTCTCAAAATAGTATTACAATCAATTGAGTCAGATCTCACTGACTTATTTTAGTTTGGAGTAAGTAAATTACCACCTAATGAGTTATAAGTAAGTGATCACATTAATTACCGAGCGTTTAATTTGTTAAACGGATTATCTACAATAGCAATAGTCAGTAAGACTACCAAAGTATCATTATGTAACTGAATACAGGTTTTTGTTACTTCATGACCTCGCATAGATTAAGATCGATAGTAGGTCAGTTCTATCACTTAAGTAGAATAGTCAACAAGCGCACCCTGCACGTTGTCTACCACGCGCTCGCCGACTCTTTGCTGAGCTACGGATTGAGCTGCTATGGGCTTACCTTTAAAACGTATCTGGACCAAGTTAGACATTTACAAATAAGGATAATGAAAAAAACTAGGGATCAATATAGACATACCATAGATAAAAAAAAAAAAAAAAGTCCACCTCGGAATACAAGTCAAACGTTCGGCTAATGTCGGTTATATTCGCTAGACAAACACGCGAAACGACTATAACAGTTCCATAAACTATTGGCTCATTTAAAATTGGTCTTTCGTTTTTTTATACAAATTACAATTTGTGACTACACTCATCATTTCTCCGAAAAATAATTCTCATATTTTTTTTGTTTATGTTATTCATAATCAACGCAACTCCAGTGAATTTTACTAAAACCGTTCTGATTTTAGGACGTTTATAAAACAAACTTAACCTAACCTTATTTACCAGTTCGATATGTATTCAAAATAATAATTTTGATAAGTTCACGTCAAAGTAAGCTAACGAAATATCTAACTCGGAAGTGACTAACATTTGGCAGTCAATTATAGAGTGGTTAGTTAGGCGTCACAAGTTCGGCCGAGCTCGGGAAACTTCGGGCACATAGTAAACAAGCCCAGAAGGTCTGTTACTGCTACTATGTAGTTCACGCAGCGAATGCCCAAAAAGGGGTTGTAGAGTGCGTGAGAGACCCAAGCAATTACTTTAGAAACTAGCCGGAGAGAGAGGTAGAGGGAATCATAAAGAAGGTCCTTTAGGGTGTTTGATAAGATTTTGAAAATTATACACCACCATCCTATCCATTAACCACCCGCCAAGCAACAGTGTTCGCATTGTTGTGTTCCGGTGTGGGGATAAGACAACCGGTGAAATGACTAGCATAGAGGCATTCCATCTTAGTCCTCAGTATTGGCAACGCATTTGAGGTCTTAGGATTGTAGTCTTGAGAATTCAAATGTCTTTGGATCTCAGATTCCACTTACCATTAGGCGGCCTGAATGCTCGTGTGCCTTATCCTTAACATAACTTTCGAACTTCACGCCCAAGAAAAGTGTAACCCAACCGAGATTAGGGTAGGGACCAAATAGTTGGACCATAGTTAAGCGTAGTTAACCATACAAACAACGAAGACGTGAAAAGTTCCGCGGTGCTACGAAAAGTATCCTTACAATTGGATGGGTAATTTTCGTCACGCAACGAAAAACTAACATAGGAAATTTAATTGCGTGAGTTAGCGTGGGCAAAATTTTATTCCTGACTCACTACCTAATGCCTTACATGGCCTCTATGTGTAAGTGGGAACAACCCTGTCGTTCCGAACCTTCTGTAAATTGTTTACCTTAATACTCGGGCGTGCGCGCCCGCAGTTTGCAAGTGCTAAAGTTTGCACTTTGAGATTTTACATTAACGATTAATATGCTTCATATTAGAATTTTTAAGACGTTGTTGGTGTAATAAAATCTTGGAAGTTTGCATAAGTTTTGCAATTTTAATGTTAAAAAATCAAAGTGAGAGTTACCTAGGGATAGAACGGGCTATTGCTAAGGTAGGTAAAGATTAAAAATACATGACGGTCGGGGTTGCACTAAACAAGTGTACTCATTAGTGAAGGTACCTGTTAAAAAAACATGATATAAAAGATGTTTATGCAAAAATATACCAGTCTGGTGCTTCCCAAGACAAGCGCAACTAGAAACTCAACAGCCAATTCTTGAGGCTTGATTCTTTTTATTGTTATTCTTGCTAATAGATGCAATAGTGCCAATTTGCAAAATATGTTTGTGCTATGTTTTTATGCTAGTTAATTTTAAGAGCTGTCGTACACGGGAACACGATAATGCAAACCCTGTTTATTGGTGGTAGGTTAGTGAATTATCTAATCTTGTAGAGATAGGTCCTGTTGTACCATTTCAATTCTGTTGGATGTACAAGCCTAGAAAGCTTAGTTTGGGACAAGGTCCGTTTTTGAAAGAATATCCAATGTTTTTTTAATTACTTTGATAACTGAGCATTGTTATAAAAATCTTAAACAAACCAACTACGCAGTTAAAAACGATACCAAACCGCTCTCCATTTAAAAGGAAATGCCTTCTTGTTTAGAGTTTTACACTATTGCGAGATTTTTGAAGATTCGCAGATTTAATTTTGTAAACTTTCTCATGTATCGGTTTTGTATTCTGCCCTGCTAAGCCAAAAAGCAGTATGTCAAATAAGTCTCCTGTAGCAATCAAAACCTTATTACTAACAAGAGAAGATTGAATCTACTTTGGCAATTGAATCTGACATACTGTGTTTAAAGCTTAGGAGGGCAGTATTATATTACATATACTCATAAAAGTGTAATTGATATTTGACATGTTGTAACAATAGTGATAACTAGTTGTTTAAGATTGATACCCAACTATGGCGAAGCAATGAAGGAGGGTTATCATTTTATTAGTCCGTGTATGTTAGTTAGTATGTTTGTTTGTTCATTATGTTCCCTCGTAGCTCCTAGAATATCTATCATATTTTGACAAATGATGTGTCGATGGCTTCGTCTTAGTGTTCCACGTGTAAAAGGCTAGGTGACGTCATATTAAATCTACTATGGAGGATTTCACATGCATACAATACACGTGAAATATTATTTTTCCATTCATGGTCTCGAGTTTGGTATTAAATAAAAGGTTTTAATGTTTGGATTGTGATAAGGTAAGATTTAAAAGTATACACTGACAAAACGAATAGGTTGATTTTACCTATAATTAGGGTTGCTACAGGTCCTACTCGTGAGTTTACTCGAGTTAACCAAAACTTTGGCAAAATAACACGTGTTGAAAAGGTTGCATCAATCTTTTCATGTGTTATTTTTACAAAACTCACAGGTAGGTCCTAATATCGACCCTAATTACAGGTAAAATCAACCTATTCGTTTTTTCAGTATACTTAAGAGGTGACGTGATAGCAATAAATTCATTTCGTGGTCAAGTTTTGGTTTTCTATTTCAAACACTACTTACTTGATGTTTATGAAAAAAAAGTTCATTTCTGTTTTTGTCCAATAAATAAAGATAGAGCCACCTTCCTCACTTCCAGTTCTCCATGGTTATCATTGTTATATTATAATTTCCAGCGATCAATTCCGGGTAATGCGTCCGTCCGGCTTGACACGGGTTAATCCGGGCTGACCTTACGTATGTAATATAAATAATTATTTATACTTTACCTACATTGTGTTTCTTTATTCAAGGCAAATGTTATTTTAACACACGGTGAGTATTTGCAGCGCGTGTTCAGCGATTTGGTCGTGATACAGTAGAGATTAATCACAAATCGTGTATACTTAGTTCAGGAAATATGATTTGGCCGTCTGTTATCTACTTTGCGATATTTTTTCTACATAATAACTACAATGTGAAACAAGTATCAAAACCTTTAAACGACAAAGTTTGGCTTTTGTTTGATATTAACAAAAAAGATCTTAGTGAACATTATAGATGGCCAAATCATATTTCATCAACACATTTACATACATTTGTAGTGAATAGTTTATAACTACGGAGCAGGATGAGTTCAAAACTAAGCGGATGAATGAGTTCAAAACTAATTACTACTCTGTAACAATGGCTTGAATATATTCGTATGGCGATAGAATACTAATTCTTATTGCTCGTTTATTTTTATAGTAAATAAATATCAGGGGACAATCTCACACAAATTGACCTCGTCCCTAACTAAGCTCTAGGTTTGTACTATTGGTACTGGACAACGATGTACATACATACATACTATCACGCCTTCAATCCCAGAGTGGGGTAGGCAGAGCTAAAGAAATACCAACAACTACAAAAAGAGTTGTTGGTAATTCTGTAACCACATTTTGCACAAACAGGCTAAGATGTTTACCAGTGACAGGTTGCAAACCCATCGCCTAACAGTATTAGAAGCCCTCATTCCCTTAGTCGCCTCTTACGACATCCACGGGAAGACATGGAATGGCACTATTCTAACCCGGCAACCACACGGGCAATTTTTAATAAATGGTTCTTTTAGCACTGAACTGAGGCACATCTAAAGTAATAAATACTACACATGCATGGTTGTCTCGCACGTTAGCACGTCGGGTGCACCTCGGTCCATCTTCCCGAGTTGTTTTCCTCTCAGTTATTACACTGGCCGTCGGCGTCTTGACAAGGGTAAATCCCTTTTCTTCATATTCCGTCCAAACGCCTGTCGGTTTTTATGTGTCCTCACAAATAAATACATGTGGAACGTGCCAAATGTGGACAGTATTTACTGACAGTTGCTCAAAAAACGTTTAGACGCGTGACGCAGGGTGTAATATCATTTATCGTGACGCGGGGAGGCTTTTTGTTTTGTTTATTACGAACGAAATACAATGTACGGTGGTACATATAAATAAATCTGGATAAAGTCTTGCTTATGTGCCAGAACTGTGGCCCTATTCCACTCGGTATGTTACAGTTTTCTTTCTAACTCGGCTGCCATTACTGCCAATAAGAGCTATTAAAGCTATAGTAATGTTGACTACGTATAGGTTCGATATCATGTCAAAAGTATTGCTTCCATAAAATTATATAAATTATTGGTTAGAAAATTAAACTTTAACCATATTGTATACGAAAGAGGTTTCTTTAATTATTAGAGAACTCTATCTATAGACAAGCTATACTGGTCTTGAAGCTAAAGGTATTTTTAGTACCTCACACTTGTTCTGTAGACATGTTGGCAAAAGTAAGTTCACAATGTCGAAACAAAGTTCGTTGAAAATGTGCCGTTGAAAATGAATAAAATCCGATTGATAAATGTCCGGCTTTTACATTTGGTTTGTTCTTTAACTGTTGGTTTATTTTATTTACTGATGATAAAATCTATAAGGAACACCATAAAGAAAAGGTGTTTTACGTAATGTTAGTTGCCTGGATGCTTGCTGTGAATAATAATTCATAATTATGTTATGTTTACAATTTTTTAACAAAATTAAGAATGTACCGTTTCACGGGTATGGCTTGTTCGGCTCACTTTCCCGAAATGTGCATTTTCTCTAAACGTGCACTTCTTAAGAAGGATCACTTTCTCGGATAGTACGCTGTCTCTAAAAGTGCACTTTCCAATGGATACGCTTTTTTAAAAAGTGCATTTTCTTATATAGAACACATTCTCAGAAGATACATTTTCTCAGAAGGTGCACTTTCTCAAATTATGTCTACTATAACAAATCTCTAAATTTCAAAAATAATCAGCCAGTATAGTACCAGAGTTAAAACAAAAATAAAACTTGACACTTTTTTACGTTTCGTGAATTTAATTCGTCTATTCCATATTCCAAAGTAAGTATAAAGAACTAAGGTTTAAAATAAAAGTGTGTTTTGTGTGATTTGAGTCCTTTTATTACTAAGCAACTTAATCCCCAGGTGTTATTTTAATAATGTCACAATAATATTTAATACTAGTTCCCGTAGCAGCATGCTCGGCCCATAGGACAAAACATTTTCAAAGGTCTCAATAATTTTGCCCTTGTATATTATACAAATTAAGAAAAGCAAATTTTATAGAAATTAAAATCTTTTGTGCGTGTCCTAAACCAATATAAACAGGGCTCTTTCTTATTTATGTATTAATTTAAAAACATTGATTTACACTGGAATCTAACTTGAGCATAATTTCGATCCACAAACCCAAGAAAGAGCTACCAATTGCAATTAGAAAACTACTCAAGTCTGACTTATCACGACTAAAAGTGCAGCCTACTTATTGAACATCTACATCTTTATGTAATAATAGAGAACATACATGAAAATCAGAATTGAGTCTCATTGATACGATTTAGGAGAAAATATTGAAAAAACATAAAACGCAATACATTAAGTTTTGGCCCGTTTATTAAGATTTTGATTCTATATAAAGAATCAAAAATTATTAATGTTTTCAAACTTCTTTTCATTTTATTTACGTAATATTTTAATTCAACGATATTGGCTTAAACATAGTAATAACGAATTAAATGCTCGATGATTATCTTTATAAGGTCCTTTTATTTTAAACATGGGTCAACAGCTGTGACGTTATTCCTGTCGTTGATTTTTTATACAGTGTTTTTGCAGGGGGTCTGAAAAATAACTTTTTAAAGCCTCACCTTATGAAAAATTACACGACAATGTTATTTCTCTCTTTCATAGCACTCTCAGAGAGCGTAGGAAAAAAAAATCATGTTCTCTATTATTGTCCTTATAACTTCTCATGGCATTAATACGGTGAAACTTAACTCGGAGGGTTATCTGTTGGCTGAAACGTTACCATACTCTTACAATTCGCGACTCCTCTGCATCGCTCAATATTATCGTTTTCTCTAGGTCCAAGAGTGCTGCTGGTCCCCACGCTTTTTTGCCGGAGGCCAAGATAAGCTTCATCTGCTGGGCCGGTGATCGCCACACAGGTTATATGCGTTTCTTGTCCCTAGAATTTAATAAAATAAATACATACATACATAACATCACGCCTGTATTCCCAGAGTGGGGTAGGCAGAGCTACAGAAATACCAACAACTCTAAAGACATGTTTTAATTCTGTAACCACATTTTGCACAAGTAGGCTGAGATGTTTGGCTTGTAGTATTATTAGGTGATGGGACGTGTCACTAATACACTACTTAGTAAACATCTCAGCCTACCTAAATCGCTATATGTATGCCTATCATATTTGAGGAGTTTCCTCAATTCCTTACGGATTCCCTCATCAGATACTTGGCGACGAATACCCTATCAAACCAAACAATAATTTTCAACATCGATCCCCAATTGACGGAAAATCACGTAACAAAAAAAAACAATAAAATACAGTCGAATTGAGGACCTCCTCCTTTTTTGAATTCGGTTAAAAATCAAATCAAATCGTGGAAGGCAATGTTACCTACATCTAACTTATTGTTACGAGTATATTGACTTAAAATTTGGTAAACTTAATCATTTCAAGTGGGCATCTTTGAAGGAGGCCTTTACGCAACCTGAGGGCCTTGCGTAATGGGTGAATTGCAAAAATATTGTACATAGTTAATGACCTAATTGTAAACAAAATATTTTTTCTTTGTGTTACGAAATTAGTCATAAAAAAAAACATTAAACATTGACATCAATTAGGCCCTAACTATGTACAATATTTTTGCAATTTACCCTAATGCACTTTAATAAATAAGATAACTGTAAATAAGTCATTTAGTATTAAAAGAAAGTAATTACTTTAGCAACTAAGATGTAAATGTAGCTTGTAGCTTGGTTACATAATATAGTATTTTTATTTTTATTTATTTTATTATTTTTATTTTTTTATTTTTTTTAAGGGCTTGTAGTATTGTTAGGCGATGGGCTTGCATCCTGTCATAAACTTCTTGGCCTGATTGTGCAAAATGTGGTTACAGAATTATCAACAAGTCTTTTTAGAGTTGTTGGTATTTCTGTAGCTCTGCCTACCCCACTCTGGGAATTAAGGTGTGATGTTATGTATGTATGTATTATGCAATTCCAATGACAGTACAATAGCATGGTACCATTATTGAGCTGGTATAATGATGGAAGAGAGATGGAATGTTTCCATAGGAACATCTCAATGCCTCAAAGTAAGAGTAGATCCGTAAAATTTAGAGTCATTTGATATTTTCTAATTGTGAATTTATTATTAGTGGTGAATCCAAGTAGTAAACAGTTCGTAGTTCGTTTATGTATTGCTTTACTAAATGTTTTTAGTTTCTATTGTTGCCTGTCGTCCATATTTTGTACTGTATTTGTCTATTGTTTGTTACATTTATTTTTACTCACTCGCCAATGGTTAACTGGAATAGCTCCTTAAATGAATAAGTTCGCCTTTGCACAACTTTTATTTCTGTAATTTCCATATTTGTGTACATATAAATATTGGGTGAACAACACAGTTGATCAACGTTGATGATGATCAACAATGTCCTCGCTCGCCGGGAGATCACTGGTCAAACTTGCATTGATCAACTCTGCCACTAGAGTTGCGAGCAACAAATGTTTATTTTACATGAATACGGGATATTAATACTTTAGAAGTACGGTTTGCAAAAAGTATGTATATAAAAGGAAAAGTATAGTATGTAAAATTGTAGTGTTATTATAATAAAATATAAAAAAACCGGTAAAGTGCGAGTTGGATTCGCGCACTGAGTGCTCTATATTTAGTTACAAAATTAGTATTTTTATGTAATAAGGTCCATTTTAATTGATGGTTCCAACGGAAGACCAGCGCTGGTTTTAATGCCAGTATAACGCTGAGTTAGAACTATTTCGTGACAACAGGTCTTTTGTCTATGTCAGTATTTTGTTCCTTTTTGGTTGTCTGTGGGTTGTCACGAATATTTTTTTCTTTCTTCTTTCTTTCTAATTAGTGTAAATTTAAATACAGATTATAAATTATATTTTACTAAATTTTGCAAAACTAAAAAAAATACAACTTTATTTTTTTTGGGTAATATGTTTAAATCAGGAAAATTTCAGAATTCATGGTTTATATACTACGAAAATAAGGGCCCCCCCTCCCAACGGTCATTTTTCGTACATTTTCGGCATACATCAAAATAAATCGCCAAAATTAACGCGCATCACTTCCGAACGTCTGCACCAAATTGTTTTATTTTTATGTTCTTTATAAATAGTCAGTACGAGGATTTTATGACAGAAAAAAATCATCAGGCAAGACGAATATGAGCAGCAGGGTTGAAGCCGCTGGCGCCCTGCTGGTTATAAAATAATCTCACCATCGCATTGGTGACGCTGTTACAGATGGCGGGCTGACAGTCTTCTCCACTCTGGAGGTTGGGTCCGCAAATCGGCCGCATCGGTTTGGCCAAAATCAACGCAACAAAATTGTAAAGCAAAAGATGTGTCGTAAGCATTTTTGATCATGGTTTGATTGAACTTCGCCTCAGCGGTGTACGTATCGGCTTCTGACAATTATGCTTTGATTAAATTGGTAGTGACTGTGAAATTGAAATCAAGCCGTAAAAACAAACCAAGCACAATTAATTGGATTTTTTGTCGATTTATTTAAATAAAACTTTGTTTTATTTTTTCTTCGATAACTAATTAGTCGTTGATAATGCTATTTTTAAACGGTGACCAAGTTCAGTGAAAATACTATGATATTGACACTATTTAAGTTATTAGTAATATACTGTGTGGCATGTCCCTCGATGGGGCGGGGGATGCCCAGACTCCGACCAACCAGATACTGGAGAATGTCCGCTCAACCTCAATCGCCAGGAAATGCCAGGAAACGACCATGTGCGCCATACCCACGACCATGGATAAACTGTATTCCGGCTTTTTATTGCTACAATGTAAAGAAAAACATGTTTTTTGCCTCGTATTTCACTATAGTGATTACAATGATTATCAATGTTATAATGGCTAATGCAACTAACTCTCGTAGTTAAAATTTTATTTCGAATCGTTATTTCCACTGCACGTTAATGCACTATCTGCAGTGTCGTGGCAATGTCAATGTTCGAGTGCAGCTCATTTTCAAAATTTTATCAACATCTTAAAGCTTATCTTATGACTAAATCAAATTTTAAATTAATCAAATTCAACATTAACCATGAGAAATATAATATAACTTTTCTCTTCTTTCGCTCTAAAATGACTCATAACAGCCATGTGTAGGTGGACTAAATCCCTGGGGACTAAAGAACTATTTCTTTTTAATTTTGTAAAAAGTTATGAATTTTGATGTCGTTGGAGTGCCCTGTCGTTGGAGGGCGGCGCAGGCTGGGACTGGGCATACAATCTCCGCCACCTCAGTTTTCGTTTCGGAAATGTTGTCTATGGACTATTTGTATTGTTTTAACCCCAAAAACAACCTTGATGCTGTCTCGTTCTGCATTACAGTTGAGACTTTAAATTACAGCGCTATTAAGTAGATTTTTAAAGTGTCCCTTTTAAAACTATTACATATAAACTTAGACATATTTAAAGTGACAGTTTTCTATGGATTGAAATTTACGAAAAAAATATTCCACGGTTGTTTAAGTTTTTTTAAGATTTATTTTTCTCGCATCAAAGTGAAACGCGGGCTATTTAACTCAAGACCAAAAAGCCATAATGTTAAATAAATATCTCGTGTCATAATGGCTTACTTTAGTCCCTTGTTGAACAATCTACTGTAGTAACATTTTCAAAACAACCTGCACTTGAAGACTAACATTAACACCCTGCAACACAGAGTGTAAAACAAAGAAGTGGAGTGCATTATATAAGAGATATTTATTTAGCATCTTGATTCTATGGAAGCGATAAATTATTTTAAATATGTGATTTATTTATTTATTTATTTTATATAAATATTAATTGATATTACGAGTATACCTTTTACCTGACTGGCAAAGGTGGAGGATATTTTTTTTGACTGTATGTAAGGTCGGTGATCCTTTGTTTCACCGACACCCATTTCATAGAACGTATCACTTCGCAGAATTTTCATTAACTATAAAGCTAATTTCTGAAACCTTATTATTTCCAGATTATCTTAAGCGTGGGTTACATAGGTTGGGTTAGATTAGTCCTGTGACCACCAAAACGTGATAACGTCGCGAGTACTTAAATTAAAACAAAAAACAATATGGCGGAATAAAAAAATATATCTGGTAAAAGCTCATATTATGGAAAATGGTCCAGTTGTGAACAATCCCATAAATATAAGCTTCTAAGATTGATGTATTTTTAGCGTTACAATTAGGTTATATTTAAATTATTCGGGATTACCACTATTAGAATGAAATGTTTGGTAATTTAAAGGTTGTTATTTTACTCACTACAGCATTGTCTATAACCTAAATGGTGGGTAGCTGACATATATAGACGATATACTCAAAACATAAATTGTTTTTGTTAGACTTGTTCACCTTCTAAAGCCTCTTGTAAAAAAAAAACATAATACGTTCATTAGAACATAGACGTATTGTAAAAGAAATAAAATGGATTTTCTTCTGTTTTTTATGAGGGATAATCAAACTAGAAAATTGACTATTGTATTTAAAATAGGTTAATATTGGCGAATTTCGTTGTGTGGTGGGTCTCTGGAAATTAAACTCGATTGTGCTGCCCACGGAAATGAGTTTTTTGCGTCAATTTTTAAGCTAATGAAGAAGACAATTTGTCACACAAATTAAAAAAAATCGTCTATTTGATATGGCAACGATGTTTTTTTATAACGTTACTGCTTATATATCTGTGGTTGATATAATTACGATTTTATTTCAAGAGACCGGTATCATATTAAAAAATACGACTACAGATCGGTAACAAAAAAATGTCGTCTCAGCCAAGCCTCGTTTCCAAGTGATTTTTGTTAAAAATATTGAATAGGCAATTTAATACGATGTGAAGTGAAATTTCTGAAATACAAAATTAAGATTACGGGACGGGCCGAGGTAAAACCGTCCATTACCATTCTTTTTACATTATTATTATTAATAATAAATAGAAAAACAGCGCTATAAATGTTTAACACCTCAACATTATGCTGAGCCAGAGTCCGATTCACTGCTGCGAAGGCACACTTACTTACTACTTTTTTTATTGCCGTTTTCTGTTTTTTCTTTTTTCTGTGTGTCTTGTGTGTAGTGATTTCTCTTTTCTTTCTTTTCTATCAAATAACAGAATACAAACTTGAGTTTATACTTGCAGCGCATCAGATACAAAAAAAAATGTAGACCAATTAGAGTGCCGCATCACAGTTCCCAGCCTTCTGGCACGAGCAGAGTGGCAACACGTTGGGAGATTGATAACCCTTCTGAAACCGAAATCTTAACTGACATATCCTCAACAGCGTACTCCACAAAGGCTACAACAGAATTCATTTCAATTGCCAAACAAACAAATGAATCAAAAATATTATTAAGTAAAGTTGAAGTAGCTGAACCCAATACTACAAGAGAAGGTCGAAATTGCACCAATCTGGCGAATTGCAGACCCCTTACAATGACTCTTTTAAGACAAAAATATCAGACAGACGGAGAAGGAAATCACGATAAAACAAAAGGAAACCGTAATGGTGAAAAAAGCATAATGGAATATGTGGAAGAAATATTAGATAAATACTTAGCGTCGACCACATCGTCACCAAAATTCGAATTCAAGAAAGATATTGTGCCGACACCGAGACTGTCATCGAAATTACGTAATAGTTTGTTTAATGTCAAAGCTCAGTATTCATTAAGGAATATACCAAAATTAAAAAGTAAACATTCATTAGTTGAACGTATTTTTGAAATAATAAGGAATTAAATCCATAAGTGTTTACTTAGCTCACAAACAAAACTACTGACGCAAAAGTTAACACGAAGTTGCTTTTTGGTTTTTAAAATTGTTATATTTTTATGTTGTAGTTACACAGTAACGGTGACCAAGTTAAAACACTACTATAACATGTTAAAAACAATATATTTTTAACGAATAGTATAAAACCTCGGTTATTGTTTACCAATATTTGGATGTAAACAAAAATATATTTGGATTAATGTAGACGTCCGAGTGCTCGACATGTCAAGAGATAATATTGATTCGCATCGTGATATTTCGTTAATTTACAGATGTACAAAAAACATTTTCATGTGTTTTTGGAGATGTGACCTTTACTTCTGTTAAATGGAAAAAAAGTCAATAGGATTGTATGAGTAAATTTTAGGTGCTTTAAATTGATGCTAAATTCTAAATTTTAAAATTGGCGTCTAAAATATCTAAAGTCAACACATTTCTCATCGCTGAAATGAGGTGTAGATAGTGGTGGTAGGCCCTGTGCAGGCTCCGTCCGGATCGCTACCACCATCTTATCCATTAACCACCCGCCAAGCAACAGTGTTCGCATTGTTGTGTTCCGGTGTGGGGATAAGACAACCGGTGAAATTACTAGCATAGAGGCATTCCATCTTAGTCCTCTAGGTGTTAGGATTATAGTCTTAAGAATTCAAATGTCTATGGGTCTCAGATTCCACTTACCATCAGGTGGCCTGAGTGCTCGTGTGCCTTCTCCTTAACATACAAAAAAAAAAAAATGTGGTAAAAAAAAATGTTGATCTTATTTTATCTATCGCAATTCAAAATATGGTGAAAAGTACTACATAGTACAGCGACGAGCACTAGGACAACCACCTTACTACCAGTTAAAATGGGGTATCGTTTTCAAAAGCTTTCATTAGCACACTCCGAAATTTATATGTTTTTTTGTGCCGTTATTAGTTATTAGGTTATAATAAATAAGCTAAGCTACCTACTAAAAAAAAAAAAAACTATCACGACTAAGTAGTAATTATTAGTTCTTGAGGTACAGGCGAATTAAATGTTTTACCTTACTAACATCATCTGAGATGGCACAAAATTATTTTAAATAGAAAATTAATTTTTACTTTGTTGTTGTTTTTTTGTAGTTCTTAACGATTTCACAACCCTACTGCTGAGTATAGTAAAACATGCTCTTGCTCGGTTTAATTTATGTTTAAATAAGTGAAAATGCGTTGGTTTTTGGAGCATCTGTTATAAATAAGACTTATAATATAACAACAAAAAGCAATAAATTATTTAAAAAACACCATTATATTTGTGTTGTTAACTTTTACTTAGTAATACGTTCTTCGGTAAAGCTCAGTATTTAAAATCCTGAAACTTAAGATACCTATGTCTCCTCTACTTATTAACTTAAGAAATCTCTTTACTCCTTTTTTTACTTAATAAGTTGTTCTAGGAAAAAAAATATATTTTTCCTTGATTTTTTTTTTTTTGTACGTAAACTTAAAAAAAATCTTAATTAAAAAATACCGTTAAAATATAAATTGTACATTAATTGTACTACCCATAGCATAAAAAAAAACAAAACATTAATTTTAAGTCTACGGTTACGACTATTCATAAATTTGAGCATAAAATTAAAAGTAAACCTGAATAGGTAAGATCCTTTAGTGATTTCCTAAAAATATTCAAATATATTTTGTTTTTATTGTTTATTTAGTGTTTTTGTCATTTGGTTATTCGTTTTCAATTATTATTTCTCTTAGTTATTTCAAGTAGAAGTAAAATAGATTTCTGATAGAGATAAGTTCCCCTTTTTATGTTCTTGATGCATTTCCTATGCATGGATTGTTTTTTTTTTTTAATGGACATTTTCCAAAAAAATGTTTACATCGTTAAGGACCAAAAAAAGAAACTTTTTCCAGTTTGTCACGAAAATTATCCATTTATTTAGATACGTTAATTTTCGTGACGAAATGGAAAAAGTTTTTTTTTTTTAATTTTGTCCTTAACGATGAACACTTTTTTGAAAACCGCCCTAATATGATAAAATACATGTATTTACGCAGTCACACTCGGTTCTTGTCAATCCTTAGACAAACCGAGGAAAGCCACTACACCTTACAAGTAGCTTGATTACTAAAAGGCCTTAACGAGCATAGTGAGAGGTTATTACAGAAACTCTAAGAGAGATAAATTTAAACTGATTTACAAATACACTATTAGTAAGGAAGCTCGACTAGAGGCTCGGCTCGAGCTGTATACTTAAGAGCTGTATGCAACACTAATATTTAACTCCATGTAAGCCACTATTCTAAGCCATGGGAATACTACCTCTGCCATGCATGCATATAAAGCAGATTGCATTGTTTGCTAGAAAAAAACCCAAATATGTTTGCTACTCATGCTGAAGTTTTCACAAGATCCACTAGACACAAGGATAAACTATACTTGACTCGGTCAAAATGTAATGTTTTCAAAGTCAACTCTTATTTTATGACAATTAAAATTTACAATCATTTACCTACGCTAATACAGAAATGCCCCTTAAACAAATTTGACAATTTAATCACAAGGTGGCTATGCGAAAGATGTTTTTACTCCGTCCGGGAGTTTTTTGATGAAGAACGATCAGTATTGTAACATTGCATGTCTAATCAAGGTAGAACATAAGCTCATCCTGTTCCACGACGATCTGTATAACGACTATGTTCTGGCAATAAATGTCTTTGTCTTTATCTTGTCTTTGTCTTTGACTACACGGTTTCCTATTATGTTACTAAAATGAGAACAGGTCCTCTATGGCTTTTTTTAATGATAAAGCGAAGACACACACACAGATCACTCAGGCCACCTGATGCTAAGTGAAATCTGAGACTATAATCATAAGATTGCAATTCTAAGACCCAAAATACGTTGCCAACCCTGAGGACTAAGATGGAATGCCTCTATGCTAGTAATTTCACCGGTTGTCTTATCCCACACCGGAACACAACAATGCGAACACTGTTGCTTGGCGGTTAGTTAATGGACAAGATGGTGGTAGCAACCCGGACGGACCCTGCACAGGGTCCTACCACCAATGAACCATATCACTATAATATTTTAAATATTGTTGAAGCTTCGACCAAATGATCAGCTAAAGTCGTGTAACATAAATTAAAATGCGTAACCTTCCAATATTCTAATATAGTCATACAGTCACACTGTTTTTGCAGTGAATGTACTATGCAAGGTCACTAATAAAATAAATAAGATTATGGGGCGAAGACTATTAAAAAACATCTGTAGCCCAGAATAATATAACAACATAGGGTTCCTTAAGTGCCAGAATACAAACCAATTTTTTTACTTGCAGCCTTACTACAGACCGTGTAGGCCAAAAAAATGGCCCCATCATACTTTCAGACCTTTACACTTTACCAAATCAAGCAATAAAGCTTTGTTTTTGGATATTGACGACGATCCCACCACAAAGAAAATCTACACAACAAAAACCTTCACAATAGAACCATCCATAGCAAAAACCTCTACAACGAAATCAACCACTTTGGATATCTCCACAGCAGAAACTGCTACAACTACAATATCTACAAGAGAACAATCCATAACAGAAACCTCTACAACAGAAACCTCCATAACAGAAACCTTCACAACAGAAACCATTACAACGAAAACCTCTACAACTGAACCATCTACAACAGAAACCTCCACAACAGAAAACCTTACAACGACAACCTCTACAACAGAACAATCTATAACAGAATCCTCCACAACCGATACCTCCACAACAGAAACCGCCACAACAGATACCTCCACAACAGAAACCTCCACAACAGAAACCTCCACAAAAGAAATCTCTACAACGACTACAACCGAATTATATACGACTACAACACAAAACCCAAATTGCAGTAAATGGGCGAATTGCAGATCCATTGTATTTACTGAAAAAGTAAACAATAAATTATATATACGTCTAGAACGTAATAGTATGCACAATATTTCAGAAGAAGAAGCCATAAGAAATATTTTTAAAGAAGACGAAGATGACTACAATTATTCTGCAAGATATGATCGTATAAAAGAATATAAAGGTGAGCAAAATATCCCGGGAGAAAAAAAAACAGAGGAAAATGAAGAAAAAGTAAATAGTTATGAAAAAAAAGAACTTAAAACTCATATTTCTGAAGAAAATGCAGCTAAAAGTATTCCTGTAAAAGACAGAGAAATAGAAAATATTTTTAAAGAAGATGGAGGTAAGAGGAACTATTATCAAGAACATATTTCTACAAAAGATGAAAGTGAAAAAAATGACCCAGATAAAAAAGGTTCCGTTAAATATAAAGGTGAGTTCTTTATTCCTCAAGAAATTATTCCTGAAATATATGCAAGTAATAAAATTATTTTTGAAGGAAAAGAAAGTAATAAACTTATTTCAGAAGATAATGGTGCGGGAGTAGATAAAAACAATCCTCATATTCCTACAGAAAATATTCCTTTAGAAGAAAAGGAGATAGAAAATATTTTTAAAGAAGATGGAGGTCAGTACAATATTCTTGAAGAAAATATACCTGAAAAAGATGACGGTTTACAGAAAACTCCAGGAGAACGAAAATCCGAAAAAGATATAGGTGAAAATATTATTGAAATAGAAAAAGGCAAAGAAAGTTTTCCGGGAGAAATAATTCTTAAAAAATAGAAAGTTAAAGATTATTAGACGAAAATATTTTAAAGAAATGTGAACGTAAGCTTTATATGTGTAGAGAAGATATTTAGGAAGAAAATGAGCTTTATGTTACTAAAATTATGTCTGAAGACAATGCAGGTGAAAAATACATTCCTCAAGGACATTATTTTTAAAGAACTTACACATGAAAACTATGAACGCTGAACAAATACTCCGGGAAAAATAAGTTTCGGGATAAATAAAGGTGAAAATCATCCGATAAAGAATGTTTTTGGGAAGGAGGAAGGGAAAAAACCCAATAAAGGAAAATATTCTTAAAGATATAAGTGAACTTAATATTATTAATAAAATTATTGCAACAGATTTACTTCCGGAAATGTATAAAGGCAAACCAAATATTCCAAAAGACTTTTTTTCGGTAAAGAGAAAAGAAAACTTCAAATTTCTAAACAAAATAAACGTGGACCATATACTTATTTCTGAAACAGAGGAAGGTAAAGTAAATATTATTTAAGATGAACGTAAAAAAATAAACGTGAAAAAGTATATATTAGTTATAACAAAGAACTGAATATGGATTACACAAAAAAAAACAGGAATTTATTGAAACTTCGTACGTAATGCCATCAAAGTTACATACATAAAATCACGCTTTCATTCCCAGAGTGGGGTAGGCAGAGCTACAGGAATACCAACAACCCCAAAAAGACTTGTATGAATTCCGTAACCACATTTTGCACAATCAGGCCAAGAAGTTTACTAGTGTACGAGTATTAGTGACAGGTTGCAAGCCCATGGCCTAACAGTGCTACAAGCCTTTATTCCTTTATTGCCATAAAAGTTAAGGATAAATAATTTTACTGTACCAAACCCTAGGCAGTTACGCAAAAAAACATTAAATAATTATGTTGTACCGATCTCTACACCCTCAGTACCATCACTGAAATTTAAATTTGATGATGCATTATCAAACACTACACTATTTCTGAAAAAGAAGTTGAACAGTTATTTGGCCTCAATCCCTACACTTTCACCAAATTTCCCTAAAAATCTGCTAAGTGGCAAATTATTGTAATATTAAACCGAAACCTGAAAGAACCCCGCACAAAATGTTCGGTAAAAGCCGTTCGGTCGATTTGGCTGAAAATTTGTGGAAATATAGTCTCTAATACTCTGATGAAGTGTGTGAAGTTGCAACTTTAATTAATGACCAGTTTTTAAAATATAACTATTTTTATGTTCAGTATTTTCTACTTACCTAAGTATTATTCTTATCAGTCAACGTACAGTCAAGGTTATAAATATGTATACACTTTAGTACCTTGTCTATTTAACGTCATGTTTCAACTGCCATATTAAATTGTCACAGCGATTAAAGTGACAAGGTACTAAAGTGTATACATATTTATGACCTTGACTGTACACAGCTAGTTATAATTATTTTATATATAATATAATTGGTTGTACAAGGCTACCTTTGTGCATTGACTGCGTTAAGTATGGTATAAAGCGTTCTTAACGACGGATACTTCACATTTTCTTCGTATCGGGCAAAACCTAAAAACCATAATATTGCTGTAACGTGACCGCATGTACCAAGGGTTCTTGCTCCACTTTTACACGTGCAATAATAACCTAAGACGGGATCGTCATCACACCCATTATTATGTTCTTGATCAAACGCAATCCACACATAATATATAATGATATGCAACTGTTTACTTACATACCTACGTCAATACTACGTAAATAATTATGTATTTTAAAATAGCTGTATTTTAAAAACTGGTCATTAATTAAAGTTGCAACTTCACACACTTCATCAAAGTATTAGAGGCTATATTTCCACAAAATTTCAGCCAAATCGACCGAACGGCTTTTACCGAACATTTTGTGCGGGGTTCTTTGATAATAAACGTTTAAGTCAGACCAAGCGATCGATCCATTGGTTGACGTCGATCAATTGTCAATCGATTAATATTGCAAGGTCGTTCGATCGATTTATTGATGATTTTTATTTGGTCTTATATGTAATGTCTGGCAAGATTTACCAAACCTTCGGTAAAACTCTTTAATTGGACGTTGTTTCGCAATAATGTGTCGACCTACAAGTATTTAGCAATAAAGTGTCAACCCTCGGTGCGATCATTGTAGGTTGACGTTTTTTTGCTAAATTGGTTGACTCATTATTGCAAAACAGCGTCCAATTTTTCAACGGTTTGTTCAAAGATTTCAAAATAATCAAGTAATTAAATGGAAGGCGGTGCAAACTAAGATAATGATTGAAATCAACAACCCAAACATACAAATTCAATTATAAATATAGTTAAATAACGTGAATTTTATAAAAATACACACTAAGAGAAATATTCATAAAACAAAGATCGTGATAAAAATATTTTTAATATTAGGAAGTGATTTTGTGAGTCTTAATTTCCAGGGAAGAAAGTTCCACGACCACATTGCATGTAAAGTAAACAAGCCAGTTTAAAATTTGGAAGATGAAATAGGAACAAATAAAATACAATCACACTGTAATAAGATACACTTTTACACCTTTCAGGTGTAACTCTTAAACGGTAACCTATCATGATACCGAATTTCATTTCATCGAATGCTTTTTTCTGCTGAAACCATGATGTTGTCGAAAATGTTTTAAACATTAATTACGTAGGTTAGGTTAGGTTAGATTTGTGACTACCTTAAAATTTAATAATACAGCGAGAAATATCTTCGATGAAATGAAAATTCGATGAAAGAAATCTCACAAACGGTCAGACCGATTTTCATCAAACCTGGCTAAAAATCGCCGTAGTTAAACTGGCATTATATTTAGACAACTTCGATCAAATGAGCCCATCCTGAGAACTGCAGAACTCAAAGCGCAGGCGTCAAACTTGTTACCTTTTTTTGCGTCGCGATTTAATTTACACTAATTTGAACATCACCCAAACGTTCTACATGTTAAAATATAATTACCTCACAAACAAATGTAAATAACGTGACCTTAAAAAGGACTCACGTTAAAAAGTTCTACTTTATACATTTCTTGTGTTCTCATTACAGGTTAATCATGAGTTCATGACACATGACATAGATTTGCAGTTCAGTTTACGCTAAGATAAAAAGACAGCTATATTATAACAGACTGCTATAGCTTGGTTCTTCGCCATAAAATTGTCGTACTCGCTAGCGAGTCGAATGCTGTTCCTCACAGTATTATAGTAGAGTGAAAGGGACAGAGCATTAGAATCTCTAGCAAGTATCGTAACTGTAACTCATGGTAAGGGTACTGTGGGGCTAGACACGTTGCATTCGACAATCGTTAGCAATTACGTTTTGATAGACAAATGTATGGAATTGTCACACCCGAGATAGTCACTTAGTACTATCTTGGTGGCTTACGTCAATTCTGTATTATTTTTAATTGAAACATAATAGCTAAACTCCCCTGAACCCTCTTAAAGATTGCGGTAGTACGCTCGTCATTTTAATTAGGTTAGTTTACCCACAGGTATAAGCGTAAGATGAACTTTAGTACACCGAAGCCACTTAGGTAAATAGGTAGAGTCAGGTGTCCTACTAGAGTGCGTAACCGCCCTCAGAATAATCTTGAAACCGACTTACGTCAGCACTTGGAGTCCGTTAATGATGATAAAGTCGCTGCTTAGTGATGATTTTTCATATACAAGTAAGGAAAAGGAACGCGTTAACTGTAATGAAACCACTAAAAATCGTCTTCAAAAGGCATGAAATAGGGTAAACCACCCAGTAGTCGGCCAGAGACCTGTAGTCTGCTTCTGTGTATTCTTTGTATGAGTGGGAAGAGTACGAAATATATATTTGCCACTCGTCGCACTCATGTAAGGCCGACTACAGGTCTCTGGCCGACTACTGGGTGGTTTACCCTAGCTTCATTTAATATGATACGTAATAGTTCAGTCCAACTGAATTCGGCTTTTGGTTAAAAATGTAGTGGGATGCCGACTTCAGTTGGACTGACCTGTTTAATTACCTATTATTTAAAAAAATAATTTCTTGCTTTTTGAAGACGAATTTGAGTTTTTTAATACAATTGTAATTCATACCTTATAGTGATCATAATAACACTGTTATGTCGTCCACATATGTTTATTCTTGTTACATTTGAGGAGTTCCCTCGATTTCTTCGAGATCCCATCATCAGATCTTGACATACAAAAAAATATATTTTGAAATCGGTCTAGCCGTTTCGTGTAATCGGGAAACATACATAAAAAATATCCCGACGAATTGATAACCTTCTTTTTTTTTTTGATGTCGGCTAAAAATGTTCTGAATACTGTTGTTAATAAAAAATATGGCTTTCCTTAAGTCAGTCAGTTTCACAAATCAGTTGCTCGATACTCGCGATTCCGTCTGTATGTAAAGTTGTCGTTTATTGCTTAGGCTTAGTTTATCTTAGGAGACCACGGGTTGGCAAAGGTACTAGGACGCCCTCCAGCTAGGTGGAGCGTGGACATTAGAAAAGTGACGGAGCACGCAGTTGGAAACAAAAAATTCAAGACCGAGTTCAGTGGCATACCATGGGAGAAGCCTATGTCCAGCAGTGGACGGAAGTGGGCTCATGATAATTGTGATGATGATGAGGTAAAAGAACTATATGGTTCATTGGAAAACAAATAGTCGCTTTCGATAAACTGACTAGGAGCCTTTGCCTACGAATTAAACTGCATAGAACACAATTTAAAGTTATTCTCGCGGAAAATAAATTGCAAATGCAAAAGCTGTACAAATTTAAGATTTTTAACATAAGTAGCAGTTGTATCATAGGTCCAAGAGCATACAATAAATTTTAAATTAATTGTTTACTAATTTTACAAACCAGTATTTTCAGTATACACCTAATTAGGACCAGCAACCCTATAAACTAAACAAAGATTAAAGCCGTGCTCAGAATAAAAAGATAAAAACAACCCAAAGGGAAAATATGATATTGCTTTTAAATATGAAATATTGCGCTGGAAGTGTGCCGGTATATGAAGAAAAAGGGTTTACCCTCGTCAGATAGTGCGATGCGTCTTCATTGGAGAAACAATGAATTGGTATTAGACGCGCACTTTGTTACGTTGTGTTTAGACCTGGGATATAAGGAGATATTGTGGACCGCGAGGGCAAAGAATCAAATGTTTTCGATTATATAATCAAAAATTGAGTACATACATACATAACATCACGCCTGTATTCCCAAAGTGGGGTAGGCAGAGCTACAGAAATACCAACAACTGTAAAGGCATGTAAATAATTCTGTAACCACATTTTGCGCAAGTAGGCTGAGATGTTTACTAGTGGTGGTAGGTTCCAATTTTTAGAAGCTGTAGGGTCTGTCCAGATTGCTACACATTCTATCTACTAATCTTGACAATAAAACCTCAAATAGTGAAATTACTAACATTGTAAGTCGCTCTTAATAAATATCCCTGACACATGCGAGTCAGTCTCGCGCATCAAGGATTCCATTTTCATAATAGAAAACTAGAATCAGGTTACAATACAATACAAAACACTTTATTGTCCACCAAACAAATACATAACAGAGAAATAGCACAATTTAAAAGACCCAGGTAAACAACAGGTGGTCTTAACGCTGATTAGCGATCTCTTCCAGACAACCCTAGAAGGGATAAGGTTTTACACACACAGGTGGTGCAGACTAATTGCGAACAATAACAAGGAACTATGCTAGCTTTAAAACACAGTATAGCTATATATAGATTTTCCGTGCATTAAGGTATTTTTATCTTTATTTATTGGCAGGCGATTTCAAACTGATAGCTCCTGTAGTTGCTGAGAAAAACTGCTGTGACAAACAGGAAGTACTTACCTTTGAACTAATACTTTAGTGCCACGAATTGTAACGCAGAGCACTTTCGTGACAACTTCAGGATGCCTGGCATTTAATATAATCGTGACATTAGTTAGTTTTACGTGGTTAAACGTCGTACGAAGCCTGCACTGAAAATATTTTTCACACATATAATTTATACTTTTTTATGATCTCTAAAGTTTTATTATCTTTACACACTGGCCACATTGAGTCACAGCTGAAAATGGAATTGTCCCGTAAAAAAATAAAAGCTATGATTTTTACGGTGGATAAAAACAAACAATGTGGAGACCGGATGATTGCTGCTTTTAGTAATAGAGCAAGCACCTTCAAAGCCGACAATATACAGACCGGCATGCCACATATCGGGAGATTCAAGAGATTCAAGTGCTTTGATGCCGTTATAACTAAAAAGTATAAAAAAGGTTTGAAATACAAGGTCTGACGCCGGCTTCACTTTGAATGACCTATTACCATTTGGAAAGAAGTTATTGTTTGGGTTTTTGTATTAGAAACCTTTTTTTAATCACAATTTGCTGTTAGCAGTCTCACTTCTCAATACCCGCGCAATAATATATTTCTCGCTCAGCAACCAACGCCGTGGGAAAGCCAAAGTGCATATATTTATCATTCAAATTCGTCATAGTCACTACCTTATTACCCTTAAATAGGTACCATTAAGGAATGGCCATCTTCTGTGGTCTTTACCATTCCGCTTCACCAAATAAATAAACAAATTAATATCACAGGACAATGTCACGCAAATTGACCTAGTTCCAAACTAAGCTCTAGGCTTGTACTGTGGGTACTAGACAACGATAAACTTACTTAGGTTAAGAAATGTATACTTAAATACCTAGAAAATATCCAAGACTTGGGAACAAAATATACTCGTATCACACAAATATCTGTCCTTACCGGGATTTCAACCCGGGACCGCTAGCTTCGAAAGCACATTCTGCATGCAAATTCTGGACTTGTAACTGAAAATAACAAAATTGCTGTATGTATGCCTACAATGTTTGAGGAGTTATCTCAATTCCTCCCATATCCCCTTTTCAGATACCGACTTGGTGACAATAGGACCACCGCGGGAATATACTGTATTAAACACAAAAGTAATTTCCATACTTGATCCTCAATTGACGGAGGAATCGCGTAACAAACAAACAAAAAAAGAAAACAACGACAACAATATTATACAGTCGGATTAAGAACCTCTTCTTTGTTTAAGTCGGTTAAATTGTCGGTTGACAATCACTGGCATTCTGCGAACTATTCTGAATTGTAATAGTTGCTCAATCAAAAATACCGCTATGTCGGACGGATGGACGGACAGAGCTTCACTTTCACGGATGAAATACGTACCTAATAAAATACTATAATACAAGTATACTATGTATAATCATACAATGTATTTCATAAACCTTATACCAGAAAGTAGAACTATAGATACAGTACCCTTGCGGTCGCGAGGATTTGTGCCGGCGCCGGCGGAGTCAACGCTTGCTTTGGTTAATTAAACTTTACTCGCTCACGCCTCTGAAACCCTGGTAGCGTTGGCATTAGCAGCTCTAACAAGGAGTTAGAAAATTAACCCTGTTTACACATTTCTCTTGTGTTATCCTGGTACTAATAAGGAGTCCAACATAGGGTCAAAGTATTTTTTGGTTCGTTTCAATTGTTAGGGGAATTTTGAAGCCGTAATACACTTGCTGATTTTAGGGTTACATTACAAAATAAACCGGCCAAGTGTGAGTTAGACTTGCGCAAGAAGGCTTCCATTAACATTAACATTAGACACTATATTAATATTATAACCTATTTTTTAGTTTCACCCGTCCCAGTATCTGTCTGTAACTGCAAAATTGTATTTTTAAAGTGAATGTTGTGGTTATTAATATCGGGAAAAAGCTGACAAAATTTACGTTTACTGTATGGGAGCCCCTCTTAAATATTCATTTTTATTTTATTCTGTTAGTATTTGTTGTTATAGCGGTAACAGAAATACATCATCTGTGAAAATGGCAACTGTCTAGCTATCACGGTTCGTGAGATACAGCCTGGTGACTAAACAGACAGACGGACGGTCCCGTATTTACCCTTTGGGTACGGAACCCTACATTTCTATCAAGTGTGAGTCACTTCGCGTAACAAGAGTTCCGTATCATCACCAAAATGATCACGCTTGCACATGTTGCGGTCCCAGCAGACGCAGCAAACTCAAATCTGTAGCAAACTTCATACAGAGGCCCTAGCCAAGATGCGTTCGCCAACTAGCGTTTCTTTCAGTTTTGTTTTTAAACCAATCGCGTCACTGGTAGATCACGTTATTTTTCGTATGACGCGATCTTCCAGTGACGCGACTGGTTTAAAAACCAAACGAATAGAAACGCTAGTTAGCGAACGCATTTGACTAGGGTTTCTGTATGAAGTTAGCTACAGATGTAGATTACATACATACATAACGGAAGACTATCGTGCTATCGAAACACCTTTCATCGAATTTTATTTAATCGAACGCAATTTTCTGCTGAAACCTTAATGTTTTCAGGGTATCTTAAAATATAATTACGTAGGTTAGGTTAGGTTAGATGATTAAGATACCCGGAAAACATTATGGTTTCAGCAGGAAATTACCTTCGATGAAATGATACTTTCGATGAAGTGATAGACACACAGATTACACGTAATGGGTGCCTATCGTTTTGTAGAAACACCTTTCATCAAATGTATCTTAAACATTGATTACGTAGGTTACGTTAGGTTAGATATTTAAGATACCCTGAAAACATTATGGTTTCAACAGAAAATAGCATTCGATGAAATGCAATTCGATGATAAGTTTACCACCATACATAATTAACATTAGGCCTTCATTCCCAGAGTGGACAGAGCTACAGAATGACCAAGAATTCTAAAACAAACTTATTGATAATTCTGTTACCACATTTTGCATAAATAAGCTAAGATGTTTACCAGTTTATTAGTGACAGGTTGCAAGCCCATCGCCTTACAAGCCCATATTCCCTTAGTCGCCTCTTACGACATTTACGGGAAGATTTGGAGTGGCACTATTGTTTAACGTTTTATTGTCCATCTGTCTGTCCATTCGTCTGTCACTTTGTTTTCACTATCCATTTTCGACTTATGCATTTTTTTTACGACTTAATTTTATCAATCTGTATCATTATTCTGTCTGACACAGACAATTAAAGAAATATTGACGACACGTTGGCCTAGTTGGGAGTGACCCTGCGTCCGAAGCCAGCGGTCTTGTGTACAGTCGAAGTCATAAATATGTTTACACTTTAGTACCTTGTCACTTTCATTCACTGAGACAATTACGTATATAATATATATCAAATTGTCTCAGTGAATGAAAGTGACAAGGTACTATAATATAAACATTATGACTTCGACGTACAAATCCCGCTAAGGGCAGAAATTTATGTGTTGTGCGCGAGTGTTTGTTCCTGAGTCTTATAAGTATGTGTATCGTTGTCTAGTACCCATTACAGTCAACACTTTACTTTTATGTCACTATGGAACCCTGTCATAATGACAGCGTCAAACCACATAAATGAAAGCTAACATCAATGATTAACGCTGTCATTATGACAGGGTTCCATAGTAACATAACTGTTAAAGTCCTTGGCCGTACAAGGCTAGAGCTTAGTTTGGGACTAGGTCAATTTGTGTAAGATTGTCCCCTGATGTTTATTTATTTGATCAATATAATTAAATACTATGTTGTCGGTACCCAGGACTGTGGTGAGCCCAGCCCGTTACGCTCGCAGTTGTTGCAAAGCGTTGATTCGTAGGGGCCTAGAGTTATCACGACTTGAATTATACACCCACTTGGCTTACATGCTTCACCCAAGATCAGTCATAAATATACAGTGTGTGACATCCATACGAACATATATTTTCACAATAGTTAATATGCATCCTAATTAACATAAACACATGATTGTGTACTTTTTTTTTCATATTAACTAATTCGCCACATTTGATTGCTTGTACCTAACTCGTTTGCCTCTTTGCATTACATTGCTGCTCGAGAAAATTTTAAACATTAATAACTCTCCATTAGAACAGGTAATTGTCATATTTTTTCGATAAAACCGTTCACAGCATCTAAAGAATGAATTTGTATTGGGATACAGAAAATATATTGTTTATTTTGAAATGCTTTACCTAATTAAGCAAAAGTACTTACCATCAAACACAATTACAATTCCTATTTCATAAAATTATTTGACTATGCTTGCATCATTGAGATCCCGAATAGTATAGGCGGGTAGCGAGCCGCGAAATGTGGCGAGTGTCGCCAAATCGTTTCAGGCTCTCTATTCTACTGCGTTGTAACGATATCGCGTTCGACGTGCTTTAGAATGGTTCATGACTTGGTCGCTATTATTGTAAATGACACAAGAGTTATCAAAACGTTGACATTACCGAAACACGTCAAAGACGATATCGCTATTACCGTGCAGAATCCCAGTCCACTATTGGTCGTTAGGTCGCAGCCCCAGCGAAGCAAGGCTGACACAATAGGGCTAAGATATTGTTGTATAAGTACATTATTTTGGAAAAAGATTTAGATAGGGCTATGCTATATATGTATATATATATATATACGTTACTGCGCATTAAACTTAAACATTCTTTGTATGCATACAAAGGCCTTCAAGCAACAAAACTCTTCATACACTTCACTGCTCCAAATTGAACATACTGTTTAGATTTTAAAAAATGATGATCTACTGATTTTGCAACATTAAAAATAATAATTGACGTGATAGATGTGTAGTAGAAGCAATTGAAAGCAGCTAATATTGCGTGGGAAATAGAAAAAAAAAAGGTTAAACCAGTAAAAAGTACGTATTAGAATCCAATATTTATGACATATTTAGGGGTTCATAAGATGGAACATGCATATTTTTGTTTCTTACGTTCTCTGGAAAGTGCTGTGAAAGAGAGGAACAACTTTACACGCGAAAAGTTTTAAAAAGTCATAGGTCAGACCCCTGCAAAAACACTATACAAAATCGACGACAGGAATGACGTCACAGCTGTTGTTCCATAAATTTGCATTAAGTTCAGCAATAACAATGTTTAAGCCAATATCATTGAAAAATAATACGTAAATTAAATGAAGATGCCGAAAAAAACACCTAAACATTAGAAGAAATTTTAAAATTTTAAAGAAAAAATCCTAATAAACGGGTCAAAACTTAGTTGTATTGCGTTTTAAAGATTTTTTTTTACTTTTTCTCCTAAGTTGTATCAAAGAAACTCAATTCTGATATTATTATTATTATTTATTTATTTAATCTTCTTTGCACAATACAAATAAATGTAAAAAGTACAAATGGCGGACTTAATGCCTAAAGGCATTCTCTACCAATTCAACCACATGTTCAACAGAGAAAAAAAAACCGATGCAATTAGAGAAATGAACAGTGTTAAAAACTAAATTAAGTCTAAAAATTATATTCCTGCAAAATTATAAAATTATTATTATTATTATTATTATAAATTATTATTATTATTTATTATTAAATTATATTCATGCATATTCTCTATTATTACATTTCGTAATGTCCATAATCCAGATTCAAAAAAGGTAACGCGGGAGCGAAAATATTTTCTTTCTTAATAATTATTGTATGTTTTTAAAACAATCACCTTACCCCGAGTTTGCTCGTGACCACGACCGCTGCAACACGATCAAAACGTCGAGGTATATATAAAGCTTTTACGGGATGAAGTCCCGTGTTAGTTTTATTACTATCGAAATATGTATCGATATCGATGCACGGCGTCCAATCACTAAAAGTGTCTATGACGTTACGAGACACCAAACAACCTATTTTATTTTATTCGCAAATTATTCAGATATATAAATAAAAGTAGTAAATTGGTTTTGGATTTCTTTAAACATTGTTTTGAACAAGCTTAATATTATTTGTTATCTTACTTAACTACATAGATTTAGTCATTTAGAGATCTAAAATGTTTAATTATAGTGCAAGATATGATAAAATTACGCAGTTACTTTTGAAGTAAAAAAACTTTTAGTTCTAAATTGTTCGTCCCTAGTCATATAACAATAACCGCTTTCAGATAGTATGTCAGCCGAACCAAGCCTTAGTGCAAATACTAAGTGGGTTACTTTTGCAAAATTTGTTGGTGAAAAACCGGGCAAGAGCATGTCGGACCATGCTCAGTGTAGGGTTTCGAAGCCGTTAAGTACTACAAACATAAAAATCAACAAGTAATGACTAATTTTCTATTTAAAGTCAATTGGTGCCGTCTTAGATGATTTTAGTAGGTATCAACACTTTAATCGCCCTGTTTCTCAAGAATCAATGATGTCTTCTTAGTCGTGATAGTTTTCCTTTAAAATTGGTTATATACTTTACGTGTAGGGGAGGTACACTAAAAAAAAATATTTTTCTACGTTTTTATTATACCACTTTGTTGGCGTGACTAATATGCATATTCATGCCAAATTGCAGCTTTCTAGTACTAATCGTCTCTGCACTAGGCTGCGGACGGACGGACGGACATGGCGAAACTATAAGGGTTCCTAGTTTGACTAAGGAACCCTAATAAAAAAGGCTTATTGTTTGTGTAAATAATTAAAATACTTTGTGTAAATTCAATCACATTTATTGGCCTTAATTTTGCCGTCCATCCTGCCTTTGCTAGCCTTTATCTTGTCCTGTAAACACAGAAGCGGAATTGAAAAACGTAATTCATGTGTCTATCTTTCTCCGACAAACAATGATCTCCTCTTGGGAAGTGCTGGTAGTCGTAGACATGTGGAAGTGCCTAGTGCCTACAGGCCTATAATGCTTAATAGAAAAACGGTTATCATTTTCTTTTCATTTTCAAACATATGAATCTACAGTCGGCCTCTAACATAAACACTAACAGGTTAGCACTTTAAGGATAGTTTTCAAAAAAAATACACTGTTAAAATTGATTCTATTGTAACGAAAGTGACCCATATACTCGTAGTTTGTACGACTTTCGTTCAACAAAGGATTCTATTAAGTTTTGTTTTAACTAAAGCCCTCACCTCTGTATTTTTTTTGAAAACGACCTTTATTTTAATGGAATAAGGTGAAAGATCTAAGGATATCTTAGCATCGACCAAACCTCTACCAGGGGCTTCTATTCTAAGGGTAAAAGCTTATTGCCTTTTACTTGTTTCAGTATTGTCAACGTTTTGATAGCTCTTATTTACTTGACAGTAATGGCGGCCGAGTTAAAATAATACCATAACACGTCAAAGACATTATATAATGATTAAATCGACGATTTACAAGTTCAAAATATTATGCATAGCAATGCGATCCCATTTTGTGGATATTATGCAAAATATATTGTTCACAGAACAGTTTCAAGCTTAGATCTATTTCGAATCTCTCCTATTCTCAATCTAGCATTAACCGGTCTAATCCGGCTCGAGCCGACGCGGTGCGGTTTCTTGTGTCAATTAAGTGCCTCGCTAAGCCTAGACGGGGTGAATTGTATGTTACTGGAATATAACTAGGTATACTTAACTGTGCATATAATGTTCTTAGGACTTCGAGGAATGCACTGGAACACAATGGTTTTGGTGGAGTGTTAGTTAAATCTATCATTAGTGAAAAAGTTTGTTACTTTTTTTCCCTAAAGTATTGTAGATATATTTTTGTTTTCTTTTTGAAAAATATTACTCGTGTATTACTTACGTGCCTACTTTTTTTTGGATTGCGATACGAAAAGGTATATCTATCAGATTTAGTAGTGTAAGATATATACATTACTAGTGACCCGCCCTCGCTTCGCTCCGGGTTAAAGTATTATACATATAAACCTTCCTCTTGAATCACTCTATGTATTAAAAAAAACCGCATCAAAATCCGTTGCGTACTTTTAAAGATTTAAGCATACATAGGGACAGAGAAAGCGACTTTGTTTTATACTATGTAGTGATACAACAGCCATGATTCCTGTCCTGTTTTTTCCTAATTAAGTTATTGAAGTTATGAATTATTAGTTAAAGTATTTTTCAACGTATTTTTTTTTTGTTTGATATATAACACCGCCAATTCCAAGCGTTATTGGGCCAAAAAAGAGTAGGTTATAAAAAAAACATGATGAACCTAGAATCAGATAACTACAGCTAAATTTATAGTGATAAAATTAGGATTTTGCTGTATTCAGCTTACTAATTTTAAACCCGGGCAAGAGCATGTCGGACCATGATCGGTGTAGGGTTCCGAAGCCGTTAAGTACTTACTACAAACATAACATCAACAAGTAATAACTAATTTATTATTTAAATTCATTTGGTGCCGTCTTAGATGATTTTAGCAGGTATAACACTTTAATCGCCTGTATCTCAAGAACCAATGACTTCTACTTAGTAATGATAGCTTTTCTTTTAATTTCGTTTTTATGCGCTTTCATTTAAGTTTTTTTTTCTGATTTTTAATATTTGTAGTTTTGGCTGTAATTACACTTGACTTTAACAAAAATTAACACTTTAAAGCTTAATATTTCATATACGGATTCCTTAATCGAAAAATTGTTTTCATAAACTATGAGGTGGACGAGAAAAAAAATACATCCCCAAGTTACGTGTAGGGGAGGTACCCTTAATTTTTTTTTTTAATAATTTATTATACTACGTTGTTGGCGTGACTAAACATATTAATGTTTATTCATGCCAAATTACATTTTTCTAGTACTAAGTCTCTGCGCTAGGCTGCGGACGGATGGACGGACATGGCGAAACTATAAGGGTTCCTAGTTTGGCTACAGAACCCAAAAAAGAGATGAGTTTGTGACTTTGTGAGTTTGTAATCTCGGGCTCTACTGACCCGATTTTGGAAATTAATTTACCAATAGAAAGCTACGTTGTTAGTGTTATAGGCTGTTTTATTTTTCTACGCGGACGGAGTCACGGGCAACTGCTAGTTTATTTATAAAGACATACCAACACTTACATAAACATATTATACACCAACAGAATATAGAAGTAACATTCCTGTTTATGCCCTAATTATAGGCGTGCATTGGCATATACACTAGAAATGATTAGGCAAAAAGTCCGTTGGCCTTTTTGCTAAATAAAAAATAAGTTGATAACTCGTTGAAAAAGAATGAAGTAATTTGAACTATATCCAATTTGTTCTTATTACAAATTTATTTAACTTCACATCTCGACTTATCAACTTATTCACGCCATGATGCACGGAAATAATCTTTATGCATAACACTGATGACCCGAATTTTACGGAATAAAAAAGAAGTCACATTAAATGATTAATACTATTAAAGCAAGAACTTATTCCACCTTATGCGCTCTTTGCGTAGTATGGGTGGTGTGAAACTGTGTGATAGAGTAAGGAATGAAAACATCAGAGAGAAGTGTGGTCTGAAAGAAGATGTAGTGACTGAAATTGAAAAGGGCATGCTTCGATGGTTCGGTCATTTGGAAAGGATGGATGAAAAAAGATTGACGAAAGAAATTTACAGTGCTAAAGTGAGTGGAAGGGTCGGAAGGGGGCGCCCTAGGCGTACTTTTTTGAATCAAATCGGGGAAATACTGGAAAAGGGCCGAATCTTAAGTACCCGAAACCGACGTGCACGCATGACTCGATGTATGAATGTGGAAGAAGCGAAAGAGCTTTGTCAGGATCGTAGCAGGTGGAAAGAAGTGGTCTCTGCCTACCCCTCTGGGAAACAGGCGTGATTTATGTATGTATGTATGTATTCCACCTTATCCTACATTGAAATACCTATTATTCAAAAGCTTATTATGATGCAGTATGCATGCATGTAAGCAAGCAAGACATTGTCAGCTTAGAAAAAAAAGGCCCCTTATCGAAGGTCTTCCCTAACTTATCTGAGTCACTACTGTCCTGACCCATCTGCTCGCTCGCTTCGCTCACTTTATCATTGCTATTTGTTTTTTTTTTAGTAATTAACTAGGTAAATTATTTTCTACACAGTAATATGAAATATGGATATTTTGCTAAACAGTACTACTCGTAAGGAAATTCGGCCTTATCAAATAGTATACTATTTAGAATTCAACCAAACAAATATTTGGATAAGAAAGAAAGAAAGAAAGAAAACAATTTATTCAAGCACACAGAGCGAAAGTAACAATATTTTACAGCACAGTTATATAACAAATACAATACAATACAATCTTGGCAGTTACCAAGCAGAGCACACGCGCGTGCGCACTGGAGCCCAGCAATGTGTGCGGATGAATAGGTTCTGGCTCAGCATGTGTTGTGACACGAGATCACAACGCTGTTATTCTGCCAGCACATCCAAAAAAAAATATGTCAACTATACCAAGTACACGTTTTGCAATGTTTACATAATAATATGTCGAAAAATGAACTAAGTATGCTAAAAACGTTACGGACAATCGATTTTAAGCTTATAATGTACAGCACAATCTTTTTTCGCTATTAGAGAACATGCATGAAAGTCAGAATTGAGTTTTATTGATATGATTTAGGAGAAAATGAAAAAAAAACCATATAAAACGCAATACACTAAGTTTTGACCTGTTTATTAAGATTTTATGTAGAATCAAAACTTTCATAAGTTTTAAAACTCCTTTGGCATCCTCGTTTTTGATAACGATATTGGCTTAAACATAGTCAATTAAGAAATAATTGCATTTTTTTTTATAAGGGCCTTATGATTTAAACATGGAACAAAAGCTGTGACGTCATTCTTGTCGTCGATTTTGTATAGTGTTTTTTTCGCGTATACAGTTATTCCTCTTTCATAGCACTTTCCAGAGAGCCTATGGAAAAAAAATATGCATGTTCCTTATTAAGTATGGTATCTTGTGCAGCGGAAACGTTTATACTATGTTTACGCAGACCCTTATTTATTCAGTTATTTATGGAACATCTATCCTCTCACAGTACCCACGTCCTCACCAGTAAATATTGACTAAACTGCACGGAGAGCGACGTAAAAACACCCACCGAAACGGAATAGAGATTGGAAATTTCCTTTAAAGGTCTCAAACCGACTTATAAATAAAAAACAAGTTTATATTACCGGCGTTACCTTATCTGGGATCTCCACGTTCCGCTGGAACAGTATTTCTTGCTCCTTTACAAAAATCAGCGGGTAGTCACGTTGAATTTCCGATTAGAAAAAGACAAAGAGTTCCATTGTGGAAACGTCGAAAACGGAGAATCAATTAAAGGGAACCATCGATTCTCCGCCCGATCTGTCGGCCGATAAGATTGTGTCGACGGACCGACACTCCATATCTTTTTAATTTCCAAGATAACCAGGGTTGAAATTCAAAGACGACCCATTTTATACTAATTTATTTAATATCTTTAGGTAGGTATATACATCGTCAAAATCACACAATCTGTACAGTAAAGTAGTTATCTAGTGATATCTCTTATTTTAAATAAAAGATATATTTTTATACATTAAAATAATAACTATTTTATTTCGAATAAGTAACAATTATAATTTATAATTACGTTACATAATTTTTAATATTTTTATTGTGCATTAATTTTGTGTTTATTTACATTCAACAAGCGTGAGGGGCAAGCTTGGTTATTACTCTAAGTAGAAATAGACTGAGAGCCCACTGCAATATGTCCTACCTTACTTGAAAAAGTAATAGTTCATTTCTTTAGGACAAACTGACCCGTAATAATTTTAGACCTAGTTAGTCGACTGAGATAGCGAATTGAAGATTTTACGTACCACTAAATGGACAGTTTTTCTTTCTTTTGCAGAATAGGACACTTTACTTTAAGCTCTCCAATTAAAACTCTACAACTAAGTGTAAATAATTACTAACAACATTGAAACCCATTTGTAAAATGAACTGTTACAAAACAATAACAAGGGATACGTTAGAACGCATGGAAGTGAGTTACATTAAGAATTAAAAGGTATTTGGCACATTCAGTATAATTACATATAACAATACGTATGCAAAGCGTACGCGGTATATATAATTTGTTAAATTTGTATGTAAATGTACGCTAGATAATCTCCGGAGACTTATGCACTTACCATGTTATATTTAAATTAAATGTAAATTAGAATGATACAGTCATTTTGAGGTTATTTATGTTGGTAACTTTAAAAGCGGACTTGAAAAGGATTAACACATAATATTTACTAAGTTTAGAAGCCTTTTGGACTTAAAGCCGGTCTCAAAAAGACCAGGGCCTCTATTCTACTGCGTTATAGCGATATCGCGATCGACGTGTTTAGAAATCGTTTAGGTCACAGTCGCCATTATTGTAAATGACATAAGAGTTATCAAAACGCTGACAATATGGAAACAGGTCAAAGGCGATATCGTTATTTCCGTGTAGAATCCCAGCCCAGTTGAACGTATATTTTTCTAGTTTAATAGAAGACCTTTTCGCAACCCTAGCCCGTCTACTTGGGATCGAGTTATTTTACCGTTTGCTTGGAACCCACTCAAAAGAGCAGTTCATGCTTGAAATAAAGTGAGTATTTTAATATTGTATCTTTTTCTTACAGCTACGGGGTTAAAGGAATCGATACAAATATAGTTTTCTCACTCTCCCTCATAGGATATGACACGAGGACTTAATGATGATATGTGTATTAATTATGTTCTTAAAGGAATGGTCATAAAACAGGTTTTTTCTTCATTTCAAATAGTACCATTAAAAGTTTGTTAAAAACGTACCGGCTCTTTATACAAACAAAACCAATTTCTATTAAACTTCATAATTACCAGTTTCTGTTATTCTTTGCCTGACTTCAATGTTTTTTTATGATTAGTTTAAGTTGTCAATTTGAAAAAAGATTGTAAAAAGTTAGATTGTTTTTATGGAACTTTATTTTACTCTAAACTTTTGCAGTGTATTGCAGAATGAAACTAAAACGATATTTTTTTCATTCGACTGCATAATTTAACACGATTTAGGTTGTTTTTATCAATAAATAAAATATTATTTAAATAGGTATAATGAACCAACAGAAAACGGAATACTTAATTTTTTTATATTATTAGTGATAGATTTTGGTTGGAAGGATTAGGGTGATGGGAAAGTATTGTTTAGTTAAAATTTGAAACAGAATATTCTAGATATCAATAAATGGCCTTGGATTAAAAAATCCCAACCCAAAACAAAGTTTTGTGTTAGAGTTTTTTTCAGTGTGACTGTTTATGCGTCATAACCTCAGGCACGAATGAGTGCACAGATTTCAATACATATTTCTAGCAGTTTTTTGGCTAAGTTTATAAATATGTCAGTTGGCCCAATCAAGAAATATCAGGTCTCAAACGAACTCGTAGAGTCGCGTAAGGGGTTCTGAGTATTTTAGTTGTTATAAAGTAAATCAGACTATGAGGTCGATGTGGACTATAAAGACGATGGCGAGGAAGGGTTGTCGCCAGCAGTGGAGGCTCCTTGTACCTGTAACAATAAAAGATGCTGTTGAAAGCACAATAAAAAAAAAGTATTTTTTCTATAATGCCACTTCAAACGATAGCCACTTGATAGGGAGCGGTCACCGTCGCCTATAGACGTCAGGAATGCCAGAGGTCACCTTTAAAGGAGGCCAATTCGTTACACAAAGTCTGTGTTAAGCACCACATATGTACAATTACAGGACGAAAAGAAAATATTAAAATAGCAAGGCACATGTCATGTTCCTTAAAATTTGATAACAATTTGACATTAACATTGACTTCGTATCGTCATCGAGAAGTAAGTAATCGTAAAAATCTCTTTTAAGAGTTTGTGCAACGTTTAGGTTCAAACCACGTTTCAGCTAGGTAAAGTATTTTGGAAACGGTGCCATATGTTTGAAATGTTCTCGGTCGAGCTACAAGAGATAGAGTTGTACAAGGAACATATTTTCTTTAGCCTTGAGTAGCTCTGCTATCACTCGTCTGGATTCCTCAGGAAATATACGCAAAGCTACAGAACTACGAGATTTTTGAGATACCACCCTGATAAGCAATAATTAAATTTTCTGGTTGCTGGTATTGATAAAGCGTTTTTTATAGATGGAAAGCGACACGTATCTGAACATCGGACATCATTCCTTAGCGCAGTGAAACTGAATGTTATTTTATTTTCTCTAAAGACAGCGGCTTGCTTCCGTTCTCTATATCAGTATTCACTCGATTGAGCACAAAAAGCGTGAAACTCTTGAATAAAACCGAATAGATCAACAATGGACTATTATAGGACTGTTTACTATTTTAACGTACAGTCGAATGAATTTTTAATGTGGTAAAGTTTTCAACGCTTACTTTATAGATCAAAAATACAAAGTAAAGTGCGAAATGAGTGGGTACATATCATAATATATAAAGTTAAAAATATATAATAGTCATATTTTTCAGGATTGTTGAAGCACAAAACTAACCTTAACTTTTTAAAAGATTCTAAAAAGTTTACCGTTTCAGAAATAAAATCATTACATAACGGTTATGTATTATGATATTTATGGCCCAATAAATATATTGAATTTTATAATATCTTGATACGATCCCGAACTTAAAACCTAATGGCTTTTTTACCGGTTGACCCTTCTGCAAAACAGAAAAAGGTTGTGGCCGTTGCGTACTTGTACGAAAGCATTAAGAAAGAAATACGCATATAAGGCTGCTTGAACAAATACACATACACAAAATACATTACACAAACTCTAATCTAATCTTTAATTTTTCACGTCAGTCTCGAACTGATTTAAGAACTATGTCAACAGACGTATACGGGCCTCATCCCTTTTGACTTCAGGAACCCAAAATAATACATACTTCCTTTTTTACATGCCATGGAAAAAAGGAAGTATGTATTATTTTGGGTTGTACACTGTTTTACAGAAACTCATTTCACCACTTCGCAGAATTTTCGTTTCATAGAGAGCTAATTTCTGCTGTAACCTTACTGTTTTCAGATTATATTTTGGTGGTCACAGGTCTAACTTAACCTAACCTATATACGTAACTCATTCTCAAGATAATCTGAAAACAGTAAGGTTTCAGCAGAAATTTGCTTTCTATGAAACGAAAATTCTGCGAAGTGATACATTCTATGAAATGAGTTTCTGTCAAACAAGGGGACACTATCGTTTTGGCTCAAGGAACTCCGTTCAGAGTAAAAGTCGTGGTGATACGGTGCGCAGTGGACCGCGCGTTATCGTTGCCGCTCCAGTGGGCTTCTCTAAATAAACATACAATGTACATTGTTGTGCGTTTTTATGCGATGTCGTTGGATAAATAACGGAATAGAGTCTAGATTCATCTCCGTGTAACAATCTCTTTGCTATTTTTGGATATTTGAACAAAAAATAGTGGTTTAAGAGGGTAGGTAAAAATTTACGTAAAAAATTATCACTACAATACTTATGTGCATCAATTGGAATTTTGTATAAAGAAATTCAAGTAAGCGATAAAACTGATGAATTATATAGGAATATTGCTAAATTACAACAACAATGCCTACTGTGCATTTATCTCCTGGCCTGAAAACAACGTAACAAGAAAACTGACATTATATAACAAAGACAAAAGACAAAGACGTTTATTACAAGAACACAGTAGGTATTTGGACAGGTCTTAGTGTTACAGGATGTGCAACAAGTATGTTCAAAGCACTATGATAATACCCTAAAAATGTACAAAGACAAAAAATACACGCTCCATAAAATTCTAAGTAATTTCAAAAAACACGCATCTTTTGCCGCATCCCATTTTAAAACCCAAAGCGCGTCCGAAGGCATCCCAAGTTAACCCCAACCCAACCTTCCGAGTCTTCCAACTACAAACTTATAAACGCACGATCAAATATAATTTCCGCGATAGATCCCCCGATATTTATTCAAACGTCGGCTGCTCTATTTGCTATCGTATTATTGGGCTCTTCAAACACTTTTTCCTTTGCTAGGTTAGAATTGATTGTGCGAGGTCTCTCCTGCATATTTATGGCCTCAAAGTGTGTATGCGAACTCACTGAATCTTTAATCTGCGGGTATCACTCTAAGACGTACTTGCCAATTTTGGGGTCGTGAAGGTATCCAATTTTAAAGTGAGCCGAGCGGTAACTACCGAGTGTTTGGAGGTTGTTAGAACATTGTGTCTTTGGTGAGTACAGTATTTTTTCCTGGTATTGTGTCATTGTTTCTAATACAAAAATAATTTAGAACAGGGCTCAATTTATATGAATGTATGAACTTAAATACCCATAAAAGTTGATAATGTGTCAATGTCACAATATTCCTGAAGTATCTCTCGGACAAGAAACAAAATTGATCCTATTTTCTTAAAGACATTGAAATTTTGTGTGTATTGTTGTTGAACCCTCCTTAATCAGTATGGTATTGAAGTGAAATCTTATTTTCAAGAATTTACATTTATATTTAAAAATCTTATTTTCTTGTTAAACTATCTTATTATTTTATTGCTATAACATGACTAGCAAAGATAATTACAATTGCAATTATACGTAGCTGCAGAAAAAATACCGCATGGGCATAAAATTATGCATGGAAACAAAAGAACATCAAATGATAGGCATCCGTTCAAAAAGAAGGAGCGCAAAAACCATTCCTGAAATTCCGAGTTACAAAGCCACTTGCATTTAACTACCCTCATTTTGTTTTAAAACAGGACTTTACGCCTCTGGGATACGGTTGTTAATTGCATTGATCATGTGCATGTGTGCAATGCGCTGAAATGAATATAAGAATTTTACGTAGTTGTCGTTAACATTGAGGATAATTTTACAGCCGAATTTTATACGAAGTGAACTGAGGATGCACCTAATACTTTAGTTATGTTTAATTTTGTTGAAAAATATCAGAGACGTTTTGAAAACCATAGAAAATAATACAGTTTAGATAATAGGCCACAATCTGCTAACAAAACTTCAATTTTCAGCGGTGGTGAAGGCTAACTGACCTATAATTACTCGCACAGTACCGTACGCGCACTTCAAAGTGTTTAACCACAAATTAATCATTAATTTAGTTGCTCTTATTGAGCAGAGGCAAAAAATATTAATTCAATCCAAGCATCACCTATCCCAGATACTACTGAAGCTATTTTAAACTATTGTGCAAGTACAGACTGCACATAACCAAGGACAAATATCACTTTTTACAGTTGCTCTAAACTATGGTTTTATACTTAATTTGCATATCCAGCCATCGCGCAATTACACAGTAATCTCAAGGTTGCCATTGCATCTATTCTTTATAATATCTACAATGTCATCTATTAGAAATAAATGATGATGTACGTCAATCTTTCTTTCGGTTGATAACACCTTTCGGCTTTTAATGTTACTGGCACACCTTTTATTTGATACAGAATCATCACGCTGTGTGATACAGCTTACAACTGACCCTCTTAAATACATAATAAACCTAATGGTTAAATACAAATGTCACAATAAGAAATACTCGTAAGGTCATTGAATATTTCAAACATACTTTAGCCATCCCGTGAAACATATAACCGTGTGTGTAAGAGATGATTCTGTACAAAATCCATGCCACATCCATGTTCCTCGCATCAGGGTTGCCACCGCATCTATTTTTTATCGCGTCGCCGCGCCTGCTCAATAATGCAGCGCATTGTTACAAAGACGCGTAAGTAAAGGTTTGCGGAGTGCGTCGGCGCCGGGTTCCGCAGTTTATGACTGTTTAAAGTTATTTACTGCTCGCTCTTAAGACGAGTTGCGTGAAATAGTACGTTTTATGACAGTTGCGATTGTCATTTCGTGAGATCGAGGTCACATGTTTGCTTTTAGGGAGTGGTAGAATATGGGGGGAAAGTGTTTTGATTTGATTGGAGGTTATTTACTGCTGGTTTTTACAATAATATGTGAATTTTGCAGTTCTCTGCCTTTTTGCCGACATGCATCGTTTCGCAATCTATTCATTCACTACAAATATTTCAGGATTTTTACAAAACTAACCTAACCTAACCTATAGGATTCTACAGGGTACGTATCATAATATATAAAGTTCAAAATACATAATGGTCATAATTCATAATGGCTTTTTCTATAAAAGAAACCTAACCTAACCTAATGGGTTGTATAAAATAGCATTTTAAAAATCCTGAAACGTTTACGGTTTCAGAAACAATACCGTTATATATTATGTACATTATGTATTATGAACTATTATGTACTTTGAACTTTATATATTATGACACGATCACGGTTCTACACGATGGTCCTGAAATAAACCCGGTATATTTGTGAAATTAATAATTTGCGAAACGTTTGTTATGAGATGATAGGATTCCAAATTTTAGACTCGAGAGCGGCAGTCAATGCATTAAAGAATGACAATATAGTTATTATAATGATATAGCACGTCCAACCTAAATTTAGTACTACGAGTTAGTAATAGCAATAATGGCCCTAGATGGCGTAAATTTTATAACGTCAATATCACAAATTAAACTGCACGTCATGCATTTAAAAAAAAAATAACACGCTAAAAAACAAAGACGAGATAAGAAAACAAAGCACAAACAGAATTTTAAATATTGACACTCATGAAGCATATAAATTTCGTTTGTTAGGCTTCAAGCTTGTGGGCGAGCGTCCCTACTGGGTGACAGACGAAGGCGGGACGAGATATCTAGGCGTTAACGGGGGCGGACTGTGTAGCGGGGAGGGGAGCGCATGCGACGGCACGCTACCGCACCGTGGTCTAGGAGTTACCTCGCCTCGTCAAACGTCTGTTACCAGTAGGCATAGACAAGATACATTCTATAAACTTTATGGTAATCGAAAACGTATGGCATTGACATAAGCGGGAACACTTTAAAATTTCGAAGACAGGATTCCAAATATTCATTTGAAACAAAATTTTTTTTCCGAAGATTTTTTTTTGTTACGTCGTAGCTAATGTAAATAACATGCATAATTTAGTTGCTATACGAAGGTTAGGTTAGGTTTGATTTATAAGCGATATCAAAAAATAAAGTCTTCTATAAAAAATGCATTCGGAATTATGGAAATTCGAAATTTCGATCAATTCGGATTTATGAATATTCGGAAATATGTAGTGCACCCGACTTAAGCTGCCGGGCCATTGCGTCGAGTGCTATGTTAACTCTAAACCTCTCATCTAGGATCTTTGCCGACGCGATCGATCGGCAGCTAACGTCAAACTTATACATTGTGTCAGTTTTTTAAAAATCAATAACGTTAGCGTTATGCATCTTAATTAGACTACTTTGTCGGATACGGATGAACTAGGCCTAGAGGCCTAGATGCCACTTTATCGTAAATCATATCATTATCACATTGTTTATTAAGGTAGCTTTTATTAACTTGGCAGCAAAGTAAAAGCCATATGGCTTAGTATTAAGTGTTTTTTTAGGATTTATAGCATTATGAATGAAGAGTGAATACCTGAGACGTGTAGCGGCGGCGCGCGGTAGACGTGTTGCGCGTCGCGCTCGGGTGCGCGGTCGAGCTGCGCGCGCACCACGCTGGGCCGCTCAGTGCCCTCAGTTCGCTGAACGGCGCGCGTAACGTTCACACGGCGCGCTGCAACACGCCTTAGGTTAGGGATGATAGTTAAGTACTATGTATGGAAATGGCGACATCTCTAATTTCTTATATTTTCTAAGAACCCACTTCAACTTTGATTGCAGTATTCGGGTTCCTTCGTCGTGTCGCCACGACGCTCGCGTTCCCATACGCATGTACTTTTTTGGTAAAATAAAATGCCCAATAAAAAAATAACTACCTAAATCTGATTCGGAATTAAGTTTTATTAAATGCAATAGGAATAAAGTCACAATAAGACTGCCGTTTAAAAATTGAAACGTGACTTTGTTTGTATGGGACATGCGCGCACTCTTAAGAGGACAGTGTGAATCAAAAAAACCCATACAAACTGCGGTAACGTTTTTCTCCCCATAAACGTTGTCCGATTCTTACGTCTTTTGAATATGTTGTAGATTTTTATCTATGTCTGTACGAAAATATTTCTATAATATCTACAACATATTAAAAAATAGTAGAAATCTGATTAGATTTAGGGGAAAAGAAACACTATCGCCCGTAGCTACATTTGTACGGATTATTCTTGACAGCATGGCTTCACAATACTCTTAAATATACTCTTATATTTTTAATAGTGTATGTTGATGAAGGCTGTCAGTGAAAAGGAATGGCCAGTAAGAAACTTGTTGAGCGAGTATGTAAATGTCTGAAAAGCAAAAAGAAAAACTAAAGAAAGATATGAATAACTTATGACTACTGCGTAAAACTCAAATAACGTGATAACAACTAACTTTCAATTTACGGTTTTAATTACAGATGACTTTCATAATTTTTTGATATTGAGTTTGGATTGGACTAAATTTCAGATTGTTAAAACAGCTAAAAGGTACTGGCTTTGCACCAAAACTTCTGATCCCCTAAATTTCTGAGTATTGAATACGACTGCATCTTATTATGACTCACATGTAAAACATTTGAAGAGCAAAATGTATGTCTCAAAATGTTGATAAATGTTGCAAAAACTCAAAATATTCATCCAGTGGATTTGGGTGCATGAAGTTCATCTACACGTAGCAATATGAAGTGAATCTACAAGCACTTCGGACAAGACGATGTTTGAGGAGAAGAAGCGCCGCAAGTAATTCCAGCAGAAGGTATTTCTTCAATCATAAAATGCATGTTACATCGCAAGGAAATTAAATTAAAAGAATATAATAAAAACTAGCATATAGTAAAATTATTAAATTACTAACGTAAAATCAATAATATAAAACTAAAAATATTGACTAAGAGAACAACACTATAAGGTATTTACGCCTAAAAGCCAAAACTAGTAAATATTAAAGACTCAAAAACAAGTCCGTCGAGCCCTCTATTTCACCATCCAGACAATGACCGGTGACAGGTGACATTTCAGTGTACGAAGTTTATATGAAACCCAGTGATGTATCAGCGTGTTAAATTTGCAATGTATACCGAATTGTCACCTGTCACTTGTCATTGTTAAGATGGTGAAATAGGGAGCTGATCGGCCCACAGACAGAACCCATTTACGAGTATGAATCGTATCTCAGCCATCGCCTCATTTAACCACGTCTTCGGGAAAGTGGCGATTCGATCAACGTCACCACCATAAGCTAAAACCTTGGAACAAACATGACATGCTCATAAATAATATTCTGTCTTGTTATTTGAAACCTCTACAAGAATGAGATAGGGTTGAATTTTAACATTTTAAAATCACGTATGAATGTAGGTTTCCTAAATATGTTTTGCAAAATTAATTCCTCACTGAAACTAAACGGAACATAAAGTCTTATAGTTCAACTTTCTCTATTTATTTTTAATTCGGTTTTTATCATACCTAACGTTGAAAATACGATAATAGTCCAAAGTAACATGGTTTTACCTAGGAAAATAGAGCCTCAGGTATGACAATTAAAGATTCAATATTATCATTGAATCATTGCTTGTATCGTGATAGTACCTTTTCAATGTTAACGTATGGATAATAATGATACTTTATTATCATACATTTATTGTATATACATCTTGGAATGCTGCAAATTTGTTCGCAAACACCCGCAATTCTATACAAGGCGAGGAGATCTGCCCTCAACACGTCCAATACGTCATAAGAACATGCTTATCGCACCACCGCGTAAACTCAAATTATTATCCTCTGGCCCTCTATGTATGTCTATGAAAATATATATTAAATTACCTGAAGCATTGAAACAAGAATCCAGCTTCATAACCTTTACAAAGAAACTTAAAGAACTGCTGATATAAAAATCTTACTACACAATGAAAATTTGTAAATGAAAATTGATAGTACAGTAAGTAAATAGTCCTCTCCCATATTTGCGGTGCCCATCAGGGTTCATAATGAGCTATTCTAGTGTTAACTTCTAAACTAGCAAGTAAGATCTATGTAAAACATTATTATTGCTATAAATGATTGAGTATTGAGTCTCTGAGAGCCTAGTCAAGTAGGATTCTACAAAAGCTGGAAATCTGTCAAAATATATGGAATTTAACATAAAAAACACAACAAAACTAAACATTGATTCTTTGATCGAACATCATTTTAGGTTTTATTTTTGATCTTTCAACATCTTTTCGCGCTATTTAAAATAACGATGAATTAATATATTAAGTTTAATTAGAACTGGTGAAAAGTCATCGTTAATGTTATAATCATGCAAATATTAAACTCAATTTGAGCATCTCAACGGTGAACTAAATCATTATAATATAATCAGGCGCAGGCTAGTGCAACAGACGTTCGTGTAATTAAAACGAAGGCTACATTAATCGTTTGGCTAAATTAACATTGAAACAAAAAATCTGTTAGTTTTAAAACATTTAGAAGTACCTAAGCTAATAAAAGTCGTAGGAGACAGCCATTACTTACGTAATGTTTTTCTTAGTAAAAATATTATAATGCAATTATCAAAAGACAACCTTATAGAAGTTAATCTAGTCCGAAACTATGCTTTAGTCTTGCACCCAACGATATATTGACATATTTAGAGTTTTTTTTATGGCATTATAATCTTTCCGGTTAATACAATAACGACAAATGAATAAAATGTGTTGATTAGGCTAATTAACACGCCACGCAAGCACAAAACTGATCTGGGCCTCTATTTTGTATTTTGATAGCTCTTATTTCCTTGTCAGTAATAGCGGTCGAATTAAAAACCTGTCAAACACAATATCTATTAATTATTCATTATAGCTATAATAGATAAATAAATAAATAACACACAGGACAATGTCACACAAATTGACCTAGTCCCAAACTAAGCTCTGGGCTTGTATTATGGGTACTAGACAACGATAAACTTACTTATATAGAGAAATATATACTTAAACACATGGAAAACATCCAAGACTCAGAAACAAATATTCGTGCTCAACACACAAATATATGCCCAAATCGGGATTTGAAACCAGGACCCCTAGCTTCGAAGGCAGAGTCACTCCCAACTAGGCTAGGGTGTCGTCGAATTTAACTCAGGGAGTCCTGCGACGAGCAGTGGACATGTTTCCGCTGATAATTTAGTGTTAAATCGTAAATACAATGATGATTATTCAAGTAAATAGAACGACAGCGTTAACTTAGCAACCCGTGGCCCTAGACAAGATGCTTTGCGAGAACGATATCGTCATCGAAAATGTATAGAAATTGACGTAACCTGCCGGACGCTCGCGTCGAATACGTATGCCAATTCTATTTTACATTAACAGTTTTTGAAAATCGATTACGTTAGCGTTATGCATCTTCTCTAGCCTCACCGGGACGAGAGGACCTTAAGAAAGACGAGAAGTTAACTTTTCCTCAGCGGTGGATCTATTGAAATTTCTGAGGAAGGCCGCATTTCACTCACCGACACACCTAATTGCAATGCCACACGCTTTCTTATCCTGTCAACACGCGCCAAACTCTCCACAACTTAAATAATCAAAGACCTGAGACACGAAAACAAAGTTCTACTAAACTACCATTCTTAAAGCCCAATATCGCTTGCACTTTCTGATAAAACTCCAAGTCTAAGTTTTCAATTCCTCGGACCGGCGAAGTTTGAAATACCGAGGGCTGGGGATCGACCCCCGCGTGGAAGGATCCTCAAACTGTCGTTATGAACTGCGAATAACTTCATTCAGGGAGCTATTCTCGAAAGCATTACGCTATCGGCGGGATGAGGAAACAACGAGGTGACAATTTGAGTTAACGTCGTCGACTTTTGTGAGATTCCTCGAAGGAAATAAATCGTAATTCGTTTGAAATTTGCACTTCAAGAAGTCTTTGAAAATGTCGCGTAGGGTGAGACCGATCGATTTTTTTTTATGATGGTGTTTTTACGTAAATAGGAGTGTATACAGGCACCAGCTACAATTGGGCTAAATAATATCTGGCTCGTCTTTATAACTGAAGGCATAAGAGCGTGTCAGATATTTTTAAGCGCATTATTAACACTGTGACTGTACAATAGAAAGTCAAAGATAAATTTTTGAATCTTATTTAAATGGAATTAAATGTAAAAAGTAACGTAATCTTTGGCACCGACGAAACGAGCTTCGAGTAACTAAGAAATAGTTCAGTATGTCTGTGTACTGCGGAGGGTGGGCTTGCTTGACTACTTAACCGTGGGTTTTATTGTCAACAGTGGGGCAAGGCAAGTTGCATCAATTGTTAGTGATTATATTTCGATTGAAAAGTGTATGGAATTGTCGTGAGCCACCGAGATGGTACCACGTGACTATAGGTGGCTTACGTCAGTTCCATACATTTCGAATTTATCGAATGCAACTTGTCCAGCGAATTCTCAATCTGAATGGAACAGTTTGCGTGTCGATTTCGCCTAAAAGGCAGAATGGGTTCAAGACCTAGTAAACAAACTTTATCCTGGATTGATACAGTGAATGCTTTTTTTCAACCTCAAAAATTTGAAAGTTTCGGAAGGGACACGGGAATTCCCCGAGATTCTTGGAGTCATTTTGTAGTATTAAGTATGTTCTCACTCCAAAAATTTAATTTTTAAGACAAGTTTTTGCTGCCGACTGTTTTTTTTTGTTGAAAGTCCAAACACGGTGGGCTAACTCTAAGTATAGTTGAGATCCTCTCACCACTTTCCGACTCTATCATCAGACCAGCTCGATGACGCCATTGTATTATCATTAAAGTTACGAAGGCATACCATGTTTCAGCAGAATCGGTCCCCGGGAAGTGGTTCAAATCTTCCTTGCAAGATGTGACCCGAACATTTACATCAGCGTGGAAAAATCTATGGGCCCTGGAGGGGAACTACCTTAAATCCTTTAGTTACCTCATTTTATTGAAAGGAAACATTCCTTTATTTTTACAAGAAACAAAACTGCATTCAAAGATCTTCTTAAGTTCGCTTGTCTCACCCGGGGATCGAACCAACGAAAATATTTAGTAGACAATTTTTATTCTGAACATAATCCTACCGAAACGTATAATAAAATAGCGAGAATTTTTTTTTTATTTTTAGTTGCTTCTATTCCCGGGTGAGACAAGCGAGTTTTAAAAGATCTTAGAATGCAGTTTTGTTAATTTTGAAAAACAAAAGGAATGTTTCCTTTCAGGAAAATGAGCTTACTAAAGGAATTAAGGTAGTTCCCCTCCAGGGTCCATAGATTTTTTCCACCCTGCATATGTTAATAGAAATTAAGGATAAATTTTCCATGAAAAATTCTTGATAACTTTTTACTTTCCTATAATGTTTCATAAAAAACAGTTGTCAGTAGAATGATAGGATGGAATCGCTGGTTAAAGCACACTTACGTTCAGAAGTTCAAATTAATTGTATTATTTTACAATATTCTTACTATCACATTAATGTTTTTAATGTTAAATAATAAATATTTTTTCAAGGACAATTAAGTCCTGCAACACGGATTCAATGTAGTGTTCAGTTCAGTTAGTCAGTACAGTGTTGATGAACTATTTATGAAATTCCCAGCTACTGCACAAACAACAATTCTTATCGCAAAGAACTGTTCATTCATAGCGTCTTTGTCAACTTATTTTTGTAAATGCGAAATTAAAACGGGCACCATTCAATTACTGTTTATGCATATAAATCAATGTTTATGTAATTTAGTTTTATTTTCGCTTTTTGGTTAAAGCACGCTGAAATTCGTGAAAAAAACTAAAAAAAATACTAAATTTTGTGTTATGTTTAGCTTTATCATTTAGTTGAAACTTTATTTGAATGCATGATAGACGTCATGACTCATGATAACTTACATTCTTTATTAGCGTTGCTCTTCATTTCCGTCGCCTTCGGTGACGTCGACGGCATTGGGATTTCTGTAGACAAGGCAAGGGTTAGGTAATATGTACAGTCAACCTATTTGATACGTAGGCCACTATGGAGTATGTCAACGTGACGTTGTAAACCAAATTAAATGGAGTCTCTTACGCTTTGGTTGAAAACGTTTCTTTAACATAGTCCGTAGTGGCCAAGAAATCAAATTGGTGCAGTCGGTCTTATAAGTAGGTGCACACTTTGGTACCTGGTCGCATTAAAGCCTTCGACAGATTATTGCAGTAGTTCAAAGATAACGTTGGAGTGACAAAGCACTAAACTGTGTAGTGTAATAAACGAAACCTGTCAAGTGCAACTTACACTCGCATACTGAGGGCTCCTAAACCAGCTTATAGTCCATTCGCTTATATAGTGTCGCTTCACCCGCACGCACTTGTGGTTATTGTAAACAAATACGAATTCAATTCGATGTAAACTGCCAAATTCACTTGCGGGTATGCCACTCACATTCTTTGTTTACGCGGCGGCATCCTTTGATAAAAAGCGGCATGTGTCAAAGCGACGCGATACAAACACGACGACACTATATACGCGAATGGACTATACTCTTGCTCGTACCCTTTAGGGATGTGCAATCCCTAAAAAAAAACACACACAAAAAAAACTCGCAACTCGTTATATAAAACCATTATAGTCATATTATTACTGTCTCTTTCATTCTAAATTCTAAATTTGAACTCATTTTTAAATTTTACGTTGGTTTGCGCAAACGGAGGTCAGTCGGTGATGAGCTCTTAATAAGCTACCATTTGTGTCTGTGAAATATTCTAGTGAAAGATTCATTTACAACAGTTTAACTTTATTTGTGAACCATAATCCTTGGATAATCCTTAATTTTCATCTCGGCCGCCTAAGGCACTACTTTTAATTTTTATAACATTCAAACTTAGACTACTAATTTTATCTCATCGTATTTAAATATATTCTATTCTAAGTTTTCTATCTGCATTGTTCGCAGGTGCCTTAGATTTATTTTGTAATTATACCATACAACAAACCCATCCCGATAACCCGTGACATTGGCGCCCAAACATGACTGACTATTACGTTTCTTGCGGAGCTTCTTCTTAGTAGTGGTCTCCTTTCTGGGAAGCACCGGTAGATTTTGACGTCATAAAGTGCCTGCACAACCTACATACTGAAGAATGTTCCTGAACCTTCTTAATCTTTGAACCAATTCTGACCTTTCTAAAATATTTCGAACAAACCGACTTCTACCTAAAGCCAAGAAGCTCCTCAAATTCAAGTATTCAGTCTTGATAATTTTGGTACTTGATGAAATGGCAAGTTATCGCGTTAATCTATTCAATCTGTTTAGAGAGTTGTTGACAACGTCTTTGTACTAAACTTATAATTAAGGGTTTGAGATTTAATTAATTTAAGTTCAGCTCACCTAGTCTTTTGATACTTAGAGCAATATTGTTAACACAGAAATAATTTTCCATTTTATATCTTCATTAAATTCTATTGCAAAGGATCCCCTTCATCAGAAAAAGAAAAATAATCTGATGCTGCAAAAATTTAGCTGCAAAATCGCAAAAACATTTGAACGTGGCGTATAATAGACAGTGAAAAAGGCGTGGTCAGTCGATTGGCTGATTTAAATCAGATCACTTTGCTTTTTAATACAGGGAGTTATCATGAAAATTCAATGATATTTATTGCTGTGTCACTTACCCGAGGATCCTACGCTCCACTTCACTTTTTACCGCCACATCTTAGCCCGAGCACTTCTACCACCTTATCGAATTGCGCGTACTACTTTTACGAATAATTTCACTTATTTTTTATGTAAAAATATTATTATATCTTTCCTTCAAAAATAAACTCACTTTTAGTATATTTTGACGCAATTCTCCAATGTTTGACATTGTTGTTTTCATTTCTTTGAATCAACGTACTTAGTTTTCTTTCGCGTTTGATTTAGAAACTGGCGCATAAGAAACCGTCTTGGAAATGATTCTTTATTCCAAATATTGATTGAGTAGCTAAACTCTATGAGAAGTAAACTCACTAAACCTTCATCGTATATTTACTAGCCAAGCTTGTCTGCTGATCCATGTTTAAATTCAAAGGCAATTGCTGAGTCTTTTGAACATAAATCTCCTAATAATACATTACCATTCAAATGGAGTCCAAACTCACCATATAGCCTGATGGAACCCTCGGTTTCTCCAAGTGAATTCTTGGAGATACAGCGGTAGTTCCCGAAGTCACCTAGCTGCAGATTACGGACTGTCAGCTTCATATGAGCTCTGTAAGAAAAAAACATGATTATAATCTTTGCTTTATTTGGTCGATGTGTGTTGTATGAAAATTTATTCTTTCGTCAACGATGCAATACAAATACTCTTTATTGAACACCAAAAAAAACAGAACATGGAACAGTACATTTAAATCATAGGTATACAACAGGCGGTGTTACCGCGATCTCTTCCAGACAACCTTGGATAGAGAAATAAATAAGGACACAAATTCTTCAACTCTCCATTATTGAATTAAATAAATAAATAAATATCAGGAGACAATCTCACACAAATTGACCTAGTCCCAAACTAAGCTCTGGGCTTGTTCTATGGGTACTAGATAACGATAAACATACTTATATAGAGAAATACATACTTAAATACATAGACAACATCCAAGACTCAGAAACAAATATTCGCGCTCATCACACAAATATCTGCCCTTACCAAGATTTGAACCTAGGGCCGCTGGCTTCGGAGGCAGGGTCACTCTCAACTAGGCCAACGTGTCGTCGAACTAATTTCCTATATGCTTCTAGTCTCCTAGTATTTGGGAATTTATCGCCCGCTGTAGTGATAACATGAGCATTTTTCAAAGTGACCAATTAAAATTTAAATTGGAATTAGGTAGGGCACATGAAACCCGTACATACATGCCTTCCCGCCTGTCTTTCAATGGATTGGGCAGAGCCTATAAAACGCCAGGTGCACCGGTCTAAACATATTATTTTCGCATCCTCAACAATCATCAACGTCATTTGCACGTACCTATGTCGATTATGGGCGGTAATATTTTTTTTTCTAGTGTTTCTTTTATGCTACCGAAACTTGAAACGATTTTGGTAAAAAAATATTTTTTTCGTAGTAGCCAAAACTTTGCTGTCACTATTAGGATAAAACCTTGTAAGGCCTATCGTACTACAATCAGGCAGATTTTTGTAAGTGGGAATTTGAATCTACCACCAAGGAAATAAAGTTCATTTACCTTTGCTCTTAAATAGCATGTTCAAATTTGAAGCAAATAAAAATGAACATTATGCATATTCAAATAATATAATTCCAACTAAATTGCCTTGGTTAATGTACCTTTGGGTCTTACGAAGTTAATCTCTTTTTTTATCCTAGTGTAATTCGGTGCTAATTTATATTTCACAAACCTGTTATTTTATTGTTTATTATGCTGAAATAAGAATTAATTATATAAGTACTCAATTACTACCTGTAAATCACGATGTGATATACTTTACTATATTATAATATCGCATTAACATTATAAAGAGGTATCACTTATTAGAGATCAGACAAATGGGTGTCATTACTCGCAATAATGTGGACATGACTCCAATTTTAATTAAACAAATTAAATTATATTAATTTATTTTTTACCTGAACTTTAATCTTGATCCTTTGCAGGATAGTTATAAATATATAGTACAGGAGTGGCCATTGATATTATATTAATGAAAGTACATAAGTTTGCTCCATTAACTTCCGTGGATTCGATAGGAGCTTTCACCTCATAAGTTAATTTTAGCCATGAAAAGGAATAAAATAACCACGGAAAAAATATTAAAATACCAGATTATTTGCTTAAATAAAAATACACAAAAACAAATCTTTGTATCATTTATTATTGCCTTGAAAAGGATTAAAAATATTTTTAGGATAAGTAATCAATTAATGTGATATAATTTGTTTAATTAAAATCTATGGAGTCATGTCCACAATATTGCGAGTAATGACACCCATTTGTCCGATCTCTGCTTATTATATGGGTTTAGGTTTAATGAAATTTATTTCTCATAAGAATATTTACAATTTACTTACATGAGAATAAAAAGTAAGCTAACAATTAGTTTGGTGAGCGTATTTAAGCGTGCGTATTGAAAGCATCAAGCAAGCAAAGAAAGGAATAAAAAGGGTTCATTAGTGCATATCTTGCACTAATAAACCCCTTTTCTTTCTTTCTTATTTCCTTTTATAAAGGTACCTGCTTGCAGCTCTTAGGGATTACTTGAACGAAATAAACTTGACGAACAGTAATTTCAAGATGAAACAATGTTGAATGTTACAATTTACAACATCACTACAATATAACCTTTGATAGTAGAAAATGTAAGAGTAAGTTCGCCTGAATGAGTTTTACTCCCAAATTAATGCAGAAACGACTATCAAGTTTGGGATTAATAATGCGTAAGCAGAAAAGGTCTGGCTATATTTTCGAGACAAATTTTATTAGCTTTATGCATAACATTTAAATTTCAATTTGGTATTATTTTGTATTAAAATGTAATGATCAGAGGGCGGAATTTCTCATAGCAAAAATTGATATGTCATAGGGATAGAACGAAGTATTTTATTGACTATCGACAAGTATTTCTGGTTCACGTAGCACAAGATCTTTTACCAAATAGAATTATACCTCCTATCGATACATTACATTAAGCAAAATATTTTTCCAATGTTAACAATTCCCCTCTAGTATCAGTCTTTTAGATTAACGTAGTATTTAGTAAATGTAGGTGTAGTTTTCATTATTATTGTATAGTTCTATGTCTTAGATTTAGCTTTTTTTCATTTGTTATTTACCGTTAATAAAGACATGTGTTTTAGACAAAAATAACATAATATTTACAATTTAAATCCTAAAACTTCACGTATTGTTGAAAACAATAACAAAACTAAAATAATAAAGAGATTAGTGATTACACAATATCGATAACTGGAAAAGTCGATAAAGCAAAATGTTCTATCCCTATGACATTTCAATTTTTGCCATGAGAAATTCCGCCCTCTGGTAATGATAATACGCTAGCCTAGATATTTGATGACACGCTAGCCTAGTTGGGAGTCACCCTGCCTTCGAAGCTAGGGGTCCTGGTTTCAAATCCCGGTAAGGGCAGATATAGACAGCCACAGACTTAGACCTGTTCTTCTGTACTCTGAGTGAATTCACAAGATTTTTTTAATATATTGTAGCTACAATGTCGCATTGGGTATTAACCTGTAATGATTATTGTAGATGTGGAAATAAATAAATAAATAAATATTTGTGTGATGAGCACGACTATTTGTTCCCGAGTCTTGGATGTTTTCTATGTATTTAAGTATATATTTCTCTATATAAGTAAGTTTATCGTTGTATAGTACCCATAGTACAAGCCTAGAGCTCAGTTTGGGACTAGGTCAATTTGTGTGACATTGTCCTGTGATTATTTATTTATTTATTTAATAGTTCCGAGGAGTTCTTAAATGGCAACAATGCTTGTAAAAGATGAAGATATTTCTTAAACTTTTGCACCTTTTGGTTTGTATATGTTCTGTATTTTTGAGGTATTAAATAAAAAAAAATACTTATCTACAAAATAAACCACAGTTATGATAAGGTTTTGAATAAAAACACTTCCGGCGAATATTTTATAAAGTTATTTCTACCAACACGGAGCTCACACAATGAATTTTGTTTGTGTTTTTCTTAATTAACGAGTTTACATCCTGAGGTTGGCGTATTGTTTGTTTCTTTAACATTTATAACCTTAACAAATATAATCCCTACAGCAAGTAAACAACATAACTAACATACTCGTAAATTGAACATATATTTCATTGTACTTAAAGGATATTCTTAAACATAACATTGACGTAATACATAAGTGCTTTCATCGTCAGTAAAGGTCATAGAATATTGTGATCACTAAAGTGTAATATATATATATATTCCATGAAATACGATCTCGCAAGAGATGAGATGAAAAACGATGCGTGGGCGACGATACTTGTTTGTTAAGGTTACACGCAAAGTGATGCTTTCATAAAGATTACTTAGAGGTGATTTAAAAAGTGAAATAATAACAACAAAAACTTAAGTAAGAACCTATCCCAAAACTATTCCAATAAATGTTTAATTTTCAGCACCAACTTTACTATTAAAACTTAATAATATTTAACTGAGGTACGACTCTCTGTTGAACGATCATGTCGATCAACCGGTAAAGTAACCTATTTGAGAATTATAATAGTTATACGCCCTTAAATGTTGTTTATACGCTTTGACGCTTATCGGTTCATAATTGTTTAGCATAATCAGCTACCTAATATTTATGAAAATTGGTAGAAAAATAATAAACGTAAAGTACTTTTAAATAAAATACGGCAAATAATTAACGAACACGAAATACTTTGTGGAAAACTATTGGTCAAATCTACTGGAATAAACTAAAGGCTGCGGAATTAACATCCAAAATAGAAGCAGACGTATACTCGTATATGTAATTTGTACGGTAACGATGAATCCAGCGAAACATATCCAAATGTAAAGTCACATTAGTAAAACCAACACTAAGTTATAATTTTAATTAAGCGCGTTTGCGAGTCGAGGGTTATTACCGAGTTAATTTGATGGAAGTTTTCAGAGTTGTGTCAGCCGCACGCGCAGCCACGAGGGCCGAGGCTAAGAAACAACTGGGGTGGAAATGTTTGGATTAAAAATGCTTTTAAAATGGAGAAAAGAAAATGCTTTAGGAGAAATTATGGTTTTAAGCTACTAAAACCTTCTATCTTTATATTTTATAATGGCGGCATTAAACTCGTAAGCATACATTCATACTGTTACGTCTGAAAGGTTTTGAAGGTAGATAACGAAGGACATTTTTAAGTACTACAATGTAAATATAATCAATTAATCAAACACATTGTAATGCGTTCGACTGAAAAATATTAATTAATTTCAACTAATGGATGACGATTAGATCGATGACGAAATTGGTAAGTGGACATTTATTTCTTTCTTTCTTTATTTATGTTTGTCAACAGTGTATACATTGTTTAGTGGTAAATAATAATTTACAAGGTTTTAAATCTAAATTCTACAATAATTACAGACAACCACAGCATGCAATAGGTTGCTTTATACTATTCAGTGGAGAAAACTTGCTAACATTTTTTTTTTTTTTTTTCTTTTTTTTCTTTTTTTTTTTTTTATGTTTAGGAGAAGACACACGAGCAGTTAGGCCACCTGATGGTAAGTGAAATCTGAGACCCATAGACATTTGAATTCTCAAGATTATAATCCTAAGACCTCAAAATGCGCTGCCAACCCTGAGGACTAAGATGAAATGCCTCTATGCTAGTAATTTCACCGGTTGTCTTATCCCCACACCGGAACACAACAATGCTAGCACTGTTGCTTCACTGTTGTTTTGTTGTTGTTGTTGTTGTTTGTGGTTTTAGACGACTTTAAAGAGATCATGGAGAAATTGCAAGGTCTACATACTAATAGTGATTTTCAACGGCTTTTGGATAGCATGGAGATGGCAAACGAGGTTACAGGCCAGCTGATGGTATGTGACACATGCTCATACCACCAATGAAACCTTTAATCTAGGTGAAAAAAATGTATTCACAAAAAAATATACAAACATATTAACTAGCGGTCCCACAGAATAGTGTGAGTGTTTAGGTTTGCCTGTCACGTGGCAACTGGATTATCGAAATACCTAAGAATCCTGGGGGGTGATTCTCTCAACACAGCGCTGCGTCGATCTAAAAGATGAAGTTTTATCTGGCAAGTTTAAGAACCTGCCTGCGGCCTAATTGAGAAGGCACGCGCTAAAATGTGTTTTGTACGCTCCGACGGGATTTCTAAAACTTGCCAGATAAAACTTCACCTTTAAGATCGACGCAGCGCTGTGTTGAGAAAATCACCCCCCTGAGATAATCGGATAGCTTATATATATATTTTTTTTTATATGTTAAGGAGAAGGCACACGAGCACTCAGGCCACCTGATGGTTAGTGGAATCTGAGACCCATAGACATTTGAATACTCAAGACTATAATCCTAAGACCTCAAATGCGATGCCAACCCTGAGGACTAAGATGGAATGCTTCTATGCTAGTAATTTCACCGGTTGTCTTATCCCCACACCGGAACACAACAACGCAAACACTGTTGCTTTGTGGGTGGTGGATTATTGTTAACCCTATTTCTGTTTGGAATAAAATTTGACGACTTTGGCAAAGGTGATATGATAAAGTAAATTATATTCGAAACAGACGCATAACTTAAAGGTCCAATAATGTTCGAGCCCAAGTTGTTTTATTGGGTGGTGGCAAACTGTCTAGACGCATTGTTCAAGTCTAAAATATTCCAACTAAGGGATGAATTGATTTTAACAAGTTTGATTATTAAATTTAACCTATTATGGTAATTTTAGGATTAGTTTTATTGAAAATAGGGTAAAGGATTTAACGACAAGCCTGGAAATTTACAATTAAGCTATATTTTAATAAATAACAAGTTGATTTATTTTTGCAGTCACTGTCTTTCAATGCTTGTTTAGCCGAGTCAAATATGTATTTATAAGGTGAATTGCAAAAATATTGTACATAGTTAAGGACCTAATTGATTTCAAAGATTAATTGAAACAAATAATTTTTCCTTTGTGTAACGAAGATTACGATTGTATGACTAATTTTCATTACACAAAGGAAAAATAATTTGTTTCAATGAAACTTTGACATCAATTAGGCTCTTAACTATGTACAATATTTTTGCAATTCGCCCTATATACGAGTGATGATCAAATAATACCCGAAATATTTGAATTTCGAATTTAATAACGTCATTGAAAGAGTCCTTTTTAGGGTTCCGTAGACAAAACGGAACCCTTATAGTTTCGTTAAATCCATTATATGTCTCAGACATTTTAAAATAATGAGTGATATAAGGTGAAGTGTATCTGTGTATGTGTGTGTTTCTGTACGTCTGGCAGTGGCATCGTTTGCTTCAAACGCATTGACCGATCTGGATGTGTTTTTCTTAAAGAAAACAAGGGATTGTTCTAAGCTAAGTTTCATGAAAATCAGTTAGGACGCCATTATATCGGGGTTTTCCATCTATTTAGTAGTTAATATGAAAGTGTTATTTTTGTTTTCTTTTTTTTTCTGTTTTTGTCTCTATGTGTGTATGTTTGTGTGTGTGTTTGTAGTGTTCGCATTGTTGTGTTCCGGTGTGGGGATAAGATAACCGGTGAAATTACTAGCATAGAGGCATTCCATCTCAGTCCTCAGGGTTGGCAACGCGTTTGAGGTCATAGGATTATAGTCTTGGGAATTGAAATGTCTATGGGTCCCAGATTCCACTTACCATCAGGTGGCCTAAGTGCACGTGTGCCTTCTCATGGTCATAAAAAAAAAAGTCCCACGCGGCAGTCTCTCGTGATGCTCATTAAAACTTACCTGTAGGAGTTCTCCTCCGTATTGATGGCGTATTTCTTCGTTGGCAGCACCATAACGTTGTCGTACACCCAGTAGGAGATGGCGCGCGGGTGAGCCTCCGTGTGGCAATCCACCGTGACGTCGGTGCCCGCTGGCGCACCGACCAGCTGATTCGGCACCCAGATCATGGGAGAAACTGTGGGGGGAAGTGAAGTCAGAAAAAAGTTGAAAAATAAATGGAATTTTTGGGCAGTATCTTATGTTAAAGTTGAAAAATTTTAGATCTAGACAAATATTTAGCATTTTAAGAACGTTACTTAGCTAGACCCTTTTTACTTTAAACATTGTTTATGTTGTTGAATAAGTTACGACAAAAAAACAAGTATGAATAGGAGTTAGCGACCGTACACCGTTTGTCAAATTTACGAACGAATAATAAAGTGGTGAACCTAGTGCAAAATGTGGTTACAGAAATATCAGTAAGTCTTTAGAGTTGTTGGTATTTCTGTAGCTCTGCCTACCCCACTCTGGGAGTGAAGGCGTGATGTTATGTATGTGTATGTAATAAAGTGATAGGTATATTAATGGGACGAAATCTTTGTCTAACTAGGTATCACATATTGCGTTTTATTTTATTTAACTTTAACGTCGGCGGAATCATCCACAGTATCTGTTGAACATTTGAAAATGTTATGACTTGATTCATGAATTTTATTAATTTCTTCAAGTCTACGGGTCTCAGAGCACAATTAACAAAATGATCATGATTAAGAAGCCTAAGCGCTTAGAAAAGTCTATTAAGCAAATTAAAGGCGTCGAAAAATCCACTGAAACAACTTTGTTGTTATGATCTTGCAAAATTACGTATCGATTCAATCATAATAAACTCCAAAAAACGTAACAAGGCAAACAAAATTATCTATTTAAAAGGTAATTTACATTTTTTTTCCTATCCCGGATCATTTTTTATCATCTCAATAATAAACAACACGAAAACGCTCTCAAAGACAGTATTAACGTCTACTTGAGCTGTGACTTTTCAAAGTTGTGCAATCCCCTGTTTTAGGAAATTTTGTACAAAGGCAACTTTTGTTTTGGAACAAACGTGCTTAATGCAAACTATGTAATTAAATTGAGATAACACGTTGTGGAGACTGGCTAAGCTTGGGATAAACGTTACTTGCTGCATGAAATGGAGCGTACCAGGGAGACATAGTTTAAAAGAACGATAGAAATATCTGTGCATAGTAAATATTTATAGATTTTATGGCTTAGTCAATAGGGCCTTTTTGAATGCACTTTCAACATGTTAGTTTTATTCGTAAATAAACATTAACTTTGACATAAATATCTTGTAACGAGAATCTCACTCAATATGAGTTTATTGAGTAAAGCAACTAAAATGTTTCCCCTTGTGGTTGCCGGGTTAGAATAGTGCCACTCCGTCTTCCTGTGGATGTCGTAAGGGGCGACTAAGGGAACAAGGGCTTGTAGTACTGTTAGGCGATGGGCTTGCAACCTGTCACACTAGTAAACTTCTTGGCCTGATTGTGCAAAATGTGATTACAGAATTATAAGTAAACAAGTCTTTTTACAGTTGTTGATATGTCTGTAGCTCTGCCTACCCCACTCCGGGAATGAAGGTATTATGTTATGTATGTATGTTTGTACATATATTTCAATATAACAACTAGAGGTAACAACAATATTTGCAATTGGGTTATCCCATAATTTTGTAATGTTTAGTGATTCAAAAACCATTTCGAGAAAAAGGGTTGTAGAACCATTCCCTGTTATCAGATTATTTTACAAAATTAGTATTAAATAGTTATTTCTAATTTGACATTATTTGACCTGTAATTTAGTGACGTCACGATCTTCATTGGTAAGTTGTGTCTAATCTGTGATCAACCATAGTACTGCATATAATATGAGTCCGGAATGCAGTAATAAATAAATAATGTATATTGAATTTTGTCTTATTTATTTCTGTTTTATTTTAACGCTTATTAAAATTAAGACAATTTTTAACTGTATATAAACATGACAAGGTCAGATCTTTAAAAAAATGGTATGATTGAAATACAAGTCCGTTTTGGAACCTAGTCTGTGGGTGAAATTGTCAAACTCAACGAACTAAAAATAAAATTTCGGTTTGTTTGGTGTGCAACGTATAACTACTCGTTTTCTGATTTTCTGCATTTTAACAACATTGCTTCAAATTCTACGGAATCTGACGATCCTGCTACACATATTGACCATCGCCAGATCTTGGATATCGATATTCTTGCTTATAATGACGACCAACGCTGTACATTTATTAAACTTTGTAAGGGCTGATTCCACTAATCTACCCAAAGTGGATATAGTCAGGATATTGACATACTTGGGAGACAGCTCCAATCACAACGTAGCTGAAATACGTGGAGCTAAAGCTCTAATGTAAGTATGATTTAGGTATAAGAATATAATGTTCACAATACCATTTTTTTTTTTTAATACTTTAGTTTACCTATATTGACATGACTTGACATTGACATTTTACGTGATCTGACAGAAATGCGTACTCTCAAACGAATTCAATAGTTTTAAAGCATTTCTCAAACAAACCAGCTTGTAGTGACGTAATAAAAACATTTTCTTTAAAAATTAAAATAAATTAATATATTGATTTAAATGCAAAAACCGTGAAATTAGTGTCTTCAATTAGTCTATTTTATCGAAAAAAAAAAAAAAACTAGTGGTATTTTTTTTGAGATAACCCTATTAGCTGCGAGGGTCATGTTACCAGTTTCACTTTATACGAAGCCTTTCTTTTTCTTTTTTTTTACAGTTCCGTAGTAAAACTAGGAATCCCTATAGTTTCGCCATGTCCGTCCATCCGCAGTCTAGCTCAGAGAGTCTTAGTACTAGAAAGTTGTAATTTGGCCTGAATATATATATTATTAGTCACGGCAACAAAGTGGTAAATCTTGAAAAACATTTATTTTAGTATACCTCCCCTACACGTAACGTGGGGAGGTATTTTTTTTTACGTCTACCCCATAGAGTAGGGTGTCGTTGGATAGGTATTTAAAAAATATTGAAACATTTTCTTCGATCAAGGCTTCCATTTATGAAATATTAGCCTTAAAGCGCCGTACCAGAAAAATATCTTTAATAAGAGCGCATAATTATAACGAATTCAAAAGGAAAACAATTACGACTAATCATTAGTTCTCGAAGAGATCGCTACTTACCCATAAGACCACCTATTGACTCACTTAGTAACATTTTATTTGTATTTTACTTTTCATGCTGTATATATTTGTATGTGGTGTTCAATATTAGTACATTTTGATACAAGTGCGGAAAGTACGTCTTAGCCCGAGCTGCAAGCGAGTTAAAATGACAGTTCCGCACGTGTATCAAACGACGTTTTTTAATACATTTGCGATTAAATATCAATGTAAAAATAATATATCAGTAAATAAAACTATTAAAAGAGACAATTTTACTTTTAATTGATACAGACTCAACAGTTGTGACCATTCAGCCAAATAAAAAAATATATCACATAGCAATTTAATTACCTACATTTAATAATCATCACTACATAGTATAAAACAAAGTCGCTTTTTCTGTCTCTATATCCCTATGTATGCTTAAATCTTTAAAACTACGCAACGGATTTTGATGCGGTTTTTTTTAATAGATAGAGTGATTGAAGAGGAAGGTTTATATGTATAATACTTTAATCCGGAGCGAAGCGAGGGCGGGTCGCTAGTAATGTATAATCCTCTATTAACCAGCGGTAACGCTTAAAGGTGGATTCACATTACGCCGTGCGAGAGTGGGCCTGGTGATGTGAATCTACCTTAAAACTCAACTATCCGATCATTCGTAATACTAATTCAGATTTAGCCATCTTAATGAAAGCTGTTTTTTTTTTAAATATTACCTAGATAAATTTAAATTGTGTATATCATTGTATGTATGTATTTATGTAATTTTAATATCTTAATTTAAATTACCTATATTTTATAGTTTCAATACTAAATGACGTAATTAAAAAGTGGTTGAACATGCAAACTCTTTGGTTAGATGCACGGCTTGGAAGTTAAAACAAAATTTTACTTAAAAAAAATGGAAAAGTAAAACACACTAGTGCGAATTATCCAACTTTCCGCACAATATACAGCTACGATAATTACCACTTATTGAGCCACTGTATTAAAAAGAATATTTTTATTGTATTGTAAAGTGTTTATACCTACTAAATACATCAAAGATCAAATGACTTCAAATAGAAAATAAGTTATTACTAGACCCCGGATCTTTGAGGCATCGACGTCACAATAGGGTAATGTGGGGAGTAAATGGAACGGTGTTAATTAGTACGGCAACCTATTCTATCTGTGTTCTATGGAATTCAAATATCATTATTAGGCATTCACGATATGTATTACCTATAAGTCAATTGATTAAGTTATCAACGTTGTCCTTTTGTTAACTGACTCTCCGTAACAGATCAAAAGTTGACCTAAATGACTAGCTGTTAAGCTACGTCTTCTAGCAGAATAGACCCAATTCAAAAAGGAAAAGCTTATTTCCACTTCGACAGATGTCATTGGTGCATATTTGAAAAGCTTGCGGTTATCAAAGCAGGATTTGTTACGGTTGCTTGGATTAATTTGTATTTTTGGACCTGCGTTAAGATTGTTAACGTTACGCAAAGCGGCAAATCCGTCTTTTTTTTAAACTAATCTTAACTTTTCATATATAATCATCCTCTTTTGTGTAGAATTAATGAATGACTTGCAGTTATATCTTTTTTTTTGTCGTAAATGTATAGTAATAAAAAATATTCAGTTATAATAGTTATTAATTAACAAATTGTATTAATTAACACCATTCCATTTACTCCCCAAACTACCCTATTGTGACGTCATTGCCACAAAAATCCGGGGTCTAGTTATTACTTGTTGATTTTTTATGTTTGTAGTACTTAACGGCTTCGGAACCCTACACTGTCCGACATGCTCTTGCCCGATTTTTAAGTTATACTTGCTCACTTTTGATGCCACTAAGTTGATAGGCAACGAATTTAAGGTAAAGTAGTAATTAGTAAACAAGTTGCTTTTCTTCAGTATATAACGTACGTAATGTTTGGATTTCAGTTCGTTCTCTCTAAGTAGTTTCTGTTCTGCAACTTCACAACTAATGACGTCATAACGTATGACGTAGTAAGTAGTTGCACTAAGCGGGAATGATTTATTGCACTGAGTTGTGAGAACTCGAGCATCAGTTAAGGGCTTTAACGCGAGAGTGCAATAATAAATCACTCTATGCGGGTAAGTAATCTATTTTTAAAGTTTTATTGACAACTAGAGAATTGTTGACTTATTAATCAAAATTTAAACACGAATAATATTATTATTATTACTATTATTAGCCTAACATAGTGTCCCACTGCTGGACAAAGGCCTCCTCCCTTGATTTCCACATCTCTCTCTCTCTGTGGCTATTTTCGGCCAATCCTACTGAAAAGCGTCCAAGTCATCCCGCCATCTCCGCTTCTGCCTCGCTCCGGGTCTGCCTCGTTGTCTGTAGCCGTCCCGGGGGACCACCAGGTTGCCGCATTGGCCCACCTCTGTGGGTACATGCGACAAACATGTCCGGCCTATGCCTACTTTAACTAGGCAGTCTTTCTTCCCACATCGGCTATTACCCCTAATAGGCTACGCTCCATATAATATCGCTCTTTGACAAATCTTGAGTTTGGACTTTTGATTTTCGGTAAAAGAGCACGACGGGCAAAATACATACGTCGACGAGTATGCGTTTCAATGAAAGAGGAATGTTTCCGTTCATCAAATGTTTCACGAAGAATATCATGATGATCATAATATAAAAAAAGCATGTAGCTTAATTTTGTTAATTCGTTAGCAAAAGGAAACAGCTCGGTCTAAACACGAGCAGATGGTAAACTGCTAACGGCACGTTTTTCATTTTGTTTCGGTTTTTAGCTTGTGTTATAAAATTGCTTTGTTATCGAGTTTTTCGTTTAATTTACGAGCTTTTTCGGTGTCAGTGAAGTAATTGCCATTTTTCTTTGTATTTTATTATTTGATTTATGTTTTTCAATTAAAGTTAGTAGGACTGATAATTATAATTAAGGATCTTTTCAAAAGCAACTCAATAAACGTAAAAACTGCGAACTACTTCAAACTGAATGATCAACATCGACCAGAAGGTACTAAGGTAGCATAAACGCTGAGTACATTGAAAACTTAGTAGGTACCAATTATAAAGTCTCAAAGTTCTCAAACACGATAGAACGCGCAAGCTTCTAATTTAATTCATAAAAGTGTTTCTACTACGAGTATGTTCCGCATGTTTTGAATGTTCTTGTTATTGTACGTATTCAAATTCATTTTTAACACAGTTGCTAAAAAGTGGCACTTTTTGTAACTGTATGTCGTGCGGAAAATCGGATTTTTTGAAGTTGTGATTTTTACTTTTTGTAGCTGCATATCGTGCGAAAAGTTGAATTTTTGCGCACTAGTGTCTTTTACTTTTCCATTTTTACCCTTAATTGCTCAAATTGCATTTGGTAATTTTTATTACACTAAGAATTACTTAAAACAATCAGTATTAATAGTAAATACTATTTTATTTTTGTATCATTGTATTATTTTCGTAAATGTATAAAAAGATGTCTTTTGATATTCGTGCGGAACTATAATTTTCACTCGTCCCAAGTCTTGTCCCCCTCGCTTGCAATTGGGGTTTGCATCAAAATATACTATTTTTATTCTAATTTAAAGTACGATCGAGCTAATTAATTAGCTGAACATTTTAGCACCTCGTCGCAGCTATTGATACTTATATTAAATTTAAACCACTCTCAGTTTAATACGTTTTCGCGACAAGGAACTAAAATGTACAGCTACTGATGAGTTTCGCTGCACAAATAGATTTCATTTTCTCCAAACCACAGAGTTAAGATTCAGTTCCTCATTCTGCTTATTGAATTAACTCTATCAAAATAGCGTTCAAATAACTGCACGCTCACGATCCAAACCAATCAATCGAAGGTACCAGGGCAGCATAGACGCTAAGAACAGTGAAAACTTGGAAGCAATTTATAAAGTCTCAAACATGATGGATCGAGCGGAGTTGAGCGTGTGGGGTCCCGGCGCGAGAACCTTGGTAATTGCGAACCAACAAGTTAATAAAGAAGGTATGGTTTGTAATTTTGTTGTTTAACGTGAGAGCTAACATTTTGTTAATGAGCTGAGCTTTTGAGAGGTTTCAATTGAAAGGAATAATACTGAGGTATGCAGTTTCACAAAGGTTTTAATAAATGACGGTGATAGGGTGTCTTTCAAGCTGGTTAAGGATGCTACTTTACTTGTCAATGAAAATGCCTGCCTAGTAGAAAACACCTTAAATAAATGTTTTTTTTTGATACCATTGTTTTGTTTAAATATACAAAATTACAGTTTCAATGCTGCTTTAGGCCACGTTGATAAAGAACCGTTACCGTTACCTATGATTTAAATGTACTGTTCCATGTTCTGTTTTTATTTTTTATTTTTGGTGTTCAATAAAGAGTATTTGTATTGTATTGTATTGTATTGTATAAAGATCCTTGTATTCCATACCTATTGCTCATGTTGAAACAGCTCCAGAGGCAGTATTATGAGCTGTCAAAACCTGCCAAGTACCGTTAGTGAAAAGCAAAGTGCTGAAGGATTTCTTCTTCCATTTTTATGTCTTTCACTCAGGTCTCTATTAATTTTCTCTAACAGCATAGTTAATTAAAAATCTTGCTTGATAAAAACTATTTAAAGAAACCTGTTTCCTTCACCGATGAAAAACTTCCGCGATATACTTTAATAATATTAAAGTTTAGTGAAACCGAACGTTGAGCGCCAGTATTAGTAAAGTTATTGGACTATTATGAATCGGGCCAGGTGGGGCAGTGCAGTCTGCGACGGTACTAAAGAACGATCCTGTATGCGAGAACTATTTTCCAAGAAGATCGTTGAATGGTTAAACAAGAACAAAATATGAAGGATATTTATTGATTGAGTGATACTAGGGAGATGATAGAAAAATATTTGGCTTTTAGTTTTTAAATATCAGGGGACAGTCTCACATCATTTGACCTAGTTCCAAACTAAGCTTTAGGCTTGTACTATGGGTATTAGACAACGATAAACACACTTACGTAGAGAAATACATTCGTATATACATAGAAAACATCCAAGACTTAGGAAAAAAATATTCGCGCCCATCACACAAATATCTGCCCTTACTGGGATTTGAACCAAGGGCCGCTGGCTTCGGGGTCTTGCCTGTAAGCTACCATAATTCTACGATAAAAAAGGTTTTATCAAAATTATATTTTCACACAATGTTTCAGCTACGTGTGCTTTATTTGCAAATTCATCTTCCGCTTATAATAACCATTCTAACGAGTGTAAACTTGGAGCGTCTACGTTAATTACAACGGGAACCCTGTTGCCATCTTCCTACTCAGCAAAATCATTATAATAATATTGAATTACACTTATCGGATTCACATAAGTACCTTTTCTGAATTTTAGCCAATTTAACTACTAAGATTTGGAATGAACATGTTATAAATGTGTAAAGTTAAAGAAAGTTTATTTGAAATACGCGTTTAGGCTTCTCGTTGACAATTCAGGTTTTTTTTTATCCTCGTTAGGTCAATAATTATTGCTTCAATGCCAATGCCTAGTTGCATAAACGTTCGTTCAATTTAATGTCGCCATAAGCCACGGCAAATTGTAAAGTGAAAGTATCTTGCGGGTATATTTTTGATAAGTATTGTCACAACCAAGGCCGAGCTTTAAAAAAACTGTTACCGGCTCTTTTTCAACTGAAAATTACGACTGTTCGATTCTCAAAATTCGCTACGCTGATGACAATAAGCGCAACTGGGTATGTTGTTATTTGACTGATTGGCGCAAATATTCGTATCCCAAAGTTCCCAGAAACTTGACAGTTTAAATTATGAATCCACGGAACCAATAGTTATAATAACGTTCAAATTCCCCCGATAATAAAACCCGGAGTATTTCACGCTCACACTTTATGGCTGCAATTCCACAGAATATTACCCCGTCGTGATGTACTTTAATATTCTTTGCCGTTTTAAAATATTTATAAAGTTCTTTCTTTATTGTCCTGTGTAGACGACTTCATTATCTCGACTTATAATTTCAGGTTTTACTGCGACTTTCGAGTTTTATTCGCGTTTTTATCGTAACACCTTCAAGGTTTTTATGGCGGATTTTCACTTGGATTTTCATGCGCTTTACATATTAATGTGCATTGTATTTTATGTTGGATGGAAGAGGGTTGGGTTGGGATGTCATTATTTTGGCATAAGATTTGCAAGAGCGTTCTTTGATGACTATAGGAGGTAAAGTTAAATTAGGATATATATATTATTATTGATATTTGTAAAGACATAAATTTATCGTTTTTTTTTTCGATACAATCTGAGTGTTGTTGCTTACGTGGTTCATTTTCATTAAAGATTGTCTTTGCCCTAACTAAAATGGGTCATCAACGCTTTCTACGGAAGATGCCATGAGGAGTAGGTAACTATGTATAAGGTAACAAAATTAGTTCTAGATAATAAAAAAGAAAATGGGTTTTAACCGACTTCAAAAAAGGAGGAGTTTCTCATTTCGACTGTGTTTGTTTTTTTTGTTTAACTGAGTGTTCTTTTTTTTTGATAGCGTATACTCCCGAGGTGGTCTCATTGTCACTAGGTCGATATCTGATGAGAAGATGCGTGAGGAATTAAGGAAACTCATCAAATATTATTGACTTACATTTAACGATTATAGTACTTTGAGTAACAAGTCTAGCGTTTGTATTCAGGAAGTATCTTTTGGTGAATGAAACTGATGATGAAGACCATATGACCACCGAAACTCTTCGATGATACCTTTTTCAAGGGGCTACATGACAAAATAATCAGGTATTATGATCCAGTGATTGTAACGAATTCAACGCAGACGGAGTCGCGGGTAACAGCTAGTAGTATATTTATTTTATTCCTTTTGTCTTTTAAAATCAGCTTGTTAGAACTCTTCAAAACACGATCTTATTATCTGCGAGGAAACAACATTAATCAACTGATCTCCTCTGTCAGTCCCCATTCATCATACATTTTCCCTATTGAGTGCAGACGTTGTTTTTCCTTAACACCGCAATCTCGAAGCACTCGCCGTGAAAAAATATTATCTTTCAATTATCGCGTCTTCCCCGTATTTAGCCAGCTGCGCTTTCTAATTACAAATTCAAAATGCCCCAAGAAATACCTTTTTACAGTTGTGATAGTGGTTTAGGTCATTGTTTAATTAAAGGTAATTGAAAATGGGATTTATTAAGACTTTTACTTAAATTTCTTCAGCATTTTTATAACTTTTCTTTACATAGTGTGTTCCAGTTAATAAGTTATTGCATTTATGTACTAGTTTCTCTTACTTTTTTTTTACTTAACTTATTTAGAAGCTTTGTTCAATGCTCACTTACGTTACCAAGAAGGAAAGGGAGTAAATACTGGAGAGCATGAAGGCCAGCAAAAAATTGTTAATAGTACAGCTCAACTAGGAAGTTATACTTTTCAAATCATTTATCATAAATACTAAACGTAGTCTGTCTTGGATTGACCTGTGTATTGCTTTACGGGGGTAAATTTACCGAGGTATTCACAGAATATCTCCGGCGCAAGTCCACTGCCTTACTCAACAGATAGCGCAGCCACTAGTATTAATTAGTTTCTACTAACTTAGTTTAAATTGTAAATTTTAATCGTATTTCAATTTCAACAGTTACGAACGTTGCTGTTAAATTTATAATATGATTACAACAGGTTCCCGACTCTATTTTAAGATTTTATGTGTGTGTATTTAGACATATTTTTTTTTTTATTAACTTGCAACGTATGTATGATCGGATCAAATCTTGCAAGGAAGATTTGAACCACATCTGGGGGGTTGATTGAGATGAAATTTGGTATACCTTCGTTACTTCGATAACACTACAATAATAGACATCATCGAGCTGGTTTGATGATGGAGTCAGTAGGTGGTGACAGGATCTCCACTATACTTAAAGTAGACACTGTGTTTGGACTCATTACGTTAGTCTTGTTAAGCAGTTAATGACCTTGCAAAAAAAAGTACAGTCAGCACTAGAACCTTGTCCTAAAAATGAAATTTTTGATAGTAATTTCTGTATAGTTAACATTCCCGCCCAGTTCATTTCATCAATATTTTAATTAAATATGTGTCTTTTAGCCTTTACTGAACTGTGAGTCTTACCATGGCCACTATTTAACATACATACATACATAAAGCCACACCTTCATTCCCAGAATGGGGTAGGCAGAGCTACAGAATTACCAACAACCCTAAAAACTTGTTGATAATTCTGTAACCACATTTTGCACAATCAGGCTAAGATTTTTACCAGTGTATTATTGACAGGTTGCAAGCCCATCGCCTAACAGTACTACAAGCCTTTACTCCCTTAGTCGCCTCTTACGACATCCACGGGAAGATATGGAGTGGCACTATTCTAACCCGGCAACCACACGGAAACACGGTATTTAACATTGTAAAACTATATTGCTTTTGTCGTGTTATCGTATTTTCTTTAACTCGGCCGCCATTGTTGTCAACTTAATAAGAGCTAACAAAACATTGACAATAATGAAAACACGTCAAAAGCAATAAGGTTGCACAAGGTAGAATCTCAGCCCAGTGCGCAGTGCGTTAACAACAACAATCAAAGAGATCGACGTTAGCTCTTGTACTAAAGTCTGGTCGTTTCATAGATTTTGACAGGCGTCTTTCATAGCGCTGCCCTGCTAACACAAATAGCAGTATCTCAGACAAATCTCCTGTAGCAAATGCAACCTTATTACTAGCAGGAAAGGATTAACTCTGCTTTGGCTACTGAATTTGAGACACTACTTATTGGAGTAGGATGGCATGGTAATAATATTCTAGATGGCAAAGTCTGGTCGTTTCGCAACAACTGTCAATTTTGTGTATAATTTTATATTTTATTCGTGGTTGTTGTGTTGTTCTTCTTTCTTTCTTTCTAACTATGGTTTAGCCTATCTTGCTTTTACATCATTATCAAACGGATGACGTTATGATAGCTCTTAATACCAAGAGAATAAGTTTCTGTAAAAAAAAATCATATGTTAAATCTGCTTGTCAAGATCAAAGTAACGAATCCCAATGTGGCATGTCTTTGTTTAGTAAAAGCGGGGATCCTGTTGCTTAGTTCTGACTGCATCTTGAGAATTCTGATCAGCTCCTAGATACCATAAGGCTGCATTTAATGATAGGAGCCTGTGCAGGGTCCGTCCGGATCGCTACCACATCTTATCCATTAACCATCTGCCAAGCATTGTTGTGTTCCGGTGTGGGGATAAAACAACCGGTAAAATTACTAGCATAGAGGCATTCCATTTCAAAACTTACAGCATTGATTTGCAAGTGTAAATGCGGCCTTATATTACATTATCATAGAGTTTACTTTACGACACTTATCGAAATTGGTTCAAGATTTATTTGCAAGATTTGACTGACAGACATTCAAACGAGGCAAGTGAAATAAACGCTTATAAAAATAATAACTCTGTTCGACCATTTTGTCAAAAATATAATAACGATATGAAAGCAAGACGGGCTTAATAAACTGGAATAACAGCCTTAGATAGTTCAGCGTGTCAAAACTTTATATCCGTATGGAAGCTAACTCGACTACGAAAACAAGGATACAGATATTAATTTGATTAGAGTACTGCAAATAGAGCGGTCTACCCATCTGAGAATTATCAAGTTTCAACGCAAGGAGCTGCAGTATCAACATAATTATTATTGTTTCTTGATATTGTTGACGGTTTAGAGAGAACTTGAATTTCTCGGTTTGTTTCAGGAATGTGTAATTAAAATTACACGTTAAGTTCTGATTTTAATAAAGTAGTTAGTAACAGGCCATAATTTTGTCTACGTCTCTATATAGCTTAGAGCTTAGTTTGGGACTAGGTCAATTTGTGTGAGATTGTCCCCTGATATTTATTATTTATTTATTTATTTACGTAAAAAAAATAAACTATCAGGAGACAATCTCACACAAATTGACCTAGTCCCAAACTAAGCTCTAAGCTTGTACTATGGGTACTAGACAACGATAAACATACTTAGATAGAGAAATACATACTTAAATACATAGAAAACATCCAAGACTCAGGAAAAAATATTCGCACTCATCACATGAATATCTGCCCTTATCGGGGGGATTTGAACCCAGGACCGCTGGATTCGGAGGCAGGATCACTCCCAACTAGGCCACCGTGTCGTCAAACGACGTATTTTTTTGTTTCTATTTCCTAAGAAACTGCCTTAATTTTTAGATTTATTTTCTATGTCCACGTTCACGTTGATCTGGTTGCGTCATACAATATAACCGTGGAGGTTAAACAAACAAACAAAATAATACACTTTGGCATCGAATATTCAAGTGTGGTGCACAGTAACGCTCGGCTCAACGTCCACACCACTCAAATAATACACGCGAATACTATTAGTGAGGAAGCTCCGTTATACTTACATTCAACGTCAACGATGATCCTCTTGGACACGGAAGGCGGGACTGCATTGGTGGCGATGCACAGATATGCACCCATCTCTGTGCGGCTGATGCGCTGCAGACTGAGCGTGTCACCCTCGTATACCGTCACTGCAACAAATTACAATCTTTACAGGGCATCGATAAAGGGACGTGGTTCAAAACTGACTTGCAAGATTAAAAGCAGAACGACAGACTAACAAAGGAAGCAAGGTAACCTAAGCGAGGTAAGATTTGCAACGATCGATCCCTATCCTTTGCCCTGTTGTAGCTTTTAATTGCTGGTTACGTTAGTGGTAATATATTTATTTTTAAATGTATAATTATGTCTGCTTTTAGGGTTTCGTAGTCGAACTAGTAAACTTTATAGTTTCGCCATGTCCGTCTGTCCATCCGCAGCCTAGCTCAGAGACTTTTAGTACTATAAAGCTGTAATTTGGCATGAATATACGAGTATTAGTTACGCCAACAAAGTGGTAAAATAAAATGTTGTTTTTTTTTGTACTTCTCACCTATATTTAACTTGGGGATGTATTTTTTTTTTCGTCTATAGGTTTGTCACACCAATTTTTAGATAAAGTGATCCGTTTATGAACTATTAAGCTTTAAAGCGCTTTAAAGCATTGATGCAAACTTATCTTGTTACTGTTTACTTTAAAAATAATCTATTTATAATAAAATCAGGTAAATGTTTTAGTAACCAAAATGAATACTTTGTGCCCGTTAAGTTTATTTCAAATAACGCGGTGCACTGATAGCATGGTAAGCTTATACGACCTGACGACTACATCTAGAAATATTCGTATCTGTTACTAAATGTTAACTGTAAGTGTGTCCATATAATTAAGCAGGTACAGTTGACTTTGCGTTACCAATTACATTGCAGATACACCCTCTTGGAAAAGAAATAACAGATATAATCCAACGCCACACCGCGTTCCCGGGGCACTCGTGAACACTGCGGTTACGTATTCTATCTCTAATTAGAGTTTTATTTCAACAAAATAATTTAATCTGGGTTAATTAATGACGTACATCGTATAATATTACGCTGCGGATGCAAATAAGGCAATTATGAGTAATCCGGGATAAATAGTATTCTTTTATGGCCAGGGAAGATAAATAAGCTCATTATGTAATTATCTGGTGGAAGGATATTGTGCAGCGCACTTCCGGATTGCTACATCTTAACCTGTTGCCAAGCAGCAGTGTTAACGTTGTTGTGTTCCTGTGTGAGAGTAACAAAACGGTAACATGACAAACAAAGAGGCATTCCATTTTCATTTTTATTAGCCCTGAGCTTAGTTTGGACTATGACGGGTAAACTGGTAGACGGCCCATCTGATGTAAAGTGGTCACCGCCGCCTATGGACATTTGCAACGCCAGAGGCATCACCAATGTATTACCGTTCTCGAAGAAATTTAATGACACCATTTTCAAAAAGCCCCCATGTTATAGCGCATTGGGAAAATCTTAGCAGGATGTTCATTCCAAATATTCATTACTTTATTTGAGTTCTCAGGGGACGAGCGGTTAATATCTCAGGTAAAAAGCTTTGGAAAGCATAAGAGTGCCGTTTGCAGTGAATTTGGGAATGTGATTTTGCGGTTTTACTTTATAAAGTCTCCCGAGTCATCAAACAAGATTTCGCAAAGCCATATTTTTTTCAAGCAATTTAAAGCAACATTCCACAAAAGACGAGATAAAGTATTAAAATAAAGACATTAGTTGGCAACTCCCGCATTCAACTTCGCCGATGCATCAGCGGAAACCGACCATAACCTGAAGTTTGCTCGAGTCGGGCAACTGAAAGAAAATTGCAGGCCGTTCCGCAGCCGTGGTCGGAATAACCCGCATTGATGGATTGGGTTTAGAAAGTTCTATTTTCAAATAGAAGAAGGTTCTTTTATAAAAGTATTTATTTAGTAAATTGGCCGCTGACGGGTAGCTAGTTTACAATAATGGCGACTGTGACATAAACGATTCTATAAGACGTCAAACGCGATATTGTTATAACGCAGTAGAAAGAGGCTCAGGTCACCGTAAACATGAGATGATTAGCAGCATTTGAAACCTTTAAACACTTGCAATTTCAAAACTGCAATCCTAAGACTGTAAATGCGTTAGGAACCCTAAGGACTAAAATATAATGTCGCGATGCTAGTCATTTCACCGATTGTCTTACCCCACAGCTTTGCGATCACTGCTGCGATAAAAAACACAAAAATGATCGTTATTATTTTACGTTATTTATGTTATACCCATGCCCACATCATGATATGTTTTGACTTGACTGAACTTAAACAAAACATATGTTCAAGGGTACATCCATTAGCCGGTGGCACGTGTTCGGCGAGCACGTGCCAGCCATCCAGAGCCCAAATGAGTTTCCTTGTATTTATAATTGTGAAATACTGGGACAGAGATCGGGTGTGGGTGGAGAAGACACAGGTCTAGATACTCGCATTAAAAAATTGATTAATTGAAATGGATCCCAACGGAAAAAATAATTACTAGGTTTACTAAGGGTATTTTTGCCGTAACAAGATTTTAATATATAAACCATAGATAAAGGCGTTATAGTTAAAGGGATCTAAATTAATAAATATGCATTTTCTCAGCCATGTTTATATTCTATTCTCTTAGCCTGATTGTGCAAATTGTGGTTACAGAATTATCATCAAGTTTTTTTAGAGTTGTTGGTAATTCTGTAGCTCTGCCTACCCCATTCTGGGAATGAAGGCGTGACATTGTGTGTGTGTGTGTGTGTGTGTGTTTACATTCTAAACTCTTTTATTAATGTAAGTATAACCTGATAAAAAAATAACCACACGGTGCAAATAAGTTAAAGCTTGGAAACACGTTCGGTGGGTAGGTATTGCTGCAAACTTTAGAATGTTCCGAGACCGATAAAAATAAACACGTAAATATAACCCTTTCTTTTTTTGTTTTTTTTTTATAAAATAATACATTAATACAGACATTGTTCATACATGATTATTATGTGCTAATGACTAGATCTTGAGTCTTCATAACCACATAACCTGACACACCTACGTTTTTATAGTTTCGCCATGTCCGTCCGTCCGTCCGTCCGTCCGCAGCCTAGCGCAGAGACTCTTAGTACTAGAAAGCTGTAATTTGGCATGAATATGCATATAAGTCACGCCCACAAAGTGGTACAATAAGATGTAAAAAAAAATTTTTTTAGGGTACTTCCCCTACACGTAACGTGGGATGTATTTTTTTTTCTCGTCTACCCTATAGTGTAAGTTTGTAAGTAAAGTGTTTATACCTACTAAAATCGTCTAAGACGGGACCAATTCACTTTGAATAGAAAATTAGTTATTACTTTAGTACTTAACGGCTTCGGAACCTTACACTGAGCGTGGTCCGACATACTCTTGCCCGGTTTTTTTTTCATTAATGCACGTACATCTAAAATATTTATTTATTTTTTAAAATAATCGTTTACGCCAGTTTTGTGTGTACAATATACGTTATTATGTATAATTTTAAAGTATTTTAATATCTTTCGTGTGGTTACCGGGTTAGAACAGTCCATGTCCTCTCGTGTAAGTAGTAAGAGGCGACTAACTTTATAAGGGCTTGTAGTACTGTTAGGTGATGGGTTAGCAACCTGTCATTAATACACTAGTAAACTTCTTGGCCTCACAGAATTATAAACAAGCAATTTAGAGTTATAAGTATTTTTGTAGCTCTGCCTACCCCACTCTGGAAATGAAGGCGTGATATCATGTCATGTATTATTTTCTGTTCATTGCAACCTAATTGGCCTGATTGTGCAAAATGTGGTTACAGAATTATAATCAAGTCTTTTTAGAGTTGCTGGTATTTCTGTGGCTCTGCCTACTCCACTCTGAATAAAGGCGTGATGTTATGTATGTATGTATAAATCTAAAATTGGTAAAAACAGGTATTTTATAAGTCTTCTATTTGAAATGGCAATCTTCAAAAAGTGCAACGTTCATCAACCCGAAAATTAAACAAGCAACGCCACCTCCGCTGCGCCCTGCCCGTGCATTCAAGCACCCATTTGCCTGAATATATTAAGCAATTAGACGTCCCTTTCGATGCGGCTGCACTGTTCTAATGCCCTGTATTTAGTTCCCAGAATTAATGGCACGATTTTCAACTAACTCAGGACTCAAATGGCTGTCTTTTGCATTAAGTAATATATTTCTAGTCTTTAGAAAATCAGAATGCTTGTACAACTTTTTTTGTCTCTCTGCTTCATCCTGTTGTAATCAAATGCTGATTAGAGACCCTTCACTGCACTCTATTCTCTATTATTTTGGGTCTTCATAATCAAGTTTATACCGGTTATTAAACCAGATTGTCGGTTTATTTTATTGGCTCCCCGCCCACATTTTGGTGACCAGAATTGGAAGGAACCTGAGAACTTTTTTGCTTCATCTCCCATTGTACCAAAACCTTTCATACAGAGTTGCCAATAATTCTTCGAAAAACAAAGGCAACTAAGCCAAAAACGCAGCACTTAACTATCCCCTTAGTACATTTCACTAAGTAGTAAAGTTACATAATCCCACACAAGGTGGGTTTGAATTTCTAAAACACTTTATCAAACTAAATAAGCTCTAATAATGACTAAATAAATAAATAAATAAATATCACGGGACAATCTCACACAAATTGACCTAGTCCCAAACTGAGCTCTAGGCTTGTACAATGGGTACAAGTCAACGATAAACATACTTATATAGGTAAATCGATACTTATACATAGAAAACATCCGAGACTCAGGAACAAATATTCGCGCTCATCACACAAATATCTGCCCTTACCGGGATTTGACTTCTTTGAGGAATGATTGAAGGATGTTGTGCAGGGTCCGTCTGGATTGCTACCACCATCTTATCCATTAACCTACCGCTAAGCAAGAGTGTTTGCATTGTTGTGTTGCGGTGTGGGGATAAGACAACCTGTGAAATTACTAGTATAAAGGCATTCCATTAGTCCTTAGGGTTGGCAACGCATTTGAGGTCTAAGGATTTAAATGTCTATGGGTCTCTGATTCTACTTATGCATAAAATGCTATTTGGCAAGTTTACTGCAGAACTGCCATAAATAAAGAAAAGAAGTGCTATAAAATTCAAATCCCTCTAACAAATATGTAACACGTCGACCGCATGATCGCTTGACAACTAATTCTGGCAGCGTATCGCTTGTTTAACATAACAGAAAGCGCGCCGGTGCACGGAATAGCAATCGAGGGACGAGAGCCGAGGGCAGACCATATTGAGAGAATAAGTACATAATTGGAATTAGCTAGATTTACTTTTCATAGACACTAAGTAGGGTAAAAACTGGAACATATTACTTAATTACGAGTATGTTAGTTCTAATACGCGTTTACGTTGATAATCATTATCGTTAACGTTTCAGCCAAAAGAGGTCTATTGCTACACGTAGACCTTCAGTATATTTTATTTTATCGTTTCTATCTCGTGAGCCTCCAAAACTTAGATTTCTGATTCACGATCGATTTTTAAATATTCCTACCCTGATGGCCATCAGCTTAACTTGCGCTGATCACACAAATATCCGCCCTTTCCGAGATTTGAACCCAGGACCGCTAGCTTCGAGGGCAGGGTCATTCCCAATTAGGCTACCGCGTCGTCGGGGGTTGCGTAGAAAATGTTGTAAAACTTTAAAAACTTATCAAGTAGCAGTGTCTCTCTTGTTGTAGGCATTCCATCTTAGCCCTAAAATCTGGCAACGCACTTGCCAACTACATATTGCAAAATGTCCATAGGTAGGTACTAGACCTCATTTACTACTGGCTGGTGACTCGTGTGATTGTTTGCCTTCTTTTCGCAATTAAAAAACAATCAACTAAAGGATACTAAGACATTATTTCAACAGACTAAAGCTGGGTTTCCACCAGAGCTATGCGAAGTAGCGGAGTGGTGTGCGAGGAAAATATCCACCAATACAATTACTTGCCAAACTCAGCTCAACTCTCCTATTGGTGAGTATTTTTCTCGCACACCGCTCATCAGCCTCACAGCTTTGGTGGAAACGCAGCCTAAGTAAAGTGTTTTTCATGTTAATTAAAAAGGTTGTTAGCATACATAAGGCAAGTAATGAATACCTCATCAAAAGGCAGAACGTAACTGAAACCACGAAAACGAATATTCTAAAACACCCTTTTAAAGTCCATCAAACACACTCTCAAAAGGAACCTTCCAATTCAATCTCATTAACAAAAATCTGTTCGTGATATGAACAAGTCCTACCCAACCCCTAATCTGCCCCACAAGGAAAAATCCAGTTAAGGATAATTACTAGACGAGTGCCCCACAAAAGCGGAATACGAGTTTAAATTTAAGAGTGATTTCCTTGTACGGGGGAAATTAACGTGTGGTGTCGAGAGGCTCTTGCCCCTAATTGTGTGTGACCCTACCCCCTGTCATCCCAATCTGCTATGATTATTTGCAAAGGACACTCAGCGCAAATGTTTTAATTACGCGTTCGGCAGAATTCGGCGGTGTTCGGTGAATTTCGGAATGTGTTTTTCTTTTGTTTGGTCTGGGATCGGGTTTAATTGGATGAGACGTTTGTGTTCGAGTTTTGATTGTTTTGGATTTATTTGTATGTTTGTCTAGACTTATACATTTAAATTCTAAGAAAATGTAAATATTAATTTGCAAAAAGTACTTTGTTGAGTTTCAATTGAAATAATGACAAGTTCTGAGAAGAAACTTTGCAAGAAACTCAGCATAGTCTCTCTTTTCAAACTTATTTTATTCGTCCTTAAAAACATTTAATGAATTGAAGATTTTTTGGTGCCTGTCTGGTGCCTCTTTCGTCGTTACTGAAGAATACGTTCAAGTTGTCCTGTCGTCTCAGTCTCGTTTTCGTTTACATCACCTATTTTGTGGCCAGCGTTAGCCCACCGGTCCGCGTGCATGCGGCAGATGTGAGCGGCCCGATCCCTCTTGAGTTTAGCGGTTTTTTAACCTACGTCAGCAATGCGTATTTTGAAGCGCAGTGTGGTGTTCCAGATGCGATCTATCCTTTTATCACCTAGATCAAGGGAGAAGCTTTCGGCCAGCAGTGGGACACTCACATAGACTAGAGAAAAAAATAATTATCAGCAATCATCAGCTAACAGCGTAAGTCCAGGTATTATGATTTCTACTAAATCTCTGTCAATAAACTCATTAGCAAACCTCACCGCGTATAAACTAGACAAACTTATTTGACTCGGGTTCGGCCATTCAAAACTTATCACCAAATCCGACACACAATGCCTACGAGAGTATAACTCAAGATATAATTAAATAATTAAGTTCAGCGTCAAATAAGCGATACGGAGAATAATTATAATACGAGTATACCTTGAACTATTTCATCTCTTAATTCGTCTACATCTACACATTATTAACCGGTGATATCAAGTTGCACTGCAACCTCATAGACACATAAAGTAGAGCTAAGTTCCTACTTTGGCCGAGCTGCTTTGTTGAGAGAACCTACAAGTGCTACAACCACTACTCAATGCTTTATTAACTCACCCTTCTTCCTCTTGTCCACAGAGATGGGCTGGCCATCCTCCCGTCTCCACATGATCTTGGGCGCGGGGAACCCGTCCGCCTTGCAGACCAGGCTGATGTTCTGGTTTTCACGCACCGCTACTGCTGACTGCGTGCTCTCTTCGTCCAGGATGTTAGGAGGCACTGGTGAAGAACAAAACTTTTTTCAATATCATCTCTCGAAGAGGCAATAGCATCTTTATGTCTGCGATTTATATGTTGTTATGTGACGAGTAAACTTAAACCAGTTCAATACTAGACGGTTACTCCTTAAAATTAATTATCGCCCACACTGTATATTAATCGTCAGCTGAGAAATCTTTAATCGGATACTCCATTGTACTCCGTCGATGAATATAGTCGTATGGAACTTAATTTGTAAAATCATTAATGTTTTGACATTTATAAATCAATTTATACTAATTGACATTAAGGGGGCACCGAGCTTTTTGCGCTCATTAACTTTAGGTATTTTATGCACTCTGTGTATGTGTGCGTATAGCACACCAGCAACGAGCGAGCTGGAGCCATGCGCCGGCCGCGCGCCGCGCCTGACGAGCCGTGCGCCGGTCCACTAGGCGCGGAGGTTGCTACCAATGTTTACAAAATAAAAAAACATAATCGATTCCGAATACTTTTATTCAAATATTGACTATAAGAAGTTAAAACCTTTTTTCAGTCTACATTTTTTTTTAAATTTGTTGTTTACTGTCGGTAGGAAAGGTAGGATTGAATTACTTGTATTGTTGAGGTACAGTCACATCACGAGATTGTTGAGTCACTCTAGAACCCACTCACAGATAGATAGATAATTTTTAATTAATGTCGTTTGTACATCTATGGTGTATTTAGCTAGTGTTAAGTTATTTATAATATTTATTGGGCAAATTGTTCGGCTAAAGAGAATAAATCATAAGTAAAAGCCGTACATCTTCCAATCGGCCATCTTCCCTCTCCGAAGGTTACCGGGAGAACCCTTTCATAGAAAGTTGACGGTAAATTTTGACGTAAATAATTTCTTTTGCGTGACTTGACGCTGTCATTAGGACAGAGTTCTACGGTGGCTCAACAACCCCGTGATTTAATGTGACTGTATATTGAAATGAAATAGAACCTAATTACCTTTATTGACAATATTCTAAGCACAAAATAAAGTGAACTCAATACCTAATTAAATGTAAAGTAAGTAATAAGAACGGCTGAGTAGGGCAAAAATCCCAGTCATGGACCCTTTCTTCAAGATATTATTTATAGCTGACTTCAAAGAAAAGGAAGTTCTCAGTTTGACCTGTATGTATGTATGTATGTTTGTCCGCGATTATCTCACGTTTGGCTGAACCGTTTTTAATGCGGTTTTCAGAAAAGTATTTGTTTCACATAGGAGAAGGTTTTGGTATTTTAACCGTCTTTAAAAAAAAGGATCTTAGTTTGTACGAATGTTTATCCATGGTTATTTCCGCAAAAACTTCAATGTCTGATTCTGATCACTATAAAGTATAAAATTAAATTGATGTTTTAAAAAACTAAAAACTTAAAGCTGCTGTATCAATCACATATTTAGAAGTTCCTACTTAATGTTTGTATGTATATAATGTAATGAATAATGTACGCAGGTATCTTTAGAAAAAAATATTAGGACATAAGTAACAACAATAATCAATATCGGATTTTACTTCACGGCATTATTTTAACTGTGTGAGTAAGCAATGTCATTGTCTATTTCTCCATCCACTGAAAGACAAAAAATTTGGTCCATTGGCATCCTGTAATAAAACAGAACGTTTTGATTTAACTATAATTTATTTATTAACAGAATTAGTTTTTGGATGAAATTTTGTAATCCTCATTCTATAAAAATAATTCGTATTTGGGACTTACAATTCCATTGTGTGGTAAATTTTATAATCGATGTCAACCAATTCATTTACTCTGTAAATTGAAAAAATATAAAGATAATGTGAAAATTCATACTAAATTTATTAAAATGTTTTCCTATACACCTCTTACTATTTTTACGCATACCTCACCGGTTCATTAGGTACCTAACTCTTCGCTTTGTAGCGAAGTGCCAACAACTGGAACATTAACCCTATAAATAAAAAATATGAATAATTTTGCAATTTTACTCATTTGTTGAAATATAGTTGTTAGGATTACCTAACAACTATATTTCAACAAATGAGTAAGAATACTCATTAGAGTATTCTTACGGAGTATTCTCTTTGTCTTCAGATTTCTGGAGATGTCTTGCTCTAGAAATATTGAAACCATCCCAGAAGTAACAATATTATATAATTAATTATAGTAAAAAAAACCTCGGGTCGTTCTAAGAAGCTTGTTTTGCCTGTAAATGTGTTTTTTTAGCTAAACTACTTTTATATCTTGGTAAATATTCACCATAGAAGTGTATTTTTTATATACCTACCTACTAATTGAAAGAACTTCGCGTGTTGTTGAAAATTACTTGTGTAAATAAACCAATTTTGGCCCAAAACATCAAGACTACAACTAAACGATTACAAAGTCTTAGTAATACAAATCGATACATCTCGAAAATCAGTCTATGTTGCTACCGATTTATTTTCTCCTCCCTTAGCGTGGCATTTTGACAACTGTCAAATCAGGTTTCTTAGAACTACTCCACTATCAGTAGGTTTACGATTTTAACTAACTTCATTTCTTCACGCAAGCGTTTAGCATTGTGCTTTTGCCAACCCCTTCTCTTCCTTTCTTGGTTGTGTTTGTTCCCCATTTAAAATAAAGTGAATAATCACAAAAATCGCGATAAACGCAACCAACCACCAAGCGACACAGCCTCCACGTCCGACGGCCGAAGCAGGACTAATGCGGACATGGGGGAAACGTGACGGCTCTGGCTAAAATGGACGAAACGCGTGCGAATTTAGGTATTTCCTTCATATTAGTAAAATAAAAACACATTTTCAAATCTAAAGTATAGAATATATAGAAGACGTGTAGTTTTGTTGTAAATCCAAAACTGATGATCTTCCGTGAAGTAATTACGCCGTACTAAGTGTTTATTTTGTTATGTAGAGGTATCTTTGGATGTGTTTTCTATCGAGGGAAGTACAAGTAATCGTGTTTCTAAAGTATATGATAAATAGAGTGATTCCTTAAATATCTTACATATGAATTGCATAACTAAAGCTTCAGTAAAAACAATGCAGCAGGCGATCAAACGAACGCATTTTTTTCGTAATTACGTATCGTTGCCTCGGCGCACTCTTAACCATTAAGTAGACATTTCATTGTTGTTGTTTTCAATTATTTGAATGTCATTTTTGTATTATTTGATTATGTGCATTTATATTACGAATCTCACTGTAAGTTCGAATTTTTTGACATGCAATGCAATTTATATTGTAATATTACATTGTTGAATAAATAAACTAAACTAAAATAATAATAATATATTATATCCCACCAAAAGCATATTATTATAATTATCGCAATTATTTTCGCTTAGATTCGTTGAGTTGAAATGTTTTTAACAAGCAAGCTCTAACCAGTTTGATGCTAGGTGTTTAGTCGTTAAAATATTGATTATACACGCTGTATATAGTTTATATTATATCCCACCTAAAACATAAATTAACACTAAATCGCCTGTGCGCTCTCGAAATAATTCGTCTAAAAAATGTTTGGCGTGATTGTTTTTGAGCTTAAGCTACGGTACCGAGCGCTTCGACAACCAAAACGGAAAATTAGATTTCCTTTCGCGTAGTTAAAACACAACGTGCAATTGAATAAACCCACTCCGCCAATGAGTTGAAATAATACCAATCACCAACCCTAACGCAAACATATCACTTTCAAATTAACCTAAACGAAATGTCAGCTGGCAATTTGAATAATGGCGGGCGGAAGCGGATATCCGACTGATATCGAATCTTAATCGCGGCGTAATGAAACGTAAACAACTGCTCTAATTGTTATTGCAGCAATAATGTTGCGCGTTGTTGCGAGGCCTCGAGACCGGCGGTGGAGTTTTAGAAAGAAAGAAAGAAATATAGTTTATTTGACACACATTTGGATACAACTATAAATAAATAAATAAATAAATGGTAAAAGCATAAATAATAATAAAATGCCAATGCTAAATTGTGTGAATAGAGAACCACTCAACATCATGCCGGCAAGCCACGGCGCTGGTGTTCAGTGGTCCCTATTTGAATGGCCTCACGATCGATGGCGCCATAATGAATAATAATAATTATTATTATTATTAGTATTATTACATACACATACATAACATCACGCCTGTATTTCCAGAGTAGGGTAGCAGAGCTACAGAAATACCAACAACTCTAAAGACATGTTAATAATTCTGTAACCACATTTTGCACAAGTAGGCTGAGATGTTTACTAGGGTATTAGTGACAGGTTGCAAGCCCATCGCCTAATAATACGACAAGCCTTTATTCCCTTAGTCGCCTCTTACGACATTCACGGGAAGACATGGAGTGGCACTATTCTAACCCGGAAACCACATTATTAATTACAAATAACCAAATTAAACTTTTAGCATTATAATGAAGAAAAACAATTAATAAATGGACTAAAAACTACAGAAACAACTAATAAAAATACTTGTTGTATAGCAACACTTGAGCAAGTCAACAGATTTACCGTTGAGTTTTACCAAATCAGAGCCAAATAAAGTAATAGGCTTATAATCTTTGTTAGAGCTGTCCACCATTATTTTAAGATTCGAATCTTAGATTAGAGCATTGCATTGGCTGTAGAGGCTCGAAGTGCTGTGTTTCGATAGGTTAGGTATAGTCGACTACAAAGACATAACTTGTATTTTATTGCACCTTGTTTAAATGGAATGAGGTGCAAAAGGTGTAAGCATGTCTTCGTAGTCGAGGATTTTTTGCTTCCAAACAACTAAGTACCGTATCATTACTTCGAATTTTCATGAGCACGAAATATTTTTTTCAACTAATTGTTTAATTTTTTTAACTTATTAATAAATATATCCTTACCTAAAGGTATACCTCAGAAAACATGACATGTGAAAAGTTATTAGATTCTAAAATAATGGCATTTCTAACTTATAATTTGTTGAACACGTGACGTAATGATTTATATTAAGTAGTTGGTGCTCGAGCTAATGGTTTTGAAAACGCTCAAGTTTAACAATAGTCTTAACCCAACGACGCCTTAAGAACGAATCAGTCTCTATCTCTGTTTTCATGGCCCCACTAGTAATGGCGCCTGAGCCTCCCCGATGCCAATCGGAATGCGATACGGCCTGATTACTCTAATCAGAGTAATTGAAACACACGCGCGACGAAACGCAAATTAATTATATTGGATTGATTAGGTGACGCAATTTGTAATAGACGAAGACGGCGGAGAGGTAAGGAAATATCGCACTGCTAAATCAAAACAGTATCAACTCAAAAGAACTGTTAGATTTGTTTCAAGTCCAAACACATTGGTATTAAAGTTGATTTTAAAATACAGTTTTATTTTGAGTTGATGCTGTTTTGATCTAGCAGTGCGATATCGTAAGACCCAGTATAATATTGGCACAAAGTCAACTGTATTTTCTTTTTTAAGGAGAAGGCACCCGAGCTCTCTGGCCACCTGATGGTAAGTGGAATCTGAGACCCATAGACATTTGAATTCTCAAGACTATAATCCTAAGACCTCAAATGCGTTGCCAACCCTGAGGACTAAGATGGAACGCCTCTATGCTAGTAATTTCACCGGTTGTCTTATCCCCACACCGGAACACATCAATGCAAACACTGTTGCTTGGCGGGTGGTTAATGGTTATCCAAGATGGTGGTAGCGATCCGGACGGACCCTGCATAAGGTCCTACCACCACTAAATATAAATATGCTGATATACTTTAATTGATGGATGTCGTAAGAGGCGACTAAGGGAATAACGGCTTGTAGTACTGTTAGGCGATGGGCTTGCAACCTGTCACTAATACACTAGTAAGTAAGCTTCTTGGCCTGATTGTGCAAAATATGGTTACATAATTATCAGCAAGTCTTTTTAGAGTTGTTTGTAATTCTGTAGCTCTGCCTACCCCACTCTGGGAATGAAGGCGTGAGGCATGATGTTATGTATGTATGTATGTACATACACATTAATTTTACCTGTAGGATCTCGGAAAAAAATTGGAGGAAAAAGCTGCCTAAATAATTTTGCATTATTAGGGCGATAATTAAAAAAACTAATTAGTCATTATCAATGCATTTTTTTTTACGTAATTTGTATACTTATAATTTAAAACCAACTAGAGGAGTAACTAAATAGTATTTGTTACTAGTTATCGTTCAAAAAAAACCACAATGATGATGTTTAGTAAAGTTAGCCTTATAATACGTGTGCTAACTCGAGGCACGAATACTAAAGTGACGTCGCAAAATATTTATACGACGAAAAATGACAATTTATGTTCAGGATGTCATTCAACATTAATAAATATAATTTATTGTCTGTAATTTAGTGTCTTAATAAAACATATTTTGATATGTTTTTCATAGTAAACAATCAATGTTTTTCCCTTATTTGTCCTAAGTAACTATTCCCGTCTAGATGAAAATTTCCACTTCAAATTACTAAACGTTCTCACAACGTTTACTGTGGTCAACGGGGCATTGTTCAAATATAATAAAAATACACAAATAGGTATATTTTCTGATTCATGAACGATATTGTGATTTATTTTCTTTTATAAGACCATGACTAAATGACACTAGACTAGACTAGACTAGACCAGTGCAAACCGTAGGCACGTCGCTTTTGTACAAAACAAAGTGTTACAGAAATTATTTATTTCAAATTCTAAAAGAAAATACAAATTAAATCCTTTATTTGTGTCATGTGGCTTGTAATTGTATGTTAACGGTATGTAATAAAATATCTTGACATTCGAAATTATTAAAAATAAACACCAAAAACGTCCAATACATTGTACGCACGTTAATATACACCAGACGCACAAAATTAATAAAAATACTTTTTTTAAATAGCCTGAGTTAGGGTTCCACTGCCAGGTCAAAGGACCACTCACTTGGATTCCCAACCCTGTCTCGTAACAATGTCTGGCCAGTCAATTCTAAATACATAAGCAATTCAATGTCACTGAAATAAGAAAATACAAAAACCGGCCTAGTGCGAGTCGGGCTCGCGCACGAAGGGTTCCGTACCCTTATCTACAAAAAACGACAGAAAATCCTGTCTTTTGTATAGGAGCCCCTTAAATATACATTTTATTCTATTTTTATTTGTTGTTATAGCGGCAACTGAAATAAATCATCTGTGAAAATTTCAACTGTTTAACTATCACGGTTCATGAGATACAGCCTGGTGACAGACGGACAGACAGACAGATGGACGGACGGACAGCCGAGTCTTAGTAATATGGTTCCCGTTTTACCCATGTCAACTGTTTTTAGAGTTCCGTAAACTCTAAAAACATTTGACGTTGCCAGCGGCCTCTTAAAACGATAATTTATTTACGAAACCGCGTATTTCAGTCTGCCATCAAATTACTATAAAACCGCACCGTTATTTGAATCTGAAGTGCGATTAACGATTCATGGTCTAAATGAAACCACTAAACGAAACCAATTGCTTTAAAATCAAACAGCAGCGGAAAACACTTCCTGCCAATAAAACGGTGAAGTGAATTAAAGACACGTAAATACGGACGTGGAATCACTGTCAAGTGGGAGGGGTAAACTGTCAAGATCGAGTCGTGGAGTAGTGAGAGGTTCTGTTATGTTATGTTATTGTTATTAAAATTACGTTACTGTTTAAAAACCGCTGGTAGAAGTAAAAGTGCCCGAATGACCTCCTGTTAGTTCTTATACGAATTTCTTAAAATTTTACGTTTAATTTATTTATTTTGTTACACTTTTATTCTGTTTGGATTAAAAATTATAATTTGTTCATCAGAAAAATAATGTACCGTCTGAAGGTAGTTGTTGACTGGCCGCCAGAGGCATAAGTTGTGTTCTAAAACGTTCTGTTGTAATAATTATTTTACGAATAAATCATATATCTACCAGTGCCTGGGAGTATAATTTTCAACTGAAAATCCTGGAAAATACATAAAAGATAATACTTCAGAAGTGGTAAGAACGTTGGAGAAAATTCGCTGGTATGTAACTTCTTTATTTACCTAATATTTAAACCACTAATCGGCGATGCTAATCTGTTTGTATTGTCCGTGGTTTGTACTTACAAAGATATCAAATCATAAATTAATATGTTGTATTTATTACGAATAAAGAATATGAATATGAATATAAATATATTCATATCAATTGTAGAAACACAGTTGGTAAAACGCCACTATCACAATCACGCATAACACATTGCAGCTGAGTAGTTATAAACAAAAACAATAGTAGGTATCTGCATGCATTTGTAATAAAAGACATAACTGGTTTATTTAGTATCAATGCATTACATCTCACTGCAGTGATAAACTTAAAATTAAAATTTTCTGTTGTCTGTTAAACATCTTTCTTATTATTTTTAACTTGTTTACGGCAAGTGGTTTTTATATGCAAACTATGTAGTGTAGGTGTCGGTGGGTATCTACAAACGAACATTGTAATTATTGATTGATCAATGGAGCTCACAAAGCATACCTATATTTACATATTATAAATATTTTTATGTTTATGATAAGAAAGACTAGTCTAGTTCAAATGATACGGCACGCGGCGATTGCAAGCGGCTCTGGGTTCGATTCCTGGCCGAAACTATTTGAATGTTGAACTTAAAATGCTTCCATGTTATGAGTATGTACGTTATCGGTATTCGTTATTGTGTGTGTCTGTGACCTGGGCTGGGATTCTACACGGTAATAACGATATCGTATTTGACCTGTTTCCGTATTGTCAAGGGTTTCATAACTCTTATGTCATTTACAATAATGGCGACTTTGACATAAACGATTCTAAAGCACGTCTAACACGATATCGTTATAATGCAGTTGAATAGAGGCCCTAGCAATTGTTCAATTTCATAATTCAATTTAAAAAGGCAAAAAAAAAATATATATATAAAAAGAAAAAAAAAGAAAAGAGATTTGCAATTACGGCCAAGAGCCAAGCTAAGCGGAACACTTTGTAGTTTGCACCGTCCTTGCACCCATTGAATAGGGAACAGATAGCAGTGCGCGTGTTCGGCTTACCTTGCATTTGATCGTAAAATACCTGTCTTATTAACTAGTTTAAATTAATAATTTAGTGTATAGGGTGAAAACATTATCAATTATTTATTTTATAGTAATGGATATTGTTTTCTTCTCTTCCTCTCCCTTACACATCATACGTTTTTCTTTTCCTTTTTCCTTTATAATACACACACCCACTCGTTCACTGTTTATTTATTTTTACTTACATACAATCACATTTATGCTACCTGTGCTATTTTGTGGATATGTAAAAAGGCTCCACCCATACCAGATCTCTAAGGTATGTCTTAGACATGTCTTCAGCAGAGGTGTCTGGTTACACTCCACCACCACCGATGCCGCGACTTTCACGCGATCTTGACCGAACTAGGGAGTCACGTAGTAAGACTAGGGATGATCAGCCCATTCGGAGACGACGACAACGGTCTGTGACAAGTTTACGCGACAGACGGCGCCGCCACTTACAAAAAACTTACCGTAGCAGATCTCGAAAACGGTGCTCGTCCAGTAGCACGAATAGCAGCAGACATATACGTCGCAGACCACGTTCCTCCTACCAACGGCATCGCCACCCTACCGATAGTACATCTGAAAGTTCTGATGATTCTTACGATATAAAAAGTCGACACGTAAAAAGTAGGAAACGACGGCGTCGCTCCCAATCAAACACTTCGTCATCTGACAGTTCGCTATCATCGACTGCGTCCGAAAGATCATCTCGTCCGAAAAAACGGCTTAGCAAGTATTCGAAACGTAAAAGAAGATCATACTCACCACCCCGCCGCCGTGACTTCGATGTTATGAAAGGACTATCGCGTATTTTTCGTAAAACTGATCATCACTTTGAAGGGGCGCAAAACGTGATCCCCGAATTCAACCCAGATGCTAATGAACAATCGACTGTAAATTGGATTCGTAAGGTTAACGAAACTGCAAAGATTTATAATTGGAATGAAAAGCAAATTATTTTCTACGCCATCCCAAAATTAGCAGGTCATGCAAAAAAATGGTACCAAGGCCTTAGTACGTTGAACTTGACCTGGCATCAATGGCAAAAGAAAATAATTAGAACCTTCCCTGATGATCGAAACTACGCTGATCGTTTATATGAAATGTTAGAAAGAAGGAGTAGAAGAGAGGAATCCCTGGAAGACTATTACCATGATAAGGCGAGATTAGTCAAAATGTGTGGAATAAGAGGGCGTAATGCGGTTGACTGTATTGTCAATGGAATTTTTGACAATAACATTCGTCTAAATGCACAGGGTTCGAACTTTAATAAGCCATCGCAGCTACTTAAATATCTACGCCGTATTTCAAGAAAGAACACCATGATCCCACGTAAATTCAACTTAAGTCGAAACGAGAATTTTGTAACGACAAGCCGTGATACTGCTCCCAATGTTCAGAAACCAACTAACAAGCCTCACGAACGGAATAAAAATATTCAATGCTACAATTGCTTAGAAAACGGACATACATCACGCACTTGTACAAAACCAATAAAACGTTGTACGAAATGTTCACGTCTCGGACATGATTCCCAAAAATGTGAACTCATACAAAATTTTCGTGAGCAGCATGGCAGTAAAAGTAAAGAAATTAATATTTCAAATACCAAAACTGAGCCATCTCAAAATGTTTTAAAAATATCATCGGACAGTCAAACTAATAATGGCAAGTATTTTAAATCTATTATTTTAAATGGCGTTAAACATTCCGCATATATTGATTTTGGTAGTCAATGCACACTTATTCGCAAAATGGTAGCAGATGAGGCTCATCTCACTATGGTTAAATCAGGTCTCCCTTTAATTAAGGGATTTGCTTTCGGAAGTATAATACCGATAGGTAAAACCAATGTTAATGTCGTGGTTGATGCAGTTGAAGCTGATATTGAAGCGTATATTGTGGACAACCATTTATTAGAAACTGATGTTCTGATTGGACAATCATTGACTGAACTACCTACGGTAGTTGTTTACAAAACGTGTTTTAATTTAACATTGTATTGCGATGATTCGGAGCTGGAAAAAATTAACTTACATGTCACCCATGACGTAACATTGGAAGTAGGGTTAAATAGTTTAGAAGTACACACAGTTAACACGCATAATGGACCACTTTTTGTACCCGGAAATTTATGTTTGAAACCTGGAAATGAATATTCAATTTTACAAGGTATTTATCAGTTCGAAGCTGGTAAAGGTAAAATTCTTATAATAAACATGTCCAATAGAAACATAAATTTCAAGGACAATAAACTTATATCACGTGTATTAAAATTACCTGACAAAGATGTATTTTTGCCACACTCTAATTTGCTTGAAGTTAACAATATTAATGTAAGTGAGACAACACAACCACCGACGATTACCGAGCCTAAACCTCCAATAACTATGGAGATGTTGAATTTAGGCCCAGCTATCACTGAAAGGGAAAAAAATAGATTGCTTCAGTTATTAAACGATTTCAGAGACTGTTTCGCCTTCGACTCTAGTGAACTGGGAGTAACTCAAGTAACTGAAATGAATATAGGTTAAATGATACTACTCCTATTTGCTATAAGCCATATAGGCTTCCATTCAGCGAGCGTGCGAAAGTGAGAGAGATTATTGGAGATCTATTGGCTAATAAATACAGGAATCACAATCACCCTATGCGAGTCCAGTTGTTCTCGTGCATAAAAAGAATAACGATTACCGCCTTTGCGTAGATTACAGGGCATTGAATAAAAAGACTTTAAAGATAGTTATCCAATGCCTGTTATAGACGATCAATTAGATAGGCTTAGTGGTAAATCGTTATTCACGAGTCTGGATTTCGCGTCAGGCTACTATCAAATTCCTGTAGCGGAAAATTCAAGGCATATTACGGGGTTTGAAACCCCCGACGGCCACTATGAGTACACTCGCATGCCTTTTGGCCTTGTTAATGCTCCCGCAGTCTTCCAAGGTATGATGAATAAAGCTCTCGGTGCAAACGATTTGAATTAGCTATACCTTACTTGGACGACTTATTGATAACGGCTAGCACACCTGAAGAAATGTTTGGGAAACTTAAAGAAATCTTGGAGCTTTTACGAAAAGCAAACCTTACCTTAAACTTAAAAAAATGTTGCTTCTTCCAGTCAAAAATTGATTACTTGGGCTTCGAGATATCTGAAGAGGGGCTTAAACCTGGAAGTAAAAAAATACTGGCCGTGTCGGAATTTCCTCGTCCAAGTAACGTCCATCAAGTTCGACAGTTCATTGGGTTAGCCAGTTTTTTTAGACGCTTCGTTCCAAATTTTGCGTCTATAGCCAGGCCTTTGACAAAACTAACTAAAACTGATGTTGCTTGGATTTGGAATGAAGAACAAGAAACGGCATTTCAAAAAATTTAATCTAAGCTCGTTACGAGACCTGTTTTAGCTTTGTACAATGCCGAGTATATTACAGAAGTGCACTGTGACGCTAGTAAGGTGGGTATAGGCGGGATATTATTGCAACGACCAAATAATGACACACCACTACGGCCCGTGGCTTATTTTAGTCGCCAAACTACACGGAAAGAGGAATTTTGGCACTCGTATGAGTTAGAAACAATAGCTGTAGTACTGTCATTGAAGAAATTTAGAGTGTACCTTATAGGGATTGAATTCAAGGTCATCACTGATTGCAATGCTTTACGGTCAACGTTATCAAAACGGGATTTGTTACCAAAAGTTGCAAGGTGGGGGCTTATACTACAGGAGTATAACTTCTCGATTGAATACAGACCAGGTCAAGGTATGCAGCATGTAGATGCGCTCAGTCGCAATCCTGTGTTCCCACCGGAGCAAGAAGAACTAGAGGTTTTTAACATTACCACTAATGACTGGCTCCATACTATTCAAATGACTGACCCACATTTAAAGGCTGTTAAACAGATTCTACAGAAAAACGAAAATGACATAAAAGATATATTTGAAAATTATGCAATACGCGATGACAAAATTTACAGGAAAGTGGGTAACAAATTGAGATGGGTAGTACCTGATTCAGCACGTTGGAAAATATGTCAAATGAATCATGACGAAGTGGGTCACTTCTCAGTTGAAAAGACAATGGAAAAGATTGCTTCTGATTACTGGTTCCCGAAAATGAATCGTTTCGTCAAGAAATACGTGAGAGCTTGCATAAACTGCGCCTATAATAAGGAAATGTCGGGCAGGAAAAGTGGCGAATTGCATCCCATACCAAAGATCTGTGCTATTTTCCACACTATCCACATGGACCATCTTGGTCCATTTATCAAAAGCAAACGAGGAAACTGCTACATTCTCGGAGTTATAGATGCGTTTAGTAAGTTTATATTTGTTAAAGGCGTACGAAACACAAAATCTAAAACAACTATTAAGGTTTTAGAAGAAATATTTTCTGTATTTGGTCATCCTAAAGTGATAATATCCGATCAAGGTTCTTCCTTCACTTCCGGTGAATTCAAGGCTTTTACTGGCTCCATTGGTACCAGACATGTGTGTAACGCAGTGGCGACACAGCGCGCCAATGGCCAGATCGAGCGGTATAATAGGACTATCCTGAATTCGCTGGCTGCGATGAACCATGGCCTGCATGAAAAAGACTGGGACCTTAATTTAGGAAAGCTACAATGGAGTCTAAATAACACGGTTAATAAAGGCACAGGAAAGTGCCCTGCTGAGATAGTATTCGGACAAAGAACAATAGGTCACTCGGAAGGGATTATTAAAGGTGCCTTAGACGATACAAAACAAATGACAAGTACAGAAAGAGAAGAATTAAAACAAACTGTTCAAGAAAATATAGAAAGTATTCAACTAAAAATGAAAAATATTTATGACAAAAACAAAGCACCCACTAAAATATTTCAAGAGAATGATCTTGTTATGATACCCAATCACAAAATTGATAAAGGCAAGAGTAAGAAGCTAGTCCCAAAGTTTCGAGGACCCTTTCAAATTACACGGGTCCTAGCTAATGACAGATATGAAGTATCTAGCATTCGCGGACACTCCGATCGTGCATACCGCAATATTTTTTCAGCAGATCACTTAAAGCCGTGGATAACGATGGAAGTACCTCCTGTTACAGAGGAAGTCAGCTCGAATGACGATTCTCTTTCAGAGTAATTTAATACGTTTATTACCTGAGTTATACATACCTTTATTAACTAACTTACCTACATTTTACCTACATATTATACATTTACCAATATATGCCCTCTTTATAACCTTTACAGCATAGGTAACATAAGAAAAAGAAAAGTGATACGACCCCGAGTGTGGTCTATACAAAGAGATACCATTGGACCCCCAGTGTGGTACCTAATAAATGAAGTTCCCAAGTGAGATTACAAAAAGGTCAATGAGAATCCCCAAGTGTGGCTATATCAAATCAACCCCCAGTGTGGTACCAACTTAATAATAGATTGTATACCCCCAGTGTGGTTACAGTGTGTGGATTGATTTACCTACGAGTACTTAATAATGGACTGTGTATGATAAAGTTCAAGTTTATAATTACTTTAATAGAAGCTTATTTTGTTATATTACATATCCGTTCTCTTGAATGCGTTAATTTACATTGGTGTTATACAAGAATGAGATACATAAGGAATTATTTACATTTCTGTTTTGATAATACTTGATTTGTTTTGTATTAACCAAGTATATTATTATCTATAGATAGAGGATTATTTTTATAATATCAATAAACAATATTAGTACACTATTTTGAAAATGTTATAGTATGTAAAAAAAAAAAAAAAAAATAGTACTTAAATTTCAATTTATTACTTATAAGTTATAAATCAAGGTATGAGGTCATACCTAACAGTGAATGGCCGAGCTGAGCTGGGGATGGGGTCATCCCCACTGCAGAATGGCCGTCTGTTAGTTCTTATACGAATTTCTTAAAATTTTACGTTTAATTTATTTATTTTGTTACACTTTTATTCTGTTTGGATTAAAAATTATAATTTGTTCATCAGAAAAATAATGTACCGTCTGAAGGTAGTTGTTGACTGGCCGCCAGAGGCATAAGTTGTGTTCTAAAACGTTCTGTTGTAATAATTATTTTACGAATAAATCATATATCTACCAGTGCCTGGGAGTATAATTTTCAACTGAAAATCCTGGAAAATACATAAAAGATAATACTCCTTACTGAATAAACGTCTTTCTGATAAATCTTCTTTTTAGGGTTCCGTAGTCAAACTGGTAACCCTTATAGTTTCGCCATGTTCGTCCGTCCTTCCGCAGCCTAACTCAGAGACTCTTAGTACTAGAAAGGTGTTATTTGGCATGAATATGCATATTAGTCACGAAAACAGAGTGTGTGATTGGATAGGTCTTTCAAAAACATCACGGATTTGTGAAAACAATTTTTCGATTAAGTAATCCGTTTATGAAATATTAAGCTTTAAAGCGCTACTTTTTGTTAGCCAAAACTACAAACACTAAAATTATGAAAACAATCTAATAAATTTTAAAGAAAAACTATCAGGAACAAGTAGACATCATTGGTTCTTGAGATACAGGCGATTAAAGTATTTATACCTACTAAAATCATCTAAGACGGCAAATTTACTTTAAAAAAAAAATTAGTTATTACTTGTTGATTTTTATGTTTGTAGTACTTAACGGCTTCGGAACCCTACACTGAGCGTGGTCCGATATGCCCTTGCCCGATTGTTGTAGTCTGTCGCGATAACACAACGAACACAAAAAAACCTACCGACAAAATAAGCAAAATAATTGTTCGCCAAAAAAAAAGTCGATTTAACATTGAGTCTAACACGTAGGTAGTATTCAAACGAACTCACATATTAATTTTATAAAAACCGTTTTGTAGCTCCTTAGGAGTAGTTATTTTAAATTCCACAAATATAATAGAATTACGCTCAAGAATTTGTCTAAAGATATATAACGATCCCAGGCCAATAGTTTTTAATGGGTCCATATTGGCTCACATAAAATTGTTATTCCTATTTTTGATTTATTACCGATTTGTATTCATAATACTAACTCTTCATAATTTATATCCTCATCCTCTTTTTGTTCATAATTTGCTATTCATAATCATCGCAACTCTTAAAGTGAATGTTACTAAAATCTTTATGATTTTAGGAGTTTTATAAAGCAAACCTAACCTAACTTAACCTTATTTACCAGTTGGATAATTTTAAAATCCTGAAAACTAACAGGTCTATGATTAATATTAATCATTTTGATGTAAAATTGTAGTTATGAGAAATATTTTTATGAAAAGTACTAAGCAAGATATGTGAAAAAAAGCGCACCATTAAAACAACTCTCAGACCAATTCTTAATCTTCTAATATATAAAATTCTCGAGTAACAGTGTTAGTTACCATACTCCTCCGAAACGGCTAAACCGATTTTTATGAAATTTTATATGCATATTTAGTAGGTTTGACAATCTGCTACTATCTATTTTTCATACCCCTAAGTGACATAAAAGGAACAAAAAAAAAATTGCAGCGGGTGACGCCGCTGGCGGGTCGCTAGTATCCTATAAAATTCTTGACTATGTTGACATATTTAAGTTATTTATTATCTTCATTGAAAATTTCAATCAACCAAATGTAATTTTCCTTTCTTTCTCCCAGCCTGCAGAACCCTGAACCCTCCCGTGAATGACCACTTAAAACTTGCCGGGACGGCCCCGTATAAGAGGCTAAGTGCCGAAACGATATACCACGCCCCCACTACAAACAAATAACTCATTAAACAAAATTGCACTTTTATTTTTTATGTTTCATCTTTCCGGGTCATTTATATGGAAACAATGGCCTGCTGGCTTCTATGTATGCATAGGAAAGGTTTTTAAGCTGCTGTTAGTGAACATGTGCTGGATTTCAAGAATATTTTCCTTAAGTTTAAGCTCGAAATGTAATGTTGCGAAATTACGAAGTTCTACACTCCTCTTTTCCGTCGCTATTCACTACATTTCTGTATCATTTGAACAACATTTTTTGCCAGCTGTTTTTTACTTTAATTAGCATCGGAAGCTTACTGAGGGTAAAATTGGTTTGGCGTTTTATTTCCACGTATAACTTGAAGTATTTTTTCTAGGAAGTCTTCAAAATATAATTTATACATCTTCATAGCCTCCAGCAAAACATAAAAACTATGAGACGCCGTTCCACGGCACAAAAAAGATTATTAAAACAACAGAAACTGCCTTTTCCAATCTTCGCCGGGTTGTTTAAGATATTTTAGAAAGAATAGGCAAAAGAAAGAAAATGAAAACCTCTCAAAATGTAAAGAGAAGTAATTAAAAGTTGGCCGTAATAAACCCGGCAGGGTAAACAAAGCCATTTTGCGAATTATTTTGAGACTGGAAATGTGGAGCCATCTAACAAGTTAAGGGGGCACCGAGCTTTTTGCGCTCATTAACTTTAGGTATTTTATGCACTCTGTGTATGTGTGCGTATAGCACACCAGCAAGGAGCGAGCTGGAGCCATGCGCCGGCCGCGCGCCGCGCCTTACGAGCCGTGCGCCGGTCCACTAGGCGCGGAGGTTGCTACCAATGTTTACAAAATAAAAAAACATAATCGATTCCGAATACTTTTATTCAAATATTGACTATAAGAAGTTAAAAACTTTTTTCAGTCTACATTTTTTTTTAAATTTGTTGTTTACTGTCGGTAGGTAAGGTAGGATTGAATTACTTGTATTGTTGAGGTACAGTCACATCACGAGATTGTTGAGCCACTCTAGAACCCACTCACAGATAGATAGATAATTTTTAATTAATGTCGTTTGTACATCTATAGTGTATTTAGCTAGTGTTAAGTTATTTATAATATTTATTGGGCAAATTGTTCGGCTAAAGAGAATAAATCATAAGTAAAAGCCGTACATCTTCCAATCGGCCATCTTCCCTCTCCGAAGGTTACCGGGAGAACCCTTTCATAGAAAGTTGACGGTAAATTTTGACGTAAATAATTTCTTTTGCGTGACTTGACGCTGTCATTAGGACAGAGTTCTACGGTGGCTCAACAACCCCGTGATTTAATGTGACTGTATATTGAAATGAAATAGAACCTAATTACCTTTATTGACAATATTCTAAGCACAAAATAAAGTGAACTCAATACCTAATTAAATGTAAAGTAAGTAATAAGAACGGCTGAGTAGGGCAAAAATCCCAGTCATGGACCCTTTCTTCAAGATATTATTTATAGCTGACTTCAAAGAAAAGGAAGTTCTCAGTTTGACCTGTATGTATGTATGTATGTTTGTCCGCGATTATCTCACGTTTGGCTGAACCGTTTTTAATGCGGTTTTCAGAAAAGTATTTGTTTCACATAGGAGAAGGTTTTGGTATTTTAACCGTCTTTAAAAAAAAGGATCTTAGTTTGTACGAATGTTTATCCATGATTATTTCCGCAAAAACTTCAATGTCTGATTCTGATCACTATAAAGTATATAATTAAATTGATGTTTTAAAAAACTAAAAACTTAAAGCTGCTGTATCAATCACATATTTAGAAGTTCCTACTTAATGTTTGTATGTATATAATGTAATGAATAATGTACGCAGGTATCTTTAGAAAAAAATATTAGGACATAAGTAACAACAATAATCAATATCGGATTTTACTTCACGGCATTATTTTAACTGTGTGAGTAAGCAATGTCATTGTCTATTTCTCCATCCACTGAAAGACAAAAAATTTGGTCCATTGGCATCCTGTAATAAAACAGAACGTTTTGATTTAACTATAATTTATTTATTAACAGAATTAGTTTTTGGATGAAATTTTGTAATCCTCATTCTATAAAAATAATTCGTATTTGGGACTTACAATTCCATTGTGTGGTAAATTTTATAATCGATGTCAACCAATTCATTTACTCTGTAAATTGAAAAAATATAAAGATAATGTGAAAATTCATACTAAATTTATTAAAATGTTTTCCTATACACCTCTTACTATTTTTACGCATACCTCACCGGTTCATTAGGTACCTAACTCTTCGCTTTGTAGCGAAGTGCCAACAACTGGAACATTAACCCTATAAATAAAAAAATATGAATAATTTTGCAATTTTACTCATTTGTTGAAATATAGTTGTTAGGTACTGAGTATACTTACGGAGTATTCTCTTTGTATTCAGATTTCTGGAGATGTCTTGCTCTAGAAATATTGAAACCATCCCAAGAAGTAACAATATTATATAATTAATTATAGTAAAAAAAAACCTCGGGTCGTTCTAAGAAGCTTGTTTTGCCTGTAAATGTGTTTTTTTAGCTAAACTATTTTTATATCTTGGTAAATATTCACCATAGAAGTGTATTTTTTATATACCTACCTACTAATTGAAAGAACTTCGCGTGTTGTTTAAAATTACGTAAATAAACCAATTTTGGCCCAAAACATCAAGACTACAACTAAACGATTACAAAGTCTTAGTAATATAAATCGATACATCTCGAAAATCAGTCTATGTTGCTACCGATTTATTTTCTCCTCCCTTAGCGTGGCATTTTGACAACTGTCAAATCAGGTTTCTTAGAACTACTCCACTATCAGTAGGTTTACGATTTTAACTAACTTCATTTCTTCACGCAAGCGTTTAGCATTGTGCTTTTGCCAACCCCTTCTCTTCCTTTCTTGGTTGTGTTTGTTCCCCATTTAAAATAAAGTGAATAATCACAAAAATCGCGATAAACGCAACCAACCACCAAGCGACACAGCCTCCACGTCCGACGGCCGAAGCCTGACTAATGCGGACATGGGGGAAACGTGAAGGCTCTGGCTAAAATGGACGAAACGCGTGCAAATTTAGGTATTTCCTTCATATTAGTAAAATAAAAACACATTTTCAAATCTAAAGTGTAGAATATATAGAAGACGTGTAGTTTTGTTGTAAATCCAAAACTGATGATCTTCCGTGAAGTAATTACGCCGTACTAAGTGTTTATTTTGTTATGTAGAGGTATCTTTGGATGTTTTTTCTATCGAGGGAAGTACAAGTAATCGTGTTTCTAAAGTATATGATAAATAGAGTGATTCCTTAAATATCTTACATATGAATTGCATAACTAAAGCTTCAGTAAAAACAATGCAGCAGGCGATCAAACGAACGCATTTTTTTCGTAATTACGTATCGTTGCCTCGGCGCACTCTTAATGTTTTTTGTGGCTTCGCTTGTGAATATTGTTTTCTTCTGTTTAAGACAGGATGACTGTAACGTTGAGATTAATGTAATGCAACCGAGAAACAGTGTCACTGTAACATCATTTAAAGGCTTTATAACTCCCGAAACAAAGAAGGGTGGGTAGTTCTACCAGCGTTTCCACCGCTTTGACTTCGGTGTCGCATTTTTAACCATTTCCCTGTACGAGTAGGATAACCATTTTCGGTTATTTTGAAGAATGCCTGGACTCCTAGAAAATAACCGAAAATGGTTATCCTATTCGTACAGGGAAATGGTTAAAAAGGCGACACCGAAGTCAAAGCGGTTGAAACGCTGGTAGAACTACCCGGGTGTTAAGCCAAGTTTAATACGTGTATCTGTGCCAAAAGGATAGACCGATTCGAATGTGGTTTATATAAAAAGTTGGTTTAATCAGGATGGTTCTTAAGTTTCATGAAAATCGATTTAGCGTTAAGGTGATATCAGGCGTGTTACCATGACATGACTTAGCAAGTTAGTGCATAATTACATAGCCGAGTAACTGCTATAGCTATGTCTTTTACACTCATCCTGAAATTAATTGCTCGGGCATGTCATGGTAAACCCCAAGGTCTGAAAGTCTTACATTAGGAGTTTAATCTTAATTATAGTTCTGAATTTTAATGGCAGGAAGAAGGTTAAGGTCACGCTGGCTACCGGATGGTAACTAAAAACTGAGACCCATTGAAGTTTGCATCATACATTGCCAACCCTCAGGACTAAGACTGAAACACAACAACGTGAACACTGCAAGTGTCGATCGTGGGAAAAAGTTCAGTTACAGTTTTAATCACAATAGCAAACAGGATATATTCGGTGGTGAGTGTTCAACGAAAAAAATATACATATATCAATAATTCAAAATGATTTTTCATGTTATTTATACCTACAAAATATCATGCAACCTATTTTTCACGAAAAGTTGTAAAATTCAATAATTTGTTTTGACTTGGATATATCACACTATTTTAAGTTAATTATACAATACCTTCAAACCTTTACACCTAGAAACTAAACACGTAGACTAATAGATTCAATGCAAACGACCAGGACTGTTGAAAGACAATCATTTATTCAAAAGGATTTCCACAGTGGAACAGCGAATGTGATCCAGCCACAACATCTCATGGCATATAAATAACAGTATCTTTGGATTTATCGAATTATTGAAAGTATTTTTTTTATGGCTAATTTGAGAGTTTTGTATCTTGTCATTTTAATGTCGCTCACTAATAATCGAAAATAATATTTTGCTCTCAATGAATTGCAAATATTTGTGTCATGAACGCAAGTATTTGTTCCTGAGTCTTCGATGTTTTTTCATGAGTTTGTTTGTAATGTAACCTTATTTAAGATGAGGTCTAGTTTAATTTTAAAGGTAATTATTGAAGGTAATTCTTATTACTACATACATACACACATAACATCACGCCTTCATTCACAGAGTGGGGTAGGCAGAGCTACAGAAATACCAACAACTCTAAAGAGACTTGTTGATAATTCTATAACCACATTTTGCAGAATCAGGCCAAGAAATTTACGAGGTAGTGTATAAATGACAGGTTGCAAGCCCATCGCCTAAGATAAATAAAGGTATGATAATAAGAATGTGGTTACAAAATTATCAAGAGTATTTTTAGAGTTGTTGGTATTTCTGTAGTTCTGCCTACCCCACTCTGGGAATGAAGGCGTGGTGTTATGTATGTATGTATGTGTCCCGTGATATTTATTCATTTGTTTATACTCACCGACAACCTGCAGGTACCCAACTTGGCTGATCATCGGATTCGTGTTCACTTGGCACATGTAGTATCCTCGGTCCTCCTGCTGCACCTGGCTGACGTGCAGGAGCCAGGTCATGGCGTTGTCGTGGGAGACGGAGAAGCGGGCGAGCCGCGTGATGACGTGCCGGTGGATCGTCAGGATCATCTGCCGGTCGATGTGGATCCATGCCACCTGGAGGACAGTCAGTGTTTTAAAAACAATCAACTAACTCCAATTACAATTTTTAATATCACAATCACTAATAGTGTAATGTAATGATATGAATTATCAGTACACATTTTTTCACCACCTGTCATTCTTTTATAAAAGTTGTTAAAGGACTATTCCAGATGCAAAATCGGTTGGTAATTGGCGAATTATTGAGTAACATACACAGTCTGTTATTCTTATTCTTATTTAAGAGAACCTCCCCTTTTTTAAGTCGGTTAAAAGGGACATTATTGCTAATTTGGTAATCCTTCAGAAACTGACAATCTCACAGGAGAAAAAGAATCCTATGTTTAATACATTGGAAAACAAGCTCTTATTTATAATTCCATTTAACTTCCTTCTTCATAACTCCGATGTTATTTCAATTTTATTTTCACAATACTATTAATACTAGCAATTTATCAACTGGTAAGCGAGCTCATAGACTGACGGAAATTGATTTCTAACCACACGGTGGTCCCTCGCCATTAGCTAACCTTGCGTCGGTTCTATTACGTTATGTCATTTATCTTTCAATTAATGGAAAACTTGCCTTGTGTCTACATTGCATTTTGATACGCAGAACCAATTTCCCGACCATACATTATCCGTTTGTGATATTTGTATTTAAAATTATTAAATAATGCATCTTTAATGTGATATCAAGTTAGCTCGACTTGACTTATTTTTTATTACATATTTGCTCCCATGTAACATGAAATTATACGATTCATGTTAGAGTACTGCAAAATATAAGTATAAAATACCAGTGTTCTTCCGCAGATCTGGACAGGCTCGGCGATGTATGAAAGGCAGGATCAGCAATACAAAATCGGAGACAGTTTAAATTATGCTGGTTTATTAATATAAAGTTAAATTTAGTAAATATAACATGTGTTTCGGTGAAGTAGCGTTTGGCGAATGTGTAGGGTGGTGGCATGCTTTTTTGTAGCGGGAGGTTTCGACCAATCCCAGCGGTAGATGACGTGATATCTTCTCTGATTGGTTCCCGATGTTATTTAAAAAAAAACAATTGAGTAATTTAAAAGATTTGGATCACATACAATAATGCCTTTTATATTTTGGAAATACTTATCTTAAAAGCAAAAATAGTCAGTATTAAATGTTTAAATGTGGTGACAGAGAACTATAAAATAATGAAAGCTTAAACCGGTTCACCGAATTTTGACAGTAACGTTAAATTTTAAAAGTTTACAACAGTCATAATTTAACCTATTCAGACCCTTTCAGGTAAGGTAAAAGTAATAAAACCCATGAAAAGGTCGTAGTCGCAGCGAAACGTAAGCAATTAAACATAATCAGAAGAGAGACAAACAGAATCAGCACTCAAGCATCTTTAAACTTTAATCCGAAATCAAACAAATCCACACGAAGGCGAACTAACTCAACGCATCGTAGTGTACTTTGACAAAGTCACAACTGCGTTAAATTTACTCGGTGAGCCGCAGAGATGGGACCGTATCGCTGCCGCACTGCGCCGCCGATACTGGCTGCATATTTTATAGGCTTCCCCACTTCGACGGGGTCTAGTTTGGTACAGTCTTTGGTCACAATCCAGAGTTCTCTACTTTGATCTCAACAGGGCTTGTAGTTTAAATTACAAGTTGAAGGTGAATTTATCAACTCTGATCTAATTTATGTTAACTGCTACAACATCTAAACAGTATTTTTGCATTAACCCTTTATGTGGTAATGAAAAGCTGGTTCAAATTATTGTTGCGTGAAATATTTTACAGTTTACAGGTACTATGACTATTTTATTTTGCCAAATTGATTACTACTTACCTTAAAGGGGAATATTTAAGTTTTTGCAAAAAACTTTAGCAAGGCTTGATTGCATACATTAAATTAACTTAATTATCACTAGGGCAGTTAAAAAGAACAACTTATTTGTATGACATCATATTCTACTAGAGATAATACGCGTAATTAATCATTTTCTCCAATTGCCAGCATAGCGCTCTCAATTTTCAAATTTCAACTCTCCTTCAAATTAAAGTCGGCGATAAATCAATGCAGCACGAACCTTAAATTCGTAGTTATGATTAACCGGGAGCATAAATTCACCTGGCTCCGGTCCGCGGTAATAAAGCTTCTCTATTAGTCTGTTACGAGATAATGTACTGAATGAAGATCGTTAGGAACTATTTCAGGGAGAATTTGCGTAACCACGTTTTCGGAGTATCAATTTCACTTCTGCAATTAGCTTGTAAGTGATAATTTAATCGTAATCCAAATTGAAATCAAGACGTTTGAACGATTATATTACTTTCAAACCGATGTAAATGTTACGCAATTTACGCACATACAAGATTTAAGACGCATTTAATTTGGATGTTAGCAAGCGGCAAAATCAATCGATTTCTTTTCCCATTATTATTTGAGTTTGGTTACTTTGTCATCATAATCAGATTGCAAACGAAATCAGTTATATTGTTATCCATATATGTACACATATCAATGATATCTAAGGATTACAATAAAGTAGGGGTACGTTTGATGTGTGTTATTGCTTATGAGTTCCTTCGCTTAAGTGACGCCCAACGTGGGGCTAACTTTGGCGACCAAATCGTGCCCGAACGTGCTTAAACGTTCTCGAATGTACGGCCAACTGAGACCAACGCATGCAAATAGGACGTGCATTTTCGGGGAATGCAAATTATCATTTACTAGCCGCTGCAATGTAATTGCTGCACTCGACAGCATTTCGGCGGTGGCGTGCGAAATATTGCTAACGTTAGGATCATTTTTGGTTATTTGGATTGATTGTGGGATGTTAATTTTGATATATATTATGTAGCAATGTAGAATGCTTTAAATTCCAAATTATATAATTGTTGCTTATTGTATATTATGCCAGAGCTTTATGCTAACAGATTCAATTGAATAATGTTATAGGAACCAAATTATGTCACGTAGTTGTTCAGATATAATCACGGTAAAGGTGATAAAGGGCATCTGAAAATAAAGGTTTCCGGGGAAACAAAGGTATTCGTACAAGTGTCTCAAAGAAGATTAAGCGAACAAACCAAGCACTAAAAATATTGTTAAATAAAAATAAACATATCATATTTATTTTAATATAATATTGGTGACTAGAAAAGGCATCGTCTGATTCCCACTGCATACACTTATTATGAGATTTTCTCAGAATTGATCGTAGTTTTACAAACGCAAACAGCGCAAGCAAACACATTTTTGAGCTCCACCGCATTTCGGAATCCGCAAATTATCAAGCTTAAAGCCCTGCTTCGCAAACAAGCGCCACAAACCAGACTATTTGTTCTAACCGTCGCTGTTTGCAGTTCTACTTAACCACTTACACTAATATTTACAACAGCCACATTTGCAATACCGAAATATCTATCATTAAAATCTGGTAGCATAAACTTTGTAATCCTATACTTAATCAGAGCAAACGGCATGTGAACAAACACCGAAGAAGCATAACTCCGAGCAAGTGAAAAGTTGCCTCTTGCGGAGTCGCGTAAAGCCGCCAGTAAGCCTCTTTGCCCCCTTTTTATTCCCCTCCACATACTTAGCAGCAATTTCAACTACATGCCTCGCTTAGCCGGCGTTACCAGCCCCGCCTCGGTGCGGCGATGCGCGTTTATGATAAGTTTGTTTAAATGTTTGCCAACTTGACAAAAACTACTCAAATGCAGCGCAATGAAAAGTTTACGGGCGCGGCGACAGTTACTCTTTAATGGTGGAATCGTAAAAACAGGCTGGATTTCAGTCAGGCCTTTATGCAGTCGCAAAAACACCGTAAAAATTTACTTTGCTACAGCGCTTATACAATTTGCAGGGTATAAACAGGTCGTAATTTGTGATTATCATGTTTACGTATCATACTATTTATGCAACTCTGTCTCTCAGAGGAACAACTAAACTAGTGCCAGGCATGAATTTACTGTCTATCAATTCTTAAGAATCGCAGAAGACTTGAGATGTTAATCGCAGTTGGAATACACAAAGTAAATTAATATTCCATTGAATTTAGTTTGAGCAAGTATGTAAAACATTCTTCCGTCGATTTTATATCAAAAATTCCTTCACCAATCCGTTAAGATTATTTACGCTCTCGTTCGCATTATGTTTTCATTTCTTCAAATAAACCAATTATTAAAAAATCAACACAAACTTTAACCAATTGATAAAGTAATCCAAGAGCCATATTCTACAACTTCACCCTCTCAATTAAAGCAAATATTGTTCCTATCAACTAGTTACTATTACGCAATACCTTAAGGGCAACGGCTCGTAAATCTTCCAGACTTAATTATAACTTAGTTCATCTACAATTTCACGGTGTGAAATCGAATTTGGAAACTAGGTATCTTCCCGAATCTAGGATTCTCTAAGTGAGGCACAAGTACCATGGGATCTCTTTGAAGGTGTTAGGTTGAGCTCAAGTTAGGTGTTGCGGAGAGCTCGCTAATTGCAGCTGTTAATCTGGTGTTAAATTTAATGAGGACTTATAAATGAAGTAACTTTGCTATGGTAATGGTACTAATGGTTAACGTAAGATTTGCTTATATTATCCTCTTAGATGATAATTGTAGTTAAATTGGAACAGTTTTTTTACCGATTATAATGATGCATCTAAATCAATAATATCCTAAGAATAACTGAGCAGATGTTTACATTTTTTTTTAAGTTTCAGTCGCAGAATGAATTATATTTACGTGTGTATTGTGTATCTATGTTTCTGTCTGCGGCATCCTTAACTCCCAAACTAATTGATTATATTGCACAGCTTGTTTTACAGAAAGCTAGCTTAGGCGGCTCCGTAGCATAATTTCTCAAATCAAAATTCTGTAGTTTAAAATTACTAAAAATAAAACAATGATAATCAAAATTTCTAACGTACAAAATTACTACAAAACTGTCCTAATTCACTTTTAATCGAATAATCGAATCTTATAATAGAAAATCAAAATTCCTTCGTACAAAATGCCTTATGACATTACATTGGAACTCAATATTTCTTAGGCTCAAAATGCCTACTCACAAAAAGTTTTGTAACCTTGTAATAGAACACCTAACCATTTTGGTTTGGATTGACATAAAACAAGATTGTCATTGTTTTTGTACGTTAGATCCTTTAAACTTTGGTCAATTGTAGGAACAATGTAATTAGGACTTTTGTGCAATAGTTTAGTCCATTAGACATATAAAACGAAGGTCAGGTGCATGTATGATTTACGTCTTTAGGAATTTTGTATATTAGAAATTATGATTTTAGATTTTTTGCCTTTAAATAGAAAATTCATCCTTGAAAATTTTGATTTTAGAAATAATGCTACAGATTCATAGCTAGAGTTGGATCAGGCTCTAAAATTAGGGGCCACAAATATGTTGGAATTTTAGTCTTCTTAACGGTTATTGTATTATAAGTAAATAAAAAAGGTTTGTAACGAGCGCCGCCGGGCACCGAACGCACCGCTGACGTCACACGCCGCGCGCGCCTCCACGACACCACAGCACCGTGTACGGCCACCACCCCGCGCGCGCGACCCCCCGGCTTCGCCCGACGGCCTTTATAAGCGGAGGCACTCCCGTACTAACCAGCACTGCGTAGTGTGCTCTGATGGTCGAAGGGTCGTCTCCGGGCGCCCCTGAAGCTTGAGAACACTAAGTAGTGCCTCCCTCTCGCCTCCTCCCTCCTCCCCTCTCGCAACCTAGGTGCGGTGCTGTTACCCAGCGTCTGAGCACTAGGGAGCGATCCGACCAACCTGGTGCGGTGCTGTTACCCAGCGTCTGAGCACAGGAAGGTATCCTAAATCCCGTGACCTAGGTGCGGTGCTGTTACCCAGCGTCTGAGCACTAGGGAGCGATCCGACCAACCCGGTGCGGTGCTGTTACCCAGCGTCTGAGCACAGGAAGGTATCCTAAATCCCGTGACCTAGGTGCGGTGCTGTTACCCAGCGTCTGAGCACTAGGGAGCGATCCAACCAACCTGGTGCGGTGCTGTTACCCAGCGTCTGAGCACAGGGAGGTATCCCATCCTCCGTAACCTAGGTGCGGTGCTGTTACCCAGCGTCTGAGCACTAGGGAGCGGTCCTGCTGACCGGGTGCGGTGCTGTTGCGCAGCGTCTGAGCACCGGGAAGCCTCCCGACCCATTTAGAATTAAGTACTAACAATTGAGCACTAACCGCTAACGTTATTCTTGAATAAACAGGCATAAAGCCTTCATGTTATACTGAACTGTGTTTACTATTAAAACCCTAATTCCTGATCCCCCTGAGCTATCTATAAAAACCTCCAGTCCAGTAGTAGAGTTGCCCAGGACGAGGTTAATGTTGACGTGGAGCCGAAGCGCCCCGTTACATTTGGCGCCCAACTTAAAAACTCATTTTTAGAGTCTATTTGCTCAGGATCAGGACTTATAGGGACACAGCAAGTACAGATTATAGTAAAATCACATTTAGAGCCAAATTAACCGTTTTTCTTAATTAAATCTCTAACGAGTACGAATAAACAACTGTAAATTAAATCAAGCATAGTCAAATATACCGTTATACATAAAAACCGCCGGGATTAGGAAATCCGCGACAACCGCTCCGTCCGTTCGCTAGATGCCGACCGCCTGGATATACGATTTAAAAAAACCCGAGTTGATTCTAGAATCTCAGAGTAGGGGACTAGGGGTCGAAAACCTTACTGTAGATCAACTTCGGAAGAATTTGGTAGAATACATACGTGATCAGGAATACCAAACACCCGCTAACGAAATTCTCCCCGAAATGCCGGATACCGAACCGAACCGCAGTAACTCCAAAGAACAACCTTTAAGGGACCTAGGAAAAATTGTGAAAGAGTGGAATATATTCTTTGATGTCACAGATAATGCGATAGAGTTTTATGAACGATTAGAGGAATTGATAGCCGCGAGCGGCATCAAGGGGGTAGACGTCCTGAGAATTTTACCTACATTGCTAAAGGGAAAGGCGTTACTTTGGTACAGAAACAACATAGGAACTTGGGACTCCTGGGATAGCTTTGTGATATTTTTTAAGCTTTGTTATTTCCCTAGTAATTACGAGGCGAACCTCATAGAAAAAGTAATCGCGAGAAAGCAGAAGTTTAATGAAAGTTTCATGAGTTATTTAACGGACTTGCAGACGTTAATCAGGAGATATGGGAAGTTACCATTAACGGAACAAATTGAAAGGGTTTATGAAAATATGCATCCGAATTACAAACTACACGTTCGAAGACGTGACTTTAAAACGCTCCACGAACTTATACAAATAACCGCCGACTACGAACACATCGTTCAAGATAAATTCCGAAGACGGATAAGTGATACATCCGAACCGCAACAAGGGACAACATCCGAGTGCCATGAACCGACCAATCCGAATAAGGTTAGGAAAATTCATACCGAATATAATCCATCGAGCTGTTGCTGGTCCTGTGGGAAACCAGGACACTCGGCTAGAACATGTAGGAATAGCAAACGTTTATTCTGCAGTACTTGTGGTAAAGTAGGAGTACTAAGTAGGAATTGTTGCGGAATTTATGACGCGAAAACTAAGGGGGGAGATATAGGGTCCACGAAGGAGGAACCTAGAGAGGACAACAGGATTTATATTGATGTTAGTATAGGGGGTAAAACCTATAAATGCCTGGTAGACACGGGGTCCACTAATACTTATATTAATCAACAAATATATGTGGAATGCGAGAGACGTACCATCATTAAATCAAGTAAAATTAGAAATATCGGGCTGGCAGACGGTACAAAGATAGAAATTAACAGAAACTTATTAGTAGACTTAGAAATTGAAGGTACCATCCTAAAACATTGGGTGCGAGTATTACCGGCAGCTACTTGCGCTATCATAGGCATGGACGTATTACGTAGGGTAGGACTTAAACTACTCTGGGAACAACAGGGGGCTTCTGTCAACGCTATAACCGAGAAACCGAACTTACAATCAATTAGCACACCCAAAAATGTCGAACCCAGACCCGTTTTAACACCAGCGCATGAAATAACCCAGCCTAAACCGGCCCGTCCGTCGAAACTGTTCAGACAATTAAAACAGTCAGATCAAAACCAACCGTACCGTCAAGGAAAACCGTTACAACAAAACAAACCGTTCCGTAAAGAAAAATCAAAAATACAAAACCGACCGTTACGGCAAGAAAAACCGGTAGAACAAATCCAACCATTCCGTCCATTAAAACCGATCAATCAGAAAAAACCGTCTAGTCAAGATCATGCGTCACGCGAAGGGAAGCCGGACATGCTACGCACTAACAGGGCAAATAAACCGCGTGAACCCGTCAATAGCGGCAACTTGTCAAGTCCAATAAATAAAGCATACGAAGCCGTCAAAGATCACCAGAACAAGACCTCCAAAAAACAAAAACGGGACGATGGTAAACTTAGAAAATACTGGGACCCAGAAATAAGCGAATTAGTATTAAGAAAAAAAAAAAAAACCTATTAAATCCCATTAAGTTCTTTGTGTAAACATTATCAGTACGTATAATGCGCAAACGAAACCGAACCAGAACTAACAAGGTATAAGGGTTAGAACCGCTTGACAAGCACGACACGCCGTAACATTTAACAATAATTAACCAATCTTATATTGGTGCACGGAGGCACACGGCTCGCGGCGCGATAAGTAAAATGAAGGTGGGTTTAAGCCGCGCGGCCGACGAGCGCTGTCCATCCACCCGCCACCGACCGAAATAAAAATGTGTTGTCCGAATAGGGAGACAGCGCATAGTAGTAAACATTGATTGAAAACGTATGATAATGGTTGTTGTTGTATGCAGAGTTCCGTATTAGTATATTGCCGTGTCATAAGTTGATGATAAAAATAGGGGTTCCGTACATGACATTATATGGGTGTTTTCTTTTAAATGAATACCTACAATAATTAAAGAGGAAATAAAAGGGAGCCATACAAATAAAACTTTGTTCATAAAATGGATTAAAACCCAGTAAAATAAACCGAAGGGTCGACAATTAATATATATAAATTTGGACCTTATTTTGTTGCCCGACTAAACCTGAACCGCTCGTTACAAATTACCGATTTATAGGGACGTGCCCCGCAGGGAATAGCGAAGGAATGTATTTCAAATATAATAACAGTGATTTTTCCAGGTAAAAATCTCCAGAGGAGGAGGGGGAATGTAACGAGCGCCGCCGGGCACCGAACGCACCGCTGACGTCACACGCCGCGCGCGCCTCCACGACACCACAGCACCGTGTACGGCCACCACCCCGCGCGCGCGACCCCCCGGCTTCGCCCGACGGCCTTTATAAGCGGAGGCACTCCCGTACTAACCAGCACTGCGTAGTGTGCTCTGATGGTCGAAGGGTCGTCTCCGGGCGCCCCTGAAGCTTGAGAACACTAAGTAGTGCCTCCCTCTCGCCTCCTCCCTCCTCCCCTCTCGCAACCTAGGTGCGGTGCTGTTACCCAGCGTCTGAGCACTAGGGAGCGATCCGACCAACCTGGTGCGGTGCTGTTACCCAGCGTCTGAGCACAGGAAGGTATCCTAAATCCCGTGACCTAGGTGCGGTGCTGTTACCCAGCGTCTGAGCACTAGGGAGCGATCCGACCAACCCGGTGCGGTGCTGTTACCCAGCGTCTGAGCACAGGAAGGTATCCTAAATCCCGTGACCTAGGTGCGGTGCTGTTACCCAGCGTCTGAGCACTAGGGAGCGATCCAACCAACCTGGTGCGGTGCTGTTACCCAGCGTCTGAGCACAGGGAGGTATCCCATCCTCCGTAACCTAGGTGCGGTGCTGTTACCCAGCGTCTGAGCACTAGGGAGCGGTCCTGCTGACCGGGTGCGGTGCTGTTGCGCAGCGTCTGAGCACCGGGAAGCCTCCCGACCCATTTAGAATTAAGTACTAACAATTGAGCACTAACCGCTAACGTTATTCTTGAATAAACAGGCATAAAGCCTTCATGTTATACTGAACTGTGTTTACTATTAAAACCCTAATTCCTGATCCCCCTGAGCTATCTATAAAAACCTCCAGTCCAGTAGTAGAGTTGCCCAGGACGAGGTTAATGTTGACGTGGAGCCGAAGCGCCCCGTTACAGGTTTGTTAATACAATGTCCGTGAGAGTCATAATACAAAACCAAGCAAATACAGTTATTAAGTAACACACAGTAGCCTTAAAATAAAATAATAGATGTTTTTACGGTACTATATTTAAACTCGAATTCTCTTCAAAAAGGCACCAATATCACTTAGAAAACATCTAATCCGTTTACATTGTAAATCTCAATCGATTTGGACCGAGCTGAAGCAAATTTGATAAAGGTTGGGTCACCGGTCCCGGCCGGCGCTTATAACGCCATCTTTATTTCCCTTCACGTCAAAACGATTTTGAATTATGCCGCGTTGTAACTTCTTTATGATGGTTAAGTAAAGTGGTCGCTGGGGCAGAGCAAGAAAGTTTTTTCTTAATTTGAACGTATTTTCAATGCCTCTTTTCACTTCGGTTTTACCTTGATTACAGTCGTATGGTTTACGATTTACCTGCCTTTTGTGCCGAGATAATAAGAGCTTTCATACCAATAAATATAAATTAAAATAGTTTTAACAAATTACATAATATTATCCTACTAATATTACGAGTATAAACGCTGTTTGTTACTATTTCACGCAAAAACTTCTAGACGGATTCAGGTGAAATTTGGAATGAAAACAGCTTATAACTTCGAATAACACAAAGGCTACCTTTTATATCGCTATTCCCTCGGGAACTGATTTATACGGGTATGAAGTCGCGGGCGGAAGCTAATTAAATACATAGTGTAATACAAATACGATTTATTGAACACCAGATATAATAACAACATGGAGAGTAAATACAAAAAAGTTACAAAATGAGTCAATAAGCGGTCTTATCACTACATAGCGATCTCTTCCAGCCAAAATTACAAAGAAAAATCAACTTTACAATGATATGATTGCTATAAAACTAACGCCTATTAATCTTCGTGATTTTGCGTTTATAGGTCGCTTGCTCATTAGCACAATTAAAAATTTAAATCATCGGAAGTTTAAGTTTTTGACGACACGCTAGCCTAGTTGCTAGCGACCCTGCCTTCGAATCTAGGGGAGGGGTCCTGGGTTCAAATCCCGGTAAGGGCAGATATTTGTGTGATGAGCACGAGTATTTGTTCCTTAGTCTTGGACGTCTTCTATGTATTTAAGTATATATTTCTCTATATAAGTAAGTTTATCGTTGTCTAGTACCCATAGCACAAGCCTAGAGCTTAGTTTGGGACTAGGTCAAATTGTGTGACATTGTCCTGTGATATTTATTTATTTACACTATAATAACTAAGTAAGTCTTTTACTTCACAAGAATTCTTGAAAACGAAAAACGGCACATCTCGAATAAAAAGATGATCAGTTGAAGCAGTAAGTATTTTCCATAGTCTATATTAAACATCATCTTGCTGTGGGCAGTTATAATTAAGTTGCAAAAAATGCCTTTTGTAAAATGTGTATTAGTTTATAAGCAAGTGCTGGTTTGTGATTTGTTATTGTCCCTTTCAAATAAATAAACACATCATAATTAGCCGAAATACGTCCACTATTGGCCATGGACCTTTTCCAAGAAACTCCGCAACTCAATTAGACTGCCTTAAATATTTTCTTCTGTTAGAGGCCTTAAAAGAAACACAATTATAACTACTAAAGCATTCATCTCAGTTCCCTTTAAGACGCTAGGCTCACTATCTCCATCGTCTTAAACTCTTCACATATTTACGAGGCCGTATCTAGACAACGGCCTCGTAAAATATACTAATTAATTAGGACTCCGGCACACTCATGAATAAGTTAATTGTTACAATGCAAGCCTTACCCTGCCAACCCCTTCTTCCCCCACTTTAATTATAGCAGGTAAGAAATTTCATACCCAGTTAATTAATTTCTCAATCAAAATTGTGCTTCGGTATTAAAAGAAATGGAATCATGATTAATCAAGCATGTGTTTTAATTAGTGAAGGAATTCAAGAAATTTAATTGATGTTTCTCTTTCATGTTTGTATTGCTTTACGACCGAATTCTTCATGTATTTTATTGGAGGTAATTTTATTGCTGAAGTCGCTAGTTTCCTTTTAATTTATTACTCGTTACGAAACGAAACTATACTCGTATTTAAGAATTAATAGCTCCTCTCCCCAAAATGGCTTGGAAATCGAGATTTTGAAATAAATTTTGGCTAACGGTTTAGCAGCAATGTGTTTGTTATTAAGTAAATATTTATTGAACTATCAACTGGGGTTTTAATGGTCGTGTTTCGTTTACCGACTTTTTATGTTATCTTATTATTATTATCGTTATGACATTTATGTTATAATTAAAATTATTTGAATATAAACCGCCTGATTCATAAACGTACAATAAACCTGTTTTATTTAGAGTATACTTTGTCACTTTCTGTCAAATTCAATATCACAATGATACTTTAGTTATTTTGCGTTTATGTATAAGACCCTGTGTGGTTGCTGGGTTAGAATAGTGCCACTCTTTATATCTTCCCGTGGATGTCGTAAGAGGTGACTAAGGGAATAAGGGCTTGTAGTACTGTTAGGCCGCTTCCTGACTTGTCGGTATGCGTGCAGTAAAACGTACAGGCGGCGTAAACGCTGCTCAATGATTGGTAGATGCCACTGGTTGCCTAGCAACCCTTGCCGATTCCGTGTTTTACTGCAAGCAAGTCAGGAAGCGGCCTTAGGCGATGGGCTTGCAACCTGTCACTAATACACTGGTAAACAAGCCTGCCTGAATTATCAACAAGTATTTTTAGAGTTGTTGGTATTTCTGTAGCTCTGCCTAACCCACTCTGGGAATGAAGGCGTGATGTATGTGTGTGTGTGTGTGTTTGTGTGTATGAATAAGAGGATCTGGTGTTAAGATTGCTATACCCTAATAGGGTCCATGTTTAGAACTATATTTTAATGTAAGACCTCTGTAAATACCATGGATGCAATAAATTGAATATGTATATGAATATTATTAGCAACAGGTGAAATTTTAAAAAGTGATATTTATATTTAAAAAAAGATTTATTGCGATATTTATATTACTTAGAACAAGAAGATTAGCCTTATTCATACTAATATTACAAATGCGAAAGTAATTCTGTTTAGAAATTATTTTACTGCATTTTGAAGTTCGATACTGCAGACAAGCAATGAATTAAAAACTAAATGCCGTGCACATTCTCCGCGCAGTGCAACTGAAACGCAACGATCAAAACGCTGTGAAAGACAAGATTCGGGACAATTTGTCCCTTTCATCCCGGTGAATAGGAGCTGCAATTACCCGAGAAGCGCCTCGGTTACATCTTCATTAACTTAACTGCACCCTGATTGGGAATTGATTGCGAATTTCGTTGTTATACACGAGCATGACTCAAAAGATAATGATTTTCACTGGGAATATATCGATCTCTCCATACGTATTTAACCGACTATATGCCTACAAGTTTCTGCGTGTGAATGTATGAACGTGCTCGTTCGTACGTGTGCTTGTTTGGACGCTTGAAGCGTAGCGACAATTTGAAAAACTACTACACAGGGTTATAATAGTGTCACTCCATGTCTTCCCGTGGATGTCGTAAGAGGCGACTAAGGGAATAAGGGCTATTAGGCGATGGACTTGCAACCTGTCACTAATACACTTGTAACTTCTTGGCCTGTTTGTGCAAAACGTGGTTACAGAATTCTAAACAAGTACTTTTGAGTTGTCGGTATTTCTGGTAGCTGTGCCTACCCCTCTCTGGGAATGAAGGCGTGATGTTACGTATGTATGAAATTTGTAAAAAATAAATATTATTTATTTATTCTGCGTTGCTTGGGCGAGCTCAAATTAGCCTTAAATCTGCAAAACTCTTTTTTTTGTCAATGTTTAAAAAACATTACCTAGACAATAATAATACGTATACAATACAATCGAAACATTATTAATTTAACACCACATACTATAACAGCGTGGAAAGTAAAAACATACAAAATAAATGTTATAATATTTTTTTAATTTCACATCAAGCGCTATACAAACAAATTAAACAAGTACTAAGTCTAGGTTCATTAGCGACGGAAGTTGTGTAAGTTGGTAAAAAGTGTCTGAATTAAAATTCGTGTCTTACGAATAGGTATTTTATTTTCTTCCTTTAGCAATTTTTCTTCTCTTTTATATTGTTTAAATATTGGAAGAAAAGTTTTTGTGCTCTTGTAAACGTTATTTGCCTTAATTTTTCTATTCCTATGAACCCACATTTTTGTTACTACTTTGAACGTTTTTCATCAGTAATAAGGCAACGAAAACCAATTTCTGTATAATAGTTATGCAGGTGGATGGATGAAAATGGCTCCTTAATTTTGACCACGGAAATATTAACCCGTAGTGACAAATTACATTCTTGTTAACATTTTCAATTTACCCGGGGACGTTAATTTCGGTATGACTTTGTCAATAAACCAATAGTTAAATATGTTTCCATCGGATCCCTCCATAAGTATTATAGATACCATACTTGTTCAACAACTAAACTATGCCATGGATAATATTTCATTAATAAAACATCAGGGTTTTATTCATGGAACAAATAACTTGGATAGTGGAGTAATAGAATTTTCATTTTTCACTTCCAATTTCATTGGCAAGGTTTAAAAATGACAGCGGATTTTTATTCAAATGGTTGATTGTTTTAGATTGCTAGAGCACTTGTTGAACTAGAAGTCTACGTTCCTGGAATTTTGTATGTTACAGTTGATGATTTTTATTAGAAAGAGGAAGAAAGTAAAGTAGAGGTTACTTTTATTGTATCCAAAAATGAACAAATAGATGCTGAAGGTAATCATTCAATTTATCAAGCAAATAGTGTAATCCTTCGATAAATTTTTGTTAGATCAAGGTTATAAATGATAGAAGAAATTGGAATAAAAATAAAGCACGGAATCTAAATGCAAAGGACGTAATATCACATAAATATGAATATTCTGATATGAAAGTAACCTTCCTTAAAGTACAGCCAAATATCAACAAGATACTCGTTCATACAGTTGGAGAGCGTCCGCGCATTCATGAATAAGATTATTGTCCTCAGCTGCAGCGGGGAGATTAAGGAGGAAACTGAGCTAATGCCTTCCTCGGTGTCCTGATAGGATAGTTTGACAAAGAATTGCATAACAACGATTTTTCTAAATTTGAAAAAGTATTTTTGTATGTGTGAAACGCTTAAGTATTTAATATAAAAGATAGACAAAAACAACATGGGTAATGAAGATAAAAATATACACAGGCGAAAGGCGTAAGTGTGAAGGCAAAATTCAACTGTTACAGATGTGGTTTACAAAATACAGAAATGACTATTGAAATGGAATTATGTGTGACTTTTGTAAGTTAATGTAGGAAAAATGATTCAATTTGTATTATATAAAAAAATAACCATAGTCAAGAGTTATCACAAATAAATAAACTTTTGCTTTTGCAACATTAGTAAGAATAAGAATTAGTAATAATAGAAGTATTTTAATTTTTGCCACTGTCTTTAAATGTTATTATTAAAACAAAACACGAGCGAAGAAACTCAAACACCCCTCATCCTAATCAAGACGTCGTCCATACACAAGTCTTGCTTCTTAATTAGACCGTTTCCTCAAAATTACTGCATTAATTCCCTGGATGATGTTTATTAATTCTCTGCCATATTTTATAGAGATAATTAAACGAATTTACGTCTAGGGCTGTAATAAAATTTGTAATTTAAGAAGATCAATGAAATTTCGTTGCGCTGTTCAATTACTGTTGTTAATGGGGTGATTACAGTGGCATTCGAGGATTTAATTGCAGTGGAAGCTGTTGTAGTTCACTCAAAACTGTTCTAATTGGTTATATAAATTGTTCAGATTATTCAAGATATAAGTGCTCTTTGAATATCTTTTTACTATAGTTATATAAGGAAATAAAAAAATCTTCGTCATGGTCTAGGATCTCATTTGTACCATAAATGCGAACTGCTTACTCGTAAAACGAATATTGGTTAATATTACTAGTTACCTATACTTTTAGTAGTACTAAATTATTAATCAATATCAATGGTAATATTACAAATGTACATGAATTTGGTATGGAGATAGCTTGAGTCCCGGGGAAGGACAAAATTATTAAAACGTACTTGGGATTGTAATGAAAACTTGGTATTAAATTGTCTTGTATTTACATTAAAAAATCGGGCAAGAGCATGTCGGATCATGCTCAGTGTAGGGTTCCGAAGCCGTTAAGTACTACAAACTTTTTGACGACACGTTGGCCTAGTTGGGAGTGACCCTGCCTCCGAAGCCAGCGGTCCTGGGTTCAAATCCCGGTAAGGGCAGATATTTGTGTGATGAGCGCAAATATTTGTTCCTGAGTCTTGGACGTTTTCTATATATATTTAAGTATGTATTTCTCTATTTAAGTACGTTTATCGTTGTCTAGTACCCATAGTACAAGCCTAGAGCTTAGTTTGGGACTAGGTCAATTTGTGTGAGATTGTCCCCTGATATTTATTTATTATTTATTTATTATTTATTATAAACATAAAAATCAACAAGTAATAACAAATTTTCTATTTAATTTCAATTGGTGCCGTCTTAGATGACTTTAATCACCTGTATCTCAGGAACCAATGATGTCTACTTAGTCGTGATAGTTTTCCTTTAAAATTCGATATTATGCCCTTTCATTTAAGATTTTTTTCTGATTTTTTGTATTTGTACTTTTGGCTGAGAGGGGGGGGTCACTTAAGTCTAACAAAAATTACCGCTTTAAAGCTTAATATTTCATAAACGGATTACTTAATCAAAAAACTGTTTTCACACACTCGTAATATTTTTGAAAGGCCTATCCAACGACACCCCACACTATAGCGTAGACGAGAATAAAAAATACACGTTACGTGGAGGGAAGGAACCCTATTTTTTTTTGTACATTTTATTATACCACTTTGTTGGCGTGTCTAATATGCATATTCATGCCAAATATCAGCTTTCTTACTAGAAAGCTGAAATTTGGCTCTAAGACTCTCTGCGCTAGGCTGCGGACGGACGGACGGACATGGCGAAACTATAAGGGTTCCTAGTTTGACTACGGAACTCTAAAAAAGGAAAGATATAATGGATGTAATCAATTCTGTTGTTGCTATGCATTTTTTAGACTTTTTATTTTCCGATAATTTGGTTTATAAATAGTAATATTTTGTATTCGATTTTGCATTTTAATATTTTTTTAAAGAAATTTGCTTTTATTATCTGAATGTTGCATATCTTTTCATGGATGTCGTAAGAGGCGACTATGGGAATAAGGACTTGTATAACTATATAACTATTAAGCAATGGGCTAACAGGATAAGTCTTTTTGGAGTTGTTGAAATTTCTCTAGCTCTGCCTTTCCCACTCCGGGAATGAAGTCGTGATGTTATGTTTGTTGCAGCAGTTACTACAGTGTGCGTTCAAATTTGTACCGAAACAACAGCGCGAACATCGCTTTGCAGTTTAGGGTTAGTGTGTAAGGTGACATCAACCAAACGGCGTATTTATAAGAAAATTCTCGAAAATTCTCTAGTAATGCAATTCTGTAACATTACTCGTATTCTTAAAACTACCGTAGCATTCTTCTGCAATGCCACAAAAGCTGTAATAAAAGCTAACCCATTGTCTGCGATCGCATTGTCCGATTGAATTTCTAAATTAAAGATGGCTCCACCTCTGTTTTAGATATCGTCCAATATCGGAGAATGAGCAAGCAATCCAAAGTGTTTGTGTAAAATAAAATTAAAGGGTAATTTCCAACGATATTTTAAATTGTATCTTTGTTTAAAAACATAGGATTCAGGATCATGGATCTTTTACTTTTGGAAGAAAATATTAAAACAACATTATTTTTAAACTTGCGTGACATTCCAAATAATATTTCAATGATTACATAAGTATATTTTAATAACTACCAATCAAATAGAAGATAAAAGTTTCATAATGTTGCTGCATATAACAATCCGCAATTCAGATGCAATATATAATAACAAGTTAACAACAAAAGGAAAAAGGCCATCCCGCAACCGCAAACACAACAACCCCAAAAGTACCACATGGCAACTTAGACCTTTTTAATCCCAAAATTGTCCGCGTACTAAAAATAAAAACAATCAAGCTAATGTCAAAACGAGTCGTAACATTAATACGGGGCGTTTACGCGGTGGGTTAAAAAGGGTTAATTTGTAAGTACAAGCGTAGGGGCGAAGTGCGGAGTAACCCGTCGGCTGCAGATTTCCCGGGAGGCCACTCCGGGACGGTCAGCAGCGAACGAGTTGAAGTTACGTCGAAATTGGCGCTTTTCTATTTTAAATTTCATACGCTGTGAATGTTCGGTTTTAGTTTTTCTTCTATTTTAAAACTGTGAGAGTAGATTTTGTTTCGGAATAAAGTCAACATAATGCTTGATCCGAGTTTATTTTACACAAATTTAGATTTGCGTAACAACTGAGTTAGCAGTAAGTAACCATTTTCCACATTGAACGATTAATTTCACATTTATAAATGCTGGAATATTCATTTTGAACGGAACACCTTAAAATGACGAAGTTCGAAATTCTCATACGTCCAAAAAAAGGTATGTAATACTGGAAATATATGAGGTTATGTGATAAAACAATTTACTTGCTATATTGCTATAGGGGTCCTGGGTTCAAATCCTGGTAAGGGCAAATATTTGTGTGATGAGCACGAGTATTTGTTCCTGAGTCTTGGATGTTTTCTATGTATTTAAGTATTATATTTCTCTATGTAAGTAAGTTTATCGTTGTCTAGTACCCGTAGTACAAGCCTAGAGCTTAGTTTGGGACTAGGTCAATTTGTGTGAGATTGTCCCCTGATATTTATTATTATTATTATTATATTTAAGTCAGGTTAGATTTAAACTATGAGCAAACAATAAAGTATTGAATTGAATCTGAGTTTTCTTCGTGTTAACGTGTCTCTTTGAATTTATGTCGTGTACCCATTTTAAATATTGCTTTTCTTTTTGAACCGTATTTCACAATTTTGTAAGTACTGAAAACTAATTTTTTGAGGCTCTGTGAAACAGGTGACGTAAACATTTGTCACAATTTTCCATTAATCATGTCATGACATACACAGCTAAAACATGGAAACTGAAGGTTAGAAAATATATAATTTTATCTTTGAAGAGTAAAAGTCCTTTAATTGCAGCCTTAAACGACTTTTACTCTTTATTTTAATGTTACCGTTTTAATTATTGTTATTGTTCACCGTGTCAAATATGTATTGGCTTTTTGGTTGCGTGTTTTAATTCGCTTTATATTTTATGCTCCATTTGATTATTTTGTCCATAGGTATCTCCTAAATTATTGTTATATTTGTGATTTAATTCAAATAGAAGCCACTAAAAACCAGCGTCGTGAGTCGTAGCTCGCCTCGCTGAGAGGCACCCTATTTGACATAATTTGATACTGTTTATACTTTTTCATACTTTTATATATACATACGTAACATCACGCCTTCATTCCCAGAGTGGGGTAGGCAGAGCTAAAGAAATACTAACAATTCTACAAAACTTGTTTATATTTCCGTAACCATTTTGCAGAATCAGGCTAAGAAGCTTACTAGTGTATTGGTAAGGACTAAACAGTTGGACCGTAGTTAAGCGTAGTTAACGATACAAACAACAAAAGTGAAAAAAGTTCCGTTGTGACACGAAAATCATCCCTGCAAATGTATGGCTAATTTTCGTGTCACAACGGAAAAGTTTCATAGAAAATTTAATTGAGTGAGTTAGCGTGGCCAACTTTTTGGTCCTTACCCTTATTAATTAGTGACCGGTTGCAAGCCTATCGCCTAACAGTACTACAAGCCCTTATTATACTTTTTATTTGGTGTTATTTATTGTGTCCAATTTTGTCAACAACATTATATCTACTTTCTTTTCTTCTTTTCTATCAACATCAGCACGACTGCATTTAATTTTTAAATCGCAATTTTATAATAATTTTGCTGACCTTACTCTGTACGTTTATGTAGCTGCTCAGTACATGGCTTCTATTCGTAAAAGTAATTATTAAAGCCACTGATTAGTTTTTGAAAACAAAACACATTTGGTTATTATTAAACCATTCTTAGTACCATTCAACATTTAATGGCGTTTATTTTACTCTTGTTAAAGTCTTTTCCTAGTTTTGTACGTCATTGTGCCTGGGACTCCTCATCCTCATTCTTATTTGTATTATTAATGTAAATTGTGCTTCTTTGCTTGCTTCAACTTGATTGTTAAATTTCTACTGATGTGAAATTTGGTATAAAGGGAATTTTCAGCCCGATACCGTCAAAAAGTTTTTTTTTATCCCGGAAAATTAAACAGTACTTGGAAACAAAGTCACGGGTAATAGCTAAAACTTTACTCTATTATATGTATATATCTTTAAAACCTGTCTGTCACTTCACTGGTATCTTTACTCCCGAACCAGATAATAAAAATGGTAGCAATACGGACGGACACTGCTCAAGGTTCTTGTTTTCTAAGAGCGTATTCAACGCGCAAAGTCTTATAGTTGTTCTGTTTTAATAAAATTTATTATTTAATGATAACGAATAAATTGCATTTCAAAACATTTGTCATCATCATCATCATCATCCTCATCAGCCAATCTTCGTCCACTGCTGGACATAGGCCTCTCCAAGAGCACGCCACAGAGTTCTATCCTCGGCCATCCTCATCTATCCGCTACCGGCGACTCGTTTCAGGTCGTCGGTCCAGCGGGCCGGCGGGCGTCCCACGCTGCGTCTGCCAGATCGTGTTCTCCACTCAAGAACCCTCTTTCCCCATCGACCATCGGTTCTTCGGCAGGTGTGACCAGCCCACTGCCACTTCAACTTGCCAATCCTGGCAGCTATGTCGGTCACCTTGGTTCTCTGATGAATGACTTCATTTCTGATGTGATCCATCAGAGAAACTCCAAGCATAGCACGCTCCATGGCTCGCTGAGCAACTTTAAATCGGTGGACCAGTCCCGCCGTCAGTGTCCACGTTTCCGCACCATAGGTCATGACTGGCAGTACGCACTGAATAAAGACTTTTGTCATCAGCAAAACGCAAATTGGCAATAGCCCTCTCATTCATAAACACACAATAACGAAAGTAAGCTTAACCGCTGGATGTACACGGCTAAAAGTCCATCGTTACGAAGGTCTTTTTGGACAGGTCTATGGCTACGTGACTTGATAATGAAGAGTACCAGTACCTTATAGGTGCCGAGGTGTTCCACGACGCAGGGCAGGCTGGCATCTCGCCCCAGCGCTACGGTCACGTTGGGGATTGGCTCAGAGAACCGGGGCTCCTCCGTCAGAACTGTAGACAAACACAATGATTGAGTAGAATTTCTTACAAAAATTATTAACCTCTTATCAGTCTAGTGGGTAATAAGTTACATATTGGTCATAATATTTCCGTGTGGTTCCTGGGTAAGAATAGTGCCACTCCATGTCTTCCCGTGGATGTCGTAAAAGGCGACTAAGGGAATAAGGGCTTGTAGTACTGTTAGGCGACGGGCTTGCAACCTGTCACTAAAACACTGGTAAACATCTTAGCCTAATTATGCAAATGTGGTTACAAAATCATCAACAAGTCTTTCTAGAATTGTTGGTATTTCTCTAGCTCTGCCTATCCCACTCTGGGAATGAAGGCGTGATGTCATGTATGTAATATTAACTAATTGACTAATAACCTTTTACTTATACAAGTGGCAAGACTGAAAAATTTAATACATAGCAGCTTGGGAGTTGACAACTATGCTGGTAATAATAAAGTAGGTGTAGCAAGGCAAAAAATATATGAAACGTGGATTAAGCAATAATTTAATAAGTGAAATATCAACGGCAAATCTTACACAAATTGACCTATTCTCAAACTAAGCTCTAGCCTTGTACTGTGGATACTAGACAACGATAAACATACTTATTTAGATAAATAATTACTTAATCACATAAATAACAACCAAGACAAAGCAAATACTCGCGTTCACACAAAATATCTGCTCAGACCGGGCATCAAACCCGCTGCCTTTGTAGGCAGGGTCACAACCAACGAGGCTAACGCGTCTTCAATGATCGCTTTGACGCCATACTAGTGTTCTACCACACCTAAAACACTAAATAAATAAATAAATAAATCACAGGATAATGTCACACAAATTGACCTAGTCCCAAACTAAGCTCTAGGCTTGTACTATGGGTACTAGACAACGATAAACTTACTTATATAGAGAAACACATACTTAAATACATAGAAAACATCCAAGACTAAGGAACAAATACTCGTGCTCATCTCACAAACATCTGCCTTTACCGGGATTTGAACCCAGGACCCCTAGCTTCGAAGGCAGGATCACTATCAACTAAGCTACCGTGTCGTCCTTAAAATGGTTGATAATTTTATTATACTACTTTCCTAATTTTTAACGATGCCAAGAGCTCCAGAAGGGTTTATGACACCTCTCCGCTCTAATTACTGTCGCTTACGGTTAGAGCAGCTCGCTAAGAGGTTCCGTGTTGTTTACTGAGGTAGTTAAGAAGCTTTACGGCGCCAGTTAAGGCTGAGAGGCGGTTTTTTTAATTATTAAAGGATAAAGTATCATCACACTCGAACAACTGAACAAACATCGGTTCCATATGGATATAAAACAAGCGTTAAGGCAGCTTTAAAAACTAAACTTGTCTTGTTTCTTTAATATTATTTCTTGTGTGTTATTTACTTTTGAATCCGCCACTTTTTTTATTGAGACACTTAGTGACATTTATGATGCTAAGACAAATCTAACAAATCCTCGTTTCTACCCCTTGACTCTCTACAAGAGAACCAAGAAGCACAAAATACATACATACAGGGCCTCCATTCTATGCGGTAAAACAATATTGTTTTTAATGTGTTATGATAATTGTTTAAAATCGGAGAAATTCTGCAAAAGGGCCAAATCTTAAGTACCCGAAACTGACGGCATATATGACTCGATGAATGTGGAAGAAACGAAAGAGATTTGTCAGGATCGTAGCAGGTGGAATGAAGTGGTATCTGCCTACCCCTTTACGAAACGGGCGTGATTTAATGCGTGTATGTATGTATGTGATATTGTTTTCTACTCGGCCACCATTACTGTCAAGTAAATGAGAACTATTAAGCACGTCGATAGCTATAAGGTTTAAAGGTTCAAAAATAAGCACGCAGGATCAAGAGTGAGGTGAAACTGTAATACCCCATGCTTACGTGGACCACTCATGCGTAAAAGACGGGTCCACCTAGAGCAACGCGTCGTGTACCCAGAATATAGTGGTGGTAGGACCCTGTGCAGGGTCCGTCCGGATCGCTACCACCATCTTATCCATTAACCATCCGCCAAGCAACAGTGTTCGCATTGTTGTGTTCCGGTGTGGGGATAAGACAACCGGTGAAATTACTAGCATAGAGGCATTCCATCTTAGTCCTCAGGGTTGGCAGCGCATTTGAGGTCTTAGGATTATAATCTTGAGAATTCAAATGTCTATGGGTCTCAGATATCACTTACCATCAGGTGGCCTGAGTGCTCGTGTGCCTTCTGCTTAACATAAAAAAAAAAAAAAAAAAAAAAAATATACAACGTCAATGCTTAAAACATCAGGAAATTTCTGGAAAGGCTTTTGCGGTGAACTTCAAAAACCGGGGCAAGAACATGTCGGACCATGCTCAGTGCCGAAGCTGTTAGGTACTACACACACAAAAAACAACAAGTAGTAAGTAGGTATAAACACTGTAACCCCTGTATCTCAACAACTGTAGACATTCAATGATGTCTAGTAAATTCGTTATAATACGCTTTCATTTAAGATATCTGGCTATCTGTTTATGTCTAAATTCAAAATAATACATATACTGCGTTTTTTGCAAAAATGTATTCACACCTGTATTTCATAAGCATCTAGCCACGAATTATTTTAAAGACAGCAACTCTCACTCAAAAATACACGACTAAACAAAATTTGTGGTGAAAAATATTTGTAAAAAAATTCTAAGAAATGTCATATAACGCTCCAGGCTGTTGTAATAAAGGCTCAAACTTCGTCAAAGGTTTTCTTCGACAATGAAAAGGAATGATGAGACTCTGTCAATAGATTCAACAGATATATTAATATCTTCTCTAAACAAAAATATAAATGAAAGCAGAATGATTACTGAATATTTAAAGAAGCAGGTATAACAGGATGTTTTTTGCTTACGTAAATTATTTCGATAAAAATTGTACAGATACAATAAATGTTTCTACAAAAACAGTTAGTGTTTTAACTGTTTAGTTGCTAGGATACGCTTTTTCAATCTAGCGTCAACCAATAAAGCAATAAAGTCAACCAGTAAATCAATAAAGTTAATGTAGTTACCAAACATTCAATTTTATAAAATATAAGGTGATAACTTTGAAATTTAATCGGTTGAGTTTCTTGCGTTGCATTTTACGGTGTTAATCTTCACTTAATCATAGACTTAAAAACCGGGCAAGAGCATGTCGATCCATGCTCAGTGTAAGTTCCTGAGCCGTTTCTATAAACACAAAAACTACAACAGCAAAATCACGTATCTTCATGATACTAAAGTGATTTTGTTGAGAAGCACAGGTTTTCGGCAATAACTTTAACAAGGTATTTTGATCCTTTGTTCTCCGCCTACCTAAAACGGATTGTGCCTATGTGGCTACAAAGTCTAAATCGTACATAGTATAAAACGCTAACTTCCTAATTAGCAATATGCGTTCATCTCTTTTGAACTAATCGGTAATAAGACTAAATTGCTGTCAAGCTATATCGCGTTATGACTTACACGCATTTGGACTACAGTGGTATTAAGACTGAAATGCATTTAGACTGCGTTTTAGGCCGACGTAGAACAAAGGTATTTGATCGATCATGTTGATTTTTTTAAGATATTTTGTAAGCGTTATTTTTTCAATTTTTGGACAAAGAGACAAGCCAAGGATAAAGAGAAAAACATTTTTTATAACTTCACTGTTGGAGCGATTATTTCCGAAAATATTCACTTAGTCAAATAAAATGCTTAAAAAAAATTTTTTTTTTGACATGTATGTTTTAATTTTAACTAGGAATAGTGTTATTGTATTTTGTATGTGATATGCCTAACATTAATTTGTATGCCTAATGGCAAAACATAGAGATCTACTTTTAAACTGTACCATCTGTAACGAAACCTATGTTTACAAAATGAATAAATGAAATGAAATGAAAAAATCTTAAAGTTTTTAAACAACTGATGAAATACGAGTATCTGCCATACGTTGATGTTTGATGAAAATTATTTATTTTCAACTTTTGTTACATGTTCCCCTAAAACGGTAGAATTTTTGTTATTTAACTACCAAACTAAGTACCGGCAAGACACATTTACTCCAAATTTCATCAATATACATCTTGTAGTTTTTGAGTAAATGCCTGTGACATACGGACGGACGGACATGACGATGAACCTTAAAAATGTAACGATCCCTGCAGCATGATCAAAATTTGTAAGAAATTAAAAATTATTTTCAAGAAATTACCGAGAATTTTCTCGGAAATATCCGAAAGCATTGGGAATGTACTTTTTTCCAATTAGGATATTTTTAGAAGTTGCCAATAATGTTAAAAAAGCTTTTATTACTCCCTACCAAATTACTTAAAATATTATATTAGGGAGGTATAAATACAGATTACCCTTCTACATGTCTTCATATCTGCTACATGTCTCCCTGTTATGCTATGATAATTGATATGAGATGTTGCGAGAGTAATTAATACAATACTGCCCTGCTAACATAAAATGCAGTATCTGAGACAAAACTTCTGTAGCAAATTTAACCTAATTACTAACGGTTTAGGGTTGAATCTGCTTTGGCCATTAAATCTGAGATACTGCTTTTTTGCTTAGAACGGCAGAATATTAGTATAAATTTAATCCGTTAAAGGATAACGTTTCTGAAATCGGAACTGAATATTAAGCGGGAAAGTTATTGATATTCAATTATTGAGATTACTTCGGTTGGACATAAATAATTTAAAATATGTTTTGATATCTACGAGGTGTCCCAGAACGACGAAAATTATTAAGAGATAAAAAACCCCTTATAAATCAGTCCAGAAGTTTTAACTTTCCTATAATGATAATTAGTTTAGGAGTTATTAAGGTATTAATGGTACTGGTCAAGGACGATAATCTGCGGCAACCTTTCTCTTTTGGAAGCAGTGCTTTCAAAGTCATGTACCCGCCTTGAGATAGATGTAATGCAAAGCTCTCTCTGTAAGAGTTCTTTATTGTCATCGTAGTGCGAGGGTCGGCGTCGGAGCAAATGATTCTGGCGGTCTCGCAGCCTGAAGAAACAGATCCAGACGAGGAAGTCACTTTGAGATAGCAATTGGACATTTTTTGCTTTTGCAAATTGGATTAACCGCCATTTCACTTGATTCGGAAATCGATGATTCATGTCTTCTCGAGGAGGTCGTAAGAGGCAATTAAGGGAATGAGGGCTATTAATAGGCGATGGGCTTGCAACCTATCACTAATACACTGGTCCAACATGTAACGTTGCGCTTTTATCATTGACTGGAACAAACCCAAACTCTGAGTACTGGCAACAATCTTTAATATATTTAAAGGCTGGTCACTAGATTGACATTCGGTATCGATTTGCATAGGGTTGTCAGCCCTAGATTTTCTACTCGTATGTAGGGAAATAAAATTCAACTTCATGATTTATTACTGTATGTTTATTAGGAAAAATGTATAGGAAGCTTTTGCTGAAACAAGGTTTTGTAGGAATTTAGGTTTCAGGAGGAACAATGAATGTCTTCTACGATAATCAACTGTTTAATTGTTTTCTAAAATACAAATTTCACAATTTGAAAGTCAATACTTTCGGGGTAAATTCTGGGGTAAATATTGTGGGAGAATTTCTTCATCCGAGGGTGCTCCAGGGTGCTCCTTTCGTCAGCCATATTGGTTACTGAAATGGTTGTTTTGTAGGTTTCGCCCGGACAAGGAGGGTATATATTGGGGAATGCTGATCATCGGTCCTGGCTGCTGGCAATTACCTCTTCAGCACAACATTGCCGTTGTGCTGGAAAGGTAAATGGAATTGGTTTTCGTTATGGTTGGATATATAGGTTTGGGGTAGGAGAGTTTTTTTTTTTAATATGTAACACACAGATTTTTTTTTATTAAATATATTTTGGATATTGAGAAAGTTTTGTGAACAGAGTGTTACATGGTTGTCTCTCGCTGTTTCTAAAAAAAGGTTGAGCACATTCTTTTAATATTTAGGTAATGTCAAAGTTTGATAAGTGTCAGAGCTTGGGTTTCATTTGGCATTGGTGGATATGACGCTGAGGGCAGCGTACGGTTCATCTACGTTGAACCTTTTCATTGGGGAGGGGAGTATTGTAACGTTGCGCTTTTATCATTGACTGGAACAAACCCAAACTCTGAGTACTGGCAACAATCTTTAATATATTTAAAGGCTGGTCACTAGATTGACATTCGGTATCGATTTGCATAGGGTTGTCAGCCCTAGATTTTCTACTCGTATGTAGGGAAATAAAATTCAACTTCATGATCTATTACTGTATGTTTATTAGGAAAAATGTATAGGAAGCTTTTGCTGAAACAAGGTTTTGTAGGAATTTAGGTTTCAGGAGGAACAATGAATGTCTTCTACGATAATCAACTGTTTAATTGTTTTCTAAAATACAAATTTCACAATTTGAAAGTCAATACTTTCGGGGTAAATTCTGGGGTAAATATTGTGGGAGAATTTCTTCATCCGAGGGTGCTCCAGGGTGCTCCTTTCGTCAGCCATATTGGTTAGAGGTTGCTTACAACTGCAGCTCCAAGTTGAGTGCGAGCAGAAGCTTTGAACATCTTGTGCAGGACGGAGGTCCTAGTTTTGATAGAAGTCTCCAGTGGCTTATGTGGCAAAGTAGCAGCCGATTTAAGAATTATTTTGTGGCAGTAACAAAACCGTAAGTAGATATTCCGTCTGAATAAGACATGTGCATCATGTAGACTGGTTTCTTAACCTCGTGGTTAACTTTCAGCTCTTCAAACTCAAATTATTTGAAACCAGAGGGTTCTTTATGCCGGGACGGAGGGAAATACAGCGTTTGAGATAATCTTTATTGGATGGTCTCCGGTAAGCTCTCTTGATCTGTTACATTCTGCTCTTCGCGTAATTTCTGCCATGTGCATATCCTAATCGAGGCAATTTGCTTCTTTTCAGCTGGATGGGAATTTGGAAAAGATTAATATAGTTTGGAAATTTAAAGAATTTAAATAGTTTAGGAATTTAAAGAATTTGGAAGAAGTTAAAGCAATTTCATTCGAATATAATTTAGAAGGGGATTTAGAAAACACATTTAGATATAGACCTTCTATTTTGGGGTCCAATCTTGGTATTTGGTTTCCTTTCTTTGACCCTGAAAGAAATAAGCATATGTTCAGTAAATTTCACTTTCCACTAGAGATTTAGTTTGTGAATGATTAAGTTAAGGCTTGCTTTATTTTGTGTAATTTAGTAGTGCGGGCTAGGTACCTTTCACCAGCCGCCATTTTGTGTTGCAAGCCCACGACTGTCTCTTTATAAAGCCTTCTGCACCAAGCTTCTTAAAGCCCTCAAATATTAGAGGACCTTTCTATTATCTTCACGCGCTTACTGTGTGGCTTGCAAATGGAGCTTGCATAGAGTCGACGCCCAGAGCATCGCGTCTTGACTCACACTGCCCAGATCCAGTCTGCAGCCGGACAGCCCTTTGCAGGAAGGTTTCTTCAGAACGAGGTCTGTGAATTAATTACTAGTTAGGGAAGTAGGATTTAAGAGCAAATTAAGTATTGGAATTGATGGCATTAGGATTCCTTAGGGACTAACCAACTTTGGAATGGATAATTGTGAACCTATCTTAAGAACCATATTGTTTTAAACACGACCCATGCTTTACTGAGCTGTTAATTAATTTAGAATCAAATGTCTGGTCGTTCAGGACTTCAAGGTTTACAATTAAGTATTTAATGGTTGTAAAGAAAACGTAGAAATAAAGAATGTGTTAAACTTACTAACTGGTTTCTTTCAGCTCCATAGGATAGACCCACTCTTAGTCCAAAGGTCACGCCGGACATTAGTTTTGTTTATTATTTTTTTCGACATTTTGTTTCATTTTGTTTACGACGTGCTCCCTTCATCTAGCCGGGTAAGGAAGGACGTCGCAAACATGCTCTTGCCCGGTTTTTGAATTGTAGGAGAGCTTGTTTTACTTTAATTTGCAATTATTTAGTTATTTTTTTACATACTATTTCTTTGGCACAGAGAATAGTTTGGTAGTACAGTTTGTGTTTCAGTTTTTTCCTTCATTACGGTACACTCGGAAAAGAAATTTCGGCTATGTAGTACATTGTACTGGCACAGTACGTGATTCGGTGGGACCGGTACTCAGTGAACCCGTGTTGTTTTGTAGTGTTTAGGGCCAGAATTGAAAGCAGATAGTTTCAGCTAAGAGGAAAATGTGTACAGCAAGGTAGTGTTATTATCAGTATCCCTATTTATTTAATATAATTATTTTGTAAGATTAAGTTTAGTTTAGTGGTGGTAGGACCCTGTGCAGGGTCCGTCCGGATCGCTACCACCATCTTATCCATTAACCACCCGCCAAGCATCAGAGTTCGCGTGTTGTGATCCGTTGTGGGGATAAGACAACCGATGAAATTACTAGCATAGAGGCATTCCATACTTAGTCCTCAGGGTTGGCAACGTTTTTGAGGTCTTCGGATTATAGTCATGAGAATTCAAATGTTTATGGGTCTCAGATTCCACTTACCATCAGGTGGCCTGAGTGCTCATGTGCCTTCTCCTTAACATAAAAAAAAACCACAGATCATAAGCATGTAACGCATTTGCCACAGATTGTTACAAGGGTATTTCTCCTCTCGTTTGGTGCAGAGTACAATTAATGTGCTTGGTTCCTTTGGTTGCCACCCGAGCGCTGCCTGTTCTTGTGCACCACTGACACACTCGTTTCGTTTTTACCGTTTCATTATTTTATTCAACTCTGCTTTTAATTTGTTTTATTTGTTTCTTAAAATATTCGTAATGTCTGTGTCAACTTCCGTGTTTTCACCGAGCGGTCCAAACGGAATATCAGCGTTGGCTTCACAATTCATCAATTTTTTGTTCTTTTCCTTTTTTATGTTATTTGATGTGTTATTGTTGCGAGTAAATGTTTTTCTTTCTTTCTATATCATTTACACCTAAATAATTCCTAAACTAATTGAGCATATTGAAAAGTTAAAACTTTATTCTGGAACGGTCGAAAAAGGGCTTTCTCGTGCTGTAATATTTACATCAAGTTCTGGGACACCCTGTATAAAGACTCTTACATGAAATAAACCTAAAAATGATACATACATACATACATACTATCACGCCTTCATTCCAAGAGTGGGGTAGGCAGAGCTACAGAAATACCAACAACTCTAAAAACACTTGCTTATAATTCTTTAACCACGTTTTGCACAAGTAGGCTAAGATGTTTACCAGTGTATTAGCGACAGGTTGCAAGCCCATCGCCTAACAGTACTACAAGCCCTTATTCCCTTAGTCGTCTCTTACGACATCCACGGGATGACATGGAGTGGCACTATTCTAACCCGGCACAACCACACAGAAAATCCCTATTAAAATTCCTATATTCATTATTCATTATATGCTAATACACGATATCGTTGGTGATACTGCAAAACCGCGTAACTGACGAATTCATATTATGAACAGGAACTACCAAAATATACCTTAGCTGACTTAATAAGTAAGGTGCATTTTTATCGTAATTAAATTCGTCAGTTACGCGGTTTTGCATTAAGTAAAATAATAATTATTGTAGGAAAAATATATAAATTAATCCTACGCGGAAACAATTGAGAGCAATAGCTAGTATTATATATGAGTGTTAATGATCAAATAACTAATTATAAAGCATTAACAACAAACTTACTACATACTTCACAAAGATACAACATGAAGCTTTTAATGAGACAAGTTCTATATTGTCTCCATCGACACTTTGCTTTGAACCCCATTTTATTTGAAAAGTTTTCGTGTAATTCGGAGTTAACAATCTATTAACATTGTCACCTTCAACAAATCCTTAAGTTGTTTGCTGGATTTCGCTTTAAGTATTAAGCTTGCCAAAGGGTAGACAAGGCTTTACATATTAGCTTTATACAGTGCATTAAGCTTTTAAAAGACTTTCATGTTTCAGTTCAGTAGCAGGCTAATGAAAGAAAATAAATATTATATTAGTTAGGGTTTGGAATTCAGGTTATAAAATGCAGTTACAATTGTTAAACAAAATTTCACCTCACCCTGATAATTAGTCGTATACACATTTCATAACATATCTTGAGGACTAATTAATTTATAATTTTATGTTTTAACTGATGAAACAATAATAGTGTAATGTAGTAAACACGTCAAGTCACATATAATTTGCTTGTCTCTCCATTGTTTGTGGGTACCTATTTTGAAAAAAAAAGGTAATTTATTGAAAAATTAAATGCACTTTCTGAAACAAATTTTAGATGACAATTTTAATCTCTAATACATTTACACTACAGATATTTTTGAAGAGATAAATACCAGCCAAGTGCTAGTTAGACTCGCACACGAAGGGTTCCGTGACAGTCTTGTCTGGGGGACTCATTGAATTATCTGATTTATTTTATTTTGATTATTAGACGTTATAGTGGCAACAGTAATAAACGCTCTTTGATAATTGATTTGTTCCTGATTGGTCATATTCCAAATTGGTCATCTTCCAAACTCGACAATTTCCTAATTGGTCATATTCCTAACTCGTCATATTCCAGATTCGTCATCTTCCAAACTCGTCATACTACGTACAGCCAGCACAAATTATTATAGAAATCCTCTATGGTAAATGTTATGATCATTCGATTATTTGCCAATTCTTTTGGACTCCGCCTTAAGTAAATTATTGTCTAATAGCCGTAGTACAAAGTATAACTACTAAGTACAATCTGTCCTAAAGTCCTAAGTAATATTGATTATTCCTGTAAGCACTCGTTAGCGAATTAATTTGATTGTAGAATGAAGAATTTGAAAGATGACGAATCTGGAATATGACGAGTTAGGAATATGACCTGGGTTCTATTCTGTTGCGTCATAACGATATCGCATTTGACGTGTTTTAGCATCGTTTATGTCACAGACGCCATTATTGTAAATGACATAAGAGTTATCAAAACGTTGACAAATACGGAAACACGTTAAACACATATCGTTATTGCCGTGTGGAATCCCAGCCCAGTTAGGAAATTGTCGAGTTGGGAAGATGACCAATTTGGAATATGACGAATCAGGAATAAATCTGATAATTTGATGTGTCTCCCTATTTACTGTTCGGTCTGTGCAGCTACAATAATCTTCGGGGAGATGATAGATTATACACATCAGTGGTCAATGCTTTTAGCGGTACCACGGTGCCTAACTACCGCCCAAGGGGTTTAAACGCCGGAGTGGTTTTAGACGGTAGTTCTTTAAGAGTCCGTTATACCTCCCACAGCACAGCCATCTCCAAGGAGAATGCGTAAATGCATGTCCAGTCCGTCAAAAAAAGGGGTATGTTGGTTACCTTGGCAGATGATGGTGATGATTTGCAACACGCTGATCGGGAGGCTCCGGCCGGGCCCCCGCCGGGTCATCGCGCCGGCTAGCACGCACGTCCTGCCCTCAGGGCGGTCATCGTTGTTTTCTCTGAAACAAGACATCATCTTCAGAGGGCTAATCAGAGCTGTAACAAATCGTCCCACGCATGAGTGTACTAGGGCGGCAAAGCCTAAGAGGAATGGCACCGCATTACCAGGCTCGTATAGTCAAGTTCACCAACTAAGAAGAGACTTTTCAACACAGAGAGTTTCTTGACAATACAGAGAATTTCAACTTAGATACAGATTTAGATTTAGAGTCAAAGTCAGATTTTACTCCTCAATTGTTTTGTTACAGTATACAATTACAGGCATGTAAACTTGAAAAGTTATAAAGTTTTGTAATAATACTACATACATTCATACTATCACGCCTTCATTCCCAGAGTGGGGTAGGCAGAGCTACAGAAATACCAACAACTACCATAAGAGTTGTTGGTAATTCTGTAACCATATTTGGCACAAACAAGCTAAGATGTTTACCAGTGTATTCGTGGCAGGTTGCAAGCCCATCGCCTAACAGTACTAGAAGCCCTCATTCCCTTAGTCGCCTCTTACATCCACGGGAAGACATGGATTAATACTAATGAATACTAATTTGAGTTAGCATAATCTAGAGAGTACAAAGATTATAGCTAAGTTTGGTAATATAGTTTTTATATTTTTTGGAAAGAATCAATTAAAATTTAAAAAAGTTTTTATATTGAGGCCAAATCTCGAAAATATCTAACACGTCTCTCTTTTTAGTGGCATGAGAGTCGGCTGTTATTTTTGGACATAATACTGGCCAATGAATTATTTGCTGTCAACTGTACTCTGTATCAACTATAAATTTAATAAAACTTAAATTAGTAACACGAAATTTCTTTATGCTGTCTGGTCCAAACACTCACAAATCTCGTTTAGGCACTATTTTATAATGTAATGATAAGATGAGTTGCGTACTGTCCTTTAAAAGAAAAAGACAGTATTAGAGTAAGAAGTGTTTTTGTTTTCTTTGTAGGTGGTGAAAATACTTATTTTCCTGAAAAAATCACGTGGTTTTTATTCGCAAAAATAAACAGATGATAAAAGTGTAAAACGGAGTTTTGACGGAACGTTGCTTATTTTAAACATGCTACCAAATATTTTAATAAAACAATGTTTTCACTGTCAATCACTACATTAACACACAAACAGCTCAATAAACAGTTTACAAACTGTTGTTATCGCGCGTCATTAATCAGCGTCGGCATTTGGGTCGTGAATGATCAATCACGCGCTGAACCCGAAATATTCACGTTGTTTTGATTTGTGATCGGAATTCTGAATGAACAACTCTAAAATCATCACGGACAGAGCATTCAAAATATTAACTAGACAATAGTTTTATTGAGCGCAAACTTGTACGTTTTACCAGCGTTTTTGTAGCAAATCAGTTGCGACGCAGTATTTGCTAACCATTTATAAGTAGCTGAACACTTTGGTACCTTGTCACCTTAACGCGTTTCAGAGATAAGTGCAGCAGTTCAAACATAACGTTAAAGTGACAGAGCACTAAACTGTGTTAAGTGTCACAAAGAAATTGGCGTGTTACATCAACGCGCGTTTATGCTATACTCGATACTCGACTAAGTCGTAACAAAACACACCGTTAATATTAACAAAGAACCGGGAACAATCTCACAAAAGTTGACCCAGTCCCAAAGTAAACTGTTTTGTAGGTAGGAAACGATAAACATACTGATATAGAGCAATACATTACACACAATCTTTGTGCACTTCATCTTCTTTGATCATAACAATCGCTTGACAATTTGTCACACCCTGGTCCCATTCCCTACCTGAATATCAGATCAATAGCAGTGAAATTCAAAAAGACACGTCCAATGCTCATTTTCCAAGTGACCCGAAATCAGCGGGGATCGCGAGTGATTGCCTGGAATCCACGCAGTCACACGCGGCACAAAGACTCCCTAAGTAGCCGCAAACGAGTGCAGGGGTCGCGCCGACAAAAGTGGAAGGTGGCGCAAGTTATGGAGGTAAGATTTGAATTTTATGTGGAACGTTTTGAAAAAATAATCTTGGTGTGGTATTGAGGCCATTGCTAAGACAAGACAGTTGTGAGAATTTTTGGCAAATACTCTTATGTATGTTAAATGCAACTCGAATGAGCAACTTAGCTGTATACTTCTGTTTTCTTTAACATTGTACCCTCTTTTCATGATTTTCTAGTTTGTCTCACTTTTTTCGTAAGGTGGTTAATTTTGTACAATAATTTAGACTTTATTGACTTTTACTATCATTGACGACGCGTTGGCCTAGTTGGTAGTGACCCTGCCTGCGAGTATTTGTTTCTGTCTTAGATGTTTTCTATGTATTTAAGTGTTTATTTCTCTATATAAGTATTTATATCGTTGTCTAGTGGTGATGATGTATCGTTGTCTGTAAGTACCCATAGTACAAGCTCATTTACTTCGCGATGTTGAACCCGCTCAACATATTTTAGGATAACTTTTTCATTATATCTATTTTTTACTCTATCAAGATCAAAAGAGACAACAATAAATGCACAACTTTTTTTTTCTTTATTTCGCAAAGTTTGGTACTACTACTCGTATATTTAATCATTCTATTTTATTTTATATTTGATAGTGTCATTGTGACTTTTACTGAATAAGCACAGCCTGTGCACTTGCTCCAACAAATTAAATTGTGTAAGTGAATTTTGTATTCTTTATAAAAATAAAGTTCTTAAACCATATTTATTTATTGAACAAAAAATCTCAATAAAAAAAACCATTAGTCCTGAAAACATCACACTCCTTTTTTGGGCAGTCGTGTAAAAATACAGTAATTAACATTTTCAGTAACTATCGCGTTTGAAAATTCTTCAACCACTGAAAATGGATCATCTTTATGTCTTAAAGATCAAAAGTAAGCTATAAAATACTTCACAATACTTTTCATATTCCCAGCAGAATCGGACCAAAGATCTTCATCTCTAGGTTATTGATACCCTAGGGGCTATGGCTGCACATTTTCAGCGTCTCTTTGTTCGTCTCTTGTCGCTTGCACGGGGATCTCAAAGAGCCGCCGCTTCGTGCGCGGAAACCTGATTTATCCACCGATCAAATTCAATTGCGGCAGAGAAATTGACTAAAAATTCCACTGTCGACTACCATTTTTGTGGAAATTCAGTCTTTTTAAGTGCGTATTTGATGACGACCAGAATCTAAGAAAAGAATAAATGTGTCTAATGTTTTAAATGTGAAAGTTAGTATGGCTGATTGGAAGATCGTTTCTTAGGGTCTGTTGTTTGGTCAGTAGGTAAACTATGTAAATAGTGGTTAAAAATTGTAACTAATGGTCTCAAGGAAAAGTGACAAGTTTTCGATTATTTTTCAAATTTGAACCATTAGTTCAGTTCACTACTGATCAAACAACGCGTCCTTAATCACGCATTAACGGCTGAACGTGTATAGTAGCCATTTGTTACCCAGTTAGTTAATATCGCGTATTGTTACAAAGTATACTTTTAATCCTTGAATTTTGTAGAAACTTGATAATTCTCGGGCGAAATCGCGGGCGGGATCATAGAAATAGATAAAGTGAATTCGATTGTGGTTATTAAAACGATCCTTCTGAAAGCTATTTATAAAATATAAATCCCGATCAGCCACTTGACTAGAAAAAATAAACAGTTCATTGTGTTTTCAGAATCCGCTACGTATTTAACGAATCACCGCGTTTCAAAAACTGACCAATGAACAAAAGACATATTCCCAACGAATGGCTTTCCGATAAAAAGGGTAAAACAATAAATATTCACCCCAATAACCGGCCGTCAGCGGACACAATGGCAGAATTATCCATAAATATTGCCACTTCAGCCTGCGGTCAAACAACGACATCGCGCCGTCAAATCTAAAATAATACCCGACAAATATTGGGCGAACGGTCGGTGATAAAAATGTTAGCTCAAACATTTTGAAAGTTTAAAAAACGGCGATTTTGTGGATAAAATTGGACTGTCACTGGGGGTAATAGAATTGTGGATTGAATAGCGGATGGGAGTGGAGTGGGAGAGGCCCGGGGCAGACATCGTCTCGGGTTGTAATTCATCTTTGGCCGGTCGCGGCGGCGCCCGCGGCGGTCCGCTGCCTTTTTCGGACTTTGAAAGCTTAAGTAGCTTCTCGGCCAATTCATTTTGTTGATAATCTCGCAGAGTGTTTTTGTGGTGTATTTCACTTTTTCAATGGACCCACGAAGTTTTAAAATGATTAAAGGGCGAGGGCAGATTGAATGACGATACGACCCAATCTTGTCCTTTGGACATTTTGTGTCAAACCTTTTCAGATATTACGATTTTGGAAGTTAAAATGTAAATGTTGTTAAATAGTTGTTTTAATTGAAGTATGTAAATTTAAATAATTAGAGTAATATTAATATAACTTTATCCCCCTTACTTATAAACGTGGAGTAAATGAACCTTGACGATATCCTTATCTGTAATTGTGACATTTGCATCTGACAGAAAGTGACAAAGCATGGCGTAAGCTACCCCACGGTTATTCCACGTTTGTAACTAAAGGGGTATGGTGAAAAAGTTAAGTAAAGGACCTGGGCCTCTATTTAGGTGCGTTAAAACGGTATCGTGTTTGACACGTTTAAGAATAGTTTATGTCACAGTCGCCATTATTGTAAATGACATAAGAGTTATCAAAACGTTGACAATACGGAAACACGTCAAATACGATATCGTTATTACCGTGTAGAATATATATACTGTTGTAAGTAGTTGTGTATAGAAATAATATGGAGCTTACGTCAAATTTCAAATATAGAACGTCAAACGGTCTATACAGATGTGTTACAGCTACATACAACACCTTTACTTAAGTTTTTCACCTCTAAGTTTTTAAATGCCAACATCACTAACTGAACACATAACATCTTCCATAAACACATCTTTATCAACCCTAATAGCCAAGTTTAGTGCGAGTCGTGACCGATTAGCCGGTCGATCGGTCGGAGGAACTTTGTCTGCCTCAGTTGATTTGTCTGAGAATTATTGTCTGCCGCCCGTCTGCCAACTTGTCTGCAGTCGGCCCCGTGGTGCGAACTAATGAAGGGAACTATTATGTCAGTTGTTATTTACTGTGGTTTTAGTGATGTTTCAGATCTAATGAAATAAATAAAATAAATATCACGGGACAATGTCACACAAATCGACCTAGTCCCAAACTAAGCTCTAGGCTTGTACTATGGGTACTAGACAACGATAAACACACTTAGATAGATAAATAAATACTTAAATACATTGAAAACATCCAAGTCTCAGGAACAAATACTCGTACACACATAAATATCTGCCCTTACCAGGATTTGAACGCGGGACAGCCGGCTTCGGAGGCAGGGTCACTTTCAACTAGGCCAACGTGTCGTCAGACCTGATGAAAGATTACTTCCATACGAAAATATCTCGATAACCCATCTTTGGGGTCTTTTTACCCAACCGTTATGTTTTTCAAGCGTATTTTGACAAGTTATTTTTTTCTTTAAGTCGAGCGCCGTTGTTGTCATGTAAATAAGAACTATCGTTACGTTGACAATACGATAAAATGTCCAAAGCAATATGGTTTTACCGAGTAGGTAGAACCATAGGTAGAGGCCGAAGGTTGTTTGATATTTTGCGCATTTAATACTCTATTCCCATATTTTTAAGCGTCGTATTTCAGTAACTATTACGGACGAAACCTATATTCAAACCGCGGATAGATAAGGCTTACTTCGGGTAGAAATTTGTCATTTTCCATACAAAATGTGTCAAATTTTAATCCGAAGTAAGCCTATCTGTCCGCGGTTTGAATATAGGGTTCGGCCGTTAGTCTTGAAATTTCTTCTTAAATACCACTTTGCTTCAAAACTTATTTAACATAAGAATTTGTTCAAAGGAAACTGAAAATCCGTTAAAGTTTTTGGAGTTTTATGAACATGGCCCCCGGCAGCATCTTAACGCCTAAAACTTGGATGTTAATAAAGGATTAGGTACCTGTAAAAAAAGGCAGATGTCCGGTATTTCACGATCCCTAATTCAGACAGGGCTGAGATTCCACACGATAAAAACGATATTGCCTTTGACGGGTTTCCATATTGTCAACGTTTTGATAGCTCTTATTTACTTGATAGTAATGGCGGATGAGTAAACAATATCAAAACAAATCAAAGGCAATATCGTTTTAAACCAGTGGAATAGAGTCCCTGACTTACTGAACAATGTACATGTAAGGTTTTTTCTGGCTACTCTCATAACGTTATCCCTGCATCGAAAATTAACGATTCTATTGATTTAAAAATATCTAGCACTTTTCGTTACGAAGCTTTTACTGGCAGCCATTGTAAGCTAAATCGGGAGCTAAGAATTTGAGAAGCTCCGCTTTAGAGATCCGCTAAAAGTTTCGGCTGCCAGGAGTTAGGGCTTATGCTGGCCAATGGAATAGTTACAATTTAATGGTTTCTAGTGAGGTTGGTATTTATTTAGGAAGTCTTATTATAATTCTTCAAATATAAGAAGAGCTCCAGATGCTATACAAAATGTATGCAAAGCGGAGCTCTTTTTACGTTTGTCGAATACAGTTTAGAAATGTCATTAAAGGGAAGAAAAGTTTTCACTTTCACTATACTCTGTACCCAAAGAGTATATGTGTCCGTCTGTTAGCGGGCTGTATCTCATAAAGTTCAAAATATACAATGGTTCATAATACATAATAGTTTATATTTTAATGGTTATTACATATTATGGTTTTATTTCCGAAACCGGATTTTTAAATGGATGTTGTACCGATCCCATTAGGTAAGGCTTGTTTAATAAAAATCCTGTAAAGTTTGCGGTTAAAGATACATATGATAGCCATTATGTATTATGACCCATTTTGTATTTTGAACTTTATATACTATTTATGTATGTTAACTCTTTATTGCACAAAGAAAATATATCAAAGTAAAAAACTAAACAGAAATAAAAAGGATATATACAAAGGCGAACTTATACCTTTAAGAGATCTCTTAAAATTAACCTATATATATATATGTTATACAAAAAGTAAACGACACTTTCTCAAAGCCCGAACGTTATAAAAATTGTTTACGCAAGCGAAATTCGCAAGCTTCTTGAAAACAATTTGTTACATTTTACGTGGAGCCCTCAAACATTATCTTGACCTTTCAAGAGATATTGAATATCGGAAGGAATGATGTGATTAAAATAATGTTAAACCCTTGAGGTAATAACCGGGATGACTGTTCAAACAGATTTTATTAAACCGTAACGGTATTTTACGGAGGCAGATTATGGAAACGGGAGGGCTTTTACAGTAAACATACTTTATACTTAAGGATTTCTGATACCTTCCGGTTCATTACAAATTTAATTTAGGAAGATTTTTTTCAGCCAACTTTAATATTCTCAAAACACGCGCAGGAGTTTAACTTTACCATTTCAGAATGTATATTTTGATTTTAAGTTGTTTTTTGAGGCACGCACGGCTCACCTATTTTTCTTAAATTCGTACCCGCTCACGCGCTGTACGTGAGAAGCGGGCGAGCGGCACGCGGCGAGCCGCCGAGAGTCGGGCTCATGACCGTGCTCAAAGGCGTCTCAGTCTGCATGCCTCACGTAATTTGGACGTGTATCCGGGCGTGCAACGGGCAGAACGACAAGTTTTAACTTGTCTGTGGGCGAGGCGCGTACAAATTTGATAAAGTTGCCGAGTTGTTCCACAACCGAGGCGATGTCTACTTATTTTTGTTAACAATTTGGTGAATTATTATAAACGCAGACACGGCTGTCATCGTGTCCGACGCCATTTTGATCGAGGCACAAATTCGGCTCGCGTGTTATGTGCATCAATTTGGTTCGCTTGCAACTCGCCGCGCGGGGAGAGCATGCTTCAGGCTGAACTGCTCAGATTCGTACCCCGCTTAAAATGGAGTGCGCTATGCTCGGCATAACGCTCTGCGACCAAGTCCAGAACGAGTTCATCAGACAGTGCACGCGTGTGGTTGACGTGGGCCACCGAGTCGCCAAATTAAAGTGGGCTTGGGCCGCGCACGTGTGCCGATGACGAGCGATGGAGCAAGCGCGTTCTGAAGTGGAGACCCCGGCAGGGAAGGAAAAGTGTGGGTAGACCACCTGCCCATTGGTCCGATGATATTAAGGAAACAGCTGGCCCACACTGGACAAGGCAAACGGAAAACCGTTCTGGATGGAGGAAAATTAGAGAGGCGTGCTCAACGGTGGGCGAACACGCGCTGATGAAGAAGATAACAAACTGTATAACTCGTGTTGTTACACTGTGTATTTTGTTACCTTAACATTTAACCTTACACAGAGCGGTTCTATAAACATTGCACAGTCACCAGAAATAATAAACGATTAGTTATAACTAGTATAGGTATTATGTAAAGTAAATAAGAGATAACGTAACGTTGACATCACAATAACATGTTAAAAACAATATGGTTTTACCGAAATTAATAGAGGTATCGGCAAACCAGAAAATCAAAATCAATATCCTGTCAAAGACTTTAAATAGGATTGTACCTACAGGGTGTCCCAGAACTTAACAATAATTATGAACAATGGTTGAGTAGCTATTTATTTGAATGAAAAACGGAGTAAATATAATATCTAATCGTTATTGGTCGTAACCCATCAGTTATCCTAAAGCCTGCCATTTGTCCCGCCTGAATTTACAAACTTTTAAGTGTTGTTATAATTGATTCAGCTGAAAACCTGTTTAAGATAAACGAGGGACACCCATGCCTCTCATATTAAAAAAATACGTTTTTCCCTTTTTTCCGTATGACACAATTTTAGACAGCACAAACTCGTCTCCAACAAAATAATGCTGTAAGGAAACCAAGAATAATTGCGCCTCGTGCGTCTCAGAGTAATTTGTTTCCCAAGAATAAGGAACTTAATCAAACACGCTCGAAAGACAAAGCGTAGTAACTCTTTTTCGCAAAAAAACGCGAACTGAGACGTCATGTTACTCGGTCCACGTAATTCACATTATTTTCATCTGGTATTTAAACTTCGCCGAGTGTCACGGACAGGTTCGAGTGAGACATAAAATGAAATATAGCGCGCCATCGCGGGGGAGCGTTTTTATTGCCGCTATGTGTAAAGCTCGTGAAAAAATTACTCGCGTCTCAAGTTTTTTTTATTTGGGCCGGGAGCCAGGGAGACGGAATGAGGTGATGATAATTTTTTATACGCCTTCCTTCCCCTTGAATATTGCTCTTGAAACGTCTTTATTTGTAGCCCCGCGTAATTGTTGAAAGGCGAAATAATGGCGGATTACGACGCTCATTCTGGGTGCTGGGTTTTAATAAAAGTTTTTACGTAAATAGGTTCGCTCCCCAGTTTAGTTGAGATTTGGGAACGCCGAAGTTGGTACGGGTTTCTAGGATCTCGGCGAGATTGTAATAACATTTAGTAATTAATTTGATTGCTGAATCAAGAAATTATTCGCAATTGCTGAAATGAAATGTTTCATGATGAATCATTGTGCGAAGATTGCCCATAATTAATTAATACGTGGTTCTGAAATTTGCGCAATTGCTAAAGGTATCTTATATTATTAGAACTAATATTTGAGTTTTATGGCTAATTATTCTGAGATAAAATCGCTACGTTTCGCATTGTTAAAAGACGGTGATTATTTATTGCTGTTAATTTAATTCTTCTATCTAACCAATTCTAACGACACGTTAGCCTAGTAGGTAGTAACCGTGTCTCCGAAGCTAGCGCTCCTGGGTTCAAATCCTGGTAATGGCAGATATATAATGTGTGATAAGCGTAAAGTTTTGTTTCTGAGTCTTGGATGTTTTCTATATAATTTTAAGGATGTATTTCTCTATTTCAGTTTATCCTTATTTAGTACGCATGATAAAAGTCTAGAGCTTAGTTTAGGAATAGGTCAATTTATGTGAGATGGTTTCCTCAGATTTATTTATTTGATATTTGTTTAACTATTAGTATACTTAAAAAAAGACTGTAATACTTATTATAAAAAATGTAAAAAACAAGCATATTATAAGAATATTATTAGTTACATTATTTCAAAAGCAAACTAAAAGAAAGAGCTTGTAAACACATTTAAAAAGTTTTTAAGATAATCATTTCAACGTCTGAAATTCAATAAATCGTTTTAAAAAGTTGGTGATTTTGTTGAATTTGTTCTACGCTTGTTAATACATTATGAATCACAACGAAAACGTTTATTAAATAAACTTTGACAAGTTTATTCACATTTTTACACGCCACAATTAACACAATTTCCGTTTGAAAATTAAACTATCAAAACAACGGAGTTAAAATATTCCCTGTAATATCTTGGTTTACAAAAACCGTCTGTAGAACAAGGCAAATAAAAATAATTGTTCAATTCAACGCTGAACGTTAAAATGGCGGTGGATTTTTCCCGGCAAAGGGGAGTTATTCTCGTGAATTGTCTCGACGATATTTAATTTTGCGGTCGCTCCTTGCAATCGTTTTATTAGATTCTCATTCGGGTAGTTTTAAATGGATGTTTTTTGTATGATTTCTGGGTTACGTCAGTTTGCCGGATGAAGTTGGTTTTAACGGCATTTGTGGTTGATTGCTTGAAAAAGAAGTGTGTTGTATGCTCTGTAAAACACAATTACGAAATAACCAATCGGAAATATTAATAAAGATCTATTTATATTCACACCGTAAATTGAAAAAAGGAAAATTAGTTAAAAATAAGTAGGTAACGTTAAAAGGGGTTTCTATATTTAGGTGTTTTTCCATCATCACACAGCCCGTGGAATAGATAAGCGTATTAGACTTTGTTTCAAGAAACAAAATTAATGTATTGCATTAAAACATAGGATAGGTATCTTCTATCCGGGAAAATTAAATAGTTCTTATAGGAGTCTCACTAGTATTATAAATGCAAAAGATTATGTGTGCATATGTGAGTTAGTATGTCTGTTGAGATAATTGGGATTGGAGATCTATATGGATATCTTTTATCTTAATGAATACTGTTCCCGTGGAATGGTACACGTAGTTGAAGTCGCGGGCTGAAGTTAAAATTAAAGTGGAGTGGGAATCATTTATTTCCGATCAAGAATCGATCCGTAATTGTGTAAGTGAAATAAAAATACTTCTAAACCAAGGTTAGTACAACACAAGTACCTAAAACTAGCACGACAGATTAGATTACCCTAAACCCCTCCACCTGTATGTGCAACCATGGCCTCTGGTACGGGCAGTCTTGGTTGCTGGCAACAACAGCCAGGGGAGTGATTTTCTCAACACAGCGCTCCGTCGATCTCAAAGATGAAGTTTTATCCGGCAAGTTTAGGAAGTCCCGTCGGAGCTTTAGCTTTAGCTTTATACGACACTGAACTCGAATCACCCGCCTGCTGCTTAATTGAGAAGGTACGCGCTAAAATGAGTTTTGTACGGTCCGACAGGACTTCTTAAACTTGCCGGATAAAACTTCACCTTTGAGATCGACGCAGCGCTGTGTTGGGAGAATCACTCCCCTGCGCGGTTTTCTAAGCATAACACTTACGGCCGAACCCTATATTCAAACCGCGGACAGATAGCCTTACTTCGGATTAAAATTTGACACATTTTATATGGGCAAATGTCAAATTTCAACCCGAAGTAAGCCTTATCTATCCGCGGTTTGAATATAGGGTTCGGCCGTTAGTGTTGTCTTCTTTCAGGTTGAAAAGCTTAGAGGGTTTTTTTATTATTCTATTTTGGGTTACTGTTAAATACCTCCGTGTTATCTTGAAATTTTATTTATATTTGTACACATTGATTTAAGCGAAATCATTGTGACAGCGTGGTCAGAAAGCGTGACCACGGTGTTTTCTTTTATAAATTGTGTATATTTCTCGCAATAATTACGCTTAAGTAAATATAAATAACAACGCAATTCAATGGCAACTTGATGAACAGTAAATTTAGTTGAATCGTACAATTAGTATTAAAAAAAAGACTTCATTTTGCGGGGGATATGTTGTTGTCGGTTAAAAAGAAGAACGACTCAGGGGTTTTAACTCCTCCCTGTCGCACTCCGCATTGCAACTTATAATTTTCAGAATGGGTGTGTAATGTTTAGTATAAAACAAATGATCTAATTTTCATTTTATATAACACTAATAACATAATTCTAATTTGTATAACGATCAAAGTCTATAATATGAAAATGCATACAAAAAAATGAATTATGCCTCGAATCATAATTATGACTTATGAGTGTGTATAACAACCAAGTGCGTTATGCAGTGTAATTGCCATTTTGTATAATATTTAAGTACATAACGTATGTTTAATATAAGAACGCATATAATAACGCTGAATAATTATAAAAACCTGTGACTTCTTCAGTAGCAAATGCAATAAACTGAATATGTGTAAGATTACTTACACGTTTTTATGGAATGAAAATAATTTTACGAAGAAGTTGACGGAGCTCCGCTATGCGGAGCTCCTATTCCGCGTAGTTATGGCGCTGACGCAACTCTAACCTAACCTATAAGTAAAAGTGAGATGGACCTAATTCAGAAGATTGGTTTACATGACCTTGATTTAAACATTATAATTTATACTTAAATAGTTATAATATCATCTTATCATTTTTGCAATTATTTTAACATTTAAAAAAAAAACTTATTGTATATTATTCAAAAGGTTGTTATGCTAAATAAGTGTTATACTATGTGACTGTTATGCTATAAAGAAATATACATTCTGTTGTTATACCGGGCCTCTATTCTACTGCGTTATAACGATATCGTGTTTGATGTCTTTTAGAATCGTTTATTCACAGTTTCCATTATTGTAAATGACATAAGAGTTATCAAAACGTTGACAATACGGAAACACGTCAAAGACGATATCGTTATTACCGTGTAGAATCTCAGCCCAGGACGTTTGTTATCCATTTCGCAATTACTCGTAGTTAAATGAAATTATACAAAAAGTATTTATACAGTATTTTTTTTTATGTTAAGGAGAAGGCACACGAGCACTCAGGTCACCTGATGGTAAGTGGAATCTGAGACCCATAGATATTTGAATTCTCAAGACTATAATCCTAAGACCTCAAATGCGTTGCCAACCCTGAGGACCAAGATGGAATGCCTCTATGCTAGTAATTTCACCGGTTGTCTTATCCCCACACCCAAACACAACAATGCGAACACTGTTGCTTGGCGGGTGATTAATGGATAAGACGGTGGTAGCGATCCGGACGGACCCTGCACAGGGTCCTACCACCACTAAATTGATTGAAGCGTACCCCCTCAGTATATGCTCCCGCCTTCTTGACACCGTCTGTCTGGGTGTCGTACCAGTAGTGGAACAACCCAATAACATAGCGAAGCGATTATTTAAAATTAACAAATATGTTATACACGCAAAGTCACAGGCTAGGACTTTACTTTGTATAAGTTATGATTCTGAAATAAATTAAAAAAAGTTTCTGACAACATCTGTGTTTTGAATTCAGTTATCTACAATCACGGGTACACACACTTGAGTCAAAGTTATAGATAAGAACTGGCCAAGAGCGAGTCGGACTCGTGCACGAAGGGTTCCGTACCATTATCTATACAACATTAGATACTATTATTACAACCTTCTTTTAAAAACAAACAGCAAAAAAATACGTTTGTTTTATGGCAGCCGCGCTTAATTTGTTTTATTTTAATTTAATTATTTATTTTTAAAGTGAATATAATAACTTAATACATACATACATAACTTCACGCCTTCATTCCCAGTACTGGGGTAGGCAGAGCTACAGAATACCAACAACTAAATTTGTTGATAGTTCTGTACAATCTCATTCTGTGAATATTCCAATATCGGAAAAAAAACAGGTTTGCTTTTATTCTATTTTTTAGTATATGTTGTTATAGTGGCAATAAAGATACATCATCTGTTAAAATTCTAACTGTCTAACTATCACGGTTCATGTGTTATAGCCTGGTGAATAACAGACAGCCAGCGGAGTTTAAGTAAATGAGGGATCATAAAAAGTAGTTCGTGTCCGGACCTTTATTGAGTTTCTGTTACTTATTGCTGTTGGGTCATTGCGCGTTGCTCTATACTTAACCAAACGTGGTGACTAAACCGGCTCGGTCCGTCCTGTTGAGTTTGCTTGTGGTGGATTGCGGCGCGTACGGCCGAGGCACGCACACATGCAAACCGTTTGAAGACAAACTACTGTTTATTCTCTGCCTATCTCTAAGCTACCTGCCGTTGGAGCTATATCAGTATGAAATAAAACATGTTTTTCTGCGAACGCTTTTTCTGTAATTTCAACGAATAGGTATTTATTATTTTTAGAAAAAACAGGCTTATATTTTAATTCATTCCATTCCCTTTACATTTTTATTACAAATTTTCTATAAAAAGCGATACCTAAGTGATCTGAAAGTACTCTCCCCATTCATTAAAAGATAAAAATAAATGATTTGCAAAACTAAGCATTATATTTTATTTTATTTACTGTTTCTTTTTCATACCATTATTTTATTTTCTCTTCTGTTGCTTGTTACTGTTTAAAGTCCGTGGTAAAGGGCCCTACTGAAAATCAGCGCCGTGGTTGCCTTGGTATCGTACTGAGTGGGTCCCTTATAGACGCAATGGCACAGAATGTGCCTTAATCATTTGTTTGTTGTAAACCATATCATTTTGCCGTAATGTATTTTTATCGTTACGTTTAAGACTCCGCTGTCTGTCTGTCTGTCTGTCTGCCACCAAGGTGTATCTCATGATCCCTGAAAGCTAGAAAGTAGAAATTTCACAGATGATGTATTTCTATTGCCGGAATAAATAATAATATTAAAATCAGAATAAAATTAATATTTAAGGGCACCCTGTATGGGTGCAATACAAACGTGTATTTTGCCAAATTTTTCTTGTTCTTAATACGGACACCGTGGTTGTACAAATAATTGTAGGAAACCCTTCGTACGCGATTCCGACTCGCACGTGGCCGGTTTTGATTTTCTTTCTTTAAGATCATTCAAGAAAATATTCCAAAATAGTGTGAGATATATTTAATAACAAAGTGTCAGACGAAGCAGGTGATACAGGGGGTTATTTAAGACAGAGTGATACAGGGAGGTGTGTGGAGCGACAGGGTGTAGCCAGAGGCGTTTAATCTAGTCGTATCTCGGCTAATAAGTCGCAGCGTCATTTTAATATATTTGTTGACAAGTTTGATGTATTATGAGGTAATTTAGAGTTTTGATAACATTGGTATATTAAGCAAATAAACTGTTAAAATAGTGACTTATTTTTTATTATCATAAAAAGATATGGCTGTAAAATAATTTAGGTAATAATTCCCCAATAATTATCTTATGACATTTTTAATTATTCTATGATTCCTATAATATTTATTTTCATAAATTAAAACACTTACACGAGTTTGTTACAAAGATACTCTTCGTTAGCCTAACAAGTTTTCATAAACAAAGAAACTACTAATAAAAAAAAACTCTTTATATTGGTAGTTCCATTTAAGCCATAATCGTTGCCAGATAGGAGAATAATCACACACCACCAACATTGTTTCGATTACACAACGTTTTTTCATGTCAGTGGATAATAAAACGTGTAACAAAATGCAATCAATACACCACCCTTTTACCTTCATGCAGCTCTCAAATTCGTTTGCCACAGCCCAAGCCCCTCGTGAAATAAAGGCTCATAACTCTAATATCATAAAATCCAAAGTTACAATTGGCTTAAAACAAACGAAGAAGATAGTTCGCAAACTATAAATCAGAATTTCCACCAGCGGTTTTTCTTCAACCTGAAATGTGACTTTGTGCTTGGTTTTAGAGTCGAAAGGCGACTGCGTCGTTTAATTAGGAGTTGTCTTCACTCAAGTGTGAATTTCGTTCAGATTTAGTTCAAGTCATGAGTGGTAATGGTGATGGCTATTAAAATGTAACACCCTTGTTTTATTTCGCATGGCTTGGTAAAATGGTTTAGGGTTTTAACCTCATAAGATTTTCGATTAGATTCGATTCGAGAGAAAGTTTAAAGTGCTATGTGATATTAGAAACCTGGTGTAAAGCATATTTTTTTCTGTAATAATTTTTTTGTGTTTCAATTAAAAACCGTTTTGGGTAGAAAATACGTGTTATTGCTTAATTTTAATACTTTTACTAAAACTTGCAAAAAAAAAAGATTTTTTAATGGCATGGAGAAAGCAAATGAGCACGCATGCCATCTGGTGGTGGGTGGACTCTGAGTTTCAAATAGATTAGTAATCTTACGATGATAATATCAAAGACTGCAAATGCATTGCCAACCCTGAGGACTTAGTTGAAACGCCTCTCTGCTAGTTATTTTACTGGATTTATTAAAATTAATTTCTTAAACAATCATGACGTGCTATCAGTACGATATTAAATGAATATTTATTACTTTCAAGATTAAAAGGAACTTTTAATTACTTGCTTGTTTCACGCAAACAGCAACAATTCTAGTAATACTACAAATAAAACATTGATGAAAATGGCAACTATTAACATTCGATTTAGCTATCACTAATCGATACCCAAAGTTTAGTGGCGAAATTTAGTGTGACCGCTACAGGGTGTTCCTTGGACCACTTCTTCGGGCTCCTCCGCGCTGGTTGCCAAGCTTTTGTTAATTTTTCATACTAATAACTAATTCCCTTGCTTAATTTAAACTACTTCCAAGTTTGCTTGGTGAAATTTGGACGAAGTTCGCGTTCTTGATTGAGTTTAGACTTTATAACAAAAGGATGATGTTCGCTTTTGAAAATGGAATGAGTTCAAAGCATGGAGGTTGCTGTTGGTGCAGAATTATCCTATTTACATAAAATAATAAATAATAATAACATCACTTCAATAAATGTGGTTACAGAATTATAAACAAGTCTTTTAAGAGTGGTTGGTATTTCTGTAGCTCTGCCTACCCCATTCGGGGAATGAAGGCGTGATGTCATGTATGTATTGATTTTGTTTTTCTATACATACATACTGTCAGGATGTTTTTGTTTTGGTATAAGGGATATTATTCGAATTTATTGCATTAAATAACTACTTAATTATTTTATTAAAAACTTATTCAAATATTTTATTTTACACTATTCGAATGGCACAAAAAAGATGATCGACTGTAAATAGAAAAAAAAAATATAATGTAATAAATATGTTGTCTATGCCTAAAATAAATGATTTGAGGGTTTTTATGTATTAAATTGGAAACTAGAAGTGTGCTGCTATTTTTAAACACTCTTTACACCACTCTCTGTATAAGCAATCAATCGATACTATTTTAACAAAAAACCTTACGTGTTTATTTAGTTTGCTAAGCAATTTACAGTCCCATTCACGTCACGTAGGTAGTGTAAAACAGTTCCACAGTGAATGGAGAGCGTACAATGCGCGTCGGAATCACGCGACCTGAGAAAAACCTTCGCAAATCACTCCCTTCGTGGCCTTATCAAGGCACAAGCGGAAGCGTGTGTTGGGTTCTTTAATTCTAAACGTGGGTAGATTTAAATTTTGCGGGGACTCGTTAAAGTAGACATATTTGATAGAGGGTAAAGACGAAAAAGTTGGACCATAGTTAAATGCAGTTAACCATACAAACAACGAAGATTTAAAATGTTCCGTTGTGTGACGAAAAGTATTCTTTATTTATTTATTTATTTATTTATTAAATAAGGTACACCGACAACAAACATATTAACAAAATAACAATAAATTAAATTTGAACATTAATATCTGATATGAATGTCAATTATAGGCGTACACGACATTTGCAATAAGCCAATAAATTTAACTAATTACGATAAACTACAATAGAAAGATGATAAAAGAAAATAAAATCTGAAATGTACAAAAAAAACAAAAAAAAAAACAATTATAACAAAAGTCAAATAAAATAGCCTAGGTAATTAAGAATTGGTAAGATGCAGATAATTTAATCATTTAACAATTTTTTTTTTTAAATGTATGGAGGGAGTCATGGAAAATGTCAAGATGCGGCGCTTTTTTATTAATTTGGTTATACTCGGAACATGCCCTGGCCAGGGGTGAGTTCATTCCGAGTTTAGTTCTGAAAAACGGATTGTTGAAGATCTTAGTTATAGGTGTTCTGGGAAGGTGGCAGGGAACAGTTGGTCGGATTCGCTCGGTGATCTGGTTGCAACCGTTTTTGCCATTGATGGTGTTGTGTAAGAATACAAGATCGTGCTGCATACGACGGTCGCGGAGGGATGTGATGCAAAAATGCTTCAGGCGCTGGTCGTACGGGTTTCTATGTGAGAATTCTTACTATTGTATGGCAAATTTTCTTCGCACAACGGAAAAGTTTATTGGGTCATACACAGATTTAGGTTACTGTCTTTCCTGTGGACACACCGAAAGTTAAGGCCAAGGTTATTATTGTTTATTTATTTTCTGGCTAAGCCCATTCCCGCAAAAACACCGTCAGGACTGCTTTAGACCTATCATATAAAAACAACTTATATTATGCACACTAGCTCTTAACAATTTGACCACAGGAGAGAGAACTTTTGTTTTTAAGAGTGTGTATGATTCATTAGAAAATTTAGTTGCATGAGTTAGCGTGGCCAACTTTTTAGTCCTTACCCATAAAATGTGTCAAAATTTTACAAGAAGTACGACATTTATTGTGGTAATTTATTTATTTGGGTAATCAACGGCGATAGTTATAGAATCCAGTTAATATGATACAAAACAGTAAGTAATTAAAAGATCCACAAAATATAATTAATACAAAATAAGCAACAATTTTGACAATTTGCAAATATGAGACAAAGGGAACAATTTAGCACATTGTGCAGTCAAGGATATTTAATTTTTATGTTCATTTGTGACAGAGTGAGTGTGTGTATATGTATGTCTGTGTGTGGGCATGGGTGTGTGTGTATATACAACTAAAGATTTCCCATAAAAAGAGTGAAACGTTTCTTAAGCACATTCTTACTACAGTCAAATAGGTCCACGCTATGAAAGGGCATTTCTTAGAAAGTTTGTACTTAGTTAAGGACTAAAATTAAGAAACGTTAACTTTTCCGCTGTGTTACGAAAAGTAGTCGTATGTTTATATACTACTCTCAACGCCAATTATGAGTATCTCGAATTCAATAAATGAAGCAGATTCAATTCTCACCCGTTAGTAATATGCTTGCATTTGCTACAGGAGTTTTGTCTGAGATACCACCATTTGTCTTATACTTAACCATAGATTCAAAATCGCGGCAATAAGCTCTGCAAAGTGTACTCACCGCCATTATCGTTAACGCAGCAGATTTACTAGCATTGAATTATTCTACCTTAGCACCCTTAGGATTACGGTTTTGAGATTATAGTCTTGAAAATGCAAATATATATCAGTCTCAGATTCCAATAACCATCAGGACCTCTATTCTATTGTTTAAAACGATATTGTCTTTGACCTGATTCCGTATTCAACGTTTTGGTAACTCTTATTTATTTGGCAGTAATGGCGCCTGAGTAAACAATACCAAAACAAATCAAAGGCAATATCGTTTTAACCCGAAGAATAGAGACCCTGATGGCCTGTAGGCTCATATTGTCTTCTTCTTGCCGTAAATACATCTCCATCTGAGTTCCACAGGCAATCCGCTCGTACCTTGCACCACGCGCAATGCACAATACAATTGGTGCCTTTCTGGCTCTCCCCCGAGCCGCCTCGATTGAAACGGAGGGCAGGCCCTGGGAGGGTAGTTTATTTCATTGTAGAGGCGTGAACCGGTATTGTTACAAGTGTTGATAATTTCAGTTTGTTTATAAGTTGCCAGTTTGTTGGGAGTTGCTATTGGTTCGGTTGATCTTTGTTTTGTTTGGTTATTCGTAGAATTTGGATTCGACCGTATTAATTATAACAATATTTACTTTATTTTTGACGACACGCTAGCCTAGTTGGTAGTGACCCTGCCTTCGAAACTAGGGGTCCTGGGTTCAGATCCCGGTAAGGGCAGATACTTGTGTGATGAGCACGTGTATTTGTTTCTGAGTCTTGGATGTTTTCTATATATTTAAGTATATATTTCTATATATAAGTAAGTTTATTGTTATCTAGTACCCATAGTACAAGCCTAGAGCTTAGTTTGGGACTAGGTCAATTTGTGTGACATTGTCCTGTTTTTTTTTTTAAGCTTTTTTTTTTGTCTGTACGAATACATTAAACAACACTCGAGTAACCAGCGCAATAAATAAAGCTTATTCTGTCATTTTCCTTGGTCCATTTGTCAAATGAAGCGACGTGTAATTCTAGAGTAAGCCCGTACAAAGCTGACACTCATGGTTGTTATAATTGCGATCAACACAGATGGACAGAGGCGAAAAATAATATTATACTGGAATGCTACTTGTAATATAACTTTTTTAAAAACTATTTCTTTTTTTATGTTTTTTTTTTCTTGAATATTTTAGTTGCAAAAACAGTAACTTATTTGACAAGGACTTAAAACAAGTCATTTCACCAGAGACCTATTTATTCGCTCTTGTTTAGGTTCAGGTGGGTAGTTGAGTCAGAACAAAATATAAAAGTAATGATAAGTATTATTAATAGACTAGCTTCTGTCCGCGACTACACGCGCTTAAATTTCGATTATCGTTTATCCATCAGGAATTTTTATTCCGTGATGAAAAGAAGCCTATGTATAAGTACTTAATCTGGGGTAAGCTAACTATATTTCAAATTTCACCAAATCCGTCCAGCCGGTGCGGCGTAAAGTAACAAACTATCACACAACACTTTCCACATTTAGTACCAATTTCACCATACGATGTTAAATTTAACGTCACCCTTCATCTGGCATAACTTTTTTTGGCATAATCATCACTTGGCATAATCATCATTTTGGCATACAGTCTTTTCAATCACCAAAAAAAACAATTTTAATTGACTTTTAGTTTATACATACATTTTGACAACTGTTAACGCTCTAATCGTCTGGTAAGTGGTTAACATCGTATGGTGAAATTGGTACTTATACTCGAAACATTAGTAGGATGATATACATCCAGCTTAACCAAGAACTTAACGAGTATCTTTTAAAAGTTGAACTACTCTTTTAAGGAAATGGAACGTCTGTCTGTTTGTCCTTTTTGCATCTTTGCCGATCATTGTACCGATTACAGGAAAGTTTTCTGTGTGACAACTTTATTTTTTCTATAATACTTGTACAGTTTTGTTAGCATATTAATTTTCATTGTTAAATACCTACTATATAAAACTTTATAAACTTCAATGCACCTATGAAGTGATGTATGTTATGAATTTCGCTTGAATTTGTTACCAAGAATCATCAACATAGCTTATTAATGAAGCTCTATCAAGCTAGCATAAGAAACATTTCACCCTTTCAAAATCCCCAATTTCTTTTCTGACCGCAAAACGTTTTTGCCCGCCAAAGACCACTTATTTATTCACTCCTTGTGGCCAGCGTTATAATCGGCTCTCGCCTAATTAAGGCACTAATTAGACGCCACAGTTCATTCATTTATCCATCTTGTGTTTTACATTTTCTGCTAAGCTAAAAAAACCTCGCAATTTTTTGTTCAACCCTTATGACAAATGCACACTTATACAAATATTATCACATTGCATTTGCAATCTTAAATCAAGGTAATAAATCGCATTTTCAATGTGAAACCCAGTTCCATGCATGTCAGACGCACGGCACGCTAGGGTTGGCACAATAGGCGTCTTATTTGCTGACAGGATTAATAGTGAATGAAACTTGGTGAATTAGTTTGAAACTGAAATTATAAGCGTGTTGCACGAGACAAAAGGATGGAGCGTATTGTACTGTCGAGGGCTGAAATGTTCATTTGCCTTTGTTAAGCACATTGGTGAGTTGGTTCGATGTAAGGCTGCGTTTCTACCAGGGCTGTGCGAAGTAGCGAAGCGGTGTGCGAGGAAAAAGACATCTAATATGAGAGCTGCGCTGTTTGAGAATCCTACTGGTCTCACAGCTCTGGCAGAAATGCAGCCTAACTAATAATGCCAGCGAATATCATTCTGACTATCCTATATCTGAGGTTGTATTAAGCTGTTGCGTTAAACCTGTCAAGTTACTAAAAAATAACAGAGTTTCAGACATTTAGCTGTGTCTTTTGCTGCGTTGAATTTTGTACGATTTAACTGTTGCTGAATATGTTCTGGTTTCTTTTACAATACCAAATAACCTTCAGATTCATAAACGCAAAAATATACTTTTTTATGGCAAGGAGTAGGCACACGAGCACTCAGGCCACCTGATGGTAAATGGAATATGAGACCCATAGACATTTGAATTCTCAAGACTATAATTTTAAGACTGTAATTCTAAGACCTCAAATGCGTTGCCGACCCTGAAGAGCAAGATGGAATGTCTCTATGCTAGTAATTTCACCGGTTCTTTTATCCCCACACTGGAACACAACAATGCTAATTCTGCTGCTTGGCAGTAGGTTAATGGTAATCAAAGTGTGTCGTGACACCTTTCTGTCAAATTCAAATGTACTGTATGAGATAACGCTATTACATAAAATATCTACCACCGCAATTATCTATTATGCGTTTAAGGTTCATTTTAAATAATAAATAAATTCTGTGAATAAAGAAACATTCAGGTTAGGTTTTATTTGACATTGATGACTTAAGATTATTTATTTGAAAGGCTATTTCAACTACTAATAAGTGTTGTGTAATTAAAAAACTACGTCAAGCTTAAGTCATTGCGTATTTTATTACGATTACGTTAGCAATTAAATCTTACTGGTTATAAAAATAAACTGATTATCATGACGAGTCATTAATTAGTAAAAACATTTTATATTCATGTAATATTTTAAGTCAGTGACAGCTGTAACGGAGAGAGACATAAAATTGTATCACGTTTGAATTTAATTTCTAAAAAAGTGTTACAAAAAAAATCTTGTAACATTGTAACATGCTATTTGTAACATATTATTTTTTAATTTAATATCATGATTAAACACAAACTTTGACCTACTTACGAGTATAATTTAAGTATTTGTTTTAAGTAATAAAATATTAAGAAAAAGTATTTTGGATTCCGTAAAGAAACCAAATGTATTTTTTTATATAAATTGTGGTTTCATATAACATTAAACTCTCGAATCAAATGGTATTTTCCAGAAAAGCTGATGTATTTGAATTACCAATAAAACTGTTATTATTATAATAAGATGTTATTCATATTATAGGTACTCGTAAATTTGATCTTCTAAAGATCAAAGGAACCACAAACTCTTAATCTATGATTATAAAGTAAGAAATATATATTTATCAATTGCTTGTCACAAAAAAAGAAAACGGTTTGCTCATACAATTATTTATTTATTAAAAGTATGTAACAAAATTATTTCACATTGTCAGCTACCTTAATTATTGCCAATTTGCCACGCAATACATCCGTTTAATTTGAAATTTAAACTATTAATTACATATCACATTTAAAGAGGATCTGTTCACAACTTTATTTAAATATAAAACAAACAGCATAATTTCAGCACAATAAATACCCATGGTTTGTTTCATGTAGGCGTAGACATTTTTGACGGGGGTGCTACGACGGCCGCCATTGGTCGACCATGCTACGGCGTAGAGGTTACAGGGAGCTCTTTTACGGTGACAACATTTTGTCAGCACAAAAAGACGTATTTTGTTTAAAAGGCAATAATATCCAACTAACTAAGTTCTAAAGGTAGAGTTAACCTACATTGCACACTGGGCGTTTAGCTGATCTCGCTTTTTTTTCTTGGGCGGCACGAAAACTGCAGATAAAATTTTAACGATGCGATGGTAGTTTAAACTTTGAAGATTTTAATACTCCTGGATTTAAATAGCATGTTTTACCTTGAGAAACTATATCTAAAATTATATTTTAATTAAAATAAATTTTGACCACTAGCTGTATAATACTACTATATTGTTATTGTTATCCTACTGATATTATAAATGAGAAAGTTTGTGTGTTTTTTTGTTAGTCCTTCACACTGCAACGGCTAAATAGATTTGGATAAAATTTGGAATAGAGATAAGCTATTCACCCTCTATTAACCTATAGGCTACTTTTTATCACATAAAATTTAAAAGGTTCCGAGGATATAACAATAATCGATATGCAACAACAAAGTACAAAGTTGCAAGCTGAAGCTAGTATTGTTATATCTGCTTACGCCGTATATAAGAGTTAAACTGGCGGTAGTAGGAGCTTCAGAGCAGCCTCTTCAATAATTTTATTATTGTATAAGGTGGAGCGATGCATAACGCTAGAGTGGTTCATAAATGATTTTATGTAACGATGCAAGGCAACGGCAGTAACAGGTAATGGAGAAACAATTGCGATATTACTACTCAAAATTTATACATAGCCATAATTCTAAATAAATTTAAACAAATTTTATTTTATTTTGTGGCTCAAAAATTTAAATAAGTAATTTTAAATTACTTGGCCTAAATTCAAATATATTTGTTTTGTTTAAATCACTGCATCACAAAAGAACAATAAAAAAACCTTGATTTCAAATGGCATTTTTGGAAACAAAACAAAATTAAAAGTAACAATTGCTTTCTGTACTTTTGTTCTTACTTATTGCATTAAAATAAATAATGATAAAAAAAAAAAAAAAAAATTACAAAATTAAATTAAAAAAAAAACACCAAAAATTCCACTCACCATCAAACCCAAAAAAAAACCGCCGTACCATACACAACACTCGTTACATAACCAACGTCTCACACGCGGGAAAAACTCAAACTTTTCGGGTACAAAATACACGGTTAGGGTACACGGGTGCTCTGTCCGACGGCCGCCGGGACACTGCCATTACACGGTTAGGGGTGCCGCGCCGCGATCTAGTTCGTTACATGTTAAGATCGAAATTTGATTGTAGTTAGATGAATGCGCTAGGGCAGCGGGACGCATGCGTGGCGGTCGTTGACTTGATGCTGCATCGGTGCAAGACACGGAGTTCCGTTTCGAGGTAATTTTAGTAAGATAAGGCTGTGCTTGGATATTATAACTAATTACAGCACTACAGTAGTTAATTTGAAGTTTCGATGTTTTTGCGCACTTAATGTGTATCGATATGTTTTATTCATGTAACAGCAAGTCTCTTACTACATTGTTGATGCTGTTAGCCTAATTGGTAGCGACGCCGCGCCGCTGCCTGAGGAACTGATGGTTCTGGGTTCGGTTCCAAGTCAAGGCAAATATTTGTAAGAGTTTTTATATTACACGTATATATCTATATAGTTTATGGTTATTTGTACAGCTGTAATGCTGTGAAATATTAGCTGTTACTTGAGCTTTGAAATTTTGCCTATTCTCATACAGTTTCCTCAATCGTGGTCAGGTTAACTGGAAGAGATCCCTAAAGGGATCAGTTCGTCATTGTATACGTTAATTTTAAGTTTATGTACAAAATTGCTTGTAATTGTTGGTTTTTTGTGCAATTACGCACATACATGGGCAATTCTTTGGCGTTTCAACCGCCCTTCATTGTTGTCTTCAATATATTGACCAAAATAATGATAACTACGAGCAAACTTTGATGTAACTAGAAGCAGTACCAGGGATAGTTTATAATTCTTGTAAATTAATTAAAGAAGTGTTAATTATATCTGAAATAATATGCAAATATAACAATGACGGCGGTTAAAACGCCAAAGAATCACCCACATACATACTTCTCCTAAACACACAATTTAAATATGGTACCTACCTCTAAGAATTCCTTTTTAATGTAATTAAATAAAATACAAAAATAAAAAATAAATATAATAGTATCCTAAAAGTACATCTTGGCATAGTGCTAAAGAAGCTGGCTTTATTTACTCTAATTATTTTATTTCACCTTACCTTTGCCTTTGAGATGGTTTACAGACACGTTAGTTAGCTGCTTTGAATTCGGTGGAACGTCGAGCTCTTAGACTCATTGGCGATGAGTTTTTGGTGAAGGCTATTTTTTTTTGGGTTCCGTAGTCAAACTAAGTCCATTCATCCGCCCGTCCGTCCGCAGCCTAGCGCAGAGACTCTTAGTAAAAGAAAGCTGTAATTTGGCATGAATATACATATTAGACACGCCAACAAAACGGTAAAATAAAATGTTGTTTTTTTTTGTATAGGTTTCTCCTCTACACGTATTTTGGGGATGTGTTTTTTTTCCTCGCCTACCCCACAGTGTGGGAAGTCGTTGGATAGCTCTTTCAAAAATATTGCGGTAATGTGAAACAATTTTTCGATTATGTGATTTGTTTATGAAATATAAGGATTTAAAGCGCTAATTTTTGTTAAAGTCAAGTGTCCCCCCACCCAAAACTACAAATACTAAAAATCAGAAAAAAAAAAAAGTTCATAAGACGAGTGGTGGTGGTGGTGGGAGTGGTGTTTTAGTGGTGGAAGGACCCTGTGCAGGGTCCGTCCGGATCACTACCACCATATTATCCATTAACCGCCCGCCAAGCATCAGTGTCCGCATTGTTGTGTTCCGGTGTGGGATAAGACAACCGGTGAAATTACTAGCATAGAGGCATTCCATCTTAGTCCTCAGGGTTGGCAACGCATTTGAGGTCTTAGGATTATAGTCTTGAGAATTCAAATGTCTATGGGTCTCAGATTCCACTTACCATCAGGTGGCCTGAGTGCTAGTGTACCTTTTCCTTAACATAAAAAAAAAAAATCAAAAGAAAAACAATCACGACGAAGTAGACATACATCATTGGTTCTTGAGATACAGGCGATTAAAGTGTTTATACCTACTAAAATCATCTAAGACGGCACCAATTGACTTTAAATAGAAAATTAGTTATTACTTGTTGATTTTTATGTTTGTAGTACTAAATGGCTTTGGAACCCTACACTGAGTATGGTCCGACATGCTCTTGCCCGGTTTTTAATGTTTAGCCAGAATCGGAGCCTCAAGAATCGAAGTAAAGTAGCGTGCCTCTAATCAGACTTCGGACGTCTATGTGAAAGGAACAGTTTCATCTTTGTGGTCCAAATACCATTCGTTCACACATGGCGTTTCATCGCTTTCAAACAGTAGTGAATCGGCTTCAACAAAACCAGCCAGTTCCATCCAAAACTTCCTCAGCTTCGTCGATTGGTGGTCAGTCCAAAGTAAAAATAAACGACGTCCAATAGAGAGATAATTATGTCTGAACAAAATTTGCTAGGTGGATATGAAAAAAATGTTACACAATTCAAGCCAGAAATAAATCTACAATTTTGATTAATTGATTAAATATGCTAGGATTTATTGGCCAAGCTAAAAATAACGGCGTATTTCAGACTTAGTTCTCAGCTAGACGAGTTAGCTAAACTAAGTGACCGCAAACTGTCGGCTGCAGGGAGGGACTTGTGTTCGAGTCTAGGAAACGGTTAGGTACGTTTCCATTGAGCTTAGAGCATAGAGATAATAAAAATAAGGGAAAAAAAAGAAAAAATACGGGATATTCTTTGTCCGTCGTAAATAAAAGAGCTTAGAAGCTAACCTGGTAATTAAAAATATGGTTATATTTTCCTCATGGTAAACTTGTCACTGAGAGATAAACGTCAAAGTCAATATATATTTTTGGTTTTCTATTAGGAAAATAAAGTTCCATTTATAAAGTTACGTTACCTGCTAAGAAATATTTATTCCTGGTAGAAACCAAATATTATTCAGGTTTTCTTTAAGGATAATAATAAATAAAAATTTACAAAGAATACAGGAATGGAAACGTTAGTTGCGATAAATGTTTAACAATGTATCAGTATTTTTTTATAGCCATGACGGAATGATCACTTAGCAAAACTTGGCTAATGCCAATAATTTCACTGTTGAAAGACGAACTGCAGTAAGAACATACCATAAATTAGTGTTTTAATTAATTATCAAGCCTTAATCTTATTAATTGTATTGATCCTTATTATATTTTTCTTGGTTTTTCACAAAAAAACAATAATACAATTCAAAACATTTAATGTTCCGAATTAATTCCTGAAGGCTATTAATAATTTGCAAAGTCTGTTATAAAACAAATACAAGTCCACAAATTACTATCCATTTACCGTAATCGGTTCCTTTGTTAAGAAGTAGGTTCATAAAATATGAATGGTTTACAAACAGTCCAAACTGAATGTAGCGGTCGAGTGAATGAATGAATAACTAAGCTTTGATATTACGGATTTGACGTTAATTGGGTTCGATTTAGATTGGAATGGTAAAATGCTGCTTCAGTCACGGTTCTAAATCTATAAAGAATTTGTAACGATGCAAGTTTGCATTATGAAGAAAAAAAAAGTACGTAGTCCCACACTAAGCTCTAGGCTTGTTTGTAGGGCAACGTTAATAAAAGGGTGTTTTTTTGGTCAGCAACTTCCACAATATTCATGTTTCTGAGCTGTTTAATATTTTTTTTTTTTTGTCAAAAGTCGAAAGTATGTCTTCGCTATTTTATAAATCATGGTCTCTCGTTTCTGTAGCTACGAGATAGGCCGCTTATCGTCACGATGTTTTGTGAGGGTAGTATCAAACAATATACTACCCTCACAAAACTATGCACAAGCGACGTCAGTTCCGTGTTCGTTTCGAAAAGAGTGCTTGTTAAGTAAAGTGTTACATCATTTAATTGATAAAAAAATGGCTAGGCGAGAAAATTTACTTCTGGACAATCGTGAAATGTTTGATGTTGTGAAAATTTACTTTGTGAGTGGTCAAAACATTGCTGACACCGTTAGGATTTGGACTGAACGATTTCCTAATCGGCAGGCCATTACGCGCTACACTGTAAGGTCTATCGTTAGCAACCTTTACGAGTGGGGTACTTTTGAGACGCCACGCCATGCTCAAGGAAGAGGCCAAAGTGGGCTTGCAGTGGATGCTAAGCAGGCTATTCTCGATTACTTCAAAGAACATCCACGGGCGAGTACTCGCGATGCAGGGCGAGGTTTTGGTCTCGCACATTCAACAGTTTGGCATTTGTTACGAGGTGAAAGAATGCACCCATTCCATTTTCAAAGGAATCAGGACCTTCGGATTACGCTAGTCGTGTAGCATTTTGTGAATGGTTGCTACTGAATCTAAATCAAAACATTTTGTGGACCGACGAAGCTTTGTTTTCTAGGGTAGGGTTGGTAAACAGGGCGCATGGTAACCACAATTAAGTAAAATAATGGGACATCTTTCTCTGATATTTATTTTAAATATTTATACATACAGTTAGGCCTTAAAACACTCGTGTGACCTTATTATGCGTGAAACTACAGTCGTGTATTAAGACCCCTCATTATGAAACAGTTGCATAAAACTGATGAAATATTTATTTTACCTAAACCAGTCTTTCCAAGCATATCTCTTCATTTGCAGTCACGTTAAAAGCAACGTACCACAAAATAAAAATAAACACGGCTGTTCAACACAGGTCGGGTTCCCTCACCTTTGTTTCTTAAATCTTTAAAGCAAGCGGAGAAGCCCGGATCATTGTTAAACATCCAGGTAGTCTAGTCAGAATCTAGGTCATCGGCTCGGGTCGCCGTGTGTTCAGAATGCAACACGAGTTTTACCGCATTAACGTAAATCTTACATTTATAAGAGTAACCCTGGATGTAAGGTGGAAGTAAATGTGAAACATGAGGTAGTGATGAAATTGTAGCGTGAATGTTTCTTTCTTTTGTTTTGTTTTGCTTTAAGTAACTAAGGATCATAAATGAGTACTAAATCATACGAATTCAGAGTGTTAAAAATGGTTTGACTTTATAAATGGCCAATATATACATGTGACTAAGGAACTTTGTGTTTCTAGTACTATTAGGCGATAGATTGTCACTATTAAACACTGGTAAACATCTTAGCCTGTTTGTACAAAATGTGGTTATAGAATTACCAACAACTGTGAATTTGTTGGTATTTCTTGTAGCTCTGCCTACCCCACTCTGGGAATGAAGGCGTGATAATATGTATACATGTGTGTATATATATGTAAATTCCAAATAATAAAAATAGTTCAGGATTAAATTTTAAGTTTTAACCTTAATTGAAATTGAGTTTGAAGTAAAAACATTGCTTATTATGTGAAACATAAATATTTTATTATTTATGTTGTTATTGCATTATAATCCCATTATTTAATGTTGGGAAAATAAAGCGACGTTTTAGCGCTCACTAACTATAATCGTCTGAACCTGACGGCCATTGACAAATTAGATTGATTTTCCAATTAATATACTAAAATGGTGATCGAGTCTTTCCATGTTGAAGGCTTGTTGCAGTGTAACCACCATTTTATAAATTTGTGTAAAGTTAATTTTGTTTTTATGCAAAATGTTTATCACTCATTACACTTAACATAACTAAGATTTATCAGCAAATTGGGTACGTTGGGGTTTTTTTTTGAAGTGACAATATAAAGTGAATTTTGCAATGCTTCGGACATCATTCTTTTTTTTTTTTGGTTTTTGAGGTCTTGGGATTATAGTCTTGAGAATTCAAATGTCTATGGATCTCAGATTCCACTTACCATCAGGTGGCCTGAGTGTTCGTGTGTTTTCTCGTAAACATAAAAAATAATAATAATAATAATAAAAACAAGACCATCATTGCAAAGAAGTAGTGCCGCGGTACAGCAAGAACTTGTTGCAGGTAATTTTATAGCAATAACTTGATATTTGTTTTCACTTATAAATTTGTGGAGGTTATTTGCTTGTCATAATTTGATTATCAACTCAAAATAATGGCATAACAACTTAAGAGGCCGTGTACGAAATTTTGCCGATTTCGCCGATTTATCTGATTTTACAGACGTGCTTTTACTGTTGAAATACTTTACTTCTACAAATTTTAATGAAAACACGTAAGATAATTTCAATTTTCAACGAATGTATGAAGTACTTTTCTATTTTTATCATTTTATGTTGAGTAATTGACCTGAAACCGGTGAGTGTTTTGTGAATTTTGCTGTAAGAGGTTTAGAATATCGCATACTCACGAATCGTTTTGACGTCTAAAAAGTATAAAAAACTACAACATACTGCTGTAAAAGGCACCTAAAAATGTATGAGTTACTTTTACCACCTTCATATATTTTTTTGTGTAAAAAAATGATTAACTTGGTAAAGTTTTATAGAAAATGGGCAAAACATTGTTTTTGATTTCGACTACTTGAAACTCTCGTTCATAAAATTAAAGCAACAGTAATAAAGCTCAATTCAAAATCAATCCATTACCTTAAAAAAACATCAAAAAAAAGAAAAAAAAAAGCAATTTATAATGTTTTAAAATAACCTAAATCTCGCATTATAATAATCGACAAATCTAAAAAAGTCCCGCATTTATTTGTAATTCATTTATTCGATCAGAACTAAAATGATATTTCATGATGTGCATTTAAACTTATAGAAAAGCAGCATTTTTAACTGTATAACCTCAAAAAGAAGCAGAACCACCAAAATTTCGTGTACGGCCTCTTAAGTAATTCTAATTTTGAGCCAACAAAATTTTCTGCAAGTGTTCAGATTGCTTCTAGAAAAATTAAAATACGACCATAAAAGGTGTAATAAAACAACGTAAGTACTACTTACTAACTTATGGTAATAAGTAGGTACGCGTACAATACCTATGCGTAATGATTACATCTAGGTCAGCGAAATGGAGCGCAGAATTTATGATCCGCTCACAGGGGAGTCATTCCGGAACTAAGTTACGAATCGCAAATGTATCAAAGGCAAATGTAATTCACCATTGTGGGTAGAGTTGTAAAACTTAAATCGTTATGCTAGTATAGAACACGGTCGCAGTGAGCTAAATAGTATTGGAAAGTAATTACGTTGCACGAGGTCTTAGTCTTACAAAGTCTTTTCGGGTTGGGGAAAAAGAGGTTAGACTCGCATATGGGTATTAGAGTCATACACAGATTTAGGTTACCTTCTTTCCTGTGGACATACCAAAAGTTAACGTTTTAAGGCCTAATTTCCTGGCTAAGCCCATTCCCGCAAAAACGCCGTCAGAACTGCTTTAGACCTATCATATAAAAACATAACTTATATGCACACATTGCACACAAGCTTTTATCTATTGACCACAGGAGAGACCACTTTTGTTTTTACGAGTGTGTATGACCCATTAAGGTTTATTTACAAGCTTTTATTTCACTTGCATTGTTCTAGATTGTAATTTGTCTTTTTCAAAATTTTCAAGTTTGTTTTGAGCCAGTTCCTATAAATAGAATTGGCCAAAAGACCACAATGTATTAACCAGATGACAATGCATGATCAAGTTTCTAAGGGATCTAATGATGGATCGCTACCACCATCTTATCTATTTACCACCCGCCAAGCAACAGTGTTCGCAATGTTGTATTCCGGCGTGGGGATAAGACAACCGGTGAAATTACTAGCATAGAGGCATTCCATCTTAGTCCTCAGGGTTGGCAACGCATTTGATGTCTGAGGATTATAGTCTTGAGAATTCAAATGTCTTGGGGTCTTAGATTCCACTTACCATCAGGTGACCTGAGTGCTCGTGTGCCTTCTCCTTAACATAAAAAAAATAATCCCACTCTCAAGGGGGAGATGAAACTGCTGATACTATCAAATTTAACAGGCAATTAGAAATTTAAAAAACCCCCGAGTATATAAATAGTCTGTAAAAAAACCTCTAAAAAGTAAAAAATAATAAGTAGTAGCCCTAAGGGCTGATTGTTTGATAAGTAGATACTTAACTGAACACTGACACTAACTGAACTGACACGGCGGGGGACCGCTAAGTAGCTGGGGTATATTTTATGTTATTTCATTTACTTTGGTCGGGGGTTTTTTTTAAATTCTTATTTATTTTTTCATTTCACGCTTTTTAAACTTCTCCATCTGAGTGTCTGTTTGTGGCATCATAGCTCCAGTTTTTTTTTAATAAAGCTACATTAATCAGGATGGTTCTTAGCAGGATTTAATGAAAATTGGTTGGGCCGTTATTTTGGGGGCTTTTTACCCTCTAAAAGCTCAATATCTCAAAAACGGCAAAAGCGATTTTGATGAAACATGTCTAAAAACCACCGTTAAAAAAATTTCTTTCAATTAAAAAGAATCGTATTCAAATCGGTTCACCCATTAAAGAGCTACGGTGCACACACTAACCAAGCAGTTGGTAACTGAAATTCGACCTTATGACAGATAACATAAAATTATTAATAATCTATCTAGATCAAAACAAAAGACCTCTGCTTTCCCATACCTCCTCACATCTAAGGGTCAAAATACAATCTTATACAGCTATTCACGTAAACCGTCTCGTAATGTTTCGCATTAGCTATTAACCGTGCTAAAGGGCCGATAAACCTGCTTGAAAGCGTCGCTCAATATATAATGTCGTCAGTGAATAGAGGATTGAGGTGTCAGCATGTTCTGCGGGTTTACTTGCTTGACGACATTGAAACGTTTAGTTTAATAAATATAGCTACCTCCTTCTTCATAAAAGCACTATTGATATACATACATACATAGCATCACGCCTTCATTCCCAGAGTGGGGTAGGCAGAGCTACAGAAATACCAACAACTCTAAAAAGACTTGTTGATAATTCTGTAACCACATTTTGCACAATCAGGCCAAGAAGTTTACTAGTGTATTAGTGACAGGTGGCAAGCCCATTGCCTAAAAATACTACAAGCCCTAATTCCTTTAGTCGCCTCTTACGACATCAATGGGAAGACATGGAGTGGCACTATTCTAACCCGGCAACCACACGGGGGACTATTGATATATTTTAGTTAAAGTATGCTTTTTCTCTATTTGCCAAATTCTAATGTCACAATGAACGATAAGAACAACGTATTTTTAAAGCATATTTTAATTATTGCGTGTTTATGAGTAAGAGGGTAAAAAAACACACATAACATCACGCCTTCATTCCCAGAGAAATTTACTAGTATATTAGTGACAGGTTGCAAGCCCATCGCCTAACTCAGTACTACAAGCCTTTATTCCATTAGTCGCCTCTAACGCCATCCACGGGAAAACATGGAGTGACATTTTTCCAACCCGGCAACCACAGGTAATATAATTAATATCATTAAAAATATACGTGGCTTAAAGTTCAAGATTACAAATGATTTGACCTCTACTCATCCTTCTACCTTTTAACTTACCACCAAGCGACAGTACCCGCATTGTTCATCTCCTGTCTTCTTCTTCTCTCGACTCAAGGTTCCTCAAATGCATGAGGCCCAGTAAGCAGTGGAATTGACGGCCCTGGTCGTCGCGACTCTCAAAGTACGGGTAGCTCAAGTTGTATTTTCTTGCTTGTGCGTCTGTATTGTTACGGAGTGTAAAGAAAGGGAGATCGGAGTGATAAACAAGTCGTGGACAACTTGCGCTAGCTCTCCAGCCCCCCATTGCCTATTGACAATGGCACGTAACAGGTAACCATTCGGTATACATTGCAAAGTACACGCTCATACATCACTAGGTTTCATATAAGCTGCGCCATGTACACTAAAATATCACCTGTCACCTGTCATTGTCTGGATGGTGTAATGGGAGGCTGGTCCTACTCAGTACCATTAGCATAAATTGTATTTTTTCGATTGTTGCTCAGTGCGTCATTATCGTTATAGACTAGATGGAAAGTTAGGTCCGAGCGACAAACTAGTCGCGGAAACCATGTGCTAGCCCTCCGGAAGTGTGGATATGCGGGGCACGATAAATGTTGTGCCATAGTTTGCGGTGCTGTCTTGCAGACGCATAAGAGAATCCTCAGTTAGGGTCTGCAATGGGGTGCGGGGGGGGTGTACACGCTCTGGTGTGCGGCGCTGGGCTACAGGCACGCTCCTCTCTGTCCTACCATCACGTCCATGTCGTGCACCCTGGAAATACTAACAGTCGGAACGGGCGCCGCACTTTTACCATCCACCCCGGACTGTTTAGTAGCTAAGATGGAGGACACCAACCTGGAACGGCACTCCCACCTTCCAGGGGATCCCTTACCCGATTTCCCGTCTATGATCCTGATTCAACCCATTCCCTACTCTTCCTTTCTCTATCCAGTCCCAGTGATCCCTCATCTTCCTTCCCTTCCCTTTTTCCTTTAGTCAGTAGCCCCTATTTCAGATGGGAGTCTTTTCCTCTGGAGTGGAGGCTGCAGACTTATTTCACTCTAGGCAGCGGCTAGCAATCTCATGAATAAACTTCAGGTTATTGCTAGCCGCTGATGAGAGTGACAACAAAACCCAATCCAAGGTCATACCGTCATTACTGGGACTTAAACCGCCAAGCATGAATGGGAAAACAATACCGTTCTCCTCAGAGGCCAAGTATCTGGGAGTCACACTAGACCAGAAACTTACATGGAATCTGTTTACCTCTAAGCAGCTTGGAAAATATCCAAAATAAAATTTTAGAGGACAGCTATATTGATATAGACACGACTTTGCTTATTCTTGTAGGAAATAGAGGGAATGTAAACAAAAATAAACTAATTAATTTTTTTGAAACTTTGAATAGCCTTAGTGTGAAAAAAATCATATTGTTTACATTCCCTTATTGTAATCAGTTGTCACAGTTGGAAAATGACATAAGACATAATTTAAATGTGACACTTTATAACATGTGTACATATAATAAAAAAATTGACATTATTGACTCTAACAATTATGTTAGCAATTATTATATTTTAACAAAAGGTAAATTTTACCTACCTAATTATTTTAAGAAACAGATAGCTATGTCGCTATCATATTTTTTTGACATTTCAGCCAAGAATTTGGCTCCTGCTGCTATTCAGCAACCTGACAGGTTTTTGGAACATGTTCCAATTACTATCAATCATTTAAATTAAATGACAAGACAACAGAGGAGCTCAACCCTGGCAACCAAAATTGTAATAAATATAAGGACAAATTTAGCAGCAAAGTATCTAATTATATCACTCTGGTTCACCAGAATATTCAATGTATAAGGAGTAAAGACCTGCAAGTCGAGTTATTTCTTAATAGTAATAGCATTGATATTTTATGTATAACGGAACACTGGCTAACTAGTAACGAAGCTATGTTTAATTTTATCAACCACCAGGTCGGCAGTTTATTTACTAGAAATAGCTCGATACATGGCGGGTCGTTAATCATATTAAACAATAAATTAAAATTTAAAGACCGTAAAGACATTGTGTCCTTATCTGTTGAACGAATATTAGAACTCGCTGCAATAGAGTTAGAGCAATTCATAGTTGTATGTGTATATAGGCCACCATTAGGCAATTTCGAAATTTTTGAGAAGATTATGGAAACTGTTCTAATAAAATTATCTTATTCGAGAAAAAAAACAATTATATGTGGAGATTTTAATGTAAATATTTTAGAAAACAGTCCACTAACCAAAAGATTAATAAATCTTTTCAAATCTTTCGGCCTGACACATACTTTTATGGAGCCAACTAGAGTTACTGACACTAGTGCCACGTGTATTGATAATATTTTTACTGATATAATTCCTATTGGTAAGAGTGTGATCAGCAACCTGGAATCGGATCATTTGGGTCAATTAATTAAATTCAAATCCGTATCGAATAATATTCCAAAAAAAGAAATTACTTTTGTGCCAATAACTGCAGACCGTGTGGAAAGAATGAGACATAACCTAGTGCATAATTTGCCCTTTCTAACAACTGATAAGGGACCCAATGACATGTACAACTCATTCTTTCACACATTCATAAAACAATTTAACGCAGTATTTACATCCAAATCGGTTGTGGTTGGTGGTGCAAAGGTTTTCAGTGACTGGGCTACTGCGGACTTACATAAGCGTAGAAGAATACTGTATCAACTATATGAGGAACGGAGGTATAACGCGAGTGAGGAGTTTAAGGAACATGTCAAACAGTATTCTAAGCAATTCAAGATAGACTGCCGTATAACTAAGCGAAATTTTTTAAGTAACAAAATCTTGAATAGTTCTGATGTTATTAAAACGACCTGGAAAATAATTAATGAAGAAACAGGTCGCCGAAAAAAGAACATTAACGACTATCGTTTAAAAGTAGATGGTAAAATAATAGATTCCAATCCAGATATCGCAATTGAATTTGAAAAGTTTTTTACCGATATACCAGTGTCCACGACTAAGTGCTTGAACTCTTCGCCTGCGTCTGCCATTGTACTTTTAGAAGATAACGTGCCTGAATGCAGTATATACTTTGAATTCAAGCGCGTTACTGCCTTGGATGTAATTAAGGCATTCAACTCAATCAATATAAAGAAAACCAGTGACCTTTGGGGAGTGTCGGTCCATGTACTCAAATCCTTAATTGAAGTCATAGCATCTGACTTAATGGTCGTATTTAATCACTGTGTTGATTGTGGTGAGTTTCCTGATCTTATGAAACATAGTAAGATAATTCCATTATTCAAAACGGGTAGTACTTTTGACCCCACAAATTTTAGACCAATATCCATACTACCCACTTTCAGTAAAATATTTGAGAAATTGATTTTGTCACAGTTAGCGGAACATTTTCGGTATAATAATTTATTACACAATAAACAATTTGGTTTTACTCGGGGTCGCTCGACAACCGAAGCTGGTGTTGAGTTGATTAAAAACATTTTTAATGCCTGGGAAGGGTCACAGGATGCTTTAGGTATTTTTTGTGATCTGTCCAAGGCCTTCGATTGCGTTAACCATGACACATTGATCAGGAAACTACACCACTATGGAGTTAGAGGTACTGCGCTAAACTTAATAAAAACGTACTTATACGGGAGAATACAAAGGGTAGACGTGAATGGAGTACGATCACCTGGGTCATTGGTCTCAATGGGCGTACCACAGGGCTCAATATTGGGTCCATTTTTATTCCTCATCTACATAAATGACTTACCTTACCTTATAAAGGACAACCATGATATAGTATTGTTTGCTGATGATACGTCACTTGTGTTCAAAGTTAAACGACAACAGCAGTTTAATGTCAATGTAAACAATGCTATATCAAAAGTAGTCGATTGGTTTAGTGTTAATAATTTATTACTGAATGAGAAAAAGACGAAATGTATAAAGTTCATGACTACAAATGTGAAAAATAGTCAAACTACTGTAACTATTAAAAATGACAAACTAGACCTAGTTAATGATACAGTGTTTCTTGGTATAACGTTAGACTCCAAGCTCCAATGGGGTCCTCATCTTGCTGGATTGGCGGGTAGACTCAGTTCAGCAGTTTTTGCAGTTAATAAGATTCGGCAATTAATAGACTTAGATACCGCTCGATTACTTTATTTTAGTTACTTCCATAGTATTATGTCATATGGTATTTTACTGTGGGGTAGTGCTGCTGATGTAAATAGCATCTTTGTTCTGCAGAAGAGGGCTATTCGTGCTGTCTACAAGATGGGCCAGAGAGACTCGCTTAGAGATAAGTTTAAAGAAATTAACATATTGACCATGCACAGTCAATACATTTATGAAAACATTATGTATGTTCATAAAAACATCGCTAAATTTAGAAAGAACTGTGACATGCATAATGTTAATACCAGAAATAAATATAAGCTCGCAGTGCCCTTCACGCGGCTCCATAAAATAAAAAACTCTTTTATGGGTAATTGTATTAGGTTCTATAATAAGCTCCCAAGTAATGTTACTGAACTATCAGTAAATAAATTTAAGAGTTACGTTAAGCGTAAAGTAATTTCTAAAGCATATTATAGTATTAAAGACTATATTTATGATAACAATGCTTGGGACTGAATTGCTTGTAATAAAATGTTTAGTCCTTACGAAAAAAGGTTGCGAACGTCGAAAAAAAAAGACATCCGACAGAGTTTCTTACAGGTTCTTCTCTGATCGGTCGCGATTTGAACCTGCAGTCAATTTAGGCTAAGTCGCTACTATGACGTTTCAAAAGAGTTTATTATTTGTAAACCTACTTGAATAAAGATTATTCTGATTCTGATTCTGATTCTGCACGTGAACGGCACCCTACAAAAGGCTAAATCAGCCTTGGCAATCTGTTGTCGGCTAGCAGGAAGCAGATGGGGACTAAAACCCAGAATTGCACTCTGGCTCTACACATCCATAGTGAGGCCGATGGTGTCTTACGCCTCTGTGGTATGGTGTAGAAAAGCGGCACAAAAAACTGTAATATCAAAACTTGGCAGCCTCCAAAGAACTGCCTGTATCATCGCTACTGGAGCCATGTCAACCTCTCCGACACTAGCTCTGGAAGCATTACTGAACCTGCCGCCCCTTCACCTGTTCTTGGAAAAGGAGGCGAAGGCAAGTATGCACAGAATCTCGAGCTTGAAGAGAGGCCATTGGCTATCACAAAATATGAGATCTCTCGAGAACTCTGTAAGCGATATTCCTGTAATGGGGATGTTCTCAGACACCATGCCCCCTAAACACTGTCCACAGAAAAAAATCTCTGTGGAATTCCCGTCTAGGGATGACTGGTCACACAGTCGCTTAACATGGAAACCAGGCAGCCTAAAGTGGTATACTGATGGCTCCAAATCCGGTTCTGAAGTAGGCTGCGGAATATACGGGGAGGTGCCTAAAAAGGCGTTAAGCCTGAATTTAGGAAAGTACTCGTCTATATTCCAGGCGGAGGTGTACGCCATAATTGAATGTGCGGCAGCCAATCTGCAAAGCAACTACATCAACAGTACCATCTATATCCACTCGGATAGTCAGGCGGCTCTCTTGGCCCTAACCTCTGACGTCATGAACTCAAGGCTGGTCGAGAACTGCAGGACACTTTTAAATACTCTGGGTGCAAAAAACAGGGTAATTTTACGTTGGGTCCCAGGGCACGCGGGCATCGTGGGCAATGAGAAAGCTGACGAACTCGCACGGATAGGAGCTAGGGGCACACAGTTTGGTCCGGAACCATTCTGCGGCATCCCTAGAAGCCTAACAAAACTCACCTTGTGGACATATTGCTATTATGCAGCCACTCAACTCTGGAAGACAACTCCAGGATTGAACCATTCCAAGGCTCTCATAAGAGCATTTAGCAAAAAGGCGTCGAAGGAGGCCTTAGCGCTGAGTAGGAACAAAATTCGCACTCTTGCCAGGGCGCTCACAGGGCACTGTTGCCTGAACAAGCACATGCAGACGATTGGGAAATGTGACACAAGGCTGTGCAGACTCTGCCATCTGGAGGAGGAAACGCCCATGCACTTTCTCACCGTCTGCCCGGCTTTAATGCGACACCGTAACTCCTCACTGGGAAAGCACTTAATGTGCCCAGAGGAGATCAAGTATCTCGGCGCCAATAAAGTCCTGAAGTTCTTCGCAATAACAGGACTCAGCGGAGAACTGTAGGCTGTGGCGATCACAATAGATCAATCCTGGTCGCAGTGATACTAGGCTTTGGAGCCTTGAATAGCCACTCCCTGAATAATAATAATAGGGTCTGCAATCAGTCTGATCGAAAAAACTATGAGTTTAGTGAGGACATGATTTTCTAGGCCAATAGGGCCACTGTCTCATTTACCCTCAAGTATTCGGGCTAAGGCTCTGTTAAGCCTTTTGATCGGGTTGGGGGTAAACTAGTTTTAGTTTAGTGGGTTTGGGTGGATTTTTAGTCGACCTACAAGGAGGCCACGTAGCGTTTTGCTTCTTCTTTAACCGTTGGAATCTCCAGAAATTCGTGACTTTCTTGCTTGCGTGCAAACATCAGTAGTATAACTTAGTCTTAGCAAAGTCGACGCAGCCCCGCATGGCGGGGCTGCTATTCTTGGGAAATTTGCCCTTCGGGTATTTGAAGTTACCTAACGAACCTAACCTACCTAGTAACGCAAACGAAGTGGTCATTTTGCGACTCAGACGTTTTGAGAAGTAGGCTACAAGCGATGTGGTCATTTGGCGACTCGGACGTTTTGAGAAGTAGGCTACAAGCGATGTGGTCATTTTACGACTCAGACATTTTGAGATGTGGGCTACAAGCGATGGGGTCATTTTGCGAGTCGGTAATTTTGCGACCGAGTCATTCTACTAGTGACCTGTATAACGTTACATTATTTTGATCGTAGCCTTTAGAATCCAAATGTCAATGGATCTTAAATCCCACTTACCACAGGTGGTTTTCATTTGCCTTTCCCGTCACAAAACCTATTAAGTCTGCATGACCCGTATCGCGAATGTGGCATTATTAATACGTACAACATCCAATTAAAGAAGTTCACAGGATTAATAAATTAAATCGTGCCTGAGAGCATCCAGTTTCTACCAACATAATAAATATTAATTGTTTGCTTTTGATTCCTCACTCATAAGTAATTTAAACGTGGTAGTTTTTGTTTGTTTTGCCTTCACGGTTTACGCCCCAAGTGATTCTCATACTGACATAGTTTAACGCTCAGAATAAGATACGGCACGAAGGAAAATAAGTTCCCGAGGGCATAGCATTCAATAAGTTTTACGCGGATGGAGTGGCGGGCAAACGTTGTTTTTTTTTTGTTGTAAATATGTTTAGTGTATTTTTTTACTTTTAATTTTTTTTCGATTTCTTATGATAAATTAGTCATACACAAATACATACAAACTCTTGCAACGGACCCCATGAACAGATTATGACGAAATTTATATTGGACCCTTGAGAAAAAAGACAAAATAAAACTTAAAAATTGGTTGACAATTGGCTGAGAAATAGAATAAAATACACACACATAAAAAGGATGATGAACTGAGAACCTCCTCTTTTTTTAAGTCGGTTGAAAAGATTTAATTCTTATGTTACGCTAATAGATTTAAATATATAATTTTGAGTCTAGGTGTGAAATAACGTGTTAGTGCATTTTAGAGAAAGCTTCATCACAGCAACAGCAACTGTGTTCGCATTGTTGTGTTCCGGTTTGGGGATAAGACAACCGGTGAAATTACTAGCATAGAGGCATTCCATCTTAGTCCTCAGGTTTGTCAACGCATTTGAAGTCTTAGGATTATAGTCTTGAGAATTCAAATGTCTATTGGTCTCAGATTCCACTTACCATCAGGTGGCCTGAGTCGTGTGCCTTCACCTAATCATAAAAAAACACGTACAATTTTTTTACCAATTTGCCGTGTTTTTTTTTTGTCAGCGGTTATTCTTTCTTGGTTTTTTATTTTTAACCTAACCTATAGGGTTCTGCATGATAGTCCTGAAAAAAACCCGAAATATTTAGATTCGTAAAAAAGCAATTTGGCAAAATGATATTTTTGGGAAATTAATCAGTTTGGCAAAAAGTTTTTTGATGAAATGAAAGGCTCCCAACACTTACAACAGACCGACACTAGTTTCAACAGATTCGTTACGAGTATATTTAATGTATCACCACCAAAGGTGAGCGCGAGACGTCGTTAGCAACTCACTGTCAGATAAGCCCGGGTCGGTATTCAACCAAACATGGACAGGTTTATTCATAGACTTCTTTTAAAATAGAAGTTAACTTGCCAAAATAGATAAGAAAAATTGTGAAGCATTTGGCTACGCATTGAACCACACGGTCTTTTCAAGTTTTCGAAGTGAATAACATCACTCGTTGAATTCTTTATGAGTGTTTCTGAATGGAACTCTAGCAAGCCAGGGGCTGTTATGACATAGCTTTGCAGTTCAGTTTACGCTGAGTGAGAAGGATAGAGCTACATAACTGCTATAAACTGAGCATAAACTGAACTGTATATCTATGTTTGAACGAATAAATTAAACAATACGTAACTGAGTAAAATACTGGTATTACATGTAATGGCATCACAGTAGCCTGTCAAAGTAAATTAGTAGGTGCAAGTTAGTACAATCCATACTAATATTATAAATGCGAAAGTGTGTTTGCCTGTCTGTCTGTTATCTCTTCACGCTTAAATCACAGAACCAATATAAAGAATTTGGCGTAAAGATAGTTTCAGTCCCGGGGAAGGATGAGATACTTTTTATCCAGAAAATTGTTCAGTTCCCCAAGGAGCAGCGATAAACGATTTCTACTTTGACGGAGTCGCGGGCAAAAGCGAGTATTAAATAAATCTTACAGGTTCTATCAGCCCAACCCACCTTAGAGCTGTGTCACAGTGTCATTATATTACCAGTTGTTTGACACTTCTTAGGGGTTGGATCATAACGTCACTGTGACACAGTCCTATTGTGGGTATAAAACATAAAGACTATATTAAGAAAGATTAACAATAGGCCATTTTAATTAAATAATATGGATTGTTGAGCTAGACTATTGATGAAACCATAGCGCTTCCCTGACACGCAGTTGACACAAGTGTTTGACGCGATCTTTCATTAGCTCACATCAATCCTTGATTATGTCGGTTTTCGAAAATCGCTTACGCGTGTTATGCAACTTGACTTGGCCCTCAGAGATGAAAAACATCCTGACAGTGTTTTGTGGATAAAAAAGCAACCTTTACATTTTAAATTTACAATCGTTCAAATAAATTTAACTAATCAATTACTAACCGAAATTTAGAAGTCCAGGTTGAAAGTTTGCCAAAGAGCAATGCAGAGCAGCATTTTGGGCGTTAAAAGAACGGACCGCGTGCGAAACAACATGCTGCTTTCCAAAACTGGCATAGCTGATGTTAAAGCGACTGGTCAGAGATTGCTATGGACAGATGGAGATACCTTTGCCCAGCAGTGGGACATTATTCCAGGCTTATTTTAAAATATTCATCACTTTTGAAATGTATCCTACCCTTACCTCCCTATCGAAACCTTAGATCATACAATACAATACAATACAAATACTCTTTATTGAACACCAAAAATAAAAAATAAAAACAGAACATGGAACAGTACATTTAAATCATAGGTATACAACAGGCGGTCTTACCGCTAAATAGCGATCTCTTCCAGACAACCTTGTAAGAGAAATAACTGAGAACACAAATTCATGGCAGGGGGTGTAAACTAATTCGTTTAGAACTCAAACTAAATAACTACAAAAAACAATTAAATTATTTCAATTTTGAAATTAGAACTATTTATAAATATACTAAATGTAAATACATAAAGTAAATAATCATAAAACATACAAATTGTCTATCTAATTCACCTTAAAGCCTCTCAAACATAATAGAATGTCCAAACAAGGAACCAATAGAACCGAACAGCCGACCTCTCAATAAAATAAATTACATTAAAAAGCATAAAACCGCTCTCGACACGAAAAAAGGAAAATAAACTCAAGTGAACTCCACAGCCCTTCCGGTGACGCGAGAAATTCATGAAAACCAAACGAGCTCACACGAAATTGAACTATAGTATGAAGCAACAAAACTTAATATCCTTTGTGAGAAAACTGGCCAACAATTCACACGTTTGCGGAGGGCAAAAAAGTTAACATTTCATTCGAAATTGGGATCTGCCGTTCTAGAAACAGGGTAGAGTTTAGGTTGATGGTAGAGCTCTGGGGGGGTCGTAAAGTTCTTGCTACGCTCACTTTTGTTTCGTTAATAGAGGATAAATATTATTCGGAACTAGTTTGGGTAGTTGATTTTAGTTGGGAACTGTGGATTTTGATTAAAAGTCACAGACAAAAGTGAATTTATTTGAATAGACGTGTTTTTGTTCGAATGTAGGTTTGTTTGGACGACGTTAGTTTTGGCTGGGCTATTTTTGAATATAACATTTTCAATGAATCATTCGAAAGCTTGATTAGAAAATTTGGATACTATTTCGGATATTTTTAGTCCCTATTAATGTTTAGTTAACGTTACGTTTCATAATTTGGTCTTAGAACTATATATTTTCGCGTTTATATTATGTGTCTATTATTTGCTAATAAATATTTACCTAAATAAGAGATCGTTAATTGTAACAATTTAATCATTTGAAGTGCGATGATAGCAGCTACAAAATTTAAAACATGATTAATTAAAATAGATAAAATAATTATCACATGATAATGTCACACAAATTGAACTAGTCCCAAACTACTTCTCTATGCTTTTTTTTATTGAAAAATAAAAAAAAAAAATATCAGGGGAAAAATTTACATAAATTGACCTAGTTTCAACCTAAGCTCTAGGCTTGTACTATGGGTACTAGACAACAATAAACTTACTTATATAGAGAAATATATACTTAAATCCATAGAAAACATCCAAGACTCAGGAATAAATACTCGTGCTCATCACACCAAATATCTGTCTGGGATTTGAACCCAGGACCCCAGCTTCGAAGGCAAGGTCACTGCCAACTAGGCTAGCATGTCTGTCGTCAATTGCCATGGTCGCTGCAAAAAGGTATTTTACTTATTAACACTACAAAGTAAAGAGACTAACAGGTAAAACCATTAAAAAATCCTTGTTAATACAAAACCTCGAACAGCTTTTCATAATCTCAAAGTAACCGGTCCAGTACCCAGCCGTGAATGCAATGTTAAACGCGGAGTGGACGAGGGCCTAATCCCGTGAATGTGGGAGGTAATCGGCAAACAATTCCTTGCGCTAAATCTCGAGCATTTAGTGGGGCTTAGGTCTAATTTGGCTTCAGCTTTCGTTTAAAAGCAAGGTCACAGCTTAAGTACATGGTAATGGTTTTTGCAAAAGCATACATTTCATATTATTATAATTCTGAAAAGAAACATTGAGACAAGCTTTTGCTTTTTTTTTATGTTACGGAGAAGGCACACGAGCACTCTGGCCACCTGATGGTAAGTGGAATCTGAGACCCAAAGACATTTGAACTCTCAAGATTATAATCCTAAGACGTCAAATGCGTTGCCAACCGTGAGGACTAAGGTGGAATACCTCTATGCTAGTAATTTCACCAGTTATCTTATCCCCACACCGGAACACGACAATGCGAACACTGTTGCTTGGCGGGTGGTTAATGGATATGATAGTGGTATTGATCCGGACGGACCCTGCACAGGGACCTACCACCACTAAAACTGCTGCCAACTTCTTTTTTGTAGTCATCATCTGCAAATTCCAATTTGGTGGGTCTACGTTAATGACCGCCTGGTCCTGGTCCTGTTGCCACCTTGCAACTACATCATCAGATCAGCTCCAATTAATTTTAGGGGGAAATCTTCCTAAGATACCCGGTTTCATTAATAGGGAGTAGAATCGGGTTATGTGGGATTAGACCAATTAAAATCTCCTCAGTGGTGTACCAATAAGAGTATGAAGCTCTGGAACCTTGTGAAACCAGTGCTATCATACGCTTTGCCATAGACAGCTCATCATCGGCACCTATGCCGACTAACACTGCAGCGTTGTGGAACTACACCATGATCAAATCATCTCCGAGATATCTTTGCTTTTGGGTTTACTTGTGTAGTTTAAATTTCAGTTCATTACGATAAAGAGAAGTGGTTCAAAACTGACTTCTAACTTGATAACAGATATACGAAGACAGTTTAAATAAGGGGTCAAGTGCGATGAGTGAATTACAGGTTGGTAACTTTCTCCATTATTATGATTTCAATGGCTTGTTTGGGGTAACTCATCATTTTATTAACGGACCCCAAAAGGAGGAGGTTATACGTTCCATTGTATGTTTTTTTTATGTATGTTCATCGATTACTCCGTCAACTGATTTTAAATATTTTTTTTTGGTTTGATAGAGCATACGTTCGAGGTGGTCCCATTATCACTAAATCTGAATCTGATGTGGGGATCAGTGAGGAATTATGGGAACTCCTCAAATATTGTAGGCAAACATATAGCGATTTAAGTATTTTAGTAACATATCTAGCATTTGCATACAAAAAGTATCATTTGAAGAAGTGGAACTGATGATGAAGACCACAGATGGCCACTGGAACTCCTCAACGGTATCTATTTCAAGGGTGGCGATCAGATATCCCGATTAATATAGTTGAGCGACTACAACGAAGAATATTTACTCGTTGAAATATGACTATGACTTTCCGGCGGCGTTGCTTGCGGCGCGCTTGAAACTTAAAGTTTCATAACAACTAGTAAGTGGGACTACGGAACAGCGTATTATGATCACTAAAAAGCATAAAATAAAATAAATGTTGTAAAAAACAAAAAACCGCCTTCAAGAACGTAAAACATAACTTCTTTTAAAATTGTAGGCACCTACCTAATAGGTTAGTCCAACTGAAGTCGGCAACCACCATATAAGCCGACTTTAGTGGGGCTATTAGGTAGGTGACTACAATTTTAAAATAAGTTTTTTTTTTAATTTTTGAAGGCGGTTTTTTTGTTTTTAATCGAATTTAACTTCATCGATTGTTTCGTTTCATTGAATTTCATTTCATCGAACGTTATTTGCTACTGAAACCATGATGTCTTTAGGATATCTTGAACATTAATTACGTAGGTTAGGTGAGGTTAGACTTGTCACAAAAAAAAATACGAGTGCGGCGAGTAATGGTTTTCGATTACATGAAAATTCTGAGTATTGAAACGTTAGTTGAAAGTTGGTTCGTTGGTTGTTACTAATGTAACCCTTATTTAGAGTATACGTATAGAAATTAACAATGTTCTAGCTAATTTAAAGGATTTTTCTTACTACTGAATTTGTAACTTGCCAAGTTTTCATATTCAATTGTTTGCGTAACTTATAAAAGTTTACCTGTGAAAATATTCTCCATTTCCAAAACTTGGCTATGATATACTGCCATATGTCTAGATAGCCAAGATTTAAAATTTAGATCGTTTTGATGCAGAAAACTTACACGTGAAGAAAACACGCGGGAAAATTGCAATGCTACATCTGAGCTAAGAGGTAAGATGATATGACACCTGCATATGTCACGACAGTTTCTTTATGAGCATTATAAGTTATAAGAAGCAAAGTATGAAAAAAGGAAGACCTAGGCGTATCTTGGCTTATCTTTACCTAATATGAGATTATTCATTTTATTATTGCGTTGTACGTGTATCGCGATGCAGGAAGAATTTCTACATAAATTTTGATGCGAAGCGAATTTACGGGTGCGTGCGTGGCGTGCTCCGCAAGTACTATGGGCTGGCAGTTTAAAGTATTAACACAATTATAATAAATAATATTCAAACAATTTGAGAGAGTTTTTGTAGAGAATTTTATTATGGTAAATATTTTATTTATTTATAATTGAAAATATAAAGTGAAATAAATTAATGAAATAAATATATGATAATATCATATAAAGAACACATATAATAAAGAATGTGATATAATGTAGGTATAATATGACGTTTAAAAAAAAAATTACTAAATCAATCAATCAATCATTTTTTTTTCTGAGCTGATATTCTTACAGTTGGCTTTCGGTCTGTTTTAGGCTTTTACTTATTATTATCTTGTCAACTTAAGAATGAAAAATTAAAAACTTAAACGATGAGCATGTTTTTAATAGATACTTATTATAATAAAATTATTGCAAAGCCGGTAGCATCGAATATAATAAAATAATACTCTAAATGCACTGACACTGGTGTAAAATTTTATCTCCATTGGTTGACCGGATTTGTGTTCAAATTGAAGCACAAAATTTGATTTGGACAGCTGTAAAACTAAATAAAAGCCAGTGAAAACCACGACCGCGGGATAAAATGCGTGTCAGTCTAAAATTGGATCGCAGTAAATTTCACATTCAAATACATTTTTTATCCAGGGGACTTGTTTAAAAATATTTACTTGTAGCACAGTTAGAAAAATAAATATGATTTCTGATTGATACTTATTTTTACTCGAATTTATCAGTTCTTGGTTTCTATTAAGATATTTTTATAAACTTTCACGCTTACAACTGAGATTTAAGTTAAATCTGTTCATCTGCTTACTTGTCTCTACCTAGTAACTCCCAATTGGACGAATTAGCGAAAAATTCAAACAAATTGTTCGTAACAACAACAAAGATAATGCAGTTGACGGTACCAACCTACATATTGCCAGTCTCTTTGATTTCTAAACAAAATGAACTCAATTTAATTTTAAACCCGTGTGGTTGCCGGGTTAGAATAGTGCCACTCAATGTCTACCCGTGGATGTCGTGAGAGGCGACTAAGGGAATAAGGGCTTGTAGTACTGTTAGGCGATGGGCTTGCAACCTGTCACTAATACACTACTAAACATCTTAGCCTGAATGCAAAATGTGGTTACAGATTATCAACAAGTTTAGAGTTGTTGGTATTCTGTTGCTCTGCCTACCCCACTCTGGGAATAAAGGCGTGACGTTATGTATGTATGTATGTATAAACTCAATTTGGCATTCTTGGCGCTCAATATCAACACACGTTCACAGCCGACGAATAGAAAATCATATAGGAATCAAACACGCGTTTTGTGTCACTGGCACAGAATGAACGGAATATCCCGACAACGATCCCGCGGGAAAACTAGCAAGTCGCTATTAATGCAAACTTGCTCTTTGGTTAATTTAGCAATTTTAGTTAATTTTGCGAGTTAACTAACGGGCACTGTTCGGGGAAACAAGTTGGGGAATGAGAGTTCTTAACAATTGTGTAAGTTGGTGTCGCATTTTACTTAATAGAGTAGGGAAGATAAACCTTCAAGTAATTTCGAGATAGCTTTATCTTTTATCAACATTGTGTAAGTCTTCGTTTTCATCTTCAATAGTCTAAAAGGTAATTAACGACACGGTGACCCTGCCTTCGAAGCCATGCCATTCATATTTGTGTGATGAGCGCGAATATTTGTTTCTGAGTCTTGGATGCTTTCTATGTATTTAAGTATGTATTTCTCTTTATAAGTAAGTTTATCGACGTCTAGTACCCATAGTACAAGCCTAGAGCTTAGGTTGAAGCTAGGTCAATTTGTATAAATTTTTAGAGAAAAGAAACGGGCGCACATGCCACCTAATGGTAAGTGATTTTGACCCTTTGACATTTGCCTGGTTCTCTGCTTTTTCGCCGTCAAATCTTTGAAAAATGCGTTGTTTCTCAACCTATTCATTTGCCAACTCTCTTTTTTGTTGTAGCTACAAAATATTTCAGGATTTTTATAAAGCTAACCTAACCTATAGGGTTCTACACAATAGTCCTGAAATAAATCCAGAATTATTTAGTTTCGAAAAAATAACGCGGGTTGTCAAATGATATGTTTGTGAAATGAAATCCCCATTTGCCTACAAAAGATTACAATCTGAATACTGCACTCTTAACACCGAAAAAATAAATGCGTTGCCAACCCTTAATGCCTCTACCTATAATATACTTAAGAAACTGTGTTAGTAGGACCTTGTGCGAAGTCCGTCCGTACAGTCACCATAATCCTGACCTTTAACATAAACCTTTACCTAAACTTTAACCTTTAACATGACGTGTATATGTATTGTGTAACTCGCACACGCTCCTACCAACACAGTTTCTCCAGTATAGTAGTATATTAGTAGTAGTCAGTACATGTCAGATACTCAAACAGAGTGGTCAATCCACATGTGGCAGCATATTGACATCTAATACGGTGAGAGGGTATTCTGTTAAGACAAACAAACGCACCAAGTTTGAAAAATAAACGATGTCCTGACAATTATTAAAAGTTCAACATAAAAACTGGTCCTCAGATCGGGACTTTTTTTTTTCCGCAAAAAGCACGCCTCGTTTTATTACCGTTACATATATACATACATACATACATAACGTCACGCCTTCATTCCCAGAGTGGGGTAGGCAGAGCTACAGAATACCAACAACTCTAAACTTGTTGATAATTCTGTAACCACATTTTGTACAGTCAGGCTAAGATGTTTACCAGTGTATTAGTGACAAGTTGCAAGCCCATCGCCTAACAGTACTACAAGCCTTTATTCCCTTACTCGCCTGTTACGACATCCACGGGAAGACATGGAGTGGTACTATTCTAACCCGGCAACCACACGAGGCCATTATTTATAGTGCAATTAATAAATGCGTAAGTGAATTCGTACGTAGGGCATAGCGTTTCGGTCTTCAAGTTATCACCGCTATACACCGTGTTTTTTTTGATTTACGATAACTTTAAGGGCACGTTCTTCAAGTCAAATTAAGCTAATTTCCCGAAGACAGACATATGATAACTCGTACGGTTATAAAGATATTCAATTATTAAAATTAATCAGTTAATCACGTTAAACTAATGTAAAAGGCTCTTAATTGATACCTAACAATTTTCTTTTAATTAACTATTATGAGTAAAGAGTTTTCAATTGTTAGGTCGTGCACCTGTCAAGTGTTATCTTTACTTGTGTGTGTGTATGTCACGCTGACTTGACGTATGAGTTAACTCTAAAGACCCTTTTAGAATGATTGAAGACACAACATTTAATTACTTTGTTCTAAACAATTTTTTTTTTTTTTTTTTTGCAATATTTTAAAATCTAATGTACCACGTAGTTTCTATACGTGTACCTAACAATATGCCGAAGTAATCGTAAATCAAAAAAAACACGGTGTATAACAAGATTGATCATAAAAAATGTACATACAGTAATAAACTTTTAGTAACGTTTTTTGTATCGCGGCATTCGCATCAATTTAGTAACGTTTTTTGTATCGCGGCATTCGCATCAAAGATGCAATATTAAATTTTCCCTCCTCTTTACAATACTGCCAAAGGAAAAAGATAAAAAATCGTCTTCAAAAGACCGAAACCACAAGCAATAGCAAGTTGAATATAAAAGTTCAATTCCATTTAAACGCAACCGAATTTCATTCATTGCATTCGTTCCAATATTTTCATTCAATATTTTTAATCGGTGGAAAAAAACACAATGGCCGCCGACTAACGGCCGATCGGCACTTTTTGCGAATACGGCTAGGGCTGATGCTTATGACTATTTCCACTGGTAAAAATATAAAATCATTTTCTGGAAATAGTATTAAGCTAGTGAAATATAGCTAAATTGAGATTAATTTATAATAAAATAAATTAATATCACGGGACAATGTCACACAAATTGACCTAGTCCCAAACTAAGCTCTAGGCTTGTACTATGGGTACTAGACAACGATAAACATACTTAGATAGGGAAATAAATACACACAAAACATCCAAGACTCAGGAACAAATACTCATGCTCATCACACAAATATCTGCCCTTACCGGGATTTGAACCCGGGACCGCTGGCTTCGGAGGCAGGGTCACTCCCAACTAGACCAACGCGTCTTATATTGAGAAGTTGGTGTACAATCTTATTAATACGCGTATAAATCAGTTCCCGAGGGAATAGATATGAAAGGTACCCTATTTGTTAATCCAAGGTATAAGCTGTTTGCATTCCAAATATCACCAAAATCCGTCTAGTAGTTTTTGCGTGAAAGAACAAACATACACAAACACTGAGTGACTTACATACTTTCACGTTTATAATATACATACATACATAACGTCACGCCTTTATTCCCAGAGTGGGGTAGGCAGAGCAACAGAATACCAACAAACCTAAACTTGTTGATAATCTGTAACCACATTTTGCATTCAGGCTAAGATGTTTACTAGTGTATTAGTGACAGGTTGCAAGCCCATCGCCTAACAGTACTACAAGCCTTTATTCCCTTAGTCGCCTCTCACGACATCCACGGGAAGACATGGAGTGGCACTATTCTAACCCGGCAACCACACGGGAAAAATAATAATATAGGTATATATATATACGGGATAATATTAGTAGGATTAATGTTGTATTTCTCATTTTTCAACTTACGTATTTTAAATAACTTATATATTACAAGTGTAAATGACAGGCAATGTAATATAATAACTCGTTAAACATTAATTCAAATCTTTCCTGAAACTTACTTGAGTTGCCAACAAATAATAATGCATCAGTTTACTCTAATTTAATGGGACTTTTGCGGTTTGCATGTTTGCACCATCATTATTAGCCCGTTACTATCTACTGCTAAATAAGAACCTCGTGCATTCTCCTCTCCCATTGACTCTGCACTCATTTAGTCCCTATTCGATGTTTCCTGTCTCATTAATTAGAGTTGTAACATAATTTTATTTTTAAACTACCTATTTGTTGAGTAAAAAAAATTGCCAACCCTAAAGATTGAATCCTATTGCGGTGACGGTTGTTCCTGCGAGACGATTTCGTAGCGAACGTGTTTTCATTCATTCATCCTTTCATTCATTCGTATCGTCGGACGTAGGGCAATTTACCAACAGCGATTCTTTTTAGGGGTTCTGACAAAGCTTTTTACATATTCTTTTGACCTACAAGGCTACTCTAACTTCTGTATGACCTACAAAGCTGATCTAACCGGTTTCTAACATACAAAACTGATCTTACCTGTTTATGACCAACAAAGATGATCTAACCAGGGATCACCCTATTCAGGTGCGATAAAACGATATCGTGTTTGACACGTTTAAGAATCGTTTATGTCACAGTCGCCATTATTGTAAATGACATAAGAGTTATCAAAACGTTGACAATACGAAACAGGTCAAAAACGATATCGTTATAACGCAGTTGAATAGAGGCCCTATTCATGACCTACAAAGTTGATCTAACTTGTTTATGACCTACAAAGCTGATGTAACCTGTTCATGACCTACAAAGCTGATCTAACCTGTTTATGACCTATAAAGCTACCCTAACCTAATGTATGACCTACAAAATATGTATGTAGCTTGATCCCGGCAAAGGTACGATTTTCCCGCTACTGCCACATACAGCTACCCACTTAAACACTAGATTGTTCAACAAGGGACTAAAGTAAGCCATTATGAGGCGAGGTATTTATGAAGTGAATGAAGGATGGATGAAGTTCGAGTGCCATTATGGCTTTTTAGTCTCGAGTTAAACAATCTGCTTTTCAATTCGATTGCGAGAAAAATAAATCTTAAATTATAATGTTGTTATTACAAAAACTTAAACAACCGTTGAAAATTGGTTTTGTAAATGTAAATTCATAAAAAAACTGTCACTTTCAACATGTGTAAGATGTGTCTAAGATTTTTGTAATAATAGTTTTAACATATTATACACCTTAAAAAATTAATATTTTTATAAATAATTATTAAATATAATTTTTACTGTCAACCCGTCACTGTAATACAGAACGAGACAGCAACGAGGTTGTTTTTGGGGTTAGAATATTACAAATAATCCATAGACAACATTTCTGAAACGAAGACTGAGGCGGTGGTGGTTGTAGGCCCAGCTCCAGCCTCCTCTACCCTCCACTGGCTACACCGCGCACTCCGACGACAAGGGCAACATCATCAAATAGCAACATGAATCTGGCCGATTGTGCTTTTCTAAGGCTTTTTATAAGGAAATTAAAAAGAAAAAGTGCTTTAGTCCCTAGGGATTAAAATGTCACTTTAGTCCCTAGGGATTAAATGTACCACTTTAGTCCCCCCTGTGGTTTTAATCAGTCATTTTAGAGCGAGAGAAGTGAAATTAATTAAATCGTGAGGTTAGCTTGTCAGTGCGGATAACAAACTAGCTGAGATAAAAAAATCGTTTTAGCCTGGGTTATTTAAAATTATTGATTGAAAATACTATTAAATTATCAGCGTCTAGTTGTATTGTGTTCTCTTAAATTAAATATCTGTAAACCTAAATTAAACTAATTAATTAACTTACTAATTTCTAGTCTAACAAGAATAGAGTTAGACGTTTCTTAATTTTCGTTCACAAGTTATTTAAAATTCGAAAAAACAAACACACAATCCGCATTGGCCCCATCATCTTTGTACACGATTAGTTTTCAATTAGTTTTAAGACTAAAGTTTACCTCCAAGAGATATCCTTGTGCAATTACCTCGTCGATGTCAACTTTTTATCCGACGCGATAAAACCGACTCCCGAACACAAAGAGCAATTTAAGACTCTCCGTGCTGATTAAAACAAATGAAAAGAGAAATTCACGTTAAGAATATATTGTTAAGATATTTATTAGTATTTATTACGGTTTTGTTTGAGAAAGCTATAACTTTTAAACACCCTTTGTTAGTTACAATGTAATTTACATTGAACTTGATAATTGGTGTTTACACACAGATTTAGGTTACCGTCTTTCCTGTGGACACACCGAAAGTTAACGTTTTGAAAGCCCAATTTCCTGGCTAAGCCCATTCCCGCAAAAACGCCGTCAGGACTGCTTTAGACCTATCATATAAAAACATAACTTATATGCATACAAGCTTGTAACTATTGACTACAGGACAGACAACTTTTGTTTTTAAGAGTGTGTATGACCCAATTACTACAGAAAATAATATAGTATGTATTTACAGACGCATATTACATAGAAGTGTCTGAGAAAAACTGGATGAAAAAAACCCAGGACACACTTGGCTCTCCATGGAGGTGGCCTATATACGCTTCTAGTACATCATTATCTATGCAAATATCAAAAATTTTAAAGTAACTCTGCTTGTCTGTGTGTCTGTCTGTATGGCTGTTTGTAACATCGAGTCTCCTTAAACAAGGGCACATATTATTTAAATACGAAGTTCTATTTTAAATTTTTTTTCGGCTGTCTCGAGCGTATCGAAATAGTTATTTCGGTTGTTTCGGAAGTAACATAGACTATTCAACGATGAAAAGAGTGACGTTACAGTATTCTCTATGAAATCTTAACACACGTCATATTTTAATCGACAAGTACAAAAAAGTCTATAATTAAAAAAAATTTTTGCTCGATTTTTCTGATATTCATAACATTCCTATTTCAGATATAGTTTAGGCGGTATAAAGTTTTGAGAAAAAAAAAACTATTTAGAAATTGAGCTTCCATAGTAAATTAAATAAATAATCACAGGACAATGTCACACAAATTGACCTAGTCCCAAACTAAGCTCTAGGCTTGTACTATGGGTACTAGACAACGATAAACTTACTTATATAGAGAAATATATACTTAAATACATAGAAAACATCCAAGACTCAGGAACAAATACTCGTGCTCACCACACAAATATCTGCCCTTACCGGGATTTGAACCCAGGACCCCTAGCTAATTAATGAAATTCAATTCAAATGCAATGCTTAGATGTGTCGTAGACGGATAGCGGCAAATATATTGCCGTCTTGTAACTCGTAAAGTATAAGAACGAAAAAAGTTTTGTTTCTCAATAATCACTAAAAAACAAACTGTACTGTGCGTATGTACTACAAAATGTACGTTAAAGGGTTAAAACACAATAAAATACATAATAATTCAACTACTAAAGCGGTTTCTTTCCAGCGCGTGTCCATTTTGCGGCGCCGACCGCACGTCACCCGCCAGCTGTTCATGAAATCTGAACATTTGGGACAAAAATACCGCATGGTTCCGCATTTGCGTACATAATAATGAATGTATGTATGTATGTAAACTCTTTATTGCACAAAAATATTAATATTACAATTATAATACTAAATTAATGTACAAAGGCGAACTTATCCCTAAATGGGATCTCTTCCAGCTAACCCTGAAGCAAATGAATAAGGACGATGCATGGGGTTGGACACATACAAGTTTGCACAAAAAGTAAAAAGAAATGATAATACTTATAAATAAATAAATAAATTTTAAACAAATTAGCAAGTACATAAACTAATATAAACGTACATGTATAATACACACATATATACATATATACATACATATACATATATACCTACATAAATATATAATATAAATAACAACTCTAATCATTATAGGAACCTGACTTCACGACTCATTCAGCCACAAAGTAATGTATTAGTCTTTTTCACACAACATCATACAAAAAAAGATTTTGAGAAGTATATGCCTACTTTAGATAGCGATGATCGTGTAGAAGAAGACAAACGTTTACTTAGTGCCTATAATAATTATGAAACAAATGGCGATGAGTTTATACGGAAAAAAAATATGACAATTATTACCTCGATGTTCCGGTGCCCGCTTTTTTGGGTACACCAAATGGTAAAAACGGGACCCTATTACTAAGATTTCGCTGTCCGTCCGTCAGTTTGTATGTCTATCTGTCACTAGGCTGTATCTCAAGAACAGTGGATAGCTAGACATTTGAAATTTTCATAGATGATGTATTTGTATTGCCGCTATAACAACAAGTACAGTCAAGGTCATAAATATGTATACACTTTAGTACCTTGTCACTTTAATCGCTGAGACAATTTCATATGGCAGTTTAAACATGACGTTAAATAGATAAGGTACTAAAATGTATACATATTTATGATCTTGACTGTACTAAAAACAGAATAAAATAAAAAATTCAGTGGGGCTCCCATACAACAAACCTGTTTTTTTTCGTTTTTTGCTCGATATTAATAACGGCAACAGGTAGACACTTGAAATATTTACAGAATATTAAGCTAAGTATAATACTAACTTAAAAATCAAAATATTTAAATAAAAATCAAATAAAATAAGTCAGGCTCCCACACAAAAAACGTGTTTTTTGCCGTTTTTTTGAGAAAGGTATAACCTTATATAGTGTCATGTTGTATACTAGATGTACGGAACCCTTCGTGCGCGAGTCCGACTCGCACTTGGCCGGTATTTTATTCAGTCTTCTCGTGACCAAGGTCGTTGCAAAGAAGCTTTTGTTACGAACAAACCTACCACCATCAAGCGACTTATTTAATTGTCACCCCTAAGAATAAAAAAGGGAATAAAAATAAACGAGTTATTTGCAGGAAAAGTTGCGAAAAAGGTAATTATTTATGTATAAAGTATTGTCAGAATAAACTTCAAACTGAATATCAAATAACTAGCTTAGACAGACTTTGATGACAATTACAGTTACTATTACAAGATTCTTACTACTGTCTGTACTACAATAACATTATCATAATTGTACAAAGTCTAAAAAACGTAATAAACTTTAGCACAGATCACTAGATACATCTAAATCCAATAAAAACGCTCATCGGTTCAATAAAATTTACAGCATAATAAAATTATACAAACTGCAGTCTACTCTGTACTGCATATGTGCTGAATGATATTCAGCAAGTGCAGTTAAACCCGGGACGAACGGGTAAAAACTGGAATAAAGTGCTTAGACAGGAATAAGGGGTGAGATATGCCGCCTAGGATGTGGAATAAAGAGGCTTGCTAGGTTTTTATCGTGCTAACGTGGTTTGTGAATAGCGTCAAAGTATGATTTTTTTAAGGAGAATAGCTGCGGATATATGCAAGAGGATAACGCTATTCAAGTGAAGATAGACAAAAAATTTACTAGGCGAAATCTTTTTGAATATTTACTTATGTAGTTGTTGGGTTACATAGTGCCGAGGCAGTTCATTACTTCCTGTGGATGTCGTAAGAGGCGACTAAGGGGATAAGGGCTTGTAGTTAGGCGATGGGCTTGCAACCTGTCACTAATACACCTGGTAAACATCTTAGCCTGATTGTGCAAAATGTGGTTACAGAATCGACAAGTCTTTTTACAGTTGTTGGTATTTCTGTAGCTATGCCTAGTCCACTCTGGGAATGAAGACGTGATTTTATGTATGTATGTAATTAAAATATTGCAAAAAAGGCGAATTTAATCCTACAACCATTCTCTACCAGTCAACTTTAAGGTGTAACTATAATAACCTTTTAAACGCCACGGCTGCGACTTTACGTGCCTTAGAAGCCAACGACGTCATACGCCGCAACCGCGCCTATAGACAATGTATCTAGCGTACTGAACGCTCGGCGTCCCCGGTACAAACATCCAATAACGTGATTTGCCGGCGTTGAAAACGTTAACAATAGACTACCTTCTTTCTCCAAAAAACACTGTTTCAATGGGATGGTTTACACGAACGAAATCGCAGGCAGAAGCTAGTGGATAGTTATCCACAGCGACTTTCTACCCTTTCGAGTATTATAAACCACTAACTTTAAAAACAGGGTGTCCATCTAGGCTTGCCGTGGCTTCATTGACCGTCATCTTCATTATAAAAGTATGCGTCATCTAGATAGAGCATCTACTGATGAATGGTGACCTGGATCTCGCAGCCTAGATCCTGGAACATGAGTCATTCACCTTAATAAGAGGGAGGGCATGTAGGTAAGAAGTACATTTAGGTGTGTTATTCATTTAAATTCTCGCCTGTGACAATCTATGTCGATACATGACAACTGGTGAAATTAATAGAGGCATCCCATCTTATTCCTCAGGGCTGGCAATGCATTTGGGATCTTAAGGTTGTTGTCTTAAGAATGCAAATGTGTATAAATAACTTTTTGACGATGATGACAACATGTCCGCTACTTTTTTTCTATGCTGTACCTCTAAGTTCATGTGTTAAAATTAAATAAACTACTAATATTATAAACGCGAAATTTTGTAAGTATTGATGGATGTTTGTTACTCTTTCATGCAAAAACTACTGGACGGATTTTGTTGAAATTTGGAATGCAAACAGCTTATACCTTAAATTAACACGTAGGGTACCTTTCATATCGTTATTATACGGGAAATTATTTATATGCGTACGAAGTCGCAGGCGGAAACTAGTAAATAAATAACTAAACAGAGAATTGCTACAAATTGACTGACAACAATATCGGTTACTGTTACATTAATTTGAGAGAACAAAAATGGTTTTACAAATTAATAATCTCCGTCAGACCGTAAATAGAAGTTCCTTTTTTGTACGGAAAGTGATTTTACATTTTGCGCAATCAAAGTTGAATGCAGTATTTTCAATGCTAATAGAGATTGAAACGTTCTCAGGTAACATGAATTCCCGTAAACTTATCAACTTTACGAATCGTTATTACAAATGAGATCACTCTGTATTAGATCCCATTAAAAATACTCTAATATAAAGAACAACCTATACCTGTAACCCTACATTATGGAAACACCATTCTTCGAATAAAATTCTTCTAAACTTCGGAACTCGTCGCCTGACCCGAGCGGATGAAATATTAAACAGCGTGTTTTTTTCCAATTGGCCAATGCTGCCAACCTGCCAGCTGAGTCGGCTGTAAAACCCAAACGTGACTGGAGGAAGACAGCGCGAAGTCGCCTTAAAAAATCAAGTCGGACACGTTAAGTTGGCAATATATTGCTAAGCAGGGAATTTACGTGTGTGCGCTGTAATTTGAACGAGATTGTGGTGGGGTTTTATATCGTTAAGTTGGAATAGCATTGCAGTAGGGTTGAAAAAGCTCAAAAGAGTAGTAATTGCGTTGGAATAGATAAATTGCCATTACAAAATGTATTTTTCAGTATCAGTGTTTCGTTATTAGTCTTTACATCCTCTTATTATGAGTCTATGCTGTGTGTGTGTGTGTGTGTGTTATAGGATGTTTGTAAACTGATGAGTCTTGTTTTGTTATCTATGTACAGGAAGATTAAAAAATCTTAGGCTGTCTATTGCCCTCACATTAGCGCTCGTATCTGTCAGTGTACTTTGTCATTCATATTTCTTAGAAACATTCATATAATTGTATTGGTATTATTTGTAATTTCCATGTTTTTTTCCAATGTGTCTCAAACCTCAAACTTCAACAAAACCTACCTTTGTAACAATGATGCACAAAACCAAGAAAAAAATGATACCTCTTTATGGATGCTGGTCGCTGTCCAACAAGCTTATAATGTCAAAGAAGTGACAGGCATGGCAATCGTAATATCATAATGCTAGCAGGCATTCTCAGCTGTCAGGATGGCTTAAGGCTTGAACCTCATCTTAACATTAAGCTGCAGACTGTCAGGCCCCGGGGACGTGGGTTCAAGCCAATATCTAGCTCTACTTAGCCCAACTTAGTATACTTAGCTAAATTACTACTTTTATGGGGACGTATTATAGATATAAACTTGCAAATTTTCATGTCAATGACCAAGATACAGTAGTAGAAAACGTATATTTTGGTCCTTTTCTCTGACTTGGAACTTCTCAGTTTTTGACAAACTATAATATCTTTTTTATTTTCTCAGTTAAAACCAAAGATGAGATTAAGCGTGATGTGTAAAAAAAATCTGTCCTATGCCCTATACTTGGTGTCCCAAAAATCGACGTCAAGCCCTTTCACCTATTTCCGTCTTGACGTAGATTTTTGGGACATTCTGTATATGCACGCTGACTCGTTAAAAAAATATTAATTATTTGACGGGTACGTATCAAAATTTATAAAGTTTAAAATACATGATGGTTCAGAATACATGATGGTCATATTATAATAAATATAGTCGTTATTTATTTATATAACAATCCTAACCTAACCTAACGGGGTTCTATACAACAGCCTTTAAAATATCCTGAAAAGTTTACGATTTTAGAAATAAAACATTATCTATTATGAACCATTATGTATTTGGATAATTATACAGACAAGTAGTTTTTTAAGATAAAGACGCAATTGTTTTCCTTGTAAGAATACTCGGCTCGTGATTGGTTCACTAATCACTACATAGTATAAAACAAAGTCGCTCCCCGCTGTCTGTCCCTATGTATGCTTAGATCTTGAAAACTACGCAACGGATTTTGATGCGGTTTTTTTTAATACATAGAGTGATTCAAGAGGAAGGTTTATATATATAATACTTTAACCCGGAGCGAAGCGAAGGCGGGTCGCTAGTAAATAATATAAAAATTAAAAACAGAGTTTAATGTTCATTAGAAATACAAATTGTTCTTCGAAAATATAACATAATAATGATAAGGGCACAATCTTTATGTCTTTTTTACATCCCATCATGCTCATAAACTATTCGATTTATAATATTTGTATGATTAGTATTATAATAAGCCGCAGTTCTTTTTTTCCCATGTCTTTGATTAATTGAAACAATAGTATAAAAACCTAGATCAAAACCTAATTTAAATTTTACAGCACAATCTCAAAGGATGCAGTTTTATTCTCGGAAAAGGCGGTTCTTGTGTGAGAATACGGAACGAGTCCAGTATAGAGACGTACACTTTGTAAGTTCTCATTTTAATGGTATGAGAGGGAGTTCATCAAAGCTGTCAGCGAGATTAAATAGATGATAAAACTTGATTCATATTTTTGGATTTTGAAACAAAAGCATTCTGTACATTTGGTGCGTCCGGTTTACATATAAAAGTCTCGGTCGGTTTCGGGTCGGTGACACACGGTTTTTTGAGTGGGGTTTTACACACACCCTGTTTTATGAGATATCTAATGTTACTTTTTTTCATTCAAAGCGAGCCCTTTTGAATACACTTGGACCCTTGGAATCCGCTAGGAATGTGCATGGTACCTCACAGTTTAAAAGGCATCAGGAACTCATGTAGTACGACAAAATCTAAATTGCACTTAATTATTTAGTAGGATTTCGTTTATAAATGCGACTAGAAATAAGTATGACATTGTATTCCTATTATTGAAAATTTTATATTACTCGTATTCGTGGTTGCTTTGAATTGTTTGTCACTCGTTTGTATAATTATTATTTTTTCACCTATTTTCGATGCTAAAGGTAGACAGACCATTCCTAATGCATTATATGTATAACACCAGTAATGCCCTGCGTTTCACAAAATTTTGTTGATTACCGATTACATTATTATTGAATTTAAAAATACAGATTAAATTTGGGTCCATGCCATCAAGAGACTCAAGCCACTATGCCTTAGATACAATGTTTCCAGGACCAGTAGACTAAACTATATAATTAGTTAATTTTTACAGCTCTAACTGTTAAGTAAATAAGAGCTGCCATAAAGTGGACAGTATTATTACGATACCAAAGCACGATGGACTAATACAATGTGGAACGTGGCCTTGGGTATATGGAGTACTTTGTAAGGGATCTCTCATTGTATGATTTTTTACGATGTGTATTGTAGTTATTTAAGAGCGGGCTTTCATAAACTTGTCAGAGCGATTGATTCGACGTGATATTATAGTATATAATATTATTATGTTGTCACGTGTTATTAAGTAATACCTTGTCACTATAACGTATTAATATGCTGATTTTCTAAAAAAAACTGTTTTATTGAACTGTTTTATTCAAACAAATTTGTACAGCACAAACTTACATCTACCAATTAATTCTAAAATTTACAAACATTATAATTACAACTACTTAATAATACTAAAACAGGGTTTATGAATCTTACTAAAACGAAAATAATGACCAACAGCAACAAAGGAAAAATCATGCTAGATAATGTAGAGCTAGAATATGTAGACCACTACACATACTTAGGGAAACAGGTTTCATTTCTTAAAACAAATAATGAAGATGAAGTCAGTAGGCGAATTGCATCCAGCTAGGCAGCTGGAACAAATATTGGGCACACAAGGAAATATTTAAGGGAAATTATAATATAGCTATGAAAAAGGTAGTCATGGACACCTGCATTCTGCCCTGCCTGACGTATGGCTCCCAAACTCGGACTTACACAAATAAAATACAAAGTAAAATAAAAACTTGTCAGCGAGCAATGGAAAGGAGCATTCTTAGCCTAAGGAAAATTCACAAAATAAGGAGCCAAGAAATTAGAAAAAAGACTAAACTTACAGATGCACTCCACCAAGCCCTAAAATTGAAATGGCAATGGGCGGGCCATGTAGCAAGATGCACCGACCATCGCTGGACACTCGCAAGTACAGAATGGACAGGCCCGCTTGGGAAAAGAAACGTAGGAAGACCAGTCAAACGATGGGTGGACGATATAAAAAAGCTGGTGGGTAACAACTGGATAGAAGTAGCACAGAAAAGAAAGGAATGGAAGTTTTTGGAGGAGGCTAAATAATATATAAATGTAAGAACTAAGTTTTATGAGAAATAAAAAGGTTTAATAATAATAATACTAAAACTTACAAACAATGACAGAGCTCTTAGGCATCTTCTTTTTTGTCGCTCTCTTGCATACGCTCTCATCAGTCGCAATCGGACTTGCAAACAGATCACACTGTGGCGCTACCTCAAGCATGGAGTTGAGAATGGGCAATGGGCGCCTGCGCGTGCGCACGCGTGCACGCCGCTTGCACCGCTAGTGCCTTCTCGCGCGTATGTTTTGATCAGGCACAAAAAGACGTACAAACGCCTTAACAAGGCCTAACACAATAAATTTTGTTCCTAATTATGCCTACAGCAAACTTTACCAAAGAAAGCAACCAACGCAATTGCAAGGAGTCGTATCCTAAGTGCCCCTGCAGAAATAAGGTCGGATACATGTAAGGGTAGTACAGGTGTAGCCTCTTATATAAGGCCCTTAAAAGTTTTAACAAGGATTGAAAACATCCTGTAGCTACACGTGCTAATGTTGGCGGCGTAGTATAAATTATCCCACCAAAACGTTTCCAAAGACCCACGAAATTAAACAAACCAACCAAGATTTTAGGTGATTTTGTTATAAAGTATTACAAGCATAAATTAATATAATTATCATTTTGAACTGGGATCGTATTATAATGTATAAAGTTCAAAATACATAATGGTTCATAATACATAATGTTCATAATATAATAATCGTTTTATTTCTGAAACCGTAAACGTTTTAGGATTTTTATAGGCTATTTGTATAGAATATAATAGTTTACGGTTACAGAAAAAAAGCCATTATAAATTATGACCATTATGTATTAAAACCCATTATGTATTTTGAACATTATATATTAAGATACATAAGAGGTACGTAATCTAATCTAACCTAAACTCCAGTTATTATGAAAACTGTGAAAGTGGTTCAAGTACTTTGACAAAATACGGATGATGTCGATCAGTGATGGTGCTTAAATTGTATATTTATGTTTTTGTGTATCGGTCTGAGGAATTGTGAATCACAAAACGATGGACCGATTCAAACGGGATCGAATCATAATATATAAAGTTCAAAACACATAATGGTCATAATACATAATGGCTATAATATTATAAAATGTGTTTTACCTCAAATCGTGAACATTTTAGGATTTTTTTCATTGGCCATTGTATAATACCCGTAATTTATGTTAGCTTGGTTTTATAATTAGGTTTACTTGGTTTTTATTTTAATTTTGCACTGTGTTTTGTTTTGACTATTATTTATTATATTTTTTATTCCTTAAACACTCTGTTTTTAATTAAAAAAGTCATTCTTTTTTTAATACATACATACATACATAACATCACGCCTTCATTCCTTGAGTGGGGTAGGCAGAGCTACAGAAACACCAACAACTCTAAAACAGCTTGTTAATAATTCTGTAACCACATTTTGCACAATCAGGCCAAGAAGTTTACTAGTGTATTAGTGACAGGTTGCAAGCCCATCGCCTAACAGTACTACAAGCCCTTATTCCCTTAGTCGCCTCTTACGACATCCACGGGAAGACATGGAGTGGCACAATTCTAACCCGGCAACCACACGGGCAAAAAAAAAAAAAAAAAAATAACATTATGTATCCTAAACTTTACATATTATGATGCGTATCCATTCAAACACGGTGTATAAATAGAAAGTACGTTTGTTTGGGTAGTTTAACTAGGTTTGATTAAAAACGGTTGCGCTAAAAATAGTTATCACAAACTAGGAGCCGCCACTGTCGATCTACCTTTAAATTAACTAGTTAACAAAACTAGGTTCAAACTAACCGGCCGGCAATATTGTTCCAACTCTGTTTGCCTTTCCCTTGAATAACTTAACCGCCATAATTTTACGTTCTCATTACTATGTACATACACATTGTACATGCTTCAACGTTTACAGTTCAATTCCCAGTAAATGTAATGGTCGACTTCATTTTGAAATATAATTTTGGAGTCTATAATCAACCACTACTTTGAATTTGCAAATTCACGAATGTGTTTATATTTGAAATGTACTGACATAGCGAGACAGAGCGAGATGGCAACCAACGACCAACCTGTCTGTCGCAGCACACATATTATTGGCGCAGGATACTTGTGTTAGTTTATATAGCCACCAAAAGAAAGTCATCTAGAAAAATACATACTTATGTTTATACATAAAAATATGTGCCTTTACTGGAAATCAAACCTGGGAACAAAGTAATAAGCAATCACAATCTAATTATCATGGAAGTATATACGTATGCCAGTTTATTTGGAAAATATTGTTGATGTGACCATAATAGTTAAAACTTACTCTATATGAAAAACCTATTCGAACTTTAGAAACCCACTAAAATGTAGACACGAAAACCTCCATACATTTATAAATAAAAAACTCAATTTTTATAAAATAACTAGCGACCCGCCAGAGGCTTCGCCCGCTGCAATTTTTTTTTATGTCACTTTTGGGTATGAAAAATAGATAGTGGCCGATTCTCAGACCTACCCGATATGCACACCAAATTTCAAAAGAATCGGTCGAGCCGTTTCAGAGGAGTTCAATAACGTACACCGTGACACGAGAATTTTATATATTAGATTTATCTTGTATCGAAAAATGCATGAAGGAATGACATTACGGACGTAATTCCATCCTTAACCAACGTATGTTTGTGTAAATTGCTAAAGACAATATTTTTTAGGTTCTTTGTCATTTCGCCGACAAATTTTTGACAAACTCATCGTTTCGCAACCATTTGCCAACACTCTTCTACAAATATTTCAGGATTTTTATAAAACTAACCTAAATTAACCTATAGGGTTCTTCACGATGGTCCTGAAATAAATCCAGAATTATTTACCGTTTCAGTTTAAAACGCGGGTTGTCAAATAATGTTTTTTTATTAACTGAAATTATAGGATCCCATTTTTTTAGTTATACAGCGTGCGCTTTTGATTTAGCCAGATAGTTGTAATTTCAGTTAATTTTCAAAGGTACGTGTAATATATTATAAAACAAAACTATCGTTTTTATAAACATACTCTTCAACTGCATGCTGTTAAACTCTGCATTAAACAGAAAAAGTATTGTGTCCACAGAGTATAATTCTCAAAGGGACAGTGATAAATAAACTCCACGCTGACGACGTTTGAAATATTTGTAGTTGGCAACTCCGACACAAGTCCCAACTCGGTTTAACTTCGTGATGCAGATAACTTGTCGGGTGCTCTATACTTACCCGTACACGACCTGCTTACACGAACTTTAAATAAGGATATTTTACAAGTAACATTTAAGGGGTCTCCTTTTACGGAGGCCCTTTGTTACGCGTTGAAAGGGTAACAAGTTCACAGGGTAGACGTCGTTAATTGCATGACAAGATTTCAAATGCGTTGTACACCCTACAAACTAAAATGGAATGTGATTGTGTAATTTTTAGACCCAAGCCAAGATGTGATCACTTCTGCATAGCAGCAAGTTAGCGGAAAGATGAAGGTAGCAATTCGGAATAATCTATTAGCTTTAGTCATGTTATTTGATTAAAATGCTAATAATTACTCACTTTTTCACTATAGTCTTGTTGAAAGTACAACATTATAACGGAAGCCTTCTGGTAAGCATTAATTTGACCCAACTGGTTTTTTTCCGAAAATGTACGGATTTCAGAATTTATTTCAGAACCACCGTGTAGAGCCCTATAGTTAGGTTAGGTGTTTTATAAAAATCCTAAAATACAGTTTCCAAAATAAAGCAGTTTGTTCAAATGATATGTTTTGGGAAATAATTTAGTTTAGCTATTTTTTTTGACAAAATGAAGGTAACCCTATAATTAAATTATTAACACCTTCTTCTTTGTGTGCTTAGTTAGGTTAAATTAAGTTCCATAAATATAACGTGAACAGAAAATCGTAAATGATCTGGCTTTTCTTACTATTTTTCCGCTTGATGCTTACCCAAAATATTCCACGATAACTTATTAAATACATAACTTCTAAATTTCAAAGAAAGTCACAAAAGTATAGTTTTTACTCGAAATTACAAAGCCAGTGGGAAATCTGAACAGCAGCCAACAGCTCCGTTAGTTCAATATTCCTCGAGGCTTAGACCGAACTAAAGCTCCAAACTTTCGGTCCGAAGCGCCTGACTTAAACTAGGCAGAAAACAATAGTTATGCTTATCTTTGTTTAGAAAGCTCATTTTACTTAAAAAATAACCTAATAACCTGTGTGGTTGCCGGGTTAGAATAGTGCCACTCCATGTCTTCCCGTGGATGTCGTAAGAGGCGACTAAGGGAATAAGGGCTTATAGTACTGTTAGGCGATGGGCTTGCAACCTGTCACTAATACACTAGTAAACTTCTTGGCCTGATTGTGCAAAATGTGGTTACAGAATTATCAACAAGTCTTTTTAGAGTTGTTGGTATTTCTGTAGCTCTGCCTACCCCACTCTGGGAATAAAGGCGTGATGTTATGTATGTATGTATAACCTAATAAGTTATATTAACTGATTACTTTGAAGGTTGTTAAAAGGATACTGGAGATCAAAGCAGATTACAAGTATCCTCAAGATCGACCTTTCTTAGGTTTTCTTTTTGTTTTTAAGATAAGATAAGATATTCATTTATTGTCAGAAACTGTGTACTCACATCATATAAAAGGTACTACAGTTTGCCCATTTCGGGCGTACAATATTAAAGCAAATAAATATATTATGTTAAAACAGTCTTAATCAGGTATACATCTGAAATATTCATTTAAATAGTAGAAACTTTTCATTGCTGGCCATTTTTTAAACTTTGTTTTGAATCTAATCCCATCTAGCGATTTAATATGTTCAGGCAAATGGTTAAATATGTTAATTCCAGATACATATGCGCTCTTACTATAAGTATAAAGCTGGTAGGTCTAACTATACATACATCGTATTTATATTGGGATCGGATATTATTTTTAGAGTCGCTTTTTCCTCTTAAGACCCGGTGCTATAGAAAGTACATAATTCAGGCAATTCAATTTAAACTTTATTTCATGTCTCATACAGTTCATTTTAATTTGTTTCAAAAATGAAAATGTCATTTAAGTGCAAAGGTAATTGAACTTTATTTCCTTGCTGGAAGATTCAAATCCCTACTCACAAAAATCTACCGGATTGTAGTATGGTGGGCCTCAAGAGGTTATAAATATGTCATTTGGTCTTTAACAAATAAACAAATTTGTAGTATTAGATACAAGTGAGAGTTAATATTTCGTTATCTTTAAAATTGTCTCTCAAGGATTGCATATTCTTGAGCTTAAATATAATTCACATACATCTTTTTTGAAGAAGAAATGTGGATTCAAAGTTTACAGAACTACCCCAAAATATTATACCGTACGTAAGTACGGGGTAAACATTTCCATAGTATGCCTTAATTGCAACATCAATCGGAGCTATGTGAGTTAATACGGATAGAGCATAGCAGGATTTGGCTAGTTTTTTATTTATCTTCTCTATGTGGGAGCAGGAAGACACATTTGTTTATACTGATATATATGTAACTGTTGCAGTGTCCCACTACTGGGCAAAAGTCTTCTGTTATCTCTATTCGTATCAATTCAGCTCACGATTCCGCAACTCTATATCAAGTGTTAGTCATCTAACCATCTCTTCGCCACATTCACAGAAATGAAATATTATTAGATCATTCGCCTTTTTAATAACTTTAGACTGCTTTTTTTTAAATAAAATTGAAACTAGGTAAATAGTGGATTGGGCTTGCAAATCACTGGATGAAACGTCACGGTTGATGCCGTGACATAGTGCTGAGTGGTGTCATTAGGTTAAAATTGATTATATTTAATTTTTTTTCGTTTATTGTGTAGTTTATTATGTGTCTTTGAACTGTTTTTCCTTACATGTAATCATCGAATAAATGTTTCTATTTTCTATTTATATTTAAACGTTTTTTTTTTGTTTTTTTTTTTTCTATGGAAATAATTTCAGTTTGTTTGCCACCATCCTTCACAATAATACAAGAAAACACAAACCAATTTTAAATTCTACATACTGATGCCAGCGCGCAAGATTGCGGTACAGAAATTTAGCAAAATATTACCTAAATAATACTTCCTAAATCTCTACCTCCCGAAGCCCTAGAAACCTCCTTTCCAAGTAATATTGACGTAAGTCTTGAAATATCTCAAAAGGCTCCACCCTAAGGTAGATTATACGGTAACGAGAAATTTCCAACTGACATTGCCAGCGGATGCACGTAGGACGATCTCGATGCACTTAGTACGGAAACTCCTATCTAGAATAAGAAGCGGCTTCTGGTAAACCGCCGCACAATTCTCTACCCTAATATGGGAGCGGTAAGTTTGAAAATACAAGTTTCAAACAGAATCATACAGGCTTCGTTGTAGAGGATTTAAAAGGTGCAAGAGTCATGCAAGTTTAAAGAAAAATCAGTCGTATTTTGTGGTACATACGGATGTTTCTACAGATATGGTGTTGTTTTTAAGACATTTTGTGTTAAAGGAAGAAGTATAGCATTTGTAGACTAAACTGTGGGATAGAAAGACAGAACTGGATGCGTTGTAAGTAAAGGAATTTCTTTTATTTTTTCAATTAAGCTTGATGAAACGTAGATGCGAGCCGGGGCGGATAGCGCCGGATGTGTGCTTTATGCAATATTTAATAACTCCGGGACGTAATTTATCGTTTTATCTTAAAATCTTGGATAAATTTGATTTGTAGTTGAGATACAGTTTTAAACGATTATGCCTAGTAGGCTTGTGCAAGTTGATTTATTTATTTGACCTGGAAAATTACTTTCGTTAAGGGTAATCAAGCTAATATAAAAGGTTGTTTTTAAAATACAGTGGTTTAAGCAACTGCCTGTGCTATCTTAACTTATGCTATTTGTCTTTTTGTCGTTCCGTATGTTTATCCGTTAACTCCTCCTAAAACACATAACGGACTTAGATGCAATTTTCATCACCAGTTACATAATTTCTCACTGAAGGTTTTTATTTTTATATTATAAAATTAATTCTAGTTTATGTGATGCGTGTTCCAGAAAACTCTGATAAACCGAAGCGAAGTGAGGGTGGAAACTACTATGACACTTTAAAATTATGTTGTGCAGTCACACCAACGGATTGTTCGTCACTTGCCACTGTTCATGTTTTGGCCGTGTAATACAAATAGAGAACATAAATGAAAATCAGAATTGAGTGTCATTGATACAATTTAAAAGAAAATGTAAAAAAAGCATGTAAAACGCAATACACAAGTTTCGACCCTTTTATTAAGATTGTATATAGAATCAAACATTGTTAAATTTAAAAAAAAAAACTTTTAATATTTAGATTGTTTTTTTCGGTATCATCTTTTTATTTACGTAATATTTTAATTTAACGATATTGGCTTAAACATAGTAATTTACGAAATAAATGCAAATTTATTTATAAGGTCGTTATATTTTAAACATGGAACAACAGCTGTGACGCCATTTTTATCGTTGACTTGTATAGAGTGTTATTGCAGGGGGTCTGAACTATGGCTTTTTAAAACTTCATACCTTATGAAAAAATTACACGGCAATTATTTCGTGTGTGCAGTTATTCCTCTCTTTCATAGCACTTTCTAGAGAGCGTAAGAAAAACAAATATGCATTTTCCCTATTGGGTTAATAACACAATACAGAAACTTTTAATTGAACACCAAAAAAACAGAACATGGAACAATACATTTAAATTTTAGGTACGCTTCCAGATAACCTTGGAGAGACAAATAAATAGGGACACAAATTCATGGCAGGTGGTGTAAACTAATTCGTTTAGAACTCAAAATAAACAACTATAAGAAACACTTAAAGTATTAGTCTAAACTAGAATTAATAAATAAATAAATAAATAAATAATCACAGGACAATGTCACACAAATTGAACTAGTCCCAAACTAAGCTCTAGGCTCGTACTATGGGTACTAGACAACGATAAACTTACTTATATAGAGAAATATATACTTAAATACATAGAAAACATCCAAGACTCAGGAACAAATACTCGTGTTCATTACACAAATATCTGCCCTTACCGGGATTTGAACCCAGGACCCCTTCGAAGGCAGGGTCACTCCCAACTAGGCTAGCGTGTCGTCAAATTATGTCAACGAAACACTTACACACTAAAGAACTTTGCCCAAAACCATTATAATCACTTAACAATTCATCGTTGCATTCAATCCTCGCAATGCCTGCAATATGCATGCCCACTTGCATTAATTATGTGCTAACCTGAGGTGTTACTCCCTATCGAAACAAAGAAAATAATTGTCACTCCACCCTTATTCCCACTTTGATGGCTTGAGAGAAAAACTTGTTTATTTTTTTTGTATAACTTTACAGTTAATAAACAAAAGTAAATAAAAATAAATAAATGTCACAGGATCATGTCACACAAATTGACCTAGTCCCAAACTAAGCTCTAGGCTTAACTATATAGAGAATTTTATACTTAAACATACAGAAAACATACAAGACTTACAAATAAATACTCGTGCTCATCACACAAATATCTGCCCTTACCGGGATTTGAACCCAATACCCCTAGCTTCGAAGACAGGGACACTACTAACTAGGCTAGCTTGTCGTAAGAACCAAATTTGATTTCTATAAAAAAAAAATGTTTTTAAACGCGTTCTGGGTACAATAGTTGTAGAAGTTGTAGAACTATTGTATCTTTATAAAATTCTGCACTCACATATTGACAGTCCCACCCTTCTATCCCTTCTGAACTTCCGCACTCGATTTAACCCTCGCAATCCCTCGCCTAAAATATTCATACTTCAAACGTACATTAACAACACTTCCTTCTATAACCCAATCACTAGAATGTGCCGCTCATATAATGACACTGTTGCGCTCCATTCATCTTTGGATATTTTTAGAAGTAAGTTACCTACATTTAAGAAAGACATCCATGCATATTTATACAAAGAGAAAAAAAAAAATATATATATATACTAACTACATTAACTTAGTCAAGTAATTACAATTAAGGCCCTATTATTTGGTTATGATTTCTTACAATTAGTTTTACTAACTTTCACTAAACAGTTTCTCATAATTTACTAACAGAGCTAACCCTCAAATCTTATTATTCCATTATATAATTAGCCATTATGTGCACACATAGTTAGGAGTTACAATCTAGATCTAAACTATACCACTGTATCGATACTCTGTTCCAATTTCGACTGTGACTTGTTTTGTGAGCCAAATAAATAAATTAATAAATAAATAGAAGTAATTATCGTTTATGGCAAACAAAAGTGCAGTGATAAGCACAGCCGGTACTAAAATAACAATGTAACGGACACAAATGTGGTAATTACTCAGTCGAGTTTTTTTGATTAATTACGACGATTAGTATTAAATTAGGTTTACCTCGCGAGGCCCATATCACCAACAAGAAGATTTTATATGAGTACGAATTTGAACCTACCAGCAAGGAAATAAAGTTCAATTACCTTTGCTATTAAACGCCATTTTAAATTTGGAAACAAATTAAAATGAACTTTATGCTTGTTAAAATAAACTTAAAACTAAATTGCCGCAATTATGTCCGTCTTATGGAACACCGTGTCTGACTAGGTTGAACATTAATTTTAGAGCTAATAACTTTTTAAATGGTCGACCAGTTTCTATGAAACTTAGCTTAAAACTACCACAGTTAAACAAGTTAGTTTTTTATTTAAAAAAAACAGCGTCCGAATTAAACAGTTCATGTGGTAGACACACAGTGGGCGCTTTTCAAAAAAATATACATCGTTAAGGACAAAAATTTATAAAATTTAACTTTTCCATTTCGTGACGAAAATTAGCCATACATTTAGATAAGTTAATTTAAGTGACAAAATGGAAAAATTTAAGTTTCTTAATTTTTGTCCTTAATGATGTACATTTTTTTTTAAACCGCCTAGTTGAACCGATACACTTTTTAACTTGACACCCTTCTTTTGGCATTAGGGGCTTCAAACATCCACCGTCATCGCATAACACAGAACCATCAGTACGATAATTTTGAAGCCAAAACTTCATCAGAGTCATCAGTAATCCACAAAGATGCTCAAAGGAATTTCGCTCCGCAATTCATCAGTTCTCGATTTGGCAGGATTACCGCTTATTGGGGTTGACGAAATTAATCTTCCTGGTTTAGTTATAGTTAAGTATTTTTGCCTGTTACTTTTTGGTAAGAAGTATTTTAGAACAATTTGTACTTAAACCTAGTCACCTAAAAACTGCTGCAATTTAAACTACTTTGTCATTTAACATGGACCTACAACTTCTTAACACGTTCACTGACACTATGGTAGAAGTGTCTGTGAACCACCATTCACCAAACAAAAACCACCACTACGACCACAATCAAAAAATCCGCCATTCTCAAAATTGCAAGATATGATTGAAATAAATCCTATACAACATTTACAACATCCATAGACAAACAGTAACATTTAAAAAAATACTAAAGATAGAAGGCTTTAATAGATATCAATCACTGACACAAGTATGTAAATATTGACACACAATTTCACCATTATTTTCATACTACAAAGTGTGATCTTGTAGTATGATGATGTGTGTATTGTGATGTGACCTTTAAAGATTAACCACCAAGTTTCTATCGCAACTAAAAAATCATCATTTTATACTTAGTATGAAACACTTAGTATCCGCCAAGTATTTATACCCAGTATTTACTTGGTACTCCATTCGTATTTAATGCAACGCGCACAATGCATTCGCCATTATTCCGATTGTAGTGCTAATACGCGGCGCATCATGCATGCAATCACATAATCGGGGGTCGCCGTACAGCTTTGGCAGTTTGAGCTGTAGACGGGTTTCATTTTGTGCATTAGAATTTGAACACCCTTTAACTGGACTATACGGTTTTAATAGTAGGGCCTTGTGGGCATGAACCCTACATGCATGGCATGTCAGTTTTGTGACGAACATTTGCGATACATTTATATGGCTAATTTTGTCACAAAACTGACAAAAGTTTTAGGTATTTATTTTGAAAATGCCTTTGTGTAGATTTGAGTAGGTAGTTAATAAGTTTTAGTGGTGTCCTGCCACTTGTACGGGGTCCATGGAGTTCACTACCACAGTCTTATCCTTTACTCTACCGCTAAGTAGCAGCGTGTTCCAAAGTGGGTGTAAGAAAATTGGTAAAATAACCAACATAGAGGCATTCAATGTAAATTCCTAGGGTTGGTAACGCATTAGCAGTCTTAGGATTGCAGCCTTGAAATTGCAAAAGTCTAGGTCTTAATTCCACTTACCCTCAGGACCAATCTGCTTGTTTGTGTTCTCTATTTTATTTAAAAAACTTCTGAATTATGGTCTTTGAGTGTATTTAAAACGGCGTCAATGATTGAAAACTCGATTGAGGCCCACGTGTAATTATATATAATATGTAGGTAAATATTAATTCCATATCAAGCCGTTGGGTTTGCTTTGACAGAAATATGTAACTCTAAACACTTAATACTATTTCTGTAAAAAAGTAATAAAAGTATGTTAGGGGATTAAATAAAAAAATGTTTACCGAAAATAGCATCACCCTGTTAAGCTTTAGTAAACTGCACCCTGAAACCATTAATCAAACACGCCTCCTTTGTTACCTTAACTCGATATCTCCACTAACTTGACCCGCTCCTCAACTAGTTGGTCAACTGATCGACCGGGTGGTTTTAACATGACATTCTCAAGTAGCGTAGAGTAAATATTAAATAACTTAGTATTTATTTTAATAGTAAATAGTTATTATTTCTACTGTCAACCGTAAAATGTTCATTGCGCGGTGTGTTAATTATCAAGAGGTATTAAAACATTAAATTGTATTTCATTGGTAATAATTGTTTCGTAATTAAAAAACACATTGCAAAAGGTGCCATAATGTTGCTACAGGGTGTTTAAATAACAATGCAAGAGTAATGCTTCACAGGGTGTCTCTAATTAGAAACTGTTGCAATCACGTCTTTTTAGGGTTCCGTAGTCAAACTAGGAACCCTTATAGTTTCGCCATGTCCGTCCGTCGTCTAGCCTAGCGCAGAGACTCTTAGTACTAGAAAGCTGTAATTAATTTGGCATGAATATGCATATTAGTCACACCAACAAAGTGGTACAACCAAATGTAAAAAGATATTTTTTTAGGGTACCTCTCCTGCACGTAACCTGGGGATGTATTTTTCTTTTCTCGTCTACCCTATAGTGTAAAAGGTCGTTGGATACGTCTTTCAAAAATATTACGGGTTTGTAAAAACACTTTTTTGATTAACGAATCCGTTTAAGAAATATTAAGCTTTAAAGCGCTAATTTTTGTTAGACTCAAGTGCATTCAAAAAATCACCCTTAATTTGGCACGGTCAAAAATACTTAACAGTTACTTAAAAAAAATATAGAATGTTTTTTTTCTATTACAGTTTCACATTTTTTAATTTTATTACGTTTTTAATAATATTTCTAAACGAGTAAAAATATTTATTCGCCTGGCAACATTGATATTACGTCAGTTGTGAACCAAAATGGCGAGCAAACGGTCGACGCTGCGTTCTGTCCAGGTATTTATTGTCCTTTATCATATTTATTACTTGAAATTGGATTAAAGGTGGCATTATTTTATGTTAATATAACATGACGGATATATTGCACGTCATTACTAACCTTTGCATCAAATGGTCTGAGTGTGGTGAACGCGGAAACACGAATGTAAAGTATTCTTAACAAAACATTATGTAGTGAATATAGGTGTCCGCAGTACTTGTTAAGTATTTTTAACATTTCTGTATGATAAGATATTTACATCATATTTAAATTGTTAAGTATTCTTTACAAATCGCGATGCTTTGGGAAAAATATTTTGAATTAATTTCCTTCATTTTACATTCTTGTTTTGACTATAACTTCTTAATTTGCACATTTTATTGTTCAAAGTTTTTGCCAATAACTATATACACCTAATTTCAATTATATTTCTGCTTGGGCATGGTTTATGTTGCAAAGTTTGTTTCGTTCACTTTTTAGGGCTTGCGTTGTAAACGCATATTAGCTCTGGTTCCTGTAGACAATCCGGATTCTGAGATAAGCGGGTCGTCTGATTCCGACAATGAGACTAAAGAAAAAGCAATTGACAACAAAAATGATTCGCCATCCTCATCGAGTGCTCCCTCAATTGCTTCTTCATTGGAGAGGTTAAACATAAGTTCTCCCTTCGAAGCAAACGATGAAGACATGAATGACAGTTTTAATAATGAAGCTGATAAAAATATTTCCTTTCCACCGTCATCAGTTAGTTCTCCACTTTGCGATCTAGAAAATCTAACCAGCCCCCCACCACCATCAGTAAGCTGCCTGGCTTCCGTTTCGCCAATCCCAAACCCACCATCAGTGACTACTTCATTTATTCTAGATCAAGTAGAAATTACTAGTCCTCAAATTTCATTTTCACAAAGGTCTCGTCGAATCCGACCTGAGCAGCCATCTACAGTAACATCTAATACACGATCTAAACGTAAAAAACAGGCACCAAAGCGGGTAACTAAACAACAAAAAATGAATATCGAGTTTAAATGGACGAAAAGACAGTTTCAATATCGTGCTGAGTTAGGCCCGGATCATTTCGAAAGTCCCCTCCCCAATGACGAAAAAACAGCTCTCTGCTATTTCCTTGATTTCTTCTCTGATGACATTTTTGAAGAAATATGTCACTTTACAAATTTGTACTCCGTGCAACAGAAAAGCAGATCAATCAATTTGACAATCGAAGAACTGCGAAACTTTATGGCTATCAAGATGATCATGGGAGTAGTTGGCATGCCTTCGTATCTTGATTATTGGAATGCTGAAACTAGATATCCAGCAGTGGCAGATATTATGACTTTAAAACGGTACCAGCAGATAAGACGGTTCATCCATTTCGTAGACAACAACGAAACCAATAATGACCCCTATTATAAAATAAGCTCTCTTGTAGGTAAAGTACGACGGAACTGTCTTGCTGTCGAGGAAGAAAAAAGATTCAGCATTGATGAAATGACCATACCATACAAAGGAACCAAAGCCGGCAAAAAAAGACAGTACAATCCAAGGAAACCGAGAAAGTGGGGCTTTAAAAATATTGTCAGAGCTGGTGCGTCGGGTTTTATCTATGATTTTTTCCTTTATGCTGGACAAGACGAATTCGAAGAATGCAATTTTACTGAGGAGGAAGCTAGTTTGGGCTGGGGTGCCAAAGCAGTTTTACGACTTTGTAAAACTATAAAAAACAAACCTTGCGTCGTCTATTTCGATAACTTTTTTTCCTCGTTGGAACTAATATACCATCTTAGAGAAACATATGGTATTTTCAGTCTCGGTACGATGCGGTCTAATAGACTAAGGAGTTCTCAAAACCATTTAAAAACTGACAAGCAGCTTAAGACCCAAGGAAGAGGAGCTTTTAGCCAGACAACATGTAATGAAAAAAAGGTGTCCGTTGTAAAATGGTATGACAATAAATGTGTAGTGTTGGCCAGTAGTTATGCCGACGCCTATCCTGTTGCGAGTGTGAGAAGATACTGTAAAATTAAAAAAGAAAGAGTTATGGTGAAGTATCCAAATATTGTGAAACATTATAATGCACATATGGGAGGAGTGGACTTGGCAGACATGCTGGTCGCTCTTTACCGCACCGAGATTAAGACAAGACGATGGTATTTATCAATATTTTCTCAGATTATTGATATATGCGTCAACAATGCATGGTTACTGTATAGAAGAGACAACAGAAGGAAAGGACATAATAAACACAAGGGGCTGAAAAAGTTTCGGTTAGAAATTTTTCATGGGCTTTTAAAAGCAGGCAGACGAGCTTCAGCTCCAATAAAAGATCTATTGGATGCGAATAAAATTCAAGAACCCATCCGCACCCGTCCTGTCGATGACGTTAAATATGACGGCTTAGACCATTTGCCTAACTTTTTGCCATCTTATGGACGATGCACTTATTGCAAGAAGGGCAACACCGATGTGCATTGCATAAAATGCAACGTGCGGTTATGTTTTGTCAGAAAACGTAATTGTTTTTATAATTTCCACAAACATTAAACGTTTAGGTTAGTACGTACCTACATTATTTTGTATTTTTTTTAATGAGCCTAATTATGCTTTTGTTTAAATTTTATATTTTTCTTTTAAAGCAACTTGTTAAGGATACTTTACATTACAAACATGACTATGTTTGATGAACATCGGTTTTTGTCAAATATACTTTACGTAAGGTTTTCAGGAAACCTTTCAGTTTTTTTTTTTTTTTACATTTTTAAGGTCATCTTCATATGTAAATTAAGGAAATATAAGCATTAAAAAACTTTTATCCCGCTTTTTATTTTCTGCCAAATTAAGGGTTAAATGAAAAAGCATAGTACCTAACGAATTTTAAAGGAAAACTATCACGACTAAGTAGACATCATTGGTTCTTGAGATACAGGAGATTAAAGTGTTTATACCTACTAAAATCATCTAAGACGGCACTAATTGACTTTAAATAGAAAATTAGTTATTACTTGTTGATTTTTATGTTTGTAGTACTTAACGTTTTCGGAATCCTACACTGAGCACGGCCCGGTTTTACTAACATACATTTTCTATATTCCAAAAAAATAGCCTATCGAATCGCAGCAGGTCACGTTGCACCAAACGAAATTGTTCCTCCGTCGAACAGAATTGTTCCTTCGCATTACGAATTTATCGCCGCCGAGTGTTCCAGCGATTTATAGCCCCGGCCGTATTGGAAGTGCGTTATCGCAAACAAATGTGTGTATTATAACCCGTTAAGTATGAATGGGTTTGGTTTGCAGTTTGAGTTTGTTGATTGGTTGATTTTGGGATTTGGTGGTAAATCAAAATGTTTTTTTTTAATTATTATTGTAAATAGATTTTTACATAGTACCTTAGTCTAAATGTGGCCAAACTGTGAGACAGTTTGTTGGCGACCGATGCGCTCAAATATCTAATACTACTTGTTAAGTACGTACCTAGTCACTAGTGCTTACTCATGAACTTAATTTACATTTCGGGTGCCAGAATGATGAAACTAACACTAATACACTATCTATTCACTGATTGTAACAACAAACCCTACCAGGACTTGTCATCAGACAGTAATATTTGTTTAATTGTAGTTTTTAAGCAACCTATTTTTAATTCGCTGCGCCGCGCCCGTGTGGTTGCCGGGTTAGAATAGTGCTACTCCATGTCTTCCCGTGGATGTCGTAAGAGGCGACTCAGGGAATAAGAGCTTGTAGTATTGTTAGGCGATGGGCTTGCAACCTGTCACTAATACACTTATAAACTTCTTTGCCTGATTGTGAAAAATGTGGTTACAGAATTATCAACAAGTCTGTTTAGAGTTGTTGGTATTTCTGTAGCTCTGCCTCTGGGAATGAAGGCGTGACGTTATGTATGTATGTATGTATTTTTAATTCCTATTCCTATTCCTATTCTATTAGTACAAAAATAAGTAACCTATTTTTAATAAAATAGGTTGCTATTTTTGTTCACATTTATCTAGCATATTAAATAAAAAATAGCAGTATAAAATTGTAAATGCACTTGGGCATAAATTTGGGCGTAATGAAACAGTCCCAATTTCAATCCCACAGGGCATGACGAAGCACGTAGGCCTACGCCGTAGCACCGTAGCGTAGTGTAGCCATTCGTAGCGCAATCAAAATTCTGGTGGGCGCTCAGCGATTTCGCATCAGCTACCGTGATTGGCCAGAAGAAATATACCGTATCTGGCCTTTTCTGACAAAAACATTTAATAAGCCTATAATGTCATTGGTTATTGTTGCTAGTAAGTTATTAACGTAACCGTTTATAATCCAAAAAAAAACAAAGAAAAAAAAGTTTCAGCAATAATTTTCGATGTATTTGATACAAATATAAAATAAAAAAAAATTAGCTACAAAAATATTCGAAAAAAATATATCTTTAACATTGTACTTCTTTCTTTTAACTTCCGCAAATATCCATCAGTTATTTTAAGATTCATGCTACATCACGTTATTTTTCAGATTGTCATGTAAAACATATATCGTTTTAATACCTTAGTTAAACCCATCACCACTACCAACTCTGATGAGTTTGAGTTTTTCTTTGTAGATAGATGATTCATTTTACTCTTATTGCCTTTTATATTATTTACCTACCAGGATATAAGCTTCCTTTATTCAAAATTTCATCCAAATTCGCCCAGCCATTCCAGCGTGAAGGTACACGAAGTAGCAAAAAACAGAGGCAACTAAAGGAATTTAGCCTGATTGTATAAAATATGTTAACAGTATTATCAATAAGCTTTTTAGAGTTGTTGGTATTTCTATAGCTCTGCCTACCCCACTCTGGGAAATAAGGCGTGACGTTATGTATGATATTATGTTTTTTTTGTACAATACAAACAAATATAAAAAGTTCAAATAGCGGACTTTTACCACCAAAAGAGATTATGACCACAGGATTTTACGTCTTCTAAATACAAATGTAACAAATACTAATTGCTTTTGCTCAAACATTTATTCAGAAGTCACGTACCTCGCTTTGCTCGTCGTCAGCTGACATATTTGGCGCGCGATGGAAAATTCATTATTACGAGTTTACACAACGGGTCAGGTGCCCTTTGTGCATTTATCGCTGCATCCGGAAAACTGCTGACATTATGGTAAAAAGATTTAATTGCCAACATGTCGGTCCTGTCAATTTATCTGTTGACATCTTTTAGTCCATCAATAATGTTTTTGTAATTAGAAATATCAAGATCCTCATTAATAAATTTAGAAGAGGCTGCTTGCGACCTCGTATGCGTGGAATTAGTTTTCCGCTGCCTATTTTAACCCCTTAGGGGATGAATTTCTAAATATCCCGTCTTAGTGCACCCTTAGGATATCCAAGGGATATTTGGGTTAGAGAATCTTTATTATCTCAAAAGAAATTAACATTTCACTTGTATTTGGTTCTATCTCGGTCGTCGTCAATCGGTACCTAGGCGTGCGCGGGCGGCGCGGTGGGAGGAGTAGTGATCGCGAACTGCCAGGCTGACAGATCGATCACCACACTGCCAAAGCCGCTGGATCTAGGGACCTGAAATTGGGAATGAATATTGCCCTTCACGCGGCTCCATAAAATAAAAAACTCTTTTATGGGTAATTGTATTAGGTTGTATAATAAGCTCCCAAGTAATGTTACTGAACTATCAGTAAATAAATTTAAGAGTTACGTTAAGCGTAAACTAATTTCTAAAGCATATTATAGTATTAAAGACTATATTAATGATAACAATGCTTGGGACTGAATTGCTTCAACATATTTAATATATCAAATCTTTCAACATATTTAAAAGCAAATTAAAGGCTCATGTTTTAAATAACGTTGCACCAACCTAATAGATTGAGTGGTGCCCTGGCTTTGCCGTTGCTCTAATACGCTATTGATCGGTTATAATTTTTGTGCGTACCCGTGCTATTAATTATTCTACTTTTACTGTTTGTTAAACTCCATTAGCTCTGCACTTCATGTGTTTATATTTATAACGTATTTAGACGTAAGTTATGATTTATTAACACTCACCGGAGCAATAAATTAATGCATGTTGTTATTAAGTCTCATACAGTCCGTTAACCCCCCGCCAAGCAACAGTGTTCGCATTGTTGTGTTAAAGTGTGGGGATAAGACAACCGGTGAAATTACTAGCATAGAGGCATTCCATCTTAGTCCTCAGGGTTGGCAACGCATTTGAGATCCTAGGATTATAGTCTTGAGAATTCAAATGTCTATGGGTCTCAGATTCCACTAACCATCAGGTGGCCTGAGTGCTCGTGTGCCTTCTCCTTAACATAAAAAAAGGCGATGGGCTTGCAACCTGTCACTAATGCACTAGTGAATATCTTATCCTGATTGTTCAAAATGTGTTTACAGAATTATCAACAAGTTTAGAGAATGAAGAAACAAGAAAAAAGAATGCCGAGACAGAACATGTGATAGAGTCTAACGCTGCTGGTGAAATCAAACAGAAAAGTCACTCTAAAGAGAAAATGCGAAGTATTATACAACTCCGACCCTTGAAGGGTTGATGCACACATAACCGCTCAGCACCGAATCGGCAACACCTCAACTCGAGACATTCAGTTTGTATGAAACTCCATACTATAATGCACTTATCGGCCTCGTAACGGCATCGCCTCGCCTTATATAAATGAGGCAAGGCTATGCCGGGCCAATGCCAAGCAATTTTTTTTTATTGCCATTGACTGGCATACAGGCTGTCATCCCACCTGAAGGTATGCCCAAGGTTTTGGCTTTTGATTTTTGGTTTGTCTTTTTAATTGTATTACTGTTTTCTCTTGTCTTGTTTAATTTAGTTTAGTGCTTGTGCTATGTGTGTGTGATCTGCCGCGGCTGCGCTGGATGGTTCCAACGGAAGATCAGCGCTGGTTTGAATGCATAACGCTGAGTTGGAACCATTTCGTGACAACACAGGTCTTTTGTTTCATATCAAAATATTTTGTTACTTTTCGTTTGTCACGAATAAATGTTTTTCTTTCTTTTCTTTTCTTTCTAATATGCAATGCCATCCCATGCGTCCCATACAACGTTTGACCTGTCGCTTCTGATTGGCGTGGGAACGTAGAAGGGATAATCCCACGCGTACGATCAAGGTAGGGACACACTTATCTCACGTACGCAACGTATGCAATGCATTATAAAATCTGGACCCTGATATTTGTATGCTAAGAAACATACTTGTCATACGTAATGCTATCCCATGCGTCCCATGCAACGTTCGACCTGTCGCGCCTGATCGGCGTGGGAACGTGGAGGGGATAATCTCACGCGTACAATCAAGGTAGGGACTCACTTATCCCACGTACGCAACGTATGCAACGCATTATGAAATCTGGACCCTGATATTTGTATGCTTAGAAACATACTTGTCATAAGCAATGCTATCCCATGCGTCCCATGCAAGGTCGTATAGATATGGGTGCACACAATCTCTCACACGTTGCATTGTTTACGTTGCGTACGTGGGATGTCCCTACCTTGATACTGTAACATGAGGGTCCAGACAAAAGGCAAGAAGGACTTCTTTATGGATTGGAATGAAGAAGGCCAACGAACATGCACGCCACCTGTTAGTAAGTGGGACCTGTGAAGCAAATTTACATTTCTAACCTAAAAACTGTAATGTTAATGTGTGTGCGTATGTGTGTTGGAAAATTGTATAGTTCCCAAGGAAATAACTACGATTATAATCGAAAAGTTAGATGCGGGCAAAAGTTAGTAATTTATTAATATTTTTACCTAAACTGACTTAATGTCTGTTAACAAAGGAGTCTTAGATAATTCTACAAAAATAAAAAAATATAATATGTCAGACAATTGATACAACAATGACGTGATAAATATGCATCGGCTTATAATGTAATCAAATATAATTAGTTCTATAAATTCATGTAACCTTTGAAGCGTAATTTATTAAATTGCAGTCTTGTGAATGCGAATGTCTATGGGTCACAGTCTCCACTTACCATCTGGTGGCCTGTGTGCTCGTTTGCCTTCTCAATGCTATAAAAAAAAATATATATACATGAGCATGAGTATAAATTCTGGATTATAATTACTGGATAACCTCAAAATATAAAAAAATTACTATAAAAACGCCATTCAAAGTGGGGATCACCCTTAAATCCTGTATTTTCAAAGTATTATGCCCGACAACCTAAATTAACAACGATAATTTTGAATCAGTCGTTATCCTCCAATTTCAGCAAATCTGTGTGTTTAGGATCCCCGTCGGCTGTTTGGTTAGTAAGTACTGCTATATTTTTATTTGATTAACATTCGAATGTAACGTATATTATGGCTAAGAATGCTTTCTTTATAAACATTTGTGAGTGCTATTATAAGGTTTTATGCTAGTTGCTTATTATATTTATTGACTGTAACATTAAAAACATTGTCTTGATTAATTCCAGCAAAATAACATAGTAAAAAGTCTTTACATTGGTATGTAATAACGAACCGAAGGTTTTTGATGAAGATGAAGTAAAAATAGGTAGATACCAACCGAATATTTTCAGCTATATTTTTTCTCTCTAAGCTCCCGTTAAGGTCCACAAAAAAATCTGTTTTTAGGGTTCCGTACTCAACAAGGAACCCTTATAAATTCGCGATATCCAAACTATAAGAGTAAATTAAAGGTGAGTGAGGTATCATTCGATACCTCTTCTTAGAAGTCATAATGTTTATATTATTATAAATTTTACTGACGATACGTTAGCCTAGTTAGGAGTGACCCTGCCTTTGAAGCTTGCGGTCCTGGGTACAAATCCCGGTAAGGGCAGGTATTTGTGTGATGAGCGCGAATATTTGTTCCCGAGTCTTGAATGTTTTTTTTGTAAAGTATGTTTATCGTTGTCTAGTAGCCATAGTACAAGCCTAGAGCTTAGTTTGGGACTAGGTCAATTTGTGTGAGATTGTCCCCTGGGGACCGTTTAGGAAGTATCGAAAAGTTACATGTCTAAAATATATCTTAAATACATCACATGTATCACGAGTAAGTAGACTTGATTGTTTCCTGAGGCAGCTAAAATGTTTATAATTACAAAAAAAAAAATCTTAGACCAAAAGACTAAATAGAAAATAAATTCATACGATCGGATTTGGAACCCAACACTGAGCATGGTCCGACATAATCTTGTCCGATTTTTTAAGCTGCGTTTCTATTGCCTTGCTCATTACAATACAACCCTATTTCACGTCTGAAGACACTGCACGACTCAAGAAACAAACTGAAACGCGTACGTTAACGTTCGGACTACAAAGGAGCATTCAAAACGATCTCCATCTTAGTTAAGAGGCCGACACTCGAAACGCGTTCGTCAGTACACTCGAGTTATTGCTTTAGAAACGAGCGCTTCTCCTACCCCTACCAATATCACTGCAAATACCTGAACGAAAATACATACAACGCATCGATCGAGTTTTCCATTAGAGAGGAATTTACAAGGGTTGTTACGAAAGAAGCGATGGATGGGGACTTAAGGTAATACGCAGTTTTCTGTCGTCATGGTTGAATGATGCTCAAACTCCACCGTGAGAGGTGCACAGTGTAAGTGCAGGCATGCATTATGCAGTTGGCGCGTCGATAGAATTACAGCCGGCTATTGCTGGCTGCATCATCGTAAACTTAGTTTCGTTAATGTTTAGCTAGTTAAACTGACAGTTACCAACTTTGAGTGATATTGTAGTGTTTAAGTTTAATGTGCTTCATTTTGAATTTGAGAGCATTCTCTCAAATTCTAACTTCCCTAAAACAATAACTAACACAAAATCAAATTCTCTCATTTTTTACCGACGTTAAAAACAGAAGGAGGTTCCCGATTACTTTTTTATTGTATGGGTTAATTTTCTTCTAGTTAGTCTTAATATCAGCACGTCAAGATCTAATGATGGGATCTTATAGAAATCGAAGGAACTCCTCAAATTTTATACAAATAAATATATCAATTTTAGTACTATTAGAGACAGTTCTAGCATTTGCATTCAAAATGTATCATTCGGTGAAGCGGAACTGATGATGAAGACCACTGATGGCTACTGGAACTCCTCAACGGTACCTATTTCACGGATGGCGATGAGATACCTCGATAGAGATAGTTGAGCAACTATGACAAAGCACATTCAAATGGTTAAATAAATGACCATGACTTTCCCGCGGCGTTGCTTGTTTCTTATTAATTGAGGCGTGGGACAACATAACAGTATATTACGAACACGAAAAGTTTTGAAATAAAATAATAGGTCAGTCCAACTGAGTTCGGCTTTTGGTCAAAAATATTGAGGGACGCCGATTTCAATTGAACGGACTTTACTTTACCTACCATTTTAAAAGAAATTATTTCTTGCATTTTGAAGACGAGTTTTGGTTTTTTATTTATTAAATTTTGATGTATACATATACATTCCTCTTTTAATGTTATTTTGTCAAATATAATACATTAAGCATGACCAAGTATATCAACAGTATAGAGGTATATCACGTGTGCATTCGGTTTCCGCTCGTTGCTCTGACCCAATAGTGCTATCGCATCAACAGTCTTCTCGAAATTTCTCCATTACATTACGTCCACTACCGCTCACCTTTAGCTACAAATTTAATGACGCTATGACCACGCGTCATTGGAAATTGATTTGTCTGTGCTACTGTTCTGAACAGATGTAGTGGTAAAGATATAAGGTAATTCTAGTGATTCATAGCGCGGTGGTCGCCGGTGCTAGGTTCAACTCATCAATATCAGAAAGCGGTATCGCCATTGGTATTACACGTCGTAGACGGATATATACGATGCCAAAATGTTGTCTTTATTAATGCTGGAGTTGCATAATTTAATATGATATGTTCGTCGATATACCCGCCAGGGATTATCTGATACTTGAATCCAATTAGCAGTGCCAGCATGAGTTAATATAGAGCAATATGTGATAATTGATAGCAGAGCTGTATCCAATGTTATATTAGATATTGCTGTACTTTGCCTTGAGAATATTACAATTGGGAAAAACAACAAAGGAAGGAAACAAATAACATGCTTTAAAAACCGGACAAGACCATGTCGGACCATGCTCAGTGTATGGTTCCAAAGTCGTTAATAACTACAAACATAAAAAAACAAGTAAATATAAATATAAAAATAAATATCAGGGGACAATCTCACACAAATTGATCAGTCCCAAACTAAGCTCTAGGCTTGTACTATGGGCACTAGACAGCGATAAACATACTTAAATAGAGAAATACATACTTAAATACATAGAAAACATCCAAGACTCAGGAACAAATATTCGCGTTCATCACACAAATATCTGCCCTTACCGGGATTTGAACCCAGGACCGCTGGCTTCAGAGGCAGGGTCACTCCGAACTAGGCCACCGTGTCGTCAAGTAATTACTAATTTTCTATTTAAAGACATTTTGGTGCCGTCTTAGATGATTTTAGTAGTTATAAACGCTTTATCGTCTGTATCTCAAGAACTAATTATGTCGTGATAGTTTTACTTTTAAATGCGCCTTTATTGAAACTCTTTTACTGCTTTTTTGTATTTTTGGGGTAGACGAGAAAAATAAATCCATCCCCATGTTACGAGTTGGGGAGGTCCACGAAAGAACCTTTTTTTCAAGATTTTCTTTTATTTTATTATTATGTTGGCGGGACTTATACGTACGAGTATATTCATGCCAAATTACAGCTTTTTAGTACTAAAAGTCTCTGAGCTACGGATGGACGGACGGACGGACATGGCAAAACTATAAGGGTTCCTAGTTTGACTACGGAACCCTAAAAACGGGCTGCATGTGTTAGAATATGTAGATATAAGCGGAAGGGTTTTCTTTGCCTAACATAACAGTGTAGGAAGATATGTTTATAAAAAGATCTTTCTTCAGGGTGGTGTTCTGCCTGAGGGCTAAAGTCCATCAGGATGAAGTTGGAAGTGGTATTTAGGTCAACTGAATGGAAAAACTTTGATGCAACGATGCAGTGCACTGTCAGATTTAGTTGCGCTGTCTGACTTTGGTGGCGCTGTCGTTTATTAAAAGTTGTCGCTAGATGTCGCTGTGTCGCTACAGCAGGTTTTTTATTAAGTAAACACCCATAACACTTGTGACGTTTAAACAAATCTAACAACGCCTCGATCGTTAAAATCATGCAATCCGTTCAGAGCCAAGAATGCCAAGATGCGTTCGCTAACTAGGGGTTTGATTCGTTTTGTTTTAAACCAATCACGTCACTGGTAGATCACGTAATACGAAAAGCCACGTCTAAACGCTAGTTATTGAACGCATCTTGGCTATTAAGGGGCCCAAGCCAAGATGCAAACGCTCCTAACGTTTTTCTTTTCTATCGCTCAAAATGTATGGGATGACAGTCGACCACGTGGTTTATCGAAACGCACGAGAATGTCATCCCATACATTTTGAGCGATAGAAAAGAAAAACGTTAGGAGCGTTTGCATCTTGGCTAGGGCCCCATCTCAGTTTTACATTACAGACAAGAAAGAAACATTAATTATATGAAATAACTGCATGTTTTCATTTAAGCTTCATTATAATATAAAAGGGACAATCGTCATGAATCATGATTAATAAAGTCATCGTCGGATGAGTAACTAAAGTAACCATGCCCTACTGAATATTGTGCTAAAATGCCAGCAAAAAAACACTGTTGCTGTAAACTGAGACGATGATAATTGATTATTTTATTATTACTTGGTTATACCTTACATTAAAAAAACACACTTTTATATTATGACGTCCATTAGAGGAATAATTCAAACAGACAATAAATAAAGTAGGTAATCCAATTTGTCCTCAAACATCTTACAACTACGTAAAACAGGAGGTTATAGGAAAATTACTCCTTTACAGTATAAATTTTGTTAGGAGATTCTTTGTTATTCCGCGAACGGAAGAACAATATAGGATTTCAGAGATCTCCAACAGAGATAGCGCCGTAAATTTTAGCTGTAACTACTAGAAACTACCATGTTTTAAAATAAAAAGCTTTTCGTGGTACGAGTAGACAAGAACACTCGGAAGGTTAATAAAAATAGACTGGCATGCCATTACGTGTTATTTAATATATGCGATAATGTATTTCTCAATTCGTTTTCAAGGTTCCGTAAGGGTGCCATCGGGACCCTATGGGCCAGTGTCACGCTTGGTCCTGTTTCTTATTAGGGTTAACCATGTAACGTGATAAAAATAAGAGACAAAGATCGTGCAATTAAAAATATTTAATAAAAGAACTAAAAGTATAGTTTTGAAATGAAAGAGATTAGCTCTTTCATTCAAACGGGCGTGGGATAAAATAAAATTCACACAGTCCCTTCCGTCCCTACGGATTAGGTACTCTCGCCTGGGTAACGGGACGTAGCTGGTGCTCGCGGTTCTCGCAACTTTGGCCGACTGTAGCCCAGCGGCGTCCCAGAGATGTCGTAGATGGTGGATGACGTGTCTCTTGAAGACAGAATTTCGGTGTAGGCTGTGGCTGTGTAGGACCCCATATGTCCGTCCGTCTGCCTGTTTATCTATCCTGTACCTCATAAACCGTAATAGGTAGATAGCAAAAAAATATTCGGAGTATTTTTTTCTATTGCTACTTTAACAAAAAGTAATGAAAATAAAATAAATAAAAAGAAGGTAAAGAAGCTTCCTTACACGAGAATGATAGCGCGGAATCCTTCGCGTGTAAGCTCGATTCGCACTTGGCTGTTTTTTTACCACAAACAAAATCATATGGATCTTTAAGCTAGTGCGCATGGTATGGCATGACCGAGGCAAACGAGCACACAGGCCACCAAAGACTCGACTTGCCAAATCTAGAACGTGTATGCACACGATACGACCTAAAGTATATAACAGGATCCCGTTAGAGATAAAACAAAACACTAGTGACGGATCTTTCAATAAAAAACTTAAAACATTAATTGGCATCTAACGCCTACTACTCAGTCGATGCATTTTTCAAGAACTAAAGTCTATAATACATCGGTTTCAATATCCAAATGCGTCTGGTTCGTTGGCTCAGCCTTGCCTCACAAACATGCATACATATTACAAATATGTATAGTGTATCTATAGCATTAAGTGATCGCTTTAAGTGTAATTTAAACCAGGGATTGTAAAACCGGTTTTATTTAATACCTGTATTTACATTGTCAAATTATTACCGCTAAAAAATAATACCTGTATTCGAATTAGAGGTTTTGTTGTCATTCCGCTTTTGTTTTTATCGCTATGTATTCACTATTTACAGTATTAAATACCTGCATTAAATACCGCTATTCATTGTACCTGATAAGTGAGATGTCAATTAAACTTTAATGAACTGTAATTTCAGACTTGTCTCAGGCGAGTCTAAGTTTTTTGTAAGAGCACCGAAAACATTTACATATAGAAATAAACGAGAATATTGACACTGACAGGTATTACTGGTTATGGTTTTTAGGGGTAAAGTATCAAAAAGGGGTATTGTTGTCAATTGTCTAAGCCGATAATAAACTTGAATACCGGTATTCATTATACCGCTAATCAGAGCTTTAGCGGTATAAATAGTAAAGTCAATTATAACCGGTAATACCTCATTTAAAACCGGTAGTCAGAATACCGGTAACGATCCCTGATTTAAACATAGTATATTGACATGTATTGTTTTCGATTTTTTCAATAAATTATTTAATATAATTGATTTGAATAGTTCTCAACCTATACAACTTTTATTTACTTACTCGTTTTTTGCATAAATAGATTTTGAATAGAGACGTCTCAAATATTGTGAGACCTAATGTAGCATACGATTATTATAGTTACAGTTGAGTACCCGACGGCCATTTTGAATATGCGATACTTTGTTGTTAAGCCCCGAATATTCCAGACAGTATTGATATTTAGTTTACAGCTTCGGCTCAGCTCGGCATCTCAGTCCGCTGGTGGCAGGAGCGAGCCCGCCCCTGCGCAACTTTGTTGAGCTACAAATTAAACAGTAACTGTCGATACTCAAACATTAAGCTGGCATCTGAAGTGCATTAAAACTATGGGAATTAGTGAATGCAGTCTTCTGTTAGAAGTAATTTTCAGGAATTAACAAATAAACAGTTTATGATTTATAACTACAAACATATTAAATTGTTTCTTTTTAAATACCGGTGAAATTGCTAGCATAGAGGCATTCTATCTTAGTCCTCAGGGTTGGCGACGCATTTGAGGTCTTAGGATTATAGTCTTGAGAATTCAAATGTCTATGGGTCTCAGATTCCACTTACCATCAGGTGGCCTGAGTACTCGTGTGCCTTCTTCTTAACATAAAAAAAAAAAAAAAAAAAAAAAAAAATATTAGGGGACAATGTCAAATAAAGTTCTAGGCTGATGTAGATAAATACATATCTACATAAATACATAGAAAACATCCAAGACTCGGCAACAAATATTCGTGCTCATCACACAAATATCTGCCCTTACCGGGATTTGAACCCAGGACCGCTGGCTTCGGAGGCAGGGTCAATTCCAACTGGGCTAAAGTGACGTTAAAGAAAGATTTTTACTGTATCTACTTAATTTAACTTTTCTGTTTGGACTTAACATTTAAAAAAAATCAATAGCCCAAACGTATCATTACTTTGTTAAGATGAAAACTCAAAATGCAATCGTTATTCATTATATTGTATACACTGCAAACCTAACTTCGTATTTTTTTCACTTTTTTAATAAGTTCTTACTTTTAATACTTACCTTATATATTTTTATGCAATATTAGCATCACGTCCCGCCCTACACAAGTTTGCGTTAGTGATTGACTGGTTCAATCGGTGAGAACCTAAACTAAACTTTTTTTTTCTTAAAGCTCACAATGCACTTTTTCCATCCACACAGAAAAAAATAAAACTTTTAGTATTTTCCTAAGTTTCTAATGAAACAACTTATGATTTTACTTTATTTTCAACTATATTGAAATAAGTGTTATTCCCCAAATGACATAAGTACAGTTCAACGAACTAATAATATTTGCTATGTACTGTTATTACTTTATTTTTTCTGTAGATTAGGTTTTTAAAAATAAATTTTAAAATATAAAAGTAAAATAGCAATACTGAAATAAAAAAATAATATTATAAAAACCTAATCTACGGGTGCCGCCGGCAGCGGGGCAGGGCTCAAGCTACCGGTGATTAGGGCTGCAGAGAGAGGAGCCTCCTCACAATACGTGCCGTGTCGAAGAGTAATGCTTTCTGTGTCTGGCCCTTGATCCAGCGAGAGTCTCTTAAGGTGTTGGTCGAGACTCTTCGCTATAAGACCGTTCGCCGAAACAACTATCGGGGCAGTGATCGTCGAGTCAACATCCCACATAGCGGTCACCTCGTGAGCCAAGTCAAGGTACTTGCTGAGCTTGTCCTTCTCAGCCTTCACGAGGTTCTCGTCATGTGGGATGGTGACGTCAACGAGCACTGCCCGGCGTTTAGATTGACCTAATAACACAATATCCGGCTTATTGGCAACAATAGTCCTGTCCGTGATGACAGATCGATCCCAATAGAGCGTAGCACGACCATTTTCGAGAACTGGCGCCAGTGTGTACTTATAGTACGGCACTTCGGACTCAACAATACCATATTGAAGAGCAAGTTGCTGATGGATGATCCTGGCCACGAGGTTATGTCTGTGCATTTTATTGATTCTTAGTGTGTTAAGCCAAATTATTCTTAATTAGTTTTTTTACCTATCAATTTTAAATATTTAACGTACAGTTACTTCATAAATGTTAGTATCTTTTAAGTTCTGTTGTTCTTTTGCTTAGTTTTTTCTTTCTTTTTCGTGATAGTTCTTGCCATTGTTAACGGTTTCTTCTACCGCTGCTCCGCGCCATTAAATTTGCGATTTCAAAAGCATGCTATTTCATGACTCGATACAATTTTTATACAGAAAAAAACACATTAAAATGAGGTGGTGATAGATACGTATACTAGTAAGTATAGGTCTATAAGTGTAAACATAAAGCCGGAATCACATGCTTGATGTTTGCCGTAAACAATACATGACGTGACTATTAGGTTAGAGTTAGCACGATTTATTTCCATTTCACTCTAACGTATTGTTGCGTACTTTGGATTCAGCGTAAGAAGTGACAAGTAGTAATAAACGGAGTCTCGTTTCTTATAACTGATCCCCACGCCTCACATTAAGAAATTTCACGTCGATCAAAATCCAAAATGCAAACAATTACGTTCACGTCCCACACATGTTTGCGTCAGACGTCTGATTTAGTCGATAACGATTAAACGTCGTGATTCGTTTGCGGTATATGAATGTAACTATCCCGGACACTAATTAACTTCACAGCATTGGTAGTACTCTATTAGAGGACTGATAGAATTTGCAGTGTGTCAGCAACAAAGATGCAATTTCAATCTGAAATAAATAAACTTCTGATTAGACCAAAAAGTAAAATTACACAATCAAGAAAAAAACTAAATTGAAATGATAATGGAGATAAAAACGAGATGAATTACTGCAATAATTAATGAAGAGTTTTGTAAAATAATGTCTTACTATAAAATTATACGGTACCTTTATTATTAACTTTTACATACATAAAAAGCAAGCTTTGCAAGCCTGACTAAACTTTTTGATGTTGTCGTCTATATACATAAATTAATCCCCCTCTCACCTGCTAACTAAATTACTTTAGGTAAAATATTACACCCGATGTCACACTGACGCCCAAGGCTAATCTCACAACCTCTGATGTTTTAAAATCCATCAAGCCGTTTAGGCAGAGCGCGCCAAAAGAATAGTATACACACCTACACACATACACTTGAAAAAACATTACCCTCCTTCTGACGCAACCGAAAAAACAAACAAATTCATGTTATTTTATAAATAAAAAACAAACATTTACGTCCACGTCCCACACAGGTTTGCGTCGGTCGGCACTGATTGAGTTGTAACGACGCAATTAGACGTCGTGATTAGTTTGCGGTAGATTAATGTAACTATTCCGGTCGTAAACCAAGCTAGCGCCATTGATACCACTTTATTATCGGACTGATGGTTTGGCTTTAAATACCGATTTCAGTGAAATTATACAGGGTATTTTTTTAATAGGTGCACAAATTTTAATATTTGCTTCGCCATTGTTAATCAATAACATGTTGTGATTACCTTTACCCTAGCTTTAAAAATATTAGAGATATTGTCGATTCAATGATTCCACTAACTTAACGATATTCATGGAGCCTCTAATGCAGGGGTGAGAGGAGAGGGGAGTGTTGTAAAGTAAGTTAATAAATGAAATTTCAAATTTAGAATATCAGTAGGAGAGGGGCTTGTTGTCTGATAAGCTGTATATGCAATTTCAAATTTCGAATATCAATACAGTGTATCGCATACCTACAGCTTGACAACCCATGTCATCATTTCTAGTGTGACTTTGTGTCCACACGAGAAGGTAAAAGAGAAATAATTTGCAACAAAAAAAAAACTTTTTGAACTCGTTTTATTGTCGTAATATATTATATTAACGATACAAAATCACATGTTAAAATTTGTGCACTGATAAAAAAAATTACCCTGTATTACAAAAATATGGTTAGCACAAAAAATATATAGCAAAATCACTGAAGATTGACAAGATATGTGGGATCATTAATATTTAGATTGAAAATTATACAAACAATGATAATTATTATGGTTTCTGAATGAAACCTTTTAATAGAGCAGGTCATATTTCTAAATAGATGAACGGATAGAAAGTTAAATATGTTTGGCATTCATTGCGGTCTCTGCCTCTTCTTCAAATACTGTCTAACAATTAATAGTTTAATACGAATAAACCAGTCTTAAAAGAATAAAACTACCGATTTCAATTATATTCGAAACAATTATGAGTTAAGGACTACATTAAACAACGGTACCTTTTCTATTACGTCACGAAAATTAACTATAACTGTTTTAAGAGAAATATTGACATTTATACAGCCTATTGGCTTATGAGGGCAGTATATAACAATATGATTAATTTTCGTGACGTAATGGAAAAATTAGTTGTTAATTTTTGTACTTAACTATAGATATTTTTTTACGCCCAATTGGTTAGTCTCAGCCTGTGGATTCTTTCAAAACTAGGGTGAAGAAATTCTGGCTTGACCTTAAAACTTATTCCTGTTATTATGTCCAACGTATATTAAAAAAAACATATATCTTTATCTAATATATTTATTGACATTTATAGCAGTTTCAATTTGGGTATAATATACGTTACCTACCCAACACGTACCTTGGGGATGTTTTTAGGGTTCCGGAGCCGAATGGCAAAAACGGAACCCTTATAATTTCGTCGTGTCCGTCTGTCCGTCTGTATGTCACAGCCATTTTACTCAGAGCCTAATGGCACTATATAAATGAAATTTGGAGGATAGATGCATTCTATAAACCGCTATACAATGATGTAGTCAATTTGAAAAAAAATATATATTTAGGGGTGGCGTGTGGGGTATTTTTAGATAGGGCTTCCAAAATGATACAGAGGTTTTTAAGTGACTTTTTTACGTAAGTGAACAGTTGGCGAGATATACGCTTCTAAAGTCGTAAAAATACTGTCCGGGTAGCTTTTGAACTATTAAATAGAACATTCTAATAAAAATTACAGTAGTAGAACATACGAAACACTTCCAACCAAAATTGTTTTGAACTCGATACGCTGTGTAGTTTTTGAGATTTTAATTAAAAAAAGAAAAAAAAAAAATTCAACCATGAACTTTCATTCCAGCTACGGAACCCTTCACTGTGCGTGGTCCGACATGCACTTGGCCGGTTTTTTTTTCTCGTCTACCCTGTAGTCCTGGGTGTCGTTGGATAGTTATTTTAAAAATATTACGGGTTTGTGAAAACACTTTTTCTATTATGTTATCCGTTTATGAAATATTAAGCTTTAAAGCGCTAATTTTTGTTAGACTCGAGTGTTCCCCCTCCCCCTGCAGCCAAAACTACAAATACTAAAAATCTGAAACAAATCTTAAATGAAAGAACATATAACGACTTTCAAAGGAAAATCATCACGACTAAGTACACATCATTGGTTCTTGAGATACAGGCGATTAAAGTGTTTATACCTACTAAAATCATATAAGATGGCACCAATTGACTTTAAATAGAAAATTAGTTATTACTTGTTGATTTTTATGTTTGTAGTACTTAACGGCTTCGGAACCCTACACTGAGCATGGTCCGACATGCTCTTGCCCGGTTTTTTTAGTATATTTGTGATAAGTATTTTATTTTATTATTTTTGTAAGTCATTTTTACTTTTTTATATTATTATCAGAACCAGTTAATGATCTTGCTATCGCTGCAGAATTTATAATTAAAATCAAATAGTGACCCATCGCCGGCGATTTGCGCTCGCGGAATGTACGACGCAGGCGCAGAACGTAATGAGAACGTAACCCAACATGTTAAGGGAAATCTATTTTTATAACAGTATTATTATTAAATACTAGCGACCGCCAGCGGCTTCGACGGTGCAATTCTTTTTCTTGACAATATTTTTAATTAAATTTTTGTAAAAAACATATATTTTTTTTAGTAAAAAGTATTCTATGTTACTTCTAGTACCGCCCATATGTGTAGGTATAAAGTTTCATGATGATTCGTCAAGTAGTTTTTGCGTGAAAGCGTAACAAACACGTGAAAAGTTAAACAAATCGTTAATAATGTACTTTACTATCTAAATAAATATACTATAGCATAGAGATATTACATTAATTTAGTCCTCAAGGTTAGCAAAGCAGTCTTAGGATTGCAGTCTTGTGATTGTACTCTCAAGAGTACCATATTTTGCAGGTGGCCGTTGTGTATGTTTGTTTTCCTTATTATTACTATAAAAAAAACAGTATTAACAAACCAATACTTAACAGACAAGTCAGGTTAAATCTAATTTAAAAACTTAATCATTGAAATATGTATTAGCTACTACACCAAGGGTCTATGTTTTAGAACAAAGAAAATGGTGAAATATAAAATAACGATGCGCTGCCTGTAAAGTTACGTTGATCCTTTGTTGAGATCGCTCGTCGAGAAAGAAAAATAACACAGAGAGAGATGTTAAAAACCGGCCAAGTGCGAGTCGGACTCACCCACGAAGGGTTTCGTAGCATTATCTATAAAACATTAGACACAATAAAAATTGTAGTATTGCCGTTATTAATACGGAGCAAAAAAACAGCAATAAAAACACGTTCGTTGTATGGGAGCCCCCTTATTTTTTTATTATTATTATTATTATTATTTTTTTTTTTTTTTTTTTTAATAATTAAATGAATTAATATTTCAAGCGTCTACCTGTCACCGTTGTTAATATCGAGCAAAAATAGGTAAAAAAACACGTTTAACGGAATCTTAAAAACAAGAACAAATCAGAGTCTTTTGTTATTGATACTTCATTTTTGTCTATACTATATTTAAAATTAATATTTTATCAGTTAAATTGCTTAAAACCAGGTAATAATCGACTTGCGATTATTAAAGTCAGTGATACTTAGGGCCTTCTTATTAAACTCATCTTGGCTGAGACGCCAGTTAGAGTAAACATCGAGCTCTAGAAAACTGACTGTCTAGACGCATCGTGAGACGAGCATTACAGTCGATACAGGTTTATTAATACGCCCCCTCCAGGGCCATATTAATAATTAATCTATCATGATATTGGCTAAAATGCTCACCTCAAGACACGTTCAAATAATCAACAACCGACAAGTCGTCAAGATGGGCGTATTAAACAAGATCAGACTAAACCAGACTTGAAATTAGTTCCCCTAACGAGATAAAAATTGTAATCAGTTTGCCGAATAAAACGTTTAAATATATACATACGTCATTACATCACGCCTTCAATCGCGGAGTGGGGTAGGCAGAGCTACAGAAATAAGAACAAGTATATTTGTTTTATATATTATAATAAAATTTTGCACAATCAGGCCAAGAAGTTTACTAGTGTATTAGTGACAGGTTGCAAGCCCATCGCCTAACAGTACTACAAACCCTTATTCTACAAGCCTTTATTCCCTTAATGGCCTATTGGGACATCCACGGGAATAGAGTGGCACTATTCTAACCCGGCAACCACACGGGATAAAAACAGGGGGAAAACGCTTAAGTATACAGTCATATAAAATGTTTCTGACAGTTGAACAGTTTGCCCTTAACGCACGTGAAATATTTCATCAAAATTACTGCACTCCGCGATCATTGATTACGAAAAGTGCTGAATGCGTCCGAAAATAACGACGTGCCTTTAGCAAATATCGTTTCCAATTACTTTTAACTTTCGTAATTATTCCAATTTAAAAGATACCATCTCAATTTAATTTTAAATGGCTTCTCTTCAATGAAAAATGTTGCGGTGAATTGTATTGGTCGTAAAAACATGATTTTGTAGTTTGTACCCATTCTTAAAGGTTATCTACTTATTCAAATAATCTCATTTAGACATAAAAAAGGGTATCCGTTCATTTTTCATAGTTTCATTGGCACTAATTTCGTTTGCCATAGTGGTCACTGGCAATAACCTTCATTTTCCCTAATATCACATACCATAATTTCATTTGCCATAAAGGCGTTTTTTCTGAATTCGTAAACCTGTCAGGTAATTTTAACGTGCCATTGTATAGAGCCCAATAGGTTAGGTTAGGTTTGTTTTATTACAATTCTAAATAGTTCACGGTTTCAGAAAAAATGCCTTTATGGCAAATGAATATTATGGCACATTATGGTTATGGCATATTAAATTATGTCATATGAAATTCTTGCAAGTGAAATTATTGCATATGTAATTCGGTCAAACGATAGAGACCCATAAAAAAGTTCTGTTTGTAAGGATTTCACTTTTACGGGTTAATTCATATTAATGACGTGGAGAAAGCTTAAAGTCCTGAACAGTTTGATTTCCGAGTTGATGAGTTACAAGTAAAACAGCAGGAAAAACTAGTTATTTATCATAACGACTAACATGACTAGAAAAGATCCTTAGATTAGCAATGTATTTGCAGTCTTGAAAGGAAGGTCTGGTGGAGATTGCTAAAGGATTGATCAGGAAGCCTACATACGCAAGGAGCATGAAACCGACCGTCTTGGAGATCCTCGCGGAAGGCCTGTGCTCAGCAGTGAAGATTCTTTGGCAGATTTGAAGATACTATGATTCTGCTTATGTCTATGAACCTAAGAGCTAATTTTAAATTGTGTGGCCTGTTTGCTGGTTTAAGTTCTTTGTGGAATAAGTTTTTTTTTCTTTTCATAAAATAATTTATTTACAAAATCGTAGTTATGTATTCTTCAGTTTGTTAACGTTACTTTGAGTTCGAATATTCATAGATGTACATACATTTTAGTATTTCTTTTTGTAGCTATACTTGTATTTTTTCACTGATTTTATTGCTAAGTTAAATTTTTATGTTCTTCTAAATAAATACCTCAGACCTTTCACTTATCTCAATCCTTTAAATGTTATCTGAACGAGAACCCCTTAAGAGAAAAGTTCACCTTTGTATTTATTTAGTGCAATAAAGTGTTGTCGCGGTTTGCCTGATGTGCAGCCATTTTTCGGCAAAAATGTTGTTGATGTTGTTTTTTAAAATGCAAACGAGCAGAAGGATCACCTGATGGAAGCAGTCACTGTCGCCCATTAACATCAACAGGAGCTTGGCCAAGTTGCTGCCTTTCAGTGAATACTCTTTTTAAGTCACCTTTAAAGGACATAATAATATCGTAGCACAGGGCTGGAATTCTACAAGGTAATAACGATATCGTTTTTGACCTGTTTCCGTATTGTCAACGTTTTGATAACTCTTATGTCATTTACAATAATGGCGACTGTGACATAAACGATTCTTAAACGTGTCAAACACGATATCGTTTTAACGCACCTGAATAGAGGCCCTGAAGAAACGTCGTCGAGGGAAATTGTATGTACTCGTAATTTAACCTGACTATACTGTTCCACCATCATTCTCGTATTACCTTATTCACAGAGTATTTCCAAGAATAGCCTCCTTAATGTCAATTCCTTTCTCTTTGTACTTCAAACCGCTCCCTATTCCCCAAATGCAAATGCAATACCGTAATCGATACGGCATCAAGGCAAATAGTAATAAAAACGACCGGCAATTCCCCGCGAATGTTCACTTTTAGTTTATTTCTTTCAAGTCTTGCTCGTCACTTTTATTCCGCACTTTAACTTCTACCTCAATTCAGCCACTCTCGTCTTTCCTTGCATCAGAATTTACGAATTGATCAACACAGACAAAACTCAGCTCTGAGCAGTTATTGCTACGGTTGGAATTGCGAGGGTGTGCCGCGGCATCTGCAATGTTTTTACTTTTCATTGCGAAAGCCGGAATATGATGCAGAAATGTAAAATGTAAGGACAATTGACTGGAGGGGGAGCGCAAATGTGTAGTGCGCTTCACTTTTCCTTCCTGCCGTGAAATAATGTTTTTTTTTTTCTATTTTATTGTTCCTCTTTTGCTATTTGGTTGAGAACATCCTTAGATTTAGTTGCTTTTTTCGTTGGATCGTTTGCAGGTGTGTTTATTCTTTCAAATAAAGCAGCGACGGTGAAAAAGCACTGGCCAACGTAACTTGACCTTTCAGTCAGTATGAAATAAATGTTTATGCGTGTCTGAAGCTCAAAAAATGTAGTTGGTGCCTAACGTGGCATATTGCCTAAGAGCTAGCGGGTCATCGGATAAAATTGACAGTCGAAATTAGAAAACTAATGATAGAATAAAATTTAATATGATGGGAGCATAATACGGATTTAAAAAAAATACCATCCTTACGTAACAGTTAGTCTCAGTTGGGTAACAAAAGAAGACCTTTTGAAGTTTTCTCACGATTGCAGTTTTATGACTTTTTGTGTAAACAGAAGCGTCAAAGAAGGTTTTACAGTTTCAATAGTATAACTCCGTTTGCCTTTCATATTAAGGGGAAAATACACTTTTGGTAAGCCACGCGCGCTTTTTAGGGTTTCGTAGTCAACAAGTAACCTTTATAGTTTCGCCATGTCCGTCTGTCCGTCTGTCCTCGGTTTAACTTAAAGCTGTAAGCACTCTATGAAGTTTCAATTTGGCATAGTTAATTTAAATTACGCCCAAAAATTGTAAAAATAAATCTTAAATTTTTTTTTCTATTGTTGCTATTTCCGGTATTCATCATACATCGAGTGTTTTATTATCAATTTTGGGAACATCTCCCACTTTAATCCCAAACGTATAAGATAGTACTAAACATCTGAAAAATATCCTAATTGAAAGCACATTATGACGAATTCATAAGGAAAACTATCACGACTAAGAAGAGTTGTTTGGTTCCTGAGATACAAGTGACTAAAGTGTTCATAACTACTAAAAAAATCTAACACTAATTAAATTTGAATAGAAAATTAGTTAATTTACAATTCAGAGCCATAACATAACTCTGCTAGAGATTACAAACTTATGCAACCTAATTATATTGTAAAAATAAAAGGAAGCCAAAAAAAGCATTATATAAAATATTTTTTATGAATATTTCCTACAAAGATCATTGATTATAAATACTGTTATAAAAAAACCACCACCACCGTCTTATCCATTAACCACCGTCAAGCAACAGTGTTCGCATTGTTTTGTTCCGTCGTGGGGATAAGACAACCGGTAAAATTACTAGCATAGAGGCATTCCATCTTAGTCCTCAGGGTTGGCGACGCATTTGAGGTCTTAGGATTATAGTCTTGAGAATTCAAATGTCTATGGGTCTCAGATTCCACTTATTATCAGGTGGCCTGAGTACCTCGGTTGCCTTCTCCTTAACATAAAAAAAACATCTATATAAAAATCCACGCTTTTGAGTAAATGAAAAATATTTCTTACCAAAATTAAAGTAACATCGATGGTTAAAAACCAAAACGCTTAGATTTTTGAACTAAAGTAACCTAACCAAAAACTGTTCTTATTTTCGGATCACTCACGGTATACAGAATAAAACAAGTTGTTGGACCGGGAGTGTATCGACGATAACGTGGTCCAATATAGCACCAAACAAAGGCTTACAAGAGTTTAGCGCACGCCCCGGCTGCATATTCAACGGGCAGAGTCAACATGCTGATGTTAGCACGGGAGCTAGTAGGTAAACAAATGCTTGGAGTTAAAATTGTAGCGAATTGATTTGTATTTCATAACGACATGAGACGTTCGTGGGTAAGATGGGTTCATGGTCAAGTCAAAATAGCTGGGTTTTTTGCCTCAGTCTTGGTGACTGGTAAATAATTTCGTAAATTTCCATTTACGATCTTTTTTGCCTCATCTGTTCTTGCGAAAATTATGAAAAATGGATGGCAATTTTTTTATGTTTATGGTTGAGCAGTGTGGCTGCATTGCTTTTAGAATAATAACAAATAAAAAAGCAAACTGTTTAAAAATGTAACTTGTTTAAGTATTACTGTCATTAAATATAATCTCAAATTTAGTATATCATTATTCAAAACAATCCTACTATTTTTATAAGTGCGAAAGTTCGTGTGTTAGTTTGTTACTACTTCACGCTGAAATGGCTGGACGGCTTTTAATGAAATTTGAAATATACTATTAGACAGCTTAATATACCCTTTGAACGGTTCATAAGCTATTTGTCATCCCGGAAAAGTTAATTAGCTGTAAAAGATACTGTACTGTACTCTGTAGGACTTACAAAAATATTTTTAAAAACTGTTGAAATTAGGACATTAATTCAATAAGATCAGGTAAATTTAAAAATATAGTCTTAAGCTCATTAGAAGGTAAAGCTTTTATTATTATATTATTTCCCTAAGTGATTTTTCTTAGTTACATTTAATTGAGTAGCTTGCTTTTAAATTTGTGAATGCCGTGCTGACCTATAATTTAGATGTGTACTGTGGTAGTCTGTGAATATTATGCATTATTTAAAATGTAATGGTTTGCCTAATAACTAAATAAAATAAATAGTCGACGTTAAAGTAGCTCTTACACTCAGAAGAAAAAGAGCTACCTTGAATTTAAAAATGTGTAACAAAATGGATTGCTGCAGTGGTAACAAACGTATCACTGTTTTAGCTTCGTCACAATCGAAAAAAAAACATCAACTTGGCATATCGTCGTCTTACTTACTCAAACTCGTATCTGCATATTTGTTTTGCTGCTGGTAAACTTAGAGCCACTAGGTATTACTGAATAAAAATGAAATAACCAACAGCAAAAAAAATATGCAGATACGAGTTTGAGTAAGTAAGACGTCGATATGCCATTCTTTACAACTCGACTAATAAATTATTAACCGGAGAGTCTAAATTGTCCCGTTAAAGCGTACAAATAACATTTTAGGAATATTATGCTTTGACTCGCTCGAATGAACTCGCTTGCCTAATCGACCGTTCGGCTAGAAGTTATTTTTTAGAAAATACCTCAAGTTCCCCCGTGTGGTTTCCGGGTTACAATAATGCCACTCCATGTCTTCCCTTAGACGTAGTAAGAGGCGACTATGGGAATACAGGCTTGTAGTACTGTTAGGCGATGGGATTGCAACCTGTCACTAATACACTGGTAAATATCTTGGCCTGATTGTGCACAATGAATTTACATAATTACAAACAAGTCTTTTTGGAGTTGTTGGTATTTCTGTGGCTCTGCCTACCCCACTCTAGGAATGAAGGCGTGATGTTATGTATATATGCTGTTCCTCAAGCTAGTCCAGTTTTCAAAGTAATCGGCATCACCACAAATCAAAAGTCACCCCATTACAAACGCTTCATTAATCCACACAAAATGACAACATTAAACTGGTTTCAGCTCCTGGCGCTCGCCACGCATCGCTTGCCACCGTCCGGCGCGGCGACACACGCCCACAGTACCCTAAATTTGCATAGTCCGGAACCCGTGAAATACCCACATTCATTGCTCCCTGATCAATACTTGATGAGCTACTTTATTGGGTCTGATGCTGTAAAGGAGTTTGTGATGAAACATCCGTTAAAGGGGTAACACGTAGTATATTATAAGAAGATCCAATTATCGTCGCTGCGTGTGCAAAACTCACTGTGTTTTTTTTATACGGATATTTTGAAATCGTTGGCAGTTTAGTCAAAGAGTGAAATATTATTCAATTTAATTCTTTATGCGAAAAGAAACACAATTTATGCAAGCGCAGTGACGTTATGAACAATTTTGTGACTGTCACAAAGTATATTACTGAATTCTATACACATTTACAGAGGCCGTTTGTACAGTCGAAATTACGCTGGTAAATGTTTCATTTTAGTTTTCAATCTATCAAACCCGTTGACACGTTGGCCTAGTTGGGAATGACAGGGTCATTGAGTCCTCCGGAGCCAACGGTCCTGGGTTCAAATCCCCTTAAGGGCAGATATTTGTGTGATGAGCTCGAATATTTGTTCTTGAGTCTTGGATGTTTTCTATGTATTTAAGTATGTTTATCGTTGTCTAGTACCCATAGTATAAGCTTAGTTTAGGACTCTGTCAATTTGTGTGAGATTGTCCCCTGATATTTATTTATTTTATTATTTTTAAAGTATTTCCTTATGCTTCCTTTGCTTTGGTTGCTTGATGAGTACGAGTCCAGCAATCCCCTTTCCCAGTTAAGGCTTGTTTAGTGTTTTTCTCCGACAATGCGAGAAAATTACAAGATCAGTTGAACTTACCAAGTGAAGGCTGATCTTGATTATATGATGCACCTCGTCCGAAATGATCCATAAAACTTGTAGTCGCATATCTTGCACTACTACGTTACCACAATTGTTTAAATAAGAACTTCGAAGAAAAAACACCTCGCATCTGTCAGATGATCTCGCCAACTCCTGCGCTATCTGTCAACCGTCATTATTTTAAAGACCTTAATCACAACTTAAAAGGGAATTTGGTTCTGTCGTATCTGTAAGATACTAAAGACAAGGGTTAGGGTGGGACTGGATCATTTCGGACGAGGTGCATCATATAATCAAGATCAGCCTTCACTTGGTAAGTTCAACTGATCTTGTAATTATATTTCAGCACCTCGTCCTCATGATCCATAAAACTTGTAGATGTTTAAAGAAAGAAGTTGTGATCAATATCCTTAACATTTAATGTTAACAATAAAAACATACAGTCATTTTAAATGAGATCAACATAAAATGCTACTTTTAGCATAAATAACATAAGAGAAATTTAATAACACTCCTTTAAGTTAAAACATATTCATGACATAAGAAAACAAATTTATAAATGTGAATTACATATGGCCCTTGTAAAAAGAGAACTTTCTTGGATAAGTGGCCTATTATAATATTTAGCAAATACACCAGAGCCACTAGTCCAACCTGCCATCTTCCTTATGGTTTCGATGTTAACACCCTGTCTAGCAGCTGCAGACGTTGCTGCATGACGCGTGCTGTGGGCTGAGTAAGTGTTAACATCGATTCCGCTCGATCCTAAGGTCTCCTTTATCCAACGGCTTATACTTTGGCTTGAAGCGGGGCCATGAGGAGCCTTGTGAGTAATAAATAATATTTTACTATTTATCTGGCGAAGATTCTCAGTTTTTTGTAAGTATACTTCAAGCGATCTGGCTGGGCAGATATTACAGTTATCATTAAAATAAGGTAATATTAACAATGGTTGTATCTTACGTGGGCCAGAGGTTTTGATACGATCAGGAATTTTAATTCTTATTTCAGACTCAAGTTTATGAATGTTATTTATTTTTATTAAAGCTAGAGTCTGTACCCTATGAGCAGTTACAAGTGCTAGTAATGTAACTACTTTCTTAGTCAGTAGTTCTAAGTTCAATGACTCATTAGGGTATAAGTTATTTAAGTGTTTGAGAACAATCTCAGGATTCCAAGTATCTGAGTATTTTGGAGTATTTGGCTTAAGTTGGTAGATTCCTTTAAAAAATCTCTTAATTTGGTAATTTTCTCCTATGTGTGGTCCTAAAATTAATGAGATAGCTGATCTATAAGAGTTAAGAGAAGCGTAAGAGAGGCCCTGTTTAAATTTAGAATTAAGAAAATCAATTACTACAGTTATTGGTACATCTAAAGGATTATGATTATATCTGCCACAAAAAATTATCCAAAAATTATAAGCTGTCTTATATTGTTTCATAGTACCTTTGGAAACAGATGCTAACATGACATTTACAGAAGACCTACTTATGCCTCTCTTTATGAATGCTTGTTGCACAATATTGCTGCTATCAATTTGAGCTGCTCGTGGAGCGGGTGGTGTTCCCTGAAAGGTGAGAATAACATCTGTTTATGGGGCTGTAAGTATAAGCATTCTCCCTCTACCATAGACATGAACAGTGGGTACCATGGTTGAGTGGGCCAATATGGGACCACGACAATACCTCTAGCTCTTTCATAATTAATTTTCTGTAATACTTTTAATATAACGGAAAAAGGTGGGAATGCATAGAAGAAAAGATTCCACTGTATTGTGAAGGCATCACAAGCTACTGCATCGGGGTCTGGAAACCATGACACAAATTGGTTACATTTAGTGTTAACCCGAGTAGCAAATAAATCTATTTCTGGATTTCCAAACTTTTCCATTATTTGATTAAAATAGGGAGTGCAGAGTACCCATTCTGTCTCAGTGAACTTTATGCGTGATGCATCATCAGCAACATTGTCTGCAGATTGCACATATGAGGCATGAACCCATAGCCTACGATTTTCACAGAACTGCCAGATATTACGAGCAACAGTATTTAAATGTGGATATTGGGTACCTCCCATTTTGTTAATATAAGCTATTGCCGTAGTATTGTCTATTCTTAAAAGAATTTCACAATTGGAAAGATTTGAAGCAAATATTTTTATACCGAAAAATGCAGCAATTAACTCTAAGTGATTAATATGCAATTGCAGCTCATCCACATTCCAAAACCCATGTGACTGTTGTCCATTACATACTACTCCCCAGCCTGACATAGAGGCATCAGTATATATTTCCAGTTTGTAATCAGAGTTCTTTATTTTTAAAGAAGTATTGTGAATATTACGCATCCACCAATGGAAATCTTCTTTAATTTGTTTATTAATATGTATTGTGGAGCTGTAGTTGCCATTGTAATGAGCCAAAGCCTGAGTCTTAAATGATTCTAACACTTTGGTATAGAGCCATCCATATTCAACAGCGGGACAGGATGATACTAAAATACCTATTAATTTGGCGAACAATTGAATTGTAACTTTATCCTTTAATATTAACTTTGCTATATGGTTGTATATAAGAGCTCTTTTATCCTGTGGCAGGTTTATTGTCATATCTGTGGATTTCAGTATAAATCCTAGAAATTTACATGTTTTTGATGGTGATAAGTAACTTTTCTTTTTATTAATTATAAATCCCAATTGTTCTAAAAGTTTGGTAGTCATATTTACATTAATTTGGCAACTTACAGCATCCTGGCCTATACACAAAATATCATCTAAATAAATAACAGACAGGAAGCCTCTGGATCTAAGATATTGGATAACTGGTTTCATTAATTTAGTAAAGGCATATGGAGCAGTATTGAGACCAAATGGGAGGCACTGAAACTCATATAGTTTATTTTTAAATAAGAAGCGTAAAAACTTCTTATCAGACTCACAAATTGGAAGTAAAAAATATGCATTTTTTAAATCTATTGTTGCCATAAAACAATCTTCATCCATAAGTTTAATTGCCGTCCTTACATCTTCCAGTTTAAAATGTGGTGGAGTAACAAACATATTGAGCTGTTTTAGATTGAGTATAAAACGCTTGCTACCATTAGGCTTGCTCACTAGAAAAATGCTTGATAAGAATTCGTTTTTAGTGTGAGAACATGCTCTAATGGCTCCAATATTTAATAAGTCCCTTAATTCATGTGATATATCTAATGTTTCTGACTCGGTCAAATTATTATTCTTTGGATAAGAGGTTTGGTAAGGGGGAGTGTCAAATGGTATCTTATAACCAGATATCCAGTCAAGTATAACTATATCATTAGTGATAAGTTTCCACTTGTCTAAAAAATATTTAAGCCTACCTGCCTCAGGGGTTAAATTCAGCATCTTGGGTTCACTGGCTGCTTCTTGTAGAAGGGCCGCTGGTAATTGCTGTTCCTCTTGTTCCCTTGTTTGGGGAAGGGTCTTTGCCCACTCTGACGAGCTGGTGCTTGGTGACGGAGTGGGCGCTTGTAGTTTAAATTAGGTTTTTTAATCACTCTGCTGGGCACTGTCGGTTTCAGAGTTTGAGCAGACAGTCTTTTCGCAGCCTGGCTTGCCTTGACTTTCTCAGTAAAATCATCGCCAAATAGAAGTGATTCAATGACTGGCGAGTTGTCCATTAACTCTTTAATGTCTTTGTTAAATCCTGATATAAGTAAACTTCTTCTATTTTTTGAAATATTGTGATGTAATTGGCACAACATTCTTGCTGAGTCACTGAACTCTTCTATTCCTTGTATAGTAGGGTTTTGTTTAATTAGTGTGGTCATACCTAGCCCAAGGCTAGTTATAATTGCTGCCAGCTGTTTTTGTTCTGCTTCTATTCTGGCATCTCTCTTAAGGGCAGATTCAGAGACGGAGGACTTAATTTCAATATTAAGTTTAGGAGGTGCAAGTGATGGGCAGTTTGTTAAGAAGGTTTCATATTTTAGATCTAGTGTTTCTTTAGATTCCTTTTTTAAGCCAGATTTAAGGATATTTTCCCACCTTATGGCTAATTGTGGGAGGCAGTTTTGTATTTTATCTGAACTAACACCATCATTTCCCAAAATGGTGATTAAAGATTCTGGGAGGGGTTCTTCCTGAACTAGTTCCTCTACCTCTCTCATATCTATCACAGACATGTCCTGCTCCCCCCCCTCTGTTTGTTCAGACTGTTGTAGAGGACGAGTTTCCTCAAACTCTGCCTCGCATAATATATCCATATCTGGGGAAGCTGAAAAGGAAAGACAAGCATAAGCATATGTCTATCCCCATGCGTACATATTCATAGTTAGCCCTCATGGTAAGCCTCGCGTGAATACTCGGAGCTTATGTACATGTATAAAAGATAAGAACGCTGCTGGAAACCTCGCGGGTGTTCTCTAGGCACAAACGTAATTACCAGATAATCGGCCACGGACAACCTCTCGTGAATGTTCTGGGCCCTTGTGATCAAATCAATATGCTATGAGTTAGTGGTAACATCACGTGAATACTCTCAACTCGGCATTTTTATAACCTCCAAAAGAAGAACAGCTTTTCAGTTTTTAGTTAAGTCAAGGAAGTAATGCAGGCAAATTATCATTAAAAAACATTCCAAACCGTTAATCAAACCTTACATCCAAAGTTATAAAACATAAGATTAGCAAAGAAACAAAAAAAAAACCTAAACTTACATGCACGTGCATCATTTTCGGATTCCGAATCCGATTTCCGTTTTGACGCCACTCGATGAATCTTTTTTTCTAATTTTTTCAATTTCTTCATAAGATCCTCTTTGGACACTTGTTTTTGTTTCCTTTTACCCATATTTAAAGGTATTTAACACGTAATAATACTTCACGATGGTAACGCTTCCGCACAAGAAAATACAATGACGGTTGACAGATAGCGCAGGAGTTGGCGAGATCATCTGACAGATGCGAGGTGTTTTTTCTTCGAAGTTCTTATTTAAACAATTGTGGTAACGTAGTAGTGCAAGATATGCGACTACAAGTTTTATGGATCATGAGGACGAGGTGCTGAAATATAATTAAACCAAATATATAATGTAATTTGAGCACGGTCACGACTTGTCATATAGCTTTTGAAAAAAAAATACATTACTCATAATGCCATTTTTATTCGAAATAATAGGCATGACATATTAAAAACTAAATATCAAAATTAACAAATGAGGATTTCAATTATATCTTTTTCTTTTTAAGTACATATGTTAATTAAGTTATTTGTAAATCACGAGTGAACACAGCGGCAGATAAACTTGTATTATTTTGTCCGCTGTCCAACCATTGTCTTTAACGTTTATTACCGATTAAAACAAAATAAAAAAAAACACAAGACGTTATTAAAAAAAAAAAATCGTTGTGCCATTTTTAAATACTCTGTAAACGTCATTTGCAAAGGTTAACTTTTTAGTTTGAGACATTTTAAAAGTTAAATAAACTTGGGAGAACTTTGATTGTACGAGTATTTGCATGGTCAGAGTTAGTTTTCTTATTCCAAAAATGGTTAAAAAAGTGAAATTACAGTGAAGCAGGTAAGTTTTTTCGGCCGCTGCCGTCTAGTTACAGCAATGGCTTTTTGTTTTAAATATTGCGTTGGTGTGGAACAAACCACTTTTCGTGCTGCTTTTGCAAACATAATGTGAATATTTCCAAGAATATCGGAGAACAGGGCCTCTATTCAACTGCATTATAACGTTTTTGACCTGTTTCCGTATTGTCAACGTTTTGATAACTCTTATGTCATTTACAATAATGGCGACTGTGACATAAACGATTCTTAAACGTGTCAAACACGATATTGTTTTAACGCACCTGAATAGAGGCCCGGTAACTCTGAGTTTTTTTCAAATCTAAAATACAGTTAGGCAGGTGAAATTATTAAGTGAAGCATTAGTAAGTAAAGCTTTTTTTTATGTTAAGGAGAAGGCACACGAGCACTCAGGCCACCTGATGGTAAGTGGAATCTGAGACCCATAGACATTTGAATCTAAGACTATAATCCCAAGACCTCAAATGCGTTGCTAACCCTGAGGACCAAGATAGAATGCCTCTATGCTAGTAATATCACCGGTTGTCTTATCCCCACACCGGAACACAACAATGCGAATACTGTTGCTTGGCGGGAGGTTAATGGATAAGATGGTGGTAGCGATCCGGATGGACCCTTCACAGGGTCCTACCACCACTAGAAAAAATATGATGGTTAATAACTATTTCATCGTTGAAAATACGTGTCACAGTTGTTACGATTCCACATTACACCTATTGTACATAGACTAAACCTAATTGCTTTTGACTTGAGTGATATATCATCATCTTAATTTAAACTCGACCGCCATTACAGACACGACAGTAAGATGGTCTAAGATCCGACCTAGAAACGATCTGTATCCATCTGTTTAATGGATGATAACTATTTTATACCAAATTATATACATTAGAAAAATGTACGTCTAAATTTTTTTTTACGTGATATTAAAGTATAAACTTGTTTTGTAAATAAACATGTTAAGTGCAAATTACCAATTTCGATTTACCTGCTTAATGCCTACCAAAAAGTTATGAGAGGAATAAATAGTCAACCTAACGTTGGCATATTCTATAGGCTTCATACTTTTGATTGGTATGTCATTTGCAGTGAACGTAAATTTTGTAGCAAAACCGGTGCAATGAAGTCACAACGACATATGACAGAGACCTACGGATGTCGGGTTGTTTAATATGATTGACTAACATAATTGGTTATTGATGTTTAATATAATAAAATGAAACATTACACTTTTTACTTAATTAACCCTAGGACTGCACCAAACATGCTACAAAATCTACGATAGCAGGGCCTCTATTCAACTGCGTTATAACGATATCGTTTTTGACCTGTTTCCGTATTGTCAACGTTTTGATAACTCTTATGTCATTTACAATAATGGCGACTGTGACATAAACGATTCTTAAACGTGTCAAACACGATATCGTTTTAACGCACCTGAATAGAGGCCCTGGTCATTTGTCTATTAACCGAAACGGTGATATTGAAAAAAAAAATAATTAAAATAATCATGTTATCGACTGTTTTTTTTCTAAATATTAAATTTGATGTAAAATAGGTTTCATCCATTAAACAGATGGATGCCGATCGCTGTATACCTACTCGGGTCCTATACTACGAGCTAAGATAATAAAACACGTTAACATGTCTAAAGCAATCAGGTTAACCCCGAGTAGAAAAGCGACCAAAATATTTTTTCGAAAAAATTGATGCATCAATTTATTTAATATTACTTTTGTAAGAATACATATTTTTTTTTCTATTGAAGTAGAAGACACGTATCATATAAAAACCAGGCGAGAACATGTCGGACCATACTCCAAACATAAAATCAACAGTTAATAACTAATTTTCTATAAGTCATTTGGTGCCGTCATACTCGTAGATGATTTTAGTAGGTATAAACACTTTAATCGCCTGTATCTCAAGAACCAATGATGTCTACTTAGTCGTAATAGTTTTCCTCTTAAATTCGTTATATGCGCTTCAATTTAAGTTTTTCTTCAGAATTTCAGTATCTGTAGTTTTGGTTGTAGGGGTTTTTGCACTTGACTCTAACAAAAATTTGCGCTTCAAAGCTTAATATTTCATAAATGGACCCTTTGTTCGGAAACTTGTGGGTATCCACAATATTTTTGGAAGACCTATCCAACGACACCCCACACTATGGGGTAGAAGAGAAAATAAAAATACATACCCACGTTACGAGTAGGGGAGGAATGTAAAAAAAAATGTATAGTGTACTAAACATTTTTTTTTTACATTTTATTGTATCACTTTGTTGACGTGACTAATATGTATATTCATGCCAAATTACAGCTTTCAATTACTAAGAGTCTCTGCGCTAGGCTGCGGACGGACGGACGGACGGACATGGCGAAACTATAATGGTTCCTAGTTTGACTACGGAACCCTAAAAATGGGGCTCCATTAAGTTTTTGCTAGCGCTCAGTCAAAAAAGATTTTCTAAGGATTTTCATTTACTAAACACGTGTTCAACGGTTGTTTAAGTTTTTGTAATAACACCATGATATTGTGTGTTAACATTGATTTTGATTTAAACAATATTTAACGTAAAATAGCTTTTATGACGTTAGAAATTAAGTTTTACTTTTTTAGAGCTTTTAATATATTAAAATTATCACAATTTCGTCGCTAAACATGTTAGAAAATTATAATGTACTATTTTAATTAAAGAATCGCACTTGATAGTTCAGTCCTCCTCCTCTCTCGCTCTGGAGCCGAACGTTAACGAAGGAAAACCCGACACCGCCCGAAGTGACCGTTGCTTGTGCCTTGCTCGCTTCCGTTTCAATGGCCGATATACCCTGGAAAGAGATGAGAATTTTACTACCTTCAAACGTAAACAGGATCTATACTTACATAAACATTAAAAATAAAGTGAAAAATATTAGACTTGAAGCTTGAAATATTAGAGCTGAAGAGGTTAAAACCTTTTTCCCTATTCAGAGATCGACCCCGGGAGCGCTAGAAGGAGTAGAAGTAGACTAGTTATTTGGACCCTAGGAGAGGCTAAAAAGTCGTTTGATAGATTGGTCTTAGCGTGTCGTGAGTGTCACTGTGTGAGTGTTGCATTTAAATAATTGATAGATTTAAATATAATTACATACATACTACTGGATTACACACTTATTATTCGAACATACTACTTAATTTTACGGGTGCCTATTATGTTATCAAAACCTTTCAAGGAACGCAGAAAATTAAGTTCATCGATAGTCATTTCTCGCCTCATTAGTTGAATTTTTTGGTTATGACAAGACTACCCTAACCTAAAGTCTGTTTCAAGTAAAATTAGCAAAGATAAACAAATTATTACTGTTTGACACATACCTCAAATATCCACCAAGCGTGATTTTATTACAAATAAAGTATAAATAGTAATTTCATCTTAAACTTAATATGAAAATAATTATTTATTGTATAAATCTTTGCAAAGACCTGAATCCCTGCATTTTAAAAGAGAGTTTATACAGTAATAATATGAATAGGTTTGTTTAGTTTTGTATACTTTACCAAGTTCAATTGACACAGACTCTACGGTAGTTAATGTTCAAAATATCATCAGGTTCAGCAGAAAAATAGCGTTCAATGAAATGATACAATCGGTTGGGTAAAATTCCATGAAATTATTGGTTACTTAATTTTATCTATAGACATTAACGCAACAGTTCAATTTCGATTTATAAACGAGTAAATTACCTTGATAAGCCTGTTGTTAACGTTCCTAAAGGAAACATTTTCGGTCCGTGTCGTCATTGGGATCCCCGGGAGCTTCACGAATTCCGAGTATACCAAATTACCTTCAACAATCGAACCGACTTGCAGATTGTCTGACGTCACGGCAATGAAAAGAAACGTAAGTAAAAATACTTTAATAATCATTGCCATTTTAGTTAAAATATAGTGACTGTTAAGATTTACGTGAGTGGATCAAAGAGAACTGCTACTAATATTGATTTTAAGTTTTGATAATTCAGAGCGATATTCACGATAAGGGATAAGAAATTCAGAGAAGTCGATTAGATAGGGACCTTGACTCACGTCAACCTCATGGTTTAGTTAGATATTCCATACTTTCTACATTATATACAATACACTAACGTTTGCTTGAAGCTTTGTTTGTATAAAAAAGATCTCATGCTTTTCTTTTTAACCGACTTTAAAAAAAGAGGAGGAAGTATCTTTTTCAATTGAAAAGGTTTATACTTTCTAGTTGGTCCCATTGTCAACGCGTCAGGATCTGATGATGAGATCTTAAAGAAATCAAGGGAAGTCCTCAAATACTAAAAAACATACATACCCAACTAGCACACTAGTGAAAGTCGCAGCCTATTTTGTAGCTTTGACTTTGTATAATAGCTTTAAGAGAGTTCAGAAAACAGTTTAAAGTTGAACAATTGCTTCCGTAGCTGTCTGTAGCTTCGAAAGTGACTAAAAGTTACAAGAGCTGAATGAAGTACCACCCCAACCTTTATGACAGTAGATTTAAGAACTCATTTGCCACTTATACCTTTTAATGAGAGTAAGGAAATAAGTCTTAACACTCTAAGCTTCCAATAGGCTTCTATTGCTACAGTTTCACGCCGCAAAGCTGCATTTAAGAGTGCATTACAGTTTTTTTTAACGCAATCGTATAAAAGCTACAAAAGCCACTATGCTGCTACTAAAAGTGCAATAGTAGAAGTAATTGGACACTATTATGCCGAAAAAAATTACAAATTAATACATTGTGTTACTTAAGACTACAATAAACCTCTACAAGCGAAGCAGGCGCTGCTTAAAGTAAAACATTCACGGTTTTTTGTGCGCTTATGACAATGTGATCATATCATAAATTAAAACAAGTAAAAAAAAGACTTACTTTTTTATCCATTGCCGATGGGCGATGACACACACGTACGTGTGTGTGTTCTCGATAATTTCGGCGGGCATAGCGCAAGGGCTTAGTGAACTATGCCGAGGGCAAACGTGTTAATTGACAGAAAAAAATGTTTTATAAAATATTATAATATTAAATATGAATACTGGATGCATATCCCAAAATAAAACAAACATAGAATACTATATTTTGACATTTGGGATGTGCATCCAAATACCAAAACTAACCTTCGATTCCAAATAGTTTTAGCTATAATGAAACACGATGTAAATGGACATGGCTACGCGTAAAATTGGGGTTAAATAGTGAAATTCTGTATATCGATTGCAATTACACCTAGGTATAAAACGATAACTTACTTGAGTGACTGTTTTCGATTACGGATTTCTAAAACGTTTTTACAGAAATTAGCAATTATGCCTCTAAAAAAGACGAAATATCAGGTCGTTTGAAGGTTGAAACTGCACTAGAGACATAAAAATCACTTTGAACTTCGGAAGAGTAAGTTTTAGCACTTCGGCTTGCATTGGGGAATTATTAAAGCTGAAATTGCTGCTTTTCAAAGACATCACAATATGTACGTTCACAGATAAAACTTGTTATTTTTGCAAAATATTACACATCTTTTGATATTTTAATGCAATCTTAGAGGCGTTTCAAAATTACAGAAATAACAAAACGTCTACATGCACAATAACCTGACCTGCGTTTTAAACCGCTTTTATATAACAATATAATAAAGGAAATAATAAACAATTACTTGAATTAATTATTATACAGGGTGACCCGCGAGTAATCGCTTTTGGAGTCAAGGGGTGATAAAGTACGTTATACTGAATAGGCCTATGAAGTTTTCATTCAACTAGTCACTTAAAAAAAAAATAAAAAAAATATAATATAAAATATTAAAATAGGTGTGTTCCTACCTTTACTATTTGTAGTACTATCGTAGTATTTAATGTCAGAGCAGTTCAAGATCAAGGTCACTATCAATGATCACTCATTGTTGACACATGCCAAACTTACCGCAATTTACTTAAAATATTCTTCAACATATCGAGAAATATGAAGTGCGTAAAGTTTTTCTTACTGCATCATACCGTTTCTTAATCCTTTTCTTCCTTATTCTATCATTATGAAATGATTAACCACGTTCATAAGTTTCCCGTTTCTCGATTTCAAACACTGCATTCTCATAAATACAAGTAATATACATAATAATAATACCTATGTGTACTTACTAATATTTATTACTTAGTATTTTAATAAGTTTCTATTTAAATAAGCAAATTAAATTGTTATTCAACAAAACTCAAACAAAATATGAAGTATGATGAAATGACAGAAAGTTACGTGACAGTAAGCATAATTTACTTTTAACTAGACAGCTTCAGGCGTTTTTCGTGAAATAGGTATTGAATAAGTAGTTTGAACCCTAAACTATCGTTGTTTAACGACATTTTATGAATAGAACCTCCTCGAAGTCGGTGGCGCGGTTTAGCGTAAGCAAACCTACCTACATAAGTTCAGCTACGCACTGGGCGACCTGACCGCCGAGTGCGTAATGACCTTGATAATATTCATTAGTTTTTTAACACGTTCCCTGGTCCGTTTGGCCTCAATGAGGGGACTACATTGTGCTGTTTGATTAACGGACAAATAAAAATGAGACATTTTTGGTACTTTTTTATTATGTTGACGTAAATAATACCGAGTACAAAAAACACATGTCATAATGCATAGTCAGAGTGCAGATGATTTGTCACTTTCGGACCTTAAGAACATTGATATAAAATCTAAAAGTAACGAATCATTATTTGAGTGGACAATAGCGAAAGAAGTTTAAATAATAATATTTATAACCGAAAAGCGTTAAGATGCACTTACCATAGAATAAGATTTAAAGGCATAGACACGTTCACTGTCCCCAAACAAAAACCCATGTTCATGCATGACCCCACATTGCGGGCACCCGGACAGGGAACGTGTTAAAGCGAAAGCGTAAATCTATACCCGTCCGAATTTCAATATGTTAAGTTAAAAAAAGGAAAGAGTACAGTTCTTGCTAATTACTAGCCGTACACAGTTGTCAACTTGCGTAAACTGGACTCCAACGACACCAACTGGGCATCATGGTCGCAGATTATACATGCAACAGTGTGCGACAGCAACATTGTACGACCATGATATTTTAGCTTACAGAGCCGTCTCTTTTCGGCACACTGAATCCCAAAAAGACTGTGTATATGGTTTCACATTTAGTCACAACAACGAATAATAAAGGATTCGTCAGATTTCGTTCATTCTGACATTATTTTCAATTCGACTCATTGCTTAAAAGGTGCTGTCTAAGCTTTAGTATGGCGTTAATTGTAGGTTGCAGCTCTTATGGCATTTTTATATTACCGCTACGCAGTTGTAATAGAACTAGAACTGTGCTGCATAAAATGACTTTGACGACTCGCTGGCCTAGTTGGGAGTCCTGGGTTCAAATCCCGGTAAGGGCAGATATTTGTGTGATGAGCACGAGTATTTGTTCCTGAGTCTTTGATGTTTTCTATATATTTAAGTATATATTTCTCTACATAAGTATGTTTATCGTTGTCTAGTACCCATAGTACAAGCCTAGAGCTTAGTTTTGGAATAGGTAAATTTGTGTAACATTGTCCTGTGATATTATTATTATTATTAAAATGGTATAAAAGCGACTGCGCTAGGTCTGTAGAGCACGCGCCTTAGGAGATAATCGGATTGGCTCTCAAACCCTACAGCAGCTTGTTGTGCTCGTTGGGTAGCGATTTTAGTAACAGGCCCAGCATTTGCATTCGAAAAGTATCATTTGGTTAAGTGGAACTGATGAATGAAGGCCACAGATGACCACCGGAACTTCTCAACGGTATGTAGGTACCTATTTAAGGGTGGCGATGAGATATAAGGATGTTTGAGCAACGATGACGAAGAACATTTAAATGACTTAAATAAATGACTATGATATATCCATGTCATTGCTTGTTTCTTATTAATTGAGATGTGGGAATACATGACAGCATAATTATGATAACTAAAAAGTATCAGTGTAAAAAGTAGAGTTTTAGTGGTGGTAGGACCCTGTGCAGGGTCCGACCGGATCGCTACCACCATCTTATCCATTAACCATCCGCCAAGCAACAGTGTTCGCAATGTTGTGTTCAGGTGTGGGGATAAGACAACCGGTGAAATTGCTAGTATAGAGGCATTCCATCTTAGTCCTCAGGGTTGGCGACGCATTTGAGGTCTTAGGATTATAGTCTTGAAAATTCAAATGTGTATGAGTCTCAGATTCCACTTACCATCAGGTGTCCTGAGTGCTAGTGTGCCTTCTCTTTAACATAAAAAAAGTATCAAAAAACAAAAACCGCCTTATTTTCAAGCAACCCACAATATTCTTAAGCAAAAGACGACGGACAGACTAGCATACAAATAAACAAGTTATTTTAAAAATAAAATATAGCTAGCCACGTGAAATTATTTAGTGAAACATTAGTAAACAAAATAAAAATGCATAACACTGAGAAGTCAATTTAGACGTGGTGGTTAACAGTTTCATCGTTGAATCGTGTTACAGGTTTAACCACTCAACAACTATACCAATATACCTATTCTACACAGACTAAGGGTAATTGTTTTTGTCAGGTTATCGTCCTATTTAAAACTCGACTGCCATCACAAACACGTCAATAAGAGCTAAAATAACGCCGAAAATACGATAACATGTCAAAAGCAATTAGGCTAACCCCGAGTAGAAAAGCGCCCCAAAAGCGCACAAAAATAGATATATCAATTTATTTCATATTACAATACAATACAATACAAATATTCTTTATTGACCACCACATACTAACGGCATGAAACGTAAAATACAAATAAAATATTACAAAGTGAAACAATAGGCGGTCTTATCGCTATGTAGCGATCTCTTCCAGACAACCTTAAAAAGAAGAAATGTAAAAAAGAAAATTGGTACATTTTTTTTTTCAAGTACACGTACCATATAAAAATGGTACCATTAGGTTTTTGCTAGCACTCAGTCGAAAAAAACACATTAATTTTATTGTGTTATTTACAAAAAACTTAGACACGTCTTAGATATGTCTAAAGTGATAAATTTTTGTAATGTATATAATGTAAACACTTTATTGAACAAAATAAAACAGAAACAATACAATGAAGATACAAGAAAATAATGTACAAAGGCGAACTTATCCCTTTAAGGGATCTCCTCCAGCTAACCCTTGAGAGATTGAGAAAAGTGAAAGGTTGTGCATCGAGTGAGCAAATTTACAAATTAATAATAACACCATGTGTTTAAATTGATATTTTAATTTAAACAATATTACGTAAAGTAGCTTTTCTTATTTTAGAAAATAATTTTCAGTTTTTTGGAGCTTCGTAAAATATTATTGTTTCAAAAGAATTCCGACGCTAAACATGTTTGAGAATCATTAATCTAAATAAAGAATTGCACTTGATAGTTCAGTCCTTCTCCTCTATCGCTCTTGAGCCGAACGTTACCGAAGGAAAACCCGACACCGCCCGAAGTGACCGTTGCTTGTGCCTTGCTCGCTTCCATGTCAATAGCTGATATGCCCTGAAAAGAGATGAGACATTTACTATCTTCAAACGTAAACAAAGTCAATTTGTGAAAATAAATAATAATTTTATATTGTTATTAGTACTTTTTTCATAAATTGACTCAGACACAAATTAGGCTCCGGACCCTAATTACACAAACATCCAAAAAAAGTAAGTGAAAAATATTAGACTTGCTATATTATTGACTAAAGTGAAAAACTATATCAACTTAAAGAGATAAATATTTGAATACATATCTATCATCCAAGACTTCGAGTTTTATAGCAAATATTTTCCCTATTCAGAGATCGAACCCGGAGTGTTAGCCTAGCAGAAATAGAAGAAGAATTGTTATTTTTAAGAAATTGTTAAATTGGCCTTAGCGTGTTGTAAGTGTCACTGAGTGAGTACTTTAAAATAAATAAATATCAGGGGACAATCTCACTCAAATTGACCTAGACCCAAACTAAGCTCTAGGCTTGTACTATGGGTACTAGAAAACGATAAACATACTTAAATAGAGAAATACATACTTAAATATATATAGAGAACATCCCAGACTCGGGAACAAATATTCGCGCTCATCACACAAATATTACCGGGATTTGAACCCAGGACCGCTGGCTTTGGAGGCAGTCACTCCCAACTAGGCCAACGTGTCGTCACTTTAAATCAATAAATGATAGATTTATATATGTTCTTCATTACACTTGCTCGGAAGGATTGTTATTACACGCAGACGTATAAAGCTGTTATAGTTAATTTACCGTCCACGGGAGTTATGAATTTTTATATTTAACACCTGAGGGAGTTTTGGGTTTAGTTTTAAAATATAACCCCGTGCACCGTGTGGTTGCCGGGCTAGAATAGTGCCACTCCAGGTCTTCTCGTGGATGTCGTAAGAGGCGACTAAGAGAACAAGGGCTTCAAGTAATATTAGGCTATGGGCTTGCAACCTCTCACTAATACGAGTACACTAGTAAATATCTTAGCGTACTTGTGCAAAATGTGGTTATAGAATTATCAACAAGTCTTTTTAGATTTGTTGATATTCCTGTAGCTGCCTACCCCACTCTGGGAATGAAGGTGTGATGTTATGTAGGTATGTACGTTTTAAAATATAGATCCTAGAATTTACCTTGATTAGCCTGTTGTTATCATCACTAAAGAACACATTTTTGGTCCGGGTCTTCAGTGGGATCGATGATAGCTTCACATATTCAGAGTAGGCCAAACTACTGTTAATACTTGTACCGACTTGCAGATTGTCCGACGTCACTGCAATGAAAAGAAACGTAAGTAACAATACTTTAATAATCATTGCCATTTTAGTTTTTAATAAAAAAATATAATATAGTGACTGTAGAGACTTGTGTAAGTAAATCAACTGTTATATTGATCTTAGTTTTGGATGATCCAGTGAGATTCACGATAAAGGATAAGAGACGAGTGTTTTTAGAGATATCGATTAGATAGGGGCCTTGATTACTCCTCATGGTTTAGTTTGATATTCCATATTTTCTACATTATTTATCAATACACTAACTTTGTTGGTATATAAAACATCTTAGCCTCTATTCTAATGCATTAAAACAATATTTAGTTTTTGGAGTTTTTATATCTCGGCCACCATTACTGAAAGTAAATTAATAAGAGTTATCAAAACGTTGACGATATAGAAACACGTCATGACAATATCGTTTTTACCGTGTACAATTTCAGCCCAGCTGATAGCCTGTGTGCTGGTTTGCCTTCTATATAAAAAAACCCGGTCAAGTGCGAGTCAGACTCGCGCACCGACAGTTCCGTACAAACTTATAAGAATGTAAAATTGTATTGAGGGACGAACTTAACTTTGCCGTTGAAAAACTGTTGTATCCATACATCGACATTAGTTTACCAACTGCATAAAAGTTTGCAATCGTAAATGTTTTTTTTTTGTGATGTAGAATGTTAGAAGTTTGATTTTTTTCACAGATCAAAGGGACAGTAGACTTGAGTATTTGATATAAATTTCAGCTTGATACCTCCACGCGTTCCTGAGAAAAAAGGTCTTGACAGACGAACGGACGGACAACAAAGTGATCCTATAAGGGTTCCGCTTTTTCCTTTCGAGGTGCGGAACCCTAAAAACATAATCGGGAACCATACGGAAGAAATAAACCCTTAATCTAAACGTACCGCCAAGCCCTCGCATCATGTGCGAACACGGCTTTGTGATTCGACGTCAATTTATTCGGCTACTATGACTTTATCAAAAGTTGGATACATTAGCGCCAGATGTGGCCGGCCCAAACTTTTTTTTCACCCTTTTTGTGAGTATAATAATGAAAAGGATTGCGCTCATTTGTTACGTTTTTCGACAAATTCAAAGGAAGTTGGAAAAGGAGAGAATTTAATGTTTGGCGTATTTTTGGAATATTTTTGTAACTGATTCATGTTTTTTCCTGTATGTTTTCAAAGACATCGCATTTGCGATTCATGGCGTAATTTTAGCTTAAAGTTATAATATATTTTTTTTTTTTTTTTACATAAAAATAAAAATTCCAGTACAAAAGGTGAACTTTTTTTTATGGCAATGGGCAGGCGCACGGGCACTCAGGCCACCTAATGGTAAGTGGATTCTGAGACCCATAGATATTTGAATTCTCAAGACTTATAATCTTGATACAATAATCGTAAGACCTCAAATCCGTTGCCAACCCTGAGGACTTAGATGGAATGCATCTATGCTAGTAATTTCACCGGTTGCCTTATCCCAACACTGGAATTCAACAATGCGAACACTGCCGCTTGGCGCTAGGTTAATGGATAAGATGGTGGTAGCGATCCCGACGGACCATGGACCTGAACTTAGGTACGGCCTGGTGATTTATGTTATTTTTTAACGTTCTAAGATTTTTTCAGTGATATTTTTGCAGGCTTACTATAAGGTACAATTATACAGGGAGTCTCTAACCATGAGGCTTCAAATAAATAAAATAAATAAATATCAGGGGACAATTTCACACAAATTGACCTAGTCCCAATCTAAGCTCTAGGCTTGTAATATGGGTACTAGACAACGATAAACATACTTAAATAGAGAAATACATACTTAAATATATATAGAAAGCATCCAAGACTCAGGCACCGGGTTTTGAACTCAGGACCGCTGGCTCTCCCAACTAACGGCCAACGTGTCGTCCAATGTAGAAATCGATTCTACTCCTCAAATACTACATCTTTTGTTTTACGACTTAGAAAATAACTTAATTTACAGTAAGTTATACGTGATCAAACTTTCAAACTTGACTAGTGAAATCAGTGAATTAATTTATATTGTATGAAAAATAAAAATTAAAAATTACCTAATGTTTTAAAGTCGTCGGGAGTTCCATTTGAGGAGTAGAATTGATCCCTACATTTAAAGCCCCATGGTCAGAGACACCTTGTACTGTGTTGTTGTTTAGGGATCCTAGTCAAACTAGGAACCCTTGTAGTTTCGCCATGTCCGTCCGTCCGTCCGTCCGCAGCATAGCTCAGAGAGTCTTAGTTCGAGAAAGCTTTAATTTGGCATGAATATACATACATATTAGTCACGCCAACAAAGGGGTAAAATAAAATACATCACGTAACGTGGGGATGTATGTTTTTTTCTCAGTGAAGTGTCCCTCCCTCATACAGCCAAAAAACTAATACTAAAATAAATAAAAAAACTAAAATGAAAGCGCATATTTTACAAATTTAAAAGGAGAACTATCACAACTAAGTAAAGTGTTTATACCTACTGTAATCATCTAAGACGGCACCTATTGATGTTAAATAGAAAATTAGTTATTACTTACTGATTTTTATGTTTGTAGTGCTTAACGGCTTTAGAACCCTACACTGAGTATGGTCCGACATGCTCTTGCCCGGTTTTTTATTTATTATCAACTTGCAACACAACGAGCTTGCTTGCTATATGAACTGGGCCTCGTTTCAACACGGTTAAACCATATTGCTTATGACGTGTGGGGGAAATCTTCAGCAAAATTGACAGTGTCTTTACTAAAAAAGACACCTTACTTACACTGCTAAAAGGTAACATTCCGGGTGTTTAAAAAAGAATGCACTAGCGTTCAAAATATAAGTATGTGGTAATATTTCCAAACAAACGTCGCAAAACCTCCAAGAAACCGCGTATAAATAAAATTCACGGCTAGAACAACATCGTCATGAGTAAATCGTCCATGCAACAGTGAATGCGTAATACAGTGCGCCACGCGGCCATTACTCTGGTTAACGAGGTGCCGACGCATGCGTATCCACCGATGCGATCTGCTGTTTATTGCGCTTTTAAGCCAGCGTACTGTGCGGTGCGAAATTCAGACATAAGATAATAAGTACTGAAAATAAGCGGTTTTGAATTTGGGCAAAAATTATAAATCTTGTTTTTTTATACGGTGGAATACTAACGTAAATTGACACTACTTGGACTGGCTTTTATTCCACTGCGTCTTAAAATATATTAAAAAAAAACTTTAATATAAATATCGGAGGACAATATCACACAAATTGACTTAGGCCTAAACTTAACTCTTGTAGTATGGGTACTAGACAACGACAAACCTACTTATGTAGAGATTAAATGCATACAAAACATGCAAGATTCAGGAACTATTCGACGATACGTTGGCCTAGGTGGTAGTGACCCTGCCTACGAAGCTAGTTCAAATCCCGGTAAGGGCAGATATTTTTGTGATGGGCACGAGTATTTGTTCCTCAGTCTTGGATGTTTTTATGTTTTTAAAAAAATATTTCTCTATATAAATAAGTTACCCATAGAACAAGCCTAGAGCTAAGTTTGGGACTTGGTCAATTTGTGTGACATCGTCGGGTGATATTTTATTTGCACTCATCGCACAAATATTTGCCCTTATCAGGATTGGAACTGGGGCCTGCAAGCTTTGTGGGCCGGGTCAATACCCTTATTCTTATTTTTTATAATAATTATCTTAATATATCCTCCATAGTACAAACTGAGAGATGTTTGTAGATGAAAATTTGAATCTAACTGTAAATAAATAAAGTCCAATTACTTTTACTTTTTAATGTAAATATAGTTTTGACTTAACTGCCGTAATGATGCACCTCCTAAAAGCACAACGGGTCTTACGAGGAAAGTCTCCACAAACACAGCCTTTACCGTAGACGAAGAAACTTGGAATTTGGTGGGAATAGTTCTTAGATCATTAAAGAGTGTACTAAGATTAGTTTTTTTACTAAAATTAGCCCCCAATGGGGTTAAAATGAGAAATAACGGGAAACGAATTCTATCCGTGCAAAGTCGAGAGTTGTTTGTCAGTTTATCAGTGACTTAGTAAGTAATAAAACAGTTTAAATGTGTACAGTTACAGGGCCTCTATTCAGGTGCGTTAAAACGATATCGTGTTTGATACGTTTAAGCATCGTTTATGTCACAGTCACCATTATTGTAAATGACATAAGAGTTATCAAAACGTTGATAATACGGAAACAGGTCAAAAACGATATCATTATAACGCAGTTGAACACCTCAAATTATATATACGCAGCCAAAACAGAAAAAGCTAAATTATCAAAAAAAAGTAAGCTAAAATTCCATTAAAATTTCCACATACAAATTGTTTTAATTTAACAAATACATCACCATAAATTAATTTAAGCCTTAATTTCCTTCCCATTAATTTAGCAAACCACATGTTAGCAAAAAACATTTTCTCCTCAACAGTCCCGCGCCTACCTCAAAATTATATCCTTATGATATAAATAAGGATTTAGAGGGCATCAGAATAAATTCCCGCGGGACCAGCCAAGCCATATTATTTTACTGGCAATTTGTTTGTTTTTATTGCTTAGAGGGATCTTGTCGCTTTAATATTCGAACACTTGGCCCGTGTTTTAAAATTCTACGTTGTCTTGGGAGTGGCGAGAACAATTAATTGCTTGTATTTTTGTTCTTGATGGTACTTGCAGAATGTTCGAGAAGACTTAGAGTTAGATTTATTTTTAGTAAAACAGGTTTTCAAAAGTACTTCTTTTTAAATCGGTCGTGTGGTTGCCGGGATGTCGTAAGAGGCAACTAAGGGAATAAAGGCTTGTGGTACTGTTAGGCGATGGGCTTGTAACCTGTCACTAATACACTGGTACACATCTTGAGACTGTTTGTGCAATATGTTGTTACAGAATTATGAACAAGTTTAAAGTTGTTGGTATTCTGTAGCTCTGCCTACCCCACTCTGGGAATTAAGGCATGGAATTTGTATGTTTCGTAATAAATTAACTTTTTTTTCCAAATTATATAAAGTCAAACTTTGCCTGCTTGTAAACATTAAATTTAAAAATTAAAATGGTTTTCGACCTCTACAGATGTAACTGGCAAACTGTAGTGTTTTGAAATGTTCTATCTGCCCTTATAAGCCAAAATGCAGTATCTACAATTCAATAGCTAAAGCAGATTCAATCCTATCGGATTAGTAATAAGGTTGCATTTGCTGCAGGAGATTTGTCTAAGATACTGCCCTTCGTCTTAGCAGGGCAGCTATGCAGTTTTTGTTTACACGACTGGGGGTTATTATGACAACTATGCAGTTCTGTTTACGCTCAGAGAAAAAGAGAGCTATATAATTTTCATAGCTCTGTCCTTTACGCTCACCGTAAAATAAACTGCATAGCTAGGTCATAATAACCATAATGTTATCAATTTGACTTCGATAAACGTTGAACAAATAACTCTTTATAAGTAAATATGAATCAACCAATGATGTTTAGCAATATCACTATTTTAGAGTGTCCCCAAACTGAACGTTAGATAACGGGGTCTACTTAAAACAATGCGATAAGGTGAATAACTGGGCAAGAGCATGTCGGACCATGCTCATTGTAGGGTTCCGAAGCGGTTAAGTACTCTACAAACATAAAAACCAACAACTAACAACAAATTTTCTATTTAAAGTCATTTGGTGCCGTCTTAGATGATTTTAGTAGGTATATAGGTACACTTTAATCACCTGTATTTCAAGAACCAATGATGTCTACTTAATCGTAAAAGTTTTCGTTTAAAATTCGTTGTGTGCTCTTTCGTTTCAGTTTTTTTTTCCGATTTTTTGTAGTTTTGGCTGCAGAGGGGGGACACTTGAGTCTAACAAAAATTAGCGCTTTAAAGCTTTATATTTCATAAACCCGTAATATTTTTAAAGACCTATCCAAAGACCACTACACCCCACACTATAGGGTAGACGAGAAAAAAAATACATCCCCCACGTAACGAGTAGGGGAGATATCCTCAAAAAAAAATGTTTTTACATTTTATTGTACCACTTTGTTGACGTGAGTAATATGCATATTCATGACAAATTGCAGCTTTCTAGTACTAAGAGTCTCTGTGCTAGGCTGCCGACGGACGGACGGAAACTATAAGGGTTCCTAGTTTGACTACGGAACCCTAAAAACTGGATGCATCTTATTGCAGTCGACTGTATAAATAGCCAATTTACTGACTTTTATTAAAAAGAGATACATGCCATGTAATTTATATAAACACTTTATTTCACGGCGGCTAGGGGAATCAAGGCTTGTATTACTGTTAGGCGATGGGCTTGGAACCTGTCACTAATTCACTAGTGAACTTCTAGGCCGGATTGAGCAAAATATGGTTGCAGAATTATAAATAGGTCTTTTTAGAGTTGTTGGTAGTTCTGAAGCTCTACCTTCCCCCCTCTGGGAATGAAGGCGAGACGTTACGTATATATTGTATGATTATCATTACATTCGTTAAGGCTAATTTGCGGTAGATCTCAAATTAGACTGAGCCTGTATCTTGGAAAAATGTGAAGTTCTGTTTAGATTTTTGTGTTTCAATCACGCTTAAAATTGCTGTTTGTAATTGGATGTAAAGACACAGATTCTTTCCATCCTGGATTGATCCAAATACTTTTTATTTGGGTTATTTTATATGCATGTAAATAAAATACGTTTTTTAAATTTTCTAAATATTTTTCTACACCTGCTTACTCGATGCACAACCTTTCACTATTCTCAATCTTTCCACGGTTAGCTGGAAGATTTCACTTAAAGAGATAAGTTCGCCTTTGTTCATCTTTTTTTATCATTCATTGTTTTTTTTTGGTTTTTCTTACATACGTATTGTACGCAAACCAAGTTGTAGGCATTAAGGTGACGCTATTACCCCTGCTAAACAACCCCTCCCCCCTCCTTCCTGCAGGGTAAGCAAGGGCAATCTAGCGGGGGCGAGCAAAGTTCACGTAATTAAATAGTGATTAAGCATGGATGACTATTGCTCGCACTCGGGGACTAATGTAGAGTATATTTTGATAGTAAATAACAAACTGAAAAAAAAAAATACAGTTCCGTGGGGTTGCCGGGTTTGAATAGTGCCACTCCATGTCTTCCCATGAATGTCGTAAGAAGCGACTAAGGGAACAAGGGCTTGAAGTACTGTTAGGCGATTTGCTTGCAACCTGTCACTAATAAACTGGTAAACATCTTAGCCTGATTGTGCAAAGTGTGGTTACAGAATTATCAACAAGATTTTTTCGAGTTCTTGGTAATTCTATAGCTCTGCCTACCCCACTCTGTGAATAAGGGCGTCTATGTATGATTTTTTTTTAAATCTTGGGTTCATATTGGCACACAAAAAATTTATTCCTATGTTTTACTACTGACTTGTATTCATAATAAGCACTCTTCATATTTAATTCCTTATATTTTTTTTTTATAATTTGTTATTCGTAAACATTGCAACTCATAAAGTGAATTTTACTGAAACTGTTTTTTTTAGGACGATTATAAAACGAATCAAACCTAACCTAATCTTATTTACTAGTTAGATATTTTTAAAATCCAAAAAATTAACAGTTTGTAAATATTGATTATAAAGAGTGATCATTATGATGTAAAATGATATGAGAAATGCGTTGGGACTTCCGATTATAACACTTAAAAAGTTATGTGAGAAAATATGCACCCGAAAATCCTTATTCTGTATGTAGGTCCCTTATGCATTATCACGTGTTATAAGGGTAAAGGCACATCTATTAGCTCCGATTCGCATTTTGTCTATAGAAATAGTCTGTTATCTATAAAGATGCGAACGAATGCAAAAGGAGAACACACAACACACACTCTAGCCTAGTTGGGAGTGACCCTGCCTTCGAAGCTTGCGGTCCTGGGTTCAAATCCCAGTAAGGGTAGATATTTGTGTGATGAGCACGAGTATTTGTTCCTGAGTCTTGAATATTTTCTATGTATTTAAGTATATATTTCTCTATATAAGTACGTTTATCGTTGTCTAGTACCCATAGTATAAGCCTAGAGCTTAGTTTGGGACTAGGTTAATTTGTGTGACATTGTTCTGTGATCATTTACCATTTGCCTGGCGTGTTTTGTTATTTTTAACCAACTGCCTAAGAAGGAACATTTTTTTTTATAGTTAATAAAGAAAAATATAGGACCAATTAATCGATAATCTCCGTTTACTTCAAACAAAATCAATCAGTTTAAATTTAATTCCTTGCCAACTTTGTACCCCACTGTGAACTGGATCTTGGAATGCTTACTCAAGATATCGTATTCGCGTAAAGTTGATTTCCCATTACACGAAGTAGTTAATTATAGTCCTTCCATGAAATGAAGTACAAGGAATAGAATCACATATTTGAGTGAATTGATTATACGTAAATATTGCAAATAACCAGATTTTTAACTCCTGACAATAGAGACGGGATATTAAAAGTTTAACGTGTAAATTTGTGTGTCTGTCTGCATTAAAAGTCACAAACGGATGGCTCCACTTGCCCGCGGCTTTTACAAAGAAAGCTAGCTACTTTCATCGGAATGGTTCTTTTATAGATGCTGTGAAAATCTGTAAGGCCGTTTATTTTTTACCTGTTATATAGCTTTATATTTTGTGTTTGACATTTACAGTAAATTTAGGTACTTAGTTTAGTATATGCTGCTCTTCAGAATTACCTAAGTAAGTTAGTTAACGAAGCCAAGTAGATGTCGTAATATGCTGAAATTTCAAATTTGACTAAATTAAACTTCAATTGTGAAATTTTACACTAAGCGAAATTTCACAATTGAAGTTTCACATCGTTATAATCCTAAGTACATACATACATAATGTCATGCCTTTATTCCCAGAGTGGGGTAGGCAGAGCAACAGAATACCAACAACTCTAAACTTGTTGATTATTCTGTAACCACATTTTGCATAGTCAGGCTAAGATGTTTACCAGTGTATTAGTGACAGATTGCAAGCCTATCGCCCAACAGTACTATAATCCTAAGTAGACTTGTTATAATCCTATAGTTGTTACCATAATCTAAAACACTCATATGATTGCAAATTGCCAGTGAATCAATCTTCAAAATAATTTAATCTACTGAATAATTCTACTCAATCAATAGCAATTAAGTCGCGTATCGATTCAGGTTGGGGTCGAGGGCTCTCGCGACTAGGGTCCTCGTCTGAAGCGCTCTAAACGGCTTGTGTTAAGCAACACTTACCGTGATAATTGGTAAACTGTGGCATTAAGAGACGTTTGAAATGTTTTAGGTGTTTTAGATTGTTTTTAGTTTTTAGTATTTTTAATAACATTGAGAAAGTTTAGTTTTTTAATTAAATTTAGTTTTTTGAAGACATTGTAAAGACATACCGGGCACCACACCATAAGCAGATTCTGAGCCTTATTGACATTTGCATTTTAAAACTATAAAGACCAAAATGGAATGACACTAATAATTTATGCTAGTCGGTTAGTAACATACATACATAACATGACGCCTTTATTCCCAAAGCGGCAGAGCTATAGTCATGCCAACAACTCTAAAAAGACTTGATGACTATTCTGTACAACCACATTTTGCACAAACAGGCTAAGATATTTACCAGTGTATTAGTGACAGGTTGCAAGCCCATCGCCTAACAGTACTACAAGCCCTTATTTACTTAGTCGCCTCTTACGACATCCACGAGATGTGGAGTGGCACTTTTTTTAACCTAGCAACCACACGGGTCAAAGGAAATCACGGGAAGTTTAAAAAAATAGTGTCTTTTGCATAGATTTTCAGCTACAACGAGAGTTGAAGATCGAACTAGCCCGTTTATTATGAAATTCTAATACAATATCTCAAACAAACTTAGTTCACTTGTTGAAGTGAATGAATTAGCTTTAAAGACAGACAAACACACAGAAATACAAAAATAGACTGAATACTTTAAAAGTGCGAGTCGAACTCGCCCATGAATGGTTCCGTAGCAGCAAGACGATTAATGACGTATTAAAAAGAACTATTTACCAGAATAGATCTCGTACAAACTAATTTTCGGTGGAAGTTTGCATCTTATATTTTTTAGTTTTATCATTCTCTTATTTTAGAAGCTAAAAGGGGGACACATACATTTTACCCAAAAATACCCAACACGGTATAATGAAAACAATTAATTGAGTTTCAGTTCTAAGTATGAGGAACCCCCAAAATTTATAGGGGTTTTTTTTTATTTTTGTGTGAAAATCTTAATGCGGTTCACAGAATACATCTACTTACCAAGTTTCAACAGTATAGTTCTTATAGTTTTGGAAAAAAGTGGCTGTGACATACAGACGGAGAGACAGATAGACAGACATGACGAATCCATAAGGGTTCCGTTTTGTGCCATTTGGCTACGGAACCCTAATAAAAAAGTAGCAAAGTCGTTCATAATCATGAACGTGAATAAAACATGTTTGTCCCGAAGTCCTAATCTAACACCACAAATCAGAATCAAAAGGACATTGAATAATTTTAACCTCAAATAGGAAATAATAATGAATTTTACCAAGAAAATTTCCGCATAAACGCGGAGATCGTCCGATAAAATGTAAACTTGATAGCTTATTTAAAAACAACCGTCGACAACGGTGGGCAAGCCAGGCTTGATAAGTATCTTGTTAGAGACAAGGGAAGTTACCAACAAAAGCGGCGTATCGTTGTTTTTCAGCTTGAGGAGAGCGCAAAAGGCTGTCTGGGTGGAGTCCAAGTTAAAAGAGATGAGGCCACAAACATGAATAAAAAAAAAGAAGAAAAAAAACCTTGACGTGTAACCAGAAATTTGCTTATTTGTCACAGAAAGAAAATAAATATTTTAAAAAACAAAAAACCGCCTTCAAAAATGTAAAAAATAACTTTTTTTTAATTGTAGGCACCACCTAATAGGCGACCACCATATTTTCACCAAAAAAGCCGCCCTCAGTTAGTCTAACCTTTAGGTAGGTGCCTACGATTTTCAAAGAATTTATTTTTTAAGATTTTATTTAATTTCATACTTTTTAGTGATCATAAGACGCTGTTCCGTAGTTCCACTTACTAGTTGTTATGAAAATTTAAGTTTCAAGCGCGCCGCAAGCAACGCCGCCGGAAAGTCATAGTCATATTACAAGTAAATATTCTTCGTTGTAGTCGTTCAACTATCTTAATCGAGATATCTAATCGCCACCCTTGAAATAGGTACCGTTGAGGAGTTCCGATGGCAATCTGTGGTCTTCATCATCAGTTCCACTTCCCCAAATGATACTTTTTGAATGCAAGTTTTAGACTTGATAATAAAAATACTACAATCACTATATATTTGCCTACCATATTTGAGGAGTTCCCTCAATTCCTCGCTGATCCCCTCATCAGATTCAGATTTGGTGACAGTGAGGCAACCTCGAAAATATACTCCGTGAACTAAAAAAATTATTCGAAATCGGTCCACAATTGACGGAGCAATCGGTGAACATTATAATAGAACGTAAAACTTCCTCCTTTTTTTGAAGTCGGCTAAAAAGATAATTTTATCTCTAAGGTCAATTTGCGAAGCATTTACACTGATTTTCACGGCATATATTGGTGGTGGCATACCACCACCAATAACACTGTGCAGGGTCAATACGGATCACTACCACCATCTGATCCATTAACCTACCGCCAAGCAGTGTTAACCGGTGAAATTACTAGCATAGAGGCATTCCATTTAGTCCTCAGGGTTGGCAACGCATTTGAGGTCTTAGGATTGCAGTCTTGAGATTTTAAAATATCCTATGGGCCTCAGATTCCACTTTACCATCAGGTGGCCTGAATACTCGTGTGCCTTCTCGTTGCCATAAAAAAGAGTCCTAATTTTATACTAAACTAGCAACTGGCCCTCGCTTTGCTCCGGGTTAAAGTATTAATACATATAAACTTTCCTTTTAAATCACTTTATCTATCGAAAAAAAACTGCATCAAAATCCGTTGCGTAATTTTATAGATCTAAGCATACATAGGGACAGACAGCAAGAAGCGACTTTGTTTGATACTATGTAGTAATAGTATATTTGGGTCATACACGCTCTTAAAAACAAAAATTGTCTTTCCTGTGGTCAATACTTAAAAGCTTGTGTGCATATAAGTTATGTTTTTATATGATAGGTCTAAAGAAGTCCTGACGCCGTTTATGCAGGAATGGGCTTAGCCAGAAAATGAGGCCTTAAAAACGTTAACTTACGGTGTGTCCATAGGAAAGACGCTAACCTAAATCTGTGTATGACCCTTTTTATAGTATCTCCCGTACTTTGCTCCACGCTCTCTCGCGGTGTGTGCCCGCAGCACAACAAAGTGCTGCCACAGACAGCTCCCAGCGTCTCAACAGCACAATAAACTAATCCAGCAGTTCCAGCACAAACCTGCGGCGCTTAATTGAGCCGCTATTTAAACTACTCGTGAATCCATTGAGATAAATAGACGTCTATTGTTCATTGTGTTCGAAAACTCGAAACACGATGTTTTTTCGGAGATTTTGGATTGTAGTCTTGAGAATTCAATTGGTCTTAAATTCCACTTATCATCAGATGGCCTGTTTGCTCGTGTATCTTAACTTTGTTAATAAACAAAATAGGGCTGATGAGTAGTGACAGTACAACGCTGAAAATTTAACAGTTTTCAATAATGCGATCAAAAGGGCGATTAAATGAATTCAAAGACGCAAAGTGTTAGTTAGACTTGAGCTATTCAAAGGGTCAATACATAAATACAGTGCAAGAGGGCAAAAAGTGTTTTGGGTTCAGGTAAAGTTGGTAAAGCGAGTAAGAGAGAAGTACAAACCGAGAGGCTGTATTAAGTGTATTGCACCGTGGTTATTTTGTTTATCTAATATATAAAATTCTCATGTCACAATATTCGTTCCCATACTCCTCCGAAACGGCTCGACCGATAATTATGAAATTTTGTGTGCATATCGGGTAGGTCTGAGAATCGGCCAACATCTATTTTTCATATCCCTAAATGACTTGAAACAAAAAAAAATTGCAGCGGGAGAAGCCGCTGGCGGGTCGCTTGTTTATTTATAAATTGATATTGTTGTGTACGTTAACAAGGATGCGATAACGTAGGTTATTATATGCTTTGTTACATGAATACAGGATATTTTTTAAAATAAGTATTATTGCAAAACAATATGGTTGCTTATCGTTGTGTATGCAGTACAGTTACAGCGTGAATAGCTGTTATTAAACAGTCGATTGCGCCACAATACGAGACTAAAAAAATAAAAACTTTTTTATTTGCAGAATCTAATAAAGGATGCTTTACTAACCACGTTTTACACCTCTGTAACTCAATCCTCTGCGCTGCACAACCTTCATCGCTTTAAAGGCATTTCGTGGATTTAAAACTCTAGCCCACGGCTCACCAAGACTTCAAGATTCTAAAACATTCAGCATTCTCGTAAAACGGCTCGAACGTAAAATCCTAAAAGCGACCGCAATGAATTATTCCTTACATATTTGATGTTTACACAACACAGGTACGGACGGCTTGACAAACGGCTCAGGTGTGTCGCGGGACTTCCAATCACAAAATGCAAATTAGAAACATTCTCTCACTCTCCGACAACTCTCATTGCTATATACACATTTGAGCAAATTCATTACAAACCACAGAAGCATCAAGTTCTTCTTTAAATCTTTGACGCTGCGGGTTCAGTTCCTTTCATGTTGAGTTAGTTTCTACTCTGTGGTGCTTAAAGTTGGTCGGTTCTGGAGGCGAAGTTGTCAAACAAATCAGGGTAGGATGACGAAACAAATTCAACATTCCTATTTTCGCTTAGCAATTGTTTGCTGGTTGTTTTTGCGGCTGATTGACGACCCGCAAGTTCGGATTGGCCTGTCTTCAACTTGCTCCTGTTTTATACATTTTCTTTCATTTGGATTTGTTTTGAGTTGGATTTCACTCTTCATCTTCAATTGTATTTTGATTATCCTTGTTTTACAAAATGTTATAGCAGCGGCGCTTGCCTTTTTTTTTCAATAAATAACATTATCGTTAATAGCAGATTGAATACCTTATTTTATGGGCTTTGTACCTCAACACTGAAATAGACCAATTTGCAATGATTTTCCTTGCTATTTAAGTCAAGGCATTACCAATAAAACATGATTTGGACCATCTATATGAAAATATTTGATATTTTTAAAGTATTTTTCTTGCCTTTGTTGATATTTTTAGCACCATGATGACTTATTTAAGCCAGCCTCTTTTCATTCATATTTGTAATGTAAAAATAGAAATGCAAAAACTCTAAGCTGAGATGCATTGATTTTGCCGAAAGCAGTTAAATTTTAACTCCAGTTTCCTAATATTTTTATTAATTTCTTAATTTTTTATACCAACAAACATGGAGGCAGTTTTGGTAGGACTTACAAGGTGGACCAACGGTCTGGTAAAGATTGCGGAAAGGTGTATTTTCTATCTTCAAAATTTGGCTACAAACCAATTTTATTGTTTATAAAACTTATACGGGACATTGAATCAATCAATCAATCAATCATTTATTTTACATAAAACATGGTATATACATACAGGTCTTAGGTTAATAATTAAGTTTCACATATTTTGCCGCCGGGGCAGCACGTAAAATTTTACAAAAGAGATTGAAAATTTGTGTCATATTTATTTAACAAATATTTGAAATTAATTTTTTGAAATTATAAACATAAAATATTTAAACAGCATGTCAATCTAAGTCCAAATATAAATAGAGGGTAGCTTCGAAGCTGTCCACTACATTTTTAAAAAGAAATCGTATTTTTGTTTTCGACGTTTAGAAACTCATCAACCGAATAAAAACATTTTTGTAGTAGCCAGTTTTTGAGACCTCGTTTGAACTTAAAGGCAGTTTTTTTAGTAGCTCAGGTAGCTTATTTTATACAGTTATAGCCATACAGTTACCATATAACCTAGTATGATTAGTGGGTATTACTAGACGGTCTGGATACCTAGTGCGATGACTACAAGTGTCTCTACAAGTTTTGAAGTAGTCCGTATGACGTTTCACGAACAGTAATTATTCATACAAATACATGGATGGAGCAGTTAGTAATCGCAATTCCTTAAATAACGGACGACATGAACTCATTACATTCATATTTTTTAGTGGTGGTAGGACCCCGTGCAGGGTCCGTCCGGGTCGCTACCACCATCTTATCCATTAACCACCCGCCAAGCAACATTCGCATTGTTGTGTTCCGGTGTGGGGATAAGACAACCGGTGAAATTACTAGCATACAGGCATTCCATCTTAGTCCTCAGGGTTGGCAACGCATTCGAGGTCTTAGGATTGCAGACTTAAGATTATAGTCTTGAGAATTCAAATGTCTATAGGTCTCAGATTCCACTTACCATCAGGTGGTCTGAGTAATCGTGTGCCTTCTCCTTAACATAAAAAAAAAACTCGTTTCACATAATGCGTACTGTATTATATTTATATTGTACTATTACTTCAGAGATTGCTGTTTTTTTTTTCATTTTGAAACAGTATGGCTTGTCAAATTTAAAAACTAACCGCAGTTCTTAACTTTATCTGTGGAAAACATTGTGTGTATCACGGGCGGTAGAATTATTTAAAATAAATACCCGAACAACAAACTCGAGTCATTAAAAGAAAATCTATTATAGGTGAAAAACTAAAGTAAAGGACCTGGGCTGGGATTCTACATGGTAATAATGATATCGTTTTTGACGTGTTTCCGTATTGTCAATGTTTTGATAACTCTTAAGTCATTTACAATAATGGCGACTGTGACATAAACGATTCTAAAACACGTCAAACACGATATCGTGATAACGCAGATGAATAGAAGCCCAGGGCCTCTATTCAGGTGCGTTAAAACGATATCGTATTTGACACGTTTAAGAATCGTTTATGTCACAGTCGCCATTATTGTAAATGACACAAGAGTTATAAAAACGTAGACAATACGGAAACAGGTCAAAAACGATATCGTTATAACGCAGTTGAATAGAGGCCCTGTTGTATGTAGTTGTAACACATCTGTATAGACCGTTTGACATTCCATATTTGAAAGTTGACATTGATTCCTTATTAATTTTGTACACAACCACATACAACAGGTCCTTTACTTAAATATTTCACCTATACTCGCGTTCTTAATCCCATTCTGACTCCTCTTGATGCGTACCAGGAATTGAACCAGGGACCGCTAGCTCCTTAGAGAGGGTCGCAAACTGAACACCTAGGCTAACCGCATCGTAAATATACAATCATACTTTTATTAACTGTAACAACCGGCACTACATCGTTCAAATACAACCACTGTACAATAGGTTATTTTCTTTTGTCTATCGTGATCAAAAGAACTCTAAATGCAAACAACGCAGACGTTAAAACTGTAGCAAATGGACCCTTCCCAGAACTCTGCAAGGTAATCCCCTCAATAATAAATGCGATGACCTAACTTCGCGCCTCTACCAACGCTCTAGCTTCAATTCTTCACAATCACAAAAACGTCACAAACATCAAATCCTGACATAGGGAAAGAAATTCTAACGTTTCTTTTGTAAAGTTCAATTTCTAGTAAGGGCGGGGAAACCCTTAAGCCGTTTTTTTAGTTGGGCTAGTCTGAATTATATATGTGTTAAAAGCTTAATGCACTTAATAGTCAAGTAGTATGTGGCACATAATATTTTTTCACTAACAATGAGTTGTGAACTCGTGGCGGGATGTTTTAGCGGGATGAAGTGGGTAGAAGATTTTAGAAATCTGTTGTGTAAGAGTTTCCCTGTGAGAATAGGAGCAGAATTTTATGTTTTGTACTCGTATCAGTTATCTATTTATTTATCCCTATTTTATCTATCTATTTAAGTACCTCCCTATGTTTGTTTATCCTCTTATTCCATATAAGTATGCATATAATTTTGTTTACAGTTCCCATTACTCACTTGCTCCACATATACGCTCTTGTTGTACTTATAAAAGGACTAACAGCGCTTTCTTCCCGTATGGTTGCCCTGAAAATCAGCGTCACGACAGCAAGTGTCTGACACTATGCTGAGTGGCACCCGATTTGGTGCAATATAAAATAGTTTTAAGTTTAGTATTCTAGATTAATCTCCAAATGTATTTCATTTTATTAGTAGTTTAGTAGTTTTTGTTTTGCACCAAATAAACGATTTTCTTTGTTTATTTCTTCTTCTTTCTTTCCATCAATATTGGTAACATCAAATAGTACGTGTTCATTTCTTAACCTTTATTAGAGATCCTGACCCGATACAAACGTATACCCTTTCAAACGGTTGTTTTCTCAATGTTTTTAAGTGTGGATTATGGCAACTCCATTAGTGTTTTACATACATACAAAACATCACGCTTTAATTAATAAGACTTGTTTATAATTCCATATCCACACTGCACAATCAAGCGAAGAAGTTACGCGTATTGGTTATAAGTATTTAAAATAGCGACAAATTTTAAGTAACCAATAAAAATGTTTGAAAGATGCACAGGGAGTTAAAGCAAACCAATTTAATTAAAATGCCAATGTTTCATGGATTCCTAGTAGAAATTCAATTTGAAATTTTTGAAATACGTTGCAGCGGAGAATGATGAGGATTCGCTCAGTTTTTATTAATCCATTTGCACTAGTTCATGGAACTTTTGAACATGGTTATTAATAAATTTCATAATGTTTAAATTTTACCGCCCAGGGTCTGTTTTTTGACTCGAGCTAAACTTCGAATTCCTCAGTATTAGACTCTTGGTGTTGCAGGGGTCAAATGATGCATAAAAGGGTTATATAGTCGATCAAAAGTTAGATTATGATGTTGTAGTAAGTAAATTTATATTTTATATATTTGCTTAAAACCTTCCGAGGCATCTATTACTGAGCGAGCATGACGCAACATGCTCTTGACCTGTTTTATATGTAATAACTTCTCGACTAACCACAAATAAATTACTTACACAGTCTTGTTATAACAAGTTGCAAACAAAATTCAACTTTTATTCATATCTTTTCATGTACAGTTCGCTACAGTGTCCCAGATGCGCTTCGCCTGGCGCCTTCACAATTCAGGCGCTCGTTATAATTTGAAACGTGTTACTAATTAAGCGACCGACTGTACCTTTACTCGTACATCTAGAACCTAATGTCTTTGACACAAGGTTCACTGTTGGTCGGTATTTGGTTGTAATACTTTTGAGTGTTATTTACATAAAATATGGTTTTAAGTAAAGGTTTATTTCTGACCTTACATGTAGTACTAAAAGGGTGAAAGTCAGTTGCCTGGTTGGTGAGACTTAAAAGAATAGAAAAAACACTGATATTACAGTAAATTGATTGGGATTTTTTTCTACATTTTGTTACATCTATTGTTATCGTCTTGTTTTTAACTAGACTGCCATTACATACATAACATACACGCCTTCATTCCTAGAGTGGGGTAAACATTATCAGCTCTTTATGAGGTCGCCATGATATCGCTGGTTCATATCTTAAATATATTTGTTTTAGAGCTACAGAGATCCCAACAACTCTAAAAAGACTTGTTTGTAATTCTATAACCACATTTTGTATAATTAGGCCAAGAAGTTTACTCGTGTATTAGTGTTAGGTTACAAGCCAATCGCCTAACAGTACTACAAGCCCTTATTCATGGAGTGGTAATATTCTAACCCGCCAACCACACGGGGAATTATTATCAAGTTGAGGATGCGATAAAAATAGGGAAGAAGGCAAAGTAGGATAAAGCTTCTAGGGTATGCTACTTGGGCTGAACCTAATTGCTTTTGACAAAAAAAATGTTAACGGTATCATCATCATCAACACCCTCCACTGCTGGACTTTGGCCTCTCCCATGGCATGCCATCAGCCTGGTCTTGAGCTTTTTGTTTCCAACTGGTCCTAGCCACTTGTCAACGGTATGATAGTTCTTATTTAATTGACAGTAATGGCCGATGATTTAAATATGGCCCCTATGGCTCCAACGAGATGCTTTCAGCGAACGTTATCATTATCGAAAACGTATCGGATGAACGTAAGCTGCTGGATGGTTGCGTCCACCGCTTATGCCAATTGCCTTTATGACTAATTAATACTATGGCATAATAATAATACTGTCCGAGCCGATTTCGGCTACAGCGACTGCTGGACAGGCTCAGTAGCTAGCGCCTCGTTGGTCCGCGCGTTGGTGTGCTCGCATGTGACTGTTGTAGCCAATTTTGGCCTTAAATGTTCTCGAGCACATCGGACAGGTAAGAACACCGTCACTATAATTATAAGTTGAAGCCGTTGGTGGTCTGGCTTTTAGCTCGTCTCTTTTTGCGTCGAGCTCGTCTTTTCGTAGCTTTTCAAAGGCTTCAATGTTCTGCCTCAAAAGACGTCTCCATTCCGGGCGATTTTCAGCGGATGACTCCCATGTTAAGGGGTCAATACTGCAGCTTTTCATATGCCTTTTGAGCACATCTTTGTATCGCAAGAGCTGTCCGCCGTGCTTGCGCTTGCCTTCTTGAAGCTCGCTATAGAAGATGCACTTTGCGATCCTTCCACTTGGCATGCGGAACACATGACCACACCAGCGTAACTGACGCCGCATCAGATATGCTTCTAAGCCGCAGATCTTAGCGCGTCGAAGAACTTCAGTGTTTCTGATGCGGTCCGTCCAGTGGATGTCCATGATATCCCGCAGACATCGGAGATGGAATTGATCCAATGTCTTTATGTGTCTTCGGTAAAGGCACCAAGTCTCTGAGCCATATAGCAGACTTGGTAGGACAACGGCTCTGTATACTGCAATTTTTGTAGCCAGTTTTAGATTATGTGTGCGGAAGACATTAGTTCTAAGTTTGCCGAAAGAGGCAGATGCAGCACCAATTCTGTGGTTTATTTCGACATCGAGGTCACACTGCGATGTTATTGTGCTTCCCAGGTACTTGAACCTCTCCACACGCTTTAGGACATCTTGACCGAGGCAGATTTTCAGAGGTTCGTCTGTTGAAGCGCCTGTAGTCATGACTTCTGTTTTACTGACACTTATCTTAAGACCGAACTTGGTGCAGGCCTCATCAAGACCAGTCATCAGCTGTTGTAGAGAAGTTGGGGATTCTGCTAAAAAGCATAAGTCATCCGCGTACATAATCTCGGTGATAATTTTGTAGGAAACTTTGGTACGGGCCTTCAACCTAGCTAGATTGAAGAGCATTCCATCAGCTCGGAAGCGAATGTGGATGCCTGCAGGTACGTTTTGTAAGGTCTCGTTGACTACAGCTGCAAAATAGATGGCAAACAGCGTGGGGGCAAGAACACAGCCTTGCTTAACACCACAACTGACGGGGAAGAATTTCGACTGTTCCCCATTCACAGACACACAGCATGTCATGCCGTCATGTAGTAGTCGAACTAAACGTACAAATTTCGCCGGGCAGCCCACTTTCTCCAGAACAATCCATAGGGCCTCACGAGGAACACAATCAAAAGCCTTTTCCAGGTCGACAAAACAAAGAAACAACGGCCGACCTTGTTCACGGCTTTTCTCCTGAAGCTGTCGAACGCAGAAAACAGCCTCACAGGCGCCTCTCTCGGGGCGGAAGCCAAATTGGGATTCCGGAAGTATTTCTTCTGAAACTGAGGTTAACCGGTTGAGCAAAATCCTGGCAAAGACTTTTCCGGGTGTGGAGAGGAGCGATATGCCACGATAGGAATTACAATTTGACCTGTCTCCTTTATTCTTGTATAGTGAACAGATACGTGAGATCTTAAAGTCAGATGGCACTTGCTCATCGCACCACATCTGAGTGAATAGTTTCCATATCGTATTATATAGCCCCTCCCCTCCGTATTTCAAAAGTTCACTAGGGATACTATCGACGCCAACCGCTTTCCCGTTTTGTTGACTCTTGATGGCTACTATTACTTCCTGCAACGTCGGTGGCTCATCAAGCTCAGGCCTTTGCGGGAGAGGTGTGATCTCCATTATCCGCTGAATATCAGCTGAGCGATCAACATTGAGTAGCTCCGCAAAGTACTCAGCCCAACGATTCAAAACGTCCACCTTGGACGTCAACAGCGTCACACCGTCACGTGACCTCAGAGGTGCACTTATCCGCTGAGTTGTTCCAGTGAGAGTTCTCAACTCGCCGAAGAACGCACCAAGTTGATTTGTATCAGAGAGCCACTGCAGGTGTTCCGCTTTTTGTAGCCACCACTTGTCTTTTATCTCCCGCGTCATCTTTCTGAGATTATTGCTGCTTTGTCTTATTCTGTCCGTTATATCTGTTCGACCGTGCTGTGGGTGATGCAAAAGTTCACGGTGTTGTTTGAGCGCTTTAGTTAGCTTCTCATCATTCTCGTCAAACCAGTCTCGGTGGATTCGCTTTTTCAGACCTAATGCTTGCGTTCCAACTTCAACAATCTGAGAAGTGAGGGCACTCCAGTTGGTATTAAGATCACCATTGTTGATGGTAGACGGTAACTTATCAGAGAGAATGTGTTGGTACTCCGTCCGCACTTCTTTATCTGCGAGCTTCTCAACATTAATGTTGGGTGGCCTTTTTCTGCAAGACCGGCACGGTGGATGCAGACAGAGCCCAACTTTTGTGACTATAAGTCGGTGGTCTGACCAGCAGTTGGCACCGCGCATAGCGCGTGTGACATGGATTTGGGAGATGTGTTTTTGCCGAACAATTGCGTAATCAATAAGATGCCAATGTCTCGACCTCGGATGCATCCAGGTGGTTTTATATTTAGCTGGTAGTCGGAAGAATGTGTTAGTGATAGACAGGCCGAATTGAGCACAAAGGCTTAGCAGTAACTGACCATTACTATTCATATTGCCAATCCCATGTCTCCCTAAGACCCCTGGCCACGCTTCATAATCACAGCCTACTCGAGCGTTAAAGTCGCCTAGTAGAAGAATCTGGTCTCTCGGGCGTATCCTGGCGAGTAAGCGTGTAAGGTCTTCATAGAATCTTCCCTTTGTTTCATCATCCTTGTCCATCGTTGGAGCATATACGCTAATAACTTTCAAATAGTTGTCATTGTCTAGATGTAGACGCAATGATATAACGCGGTCTGAGATGTATTCAGGACAGTCTTCCAATTTGCTAGCAATCTGGGTCTTTATTGCGAATCCAACACCAGAGCGTCTTGGTTCTGTAGCCGGGGTACCTTTCCAGAAAAATTTATATCCGCCGCCGTGTTCTATGAGCTCGCCTTCATCTGGCAAGTGGGTTTCGCTGAGAGCTGCTATATCCACATTGTAGCGCGAAAGCTCTCTAGCCACAACAGCAGTTTTTCTTTCTGGACAAAGGTTAACGTCACGATCAAGAAGGGTGCGGACGTTCCACGCACCAAAAGTCATAGTAGTTGTTTTTATATTTTTCTTGTATCTTCGACCACGAAAAAGGGATGCTTGGGCAGCCGCGGTTACTACCCCCCAGTAGGTGTAGGACAAGCTTTGTTTAGGACACCTTTTCTAGTCCCCTCCCCGTGCGGGGGGAGCAGTGCCTCCCTAAATAGGGCTGCTCCGTCACTCTGGCTGCTGCCCAATCCACGCTGTTGTCCCAGGTGCAACGCGGAAACGACCATCAATACCGGAGCCGCCGGCGTGCAGGCATCAGACAAAGCCGGGTGCACATCACAACCCGACCTCTCTACCTCTGCCTATCGCCACAGGACTTAGTCTCGGGAGCCTTTATACATGCCGCAGTCATCTACGCAGGATATATTTAAGTGCATAAGCGTACGCGCAAACACAGACGCACTCTCTCGTCCTCACCCTTCTGTAACCGATGGAACGGAGAACCGCTACGACCGGAGAAGAGTTTGGATGCAGCATTTGACCGACAGCGCTTTTGACCTCAGCTGTCGCTCTTGGCCTTCTGCAATGCCTTGCTGTTCCGCCTAATCAGCCAAAAACCATTTGTTTATCAACTTTGGATTGCCGCCAAAGCCGGAACAGACTTTGTTTTTGTGCGGGAGGCGTCCGCAGACCTAGGAGAAGGAGTAGGATTAGAAAGGAATAGGAGTAGTATTGGAAAGGAATCATTGTGACTGTGAGAGAGGATATAAAGGTAAAGGGATACTATCGTCTCGGAAGATAAGTAAAGACAATAGTAGCTCGGGAAGCCGGGGTCGCATACCCGTGTATCAAACCGCAGCTTTCTATGGCATAATACCGTTATGACATATAAAATTATGTCATATGAAATTCGGGCAAGTGAAATTATTGCATATGTAATTCGGTCAAGCGATAGAGACCCCCCTGGCTGGGCTGGATGGGTCGTCGGCTGGCCTGTCGACATGTGGACCTGCATCATGGATCGAGGGGTCTGTCGCCTGCTCTGGTCTACTGGACTGTGAGCGCCCTGAATTCTCCCGGGTGCCCTTTGCTGCTAGTGAGGGTCGTAGTCAAATGCGCAAGCAGAACGGCGCGTGGAGGAAGAACAGCTGGTTTTTATTTTACCTGCGTGAAAAAAACATAATCAGCTCTATATGAGTTCACCATGATATCGCTGGTTCATATCTTAAATATCCTTTTTTTGTATTCTTAAGAGGCCGTACACGAAATTTTGCCGGTTTTGCTTATTTTCGTGATTTTACAGTTTAAATACTGCTGATAATGAATAATGATGATATATCATTTCAGTTATGATCGAATAAACGAGTTACGAATGAATGAGCTACTTTTTTATTTTTGTCGCGAATTCAAAATCGGGATTTAGGTTTTTTAAAACATTATAAATTGCCATTTTATTTTTATTTTTTGGATGTTTTTTTAAGGTAGTGGATTGATTTTGAACTGAAGTTTGTTATGCTTGGAGGCGCAGTGCGGGGTGACGTCGCCAGGTAAGGCTGGATACTGATTGCCGTTTTCGCCCTAACGTATAACGCACGATTGGTTGAACGGTTGGGCGCAGGTTGGCGGCGTCGCGGTGCCGCGGTTCAAATCCCACTCGGTGCCAGTGTTCTTTTTGTGTTTTAGGATTCTTTAAAAGTAAACACAATTAAAATGTGAGAATTTAAGATGCGGTAGGTTACTAAGCCCCGATTCGACCAAACTTTTTACACGGGGGTAAAGCTTACTCTGAGATTAGTAATGTCAAAATGCCATAGAAAACTGTCATTTTTTGACATTACTAATCTTAGAGTAAGCGTTTACCCCGGTATAAAAGTTTGGTCGAATCGGACCTAAGACAGGCAAATCGTCATAAGAGCTCACGGTGGAAAGACATGCAATGGTGAACAAGTGATTGCAATACTTACCGACATTACGGCAATTATAACACCTAATGAATGTTTGTTTAATCTGAGCTTATAATTATTAATAGGTCTCTTAGTATTTTATTTTAGTCACATATAGTCTTGTCTAACATAGTTTGGTGTGGTGGCAATTGTTATAAAGGGGTAAGTTTAGATTTGTAAGATTTAGGTTTTAAGTATATAAGATTAACGGTTATCGACATCACAATGTTAACGGGTTTTCGTGTTATATTTTAGCTTAACGAGACGCCCTTTACATCCCGATGGATTATTAAAGGATCAAAAGTATTAAGAAGCTAGCCGGAGGCATCTTAGGATTGGCAGGGTTCCAGATCGTATACGAAACTCTCCTGGCGCTCAACATTAGTTTTAATTCATTTTTATTAGACACCACTAGTACTTACTAGTAGTACTTTACGTTAGATGTTAGAAATAAGTACATCTAGTATAAGGGGTTAATAAATATTATAAATAAGTGTATTCTTGCGCTGCGTGTATTTATTTACAGTGGTTCGACCCGTAACAAATAGCGCCCAACGTAAAAAATATATATTTATTATTAAGGGTTTAATATTATTATATTTATAAGTGGTTGATAAGGCTAGATTTGTGTTATATACATTACAAAGTAAAAATAAAGCCACAAAACGAAATATAAGTTAAATAGATGAACCGTTAAAATACCGTTATGTACGTACCGTTTAAAATATTGCTTTACGATTGCTTTAAGAATTTTATAATTTAGTCAAGAATTTATTTTTGGATTTAGATACCTACTCGTAGTTTATGTTATAACACTTATATAGTATTTAAGGGGTGTTTTTGTTCAGTTTTTTCGAATTGTTTAATTTGTCTTTTTAGCGTGAATCATTGACCACGGGTCATAATATCATTACTATTAGTTAAGGGTTAGTATTAATTTTGCGGCAAAACTGTTAATATCGATTTGTTCGTTAGGTACCTAAACAATATGGATCCTAATTTTTTGCTTAAGGACGAGTTGGAATTTGAGCTCGCGTGCCGCGCGGTCCCCGTCATGAAAAAAATGCTTAAAGAGATATTGGCAAGTGAACAGTCGGGCGAGTCCTTGCGGGAAAGTAAGCCTTTATGCTACACCGATGAGAGTTTAACCTTGGAACTTGAAGTTTGTAGATTGAAACTAAATATTTTAGACAGGTATATAGGGGAGGTCGTAGGCAAACCGGAAAAAACGATTTTCAAACGATTGGTGTCTAGGATATGTCACGTCATAAATAGGTTAACTCTTTCCCCAGCGGGTAGTGAAAACCAAAGCGATTTGAAATCGGCATTAAAAGAAAAAGCTTATCTACTAATTGGTAAATTAGAAGAACAAGACGACCAAACGCCCGACAGTGAGCAATTAACATCGGAGGACAGGAAGATATTGCAGGAGTCATTAGGGGACTTAGGAGTTAGATCATACAAAAATTTGTGTTGGAATTGTCGAGAAAGTGGACATCTTTTCAGGGAGTGCAGTTTGCCAAAGCAACGTTTGTTTTGTTTTAGATGCGGTCGTTTTGGGACTACATCAACGGATTGCTCTTGTAAGGGAAACGCACAAGGGGGAAATTCAAATCCTGCTCAATAGATTTCCCCCTTCATCAAAAAAGTAAAGAGTGGCAGACATGGTTAAAAGTAGTGAGCAATTTTTTTACGCGTAAAGATGCTGAAATCTGTCCAGTAAGAATAAAAAAAGTGAATGACAATAGATCATATGTTCTTTTAAGCGTGTTGGGTTATCAGTGTGTAGGACTTCTGGATACTGGGGCAAATCGTACAGTCATGAATGCACAGTTTGCAGAAACTCTGAATAAGCTAGGGCTTACACAAACAAAAATCAGGCCCACAGAGATTGCCACCGCTGATGGGGTAAAGCATAGCATTACGGACATTATTGACATTCCTATTAGTTTTGATGATCAATTTTATGTAATTTCGGCTATGGTCATGCCAGGATTGTCACAGCAATTAATACTAGGAAAGGATTTTTTTGACAAATTTGGTATTGAGTTTCAATTCAAGAGTAAATCTACATTTAACAACACTGAATTGAGTATCTTAGCGATAAATAAATCGGCGGTCGTTTCGAGAGAGAAGTTGAGTGAAGCAGACGAGCGGAAATTGATAGATTTAGTGTCAGAAATGAAAGAGACAATTGGTGGATGTTTAGGTAGGACTAGCGTGCTAAAACATACCATAGATACAGGTAATAGTAAACCTATATATCAAAAACAATATAATTTTTCTCCGACCATAAAAACAGCTATTGAAATGGTATTAGACGACATGCTAAGTAAGGATGTAGTGGAACCGTCATATAGCTCATGGTGCTCGCCAGTGCTGATAGTGAAGAAGCCAAATGGCGACAACAGACTGTGTTTAGATAGTAGGCAATTAAATAAAGTAACTAAACGCGACACATATCCTCTATCAAGAGTATCTAATGTTATAGACAACTTACGTAACGCAAAATTTCTGACTACTCTCGATTTGAAGTCGGCATTTTGGCAAATTGAACTAGATGAAGTTAGTAAAGAAAAAACAGCATTTGCAGTACCGGGACGAGGTATTTATTTACAGTGGTTCGACCCATAACAAGTTTATTCTGTTGTTTTAATTTTATGAACGAGTTTTTAAAACGCCGAAATTTAAAACTATTTTTTGACCATTTTCTATAAAATTTAACAAAGTTAATAATTTTTTTACACAAAAAATATATATCAAGGTGGTAAAAAGTAATTCATACATATTTTAGACGACTTTTACAGCAATCAATTGTAATTTTTTCATACCTTTAAGACGTCAAAACGATTCGTGAATATGCGATATTCTAAACCTCTTACAACAAAATTCACAAAACAGTCGTCGGTTTCAGGTCGATTTATCAAAATTAAATAATAAAAACAAAAAGGTATTTCATACATTCATTGAAAATCGAAATTAACTTTCGTGTTGCGCATTAAAATTTGTAGAAATAAAGCATTTCAACATTAAAATCACGTCTGTAAAATCTCGAAAATCAGCAAAATCGCCAAAATTTCGTGTACGGCCTCAAGTCAAACTGTTAAATCTATACTAATATTATAAAGAGGTAATGTTTGTGAGGTTGTAATCACTGGGTCTATAGAAAATTCTTTTACGAAAAGAAACCCACGTTATTTGTGAGTGTCATAGGTGATGTTTTATTTTTCTACTCGGATATTGGCATGGGCAACAGCCAGTATATCATAAAAGTGGCATTACCAAGTACGTATACAAGCAGTAATCATTAAATATTTTTGCGATGTCCCCAAGTCAACTAAACACCATGTTAATCGGCCATAAGCTTAGCGAAATGCCATTTCGACAAACAACCAAATATTCATAGTAGTAGGAATTAAAACGATTAACGTTCCGCTCGGGTACCGCGAGCACATAAAGCGACCCTCGCTATAATATATTTGCATCTCATAAGACACCGTGAATACGCAATGAGACGGCCCAGAAGGGAATTAACCCTGGGTTTTTTGTTTGTGTGAATTTAGTATTTGTATTTTTTGTGTGGTTCGTCAAATATAAGGTCGGCCCACTATGAAATCCGTTTGTATGCCTTTACATTAAGGTCGATAAGAAAGTCTATCGATGTGAAGGTACAAGTAGTATGACTTTAGCGTCATGTTTGTTTGATAGGAAATTGTGTCTAAATTGACAGACAATTTCAAATGAAATCAAATCAAATTTTATTTCAGTAACATTAAGTTCATAAAAATTGATGATTAACTTAAACTATACATGCTAATTAGCTTGTGCTTAAATGCTAGGGTAAGCGAAACATGTATAAATAATGATATGTACATAACTTGGCACCTTACTGCTTTTATTTAGACATATTAACCGAGCAATTTTTTTTTTATGTTAAAAGAAGGCACACTAGCACTCAGGCCACCTGATGGTGGAGAATGCCTCTATGCTAGTAATTCAAAGGTTGTCTTATCCCCACACCGGAACACAACAATGCGAACACTGTTGCTTGACGGGTGGTTAATGGATAAGATGGTGGTAGCGATCCGGTCGGACCCTGCACAGGGTCCTACCACCACTAAAAAAATCACAAATAAAAATTGAATCTTTTATTAGGTGAGGCCAAAGCTTCATAGGAGATGAGTCCTGTGAACAGGCAAATTTGATTCCTAGGCGTACAACGTGGCGTTGTAAACGAATTTATAATAATTCTCTTTATTTTTTGGTTGACAACCTGAGTTTACAGTTTAGTTTAAAATTTAAACAATTTGAAAAAGTCCTAATTACACAAACATGAACGTTAATATCTCCTAATAAACAGCAAATCTAGTAAACATACAGCGAAGTCACTTATCGATATAATTGCTTAAACTTTTAACTTGTCTTAAGTAATAGTTATTAAACTATTACCACAAACGAGTGTACTGGCAACATCTTTAAGAATGAAAGACAAGTTTTAGTGATTTTAATACTCGGTAAGATAACATTTGTGATTTTGATAATACTCAAACACGACACGACACCTAGCCCTTGACACCGTTGGCCTAGTTGGAAGTGACCCTGCCTTCGAAGCCGGCGGTCCTGGGTTCAAATCCCGGTAAAGGCAGATATTTGTGTAATGAGCACGAGTACTTTTTCCTGAGTCTTGGATGTTTTTTTATATATTTAAGTAATTATTTATATATCTAAGTAGTAGTGCTTATCATTATCTAGTATTCATAGTACAGTCAAGTTCAAAAGTATGTATACACTTTAGTACCTTGTCACTTTAATCGCTTGGATAATTTCATATGGCAGTTTAAACATGACGTTAAATAGACAAGGTACTAAAGTGTATACATACTTTTGAACTTGACTGTACAAGCCTAGAGCTTAGTTTGGCACTAGGTCAATTTGTGTGACATTGTCCCGTGATATTTATTTATCTCTAATATAAAAATGAATCGCAAAATGTAGTAAGCGCATAGCTCAACAACGCCTGGACCAATTTTACCAATTCGTTTTTTATTGTGTTTGTTACTGTCAGGAAAAGGTTCTTATGAAAGAAAAAAACTGAAAAATATACCGGGAAAGTCAGAAATTTGCAGCGGGGAGAAGCCGACCGCGGGCCGCTAGTTTTATTTATAAGTGTCATAATTATTTCGTATCTATTATGTGTACGGTAGTATAAAATTCAGTATTACAAAAATCTCAAATCAATATGAATGTATTGCTACATACAATTTCTTTCAACTGGCATACCCGACAGACTTTGTCTTGACAATTTCTTTTTCAAGTTATTCTTGAATTTGTTTCCTTTCAAAACCTTATTCGGACTGATAAGCATTTAAAATGTAAATAAACTAAATCTGTCCACCTGTCCAGCCCTTCTCAAGTAATGCGCTTACCGACAAATGGTTTTTTTTATCAGTAGTTAGAGACCTAACCTAAGCTTTATATTGTGGGTTATCCAAGTTTCATAAAAACAGTCTGTAAAAATTCTCTAAAAAGTAAAAAATAATAAGTAGTGGCCCTATAAATTTAATTATTAGTAGATATTAATATTTCGATCCAAGCGTCGTCGCGTAGGAGTAAGGGCTGATTGTTTGATACGTAGATAGTTAACTGAACACTGACACTAACTAAACTGACACGGCGAGGGACAGCTAAGTAAATGAAATAATATAAAATACCCCAGCTACTTAGCGGCCCCGACCTGTCAGTTCAGTTAGTGTCAGAGTTCAGTTAACTACTATCTACTCATAAATAAACTTATAGGGCCACTACTTATTATATTTTATTTTTTAGAAGTTTTTTTACGGACTGTTTTAAGTCGTGGGTTTTTAACATCGTAGCTCCCAAACGGATGAAAGGATTTAGACGCAGGGTTTTTTTTTTTTAAACAAAGCTTCATTAAGCAAAATTTAATGAAAATTGGTTGATCCGTTTAAGAGATACTAGCTCTGAAAGTAGGTGTCACCGTTATTTCGGGGGCTTTTAACCACCTTAAAGTTCAATATCTCAAAAATGGCTAAACCGATTTTGATAAAACATACTTAAGAACCACCGCTTGAAAACTTGCTATCAAATAAAAAAAACGCATTCAAATCGGTTCATCCATTTAAGAGCTACGGCGCCATAGACAGACACACACACACACGCAATCACACTTATACATCAAATTTATAACTCAAGCTCATTACTATTTTTGGCTTTAAACTGAAAGTGGCATTTTAATCCTGAGCTCACAAGTCACTAGTTTATTGAGGATACACAGCCTAAAATGATTTATGTACACCCTGACGCCTTTTAATATTAGGAGTGTCAATTTAAAAAGTGATACACTAAGGAGATAACATGGCAGGTAACCTACGGGCCTGTTTAATAAACCTATTTTACACAGAAAAAGATGATAGATAAAATGAATGATTCAATAAACAAATAACCGTCTTGAAAAAGTGAAAATAATTTATTTTAAAAGGGTAGGTACTCGTAATTAACCAGTCCAAGTGAATTTGGCTTTTGGTTAAAAATATTGCGGGGCGCCGATTTTAGTTGGACGGATCTACCTATCATTTTAAAAGAAGTTATTCTTGCTTATTGAAGACGGTTTTTGTTTTAAAACATTGTTTTTAAGACGGCTTCTGCTTCTATGTATGTCAGAGTAAAGAGCCATGCTTTTGCGTAGACTACATTTCCTTCGTATTTTACTCCTGAACGCGACATGACTTCAGGATTTCATTGAAAGTAAAATAATGAAGGAATTGTGGAAAGTGACGAGCGAATGGGACCCGCACTGCAACTTGAGGGACGTGGAAAATTCATTTTTTTAAGCAACATGTTACGAGGGTCAAACTGAAAGTTTCGGGAATAGAAAAAAAAATCGACTTTTTCACCGTCCAGGTACTTAGTTGTTTTTCGAGCGGTGTGAGGGCTAACATTGTCGTGGTGAAGAATAATGCGGCGACTAGAGTTTTTTTTCGGAGTTCAGCAAAGATACTCGGCAAACAAATAGTGGTCTACCAATCGGCATTGACCGTTCTACGATCTTCAAGAGGAATAGTAGCCACGTGACCCGATTTGGAGACAAACGTAGACACCATCTTTTTGGCCGTGCTGCGAGAACGAATAACTTTTGTTGGCTTGAGCTCATCTTCGTAGACCCATACTCGAGATTGGTTTTTATTTTCAGGCTCATAATATGCATATATCCAACACTCGTCACCGGATACAATGCTAAAAACTGCATTAGAGCTTCTTCCGTTGAATTTATTCAAAGTTCTGAGGCACCTCCTCAGACAATAAGTGAGGGATCCAACGGGAAAACAACTTTCGCACGCCTAATTGTTCCTGTAAAATTGTATCTGACTCATTCCAATGCCCAAACACTCTTAAATCTCCCGATATGACACATGTCGGTCTTCCTTTATCAGCTGACGCACAGCATCGACGTTTTCTTGCGTGACTGCCGATTTTGGTCGACCTTCACGCACGTCGTCCGTGAGGGATAGACGGCCACGTTGAAATTCTGCATACCACCTGTATATTGTCGTCTTTGAAGGTGTTTCATTACTAAAAGCAACAATCATCCGGTCTCCACATTATTTTTGTGATAATCCACTTTTAAAGTCGTAATAAATCATAGCTCTTAAATTTTCACGGGACAATTCCATTTTCAGCAGCGACTCGACGACTTCAAAAAACAATTGAAACCGAACCATCTTTTTCCTTTTTTATGTGGCCAGTGTGTTAAAATAATGAAACTTTAGAGATTATAAAAAGGTATGACATGTGTCAAAAATGTGTTTCTAAGTATTAGATTCCCGAAACTTTCAGTGCAGCCCTCGTATAATAAGGTGATTTTTTTAAAGTCGAAACAAGCAACGCCGCGGGAAATTCGTAATCAATGTGCTTCTCCATAGTAGCTGAACTATCTTAATCGAGATATCTTATCACCACCCTTGAAATAGGTACCGTTGAGGAATTCCGGTGACCATCAGTGGTCTTCATCATCAGTTTCACTTCACCAAATGATACTTTTTTAATGCAAATACTAGACTTCTCACTAACAATACTAAAATACAATACAATACAAATACTCTTTATTGAACACCAAAAATAAAAAAACAAAAACAGAACACGTAACAGTACATTTAAATCATGGGTATACAACTGGCGGTCTTACCGCTAAATAACGATCTCTACCAGACAACCTAGTAAGAGAAATAACTGAGGACACAAATTGCTATGTATTCCTATAACATTTGAGGAGTTACTATGATTTCTCCAATATCCCATCATCAGCTCTTGACGTGTTGAAAATAAGACCAAATAAAAAGTATAAAACAAAACAAAAAAAATCGGTCATGCGGTTTTTGAGTAATCGGGGAACAAACGTACAAAATAACCTGACAAATTGAAAACATCCTCCTTTTTTGAAGTCAGTTAAAAAGGAAGGTCCTCTTTAAATCGCGTTAAGCAGCGCGTTTAACTAGTACCTACGCTGATTTAATCCACAGATACGGTAAGGTTGGAGATAACGAGGGGATAATTACATTACATGAAGGTAGAGCTACAACACTATGATGGAGGAATGGAGGCACAATTAATTAACTAAATACTCACGGTCCTTTGGAATGAGTCTATTAAACTCATTTTACGCAGTTAAAAGTTGGCAATGAATAGTAGCTTATATTATGGCTTATTGGATATTTTATGATCATGACTACGAAAATTAGTCTAGGTTAAATTAATGCCAGTTAATTATAGAATATACTGCACTTACTGTTAGTAGTAATAGTAACCACTACGTTTTAAAAAACAAGGTAAAAATAATGGTGAAATATAAGCCCTTTTAGTTAGAAAATTTGACTTTTTCTAACGCGGTTGTCTAAGTTTTTAGTGTATCTGTCTATAGAGTTGTAGCTCTTAAATGAACCAACCGATTTTTTATAGACATAAGTTTAATCAACCCCTACCGACCCCCCATACTTACAATGACTTTTTTTTTTGGGCGGTAGGCATAAAACAAGTGACACAGCTTATAGATTTTAATTTTCGGAAATAATATTAAATCTTCAAATTTCAAAGTTTTGAGCACAAAATCAAGTTTATTAATACACAATTATTATTGATTATTGTTTGTAATAAAATTAATGCACTAGTACAGTTAATACTCACTGTGAATCCTGCTGGCACATTTCACCTGTCAAAATTAACCAATAAGTAGTACACAGATTTGTCATTTAATTATGGCCAATTTCATGGATATTGCTGAGACACAAAAATCTCTGGAGACTGCTGTGATGAAGAGATTCGCCGAGTTTGAGATGAAGCTGAACAGCTCCCCTTCAGCGAAGGCGTCCACCAATCTTCTTTATGATGAAGTCGTAGCTTTCAAGGAGCAAACTCTGGCACTATTTAAGTTACTCCGGGAGCAAATTCAGGCCCTCAGTAAGTCACAAGACACTATGGAGATGAGGCACCGCAGGAAATTCCTCCTATTTTCTGGCCTGCCTGAAGTTAGCGGTGAAGATGTAAGTTGTACAATCTCATCAATTATTTCAGACCAACTGCTAATTCCAAATGTCTCAGCAGCATCTTTTAAGGCTTGCCACAGACTGGGCAAGATCTCAGAAGGCAGAGAGCGCCCCATTTTAGTCCGCTTTGTTGACCCTATTGTAAAATCCTCTGTGTGGAAGAAGAAGACTGCACTAAAGGGAACCAATATTGTCATTGCTGAGTTCCTCACTCGACATCGGCAGGCATTGTTTGTTAATGGGCGGAAACAATTTGGAATACAAAATTGTTGGTCGCTTGATGGTAACATCTTTGTTAAGCTGCCCAGCGGTAAGCGCGTACGCATTGAGACAGAAGAGGACATTGGGCGCTTTGCAGCGGGCCCGAGCGTGCAGCCGCCCCTACCCTCGACGGCCTCGGTAATTGCTGCGAAAGTTGCTGAGCCCAGCACCGTGCCTAATCTTAGCACTGGCAGTCAACCCCGGCCCAGGCGTGCGGCGAAGCCCGCGGTAAAGCCCGCAGCGAAATCCAGCATAGCTCCAGTCGTTGCGAATAAAAAAATCGCTATGTTATTTTAACCCACTTTACAGGAGACAAAAAAAACCGTTTATACAATAATATATACTACTTTTATTACATCTGACTTTGTTACATAACAGAGTAGTAGGATTTACATAATTTTCACGAAAAAATAAACTGTTCCTCCTTATAGTTTTTTATGGTATTAACAAACAACTAGAATTTAACTACATAGCGACTTTATTTTGGCATACTTTAAATCGCCATGTGCCTAATATACACATAGCGTAGTTTTACAACGTGGAAAGCGACATATAGCGGGTTTTGAAATGAATACAAGTTGGTAATATAAGTCAAGTTTACTATTATAAATATTGGAAATTTGAAATACATGAATCTTTATTGTTATCCGCTGAAAAAATAGTTTGTTAGTTAAACTTAATCAATAAATTAAGCAAGTGTAATAAACAAAAAGTTTAAGCCCAGTCTAGCATAGCTTAATTTATACGTTAAGATGGTCGTAGAAATGATGATAATCTTTGTGCATGTAAACCTTTAAAGATTGCAGGCTATTATATTTCGCTGTATCAATTTTTGGAGGGCTATTATATAATGGTCTTAATTGCAGTGCTTCATTATATTCACGCTGTTCAGGTCGCCTTTGTGGTAAAAGAGTGAATGTGTCAGTGTGACGCAGTTTGTATTTGACAACGCCATCTTTGTACCACAGGCTTCTTATGTCGGTTACTGTAGGGTCACCAGACCGTTTACCAGGCCTAATACTTATAAAATTGCCAGGAACTTCTTCGTAATTAAAAAAAAATGTGTGATCTAAATAATTAACAATATACGGTTGTGTTGGCCTTGCTTGTCTCATGCGTGTTATGTAGTCAGTAGGTGCATATATTGGAGGCCTAAATTGGTTTTCTAAGGTTGAATGAACACTGTCGACTTCCATCATGGTGTGACCTTTCTCCAATATCAGCTGTTCAATCTCAATACCTAAAGAAGTCGATGCATTAGACAAAGCACTACTCAAAACCTTATTTCTGTTCTGGTAACAACAGCCGTCAGATATAAGGTATACTTTTCTATAAGCGTAGCAGTGTTCTTTTAAAAAATGTATAATACAGCTTGTTATGTTACTGGCTGTCACACCGCCTTCTCCCTCATGCCATACATATAAATAAACATTTTTATCATTTTTGACATAAAAAGTGTAGTTATGTAATGCCAGTTTTTGCTTATAATATTGCTCAGACACAAGGAGCTTGGGGCAGAGGAGTACACTTTGCATGTCCATCGAAACCACTAGAACTGTAGAAGATATTTCATTCGTGACTTTTTCCTTAGCTGCTCTGGCCTCATTTTTTTTCAGTATGTGTAAATTGTAAATATCTTCGGGTATATTGCCTTCTTTGTAACCTACGCACGTATCACACTGGTCTTTCCTGGGTTTAAATATAGAAATTTTTCTCTCCTCCAACTTTTCTATAAACAATTTACGTGTCACAGCATTTAAATTATTTTCCTTACACCAAAGTGTGTACACTTTGTGCATATGGGTCTTGGAGTGAAAAGTGTCCTCAACATATGTCCTATTACTATCTGCTCTACAATAATGACTAGGCACAACGGGTACTTGTTCAAGCCACAGCTCCACAGATCTTGATTTTAGAACTCGAGGAGCTCGCACTATGCATCTATCAATTTTTCGTATCTTAAAGTTACTGGGAGAAGAATCAGTAGTATTCGTTGTTCTGATCCAATCTTGAAAGATGTCTTTCCTTAAATCGAACGTAGCCAAGAAGAACAACTTACAGACTCGGATCTTGGCTCCAGTTTGACTTGGCAAGAAGCAGTCGAAACCGTACATCTTTTTTGGGTTAGTACTTTCCTCCTTTAAATCAAGCCGACGTTTTAACGTGCTACGAATTTGTACTAATCCATTTATATAGGATTTTTTCGCGTCCCACGATGGGAGATTCCAAAAATATTGAAAAATATCACTACGAATTTCATCACTTATAGCCCCGCAAAGGAAACTCCTATCCGTTTTTTCTTCCGCTTCATGAGTACAAGGTTTTTCCGTCATAGCACGATGTTTCTTAACAACATCTGTACTAAATATTTTGGATGTAGATGGATCTCGCTGTCTTTTACTACCCTTATAAGTCTGTCCAAGAAGTCGTAAATGTTGATTTTCCCTTAGTGTTGATGGAAGTGCCGAAGGGTCTACAATTTCACGATTTACTGACCCAGTGCCAATTTTCTCAAATATACCAGTTTCATGATTCAACATAAAGGTAATATTGTCCCCTGCAGTTCTGCCATCTGAAACATTTTTGACAGCCTGTTCGATACGGCCTATGGGACTCAATATAGTTTCTGATATTTCCGACACTTCGTCTACGTTTATATCCCTATTGTCATTATCTAGAAGCATTGAAGTGAGTGTAGGATTATTTAGAGAGTTTTGCTCAAGCCAGGCAGCGGGTACACTCAAGTTTACTTCGTTACTAACGTTTTGCAATGAACAATAAGATATATTAGTCAGATTATCGCCATTAGAATTGCTTATTAAATCATTTGAAGCATTTCTCGGTGATGTTTCGTGGACTTTAACGGGGAGCTGAGGACTTGACAAAATATCCATACTGTAGTCATCAGAAAATAGCATATTTAGGTCACAAACGTATTCATCCCTCTTATCGCTTGATATTGAGGGTTCACAAATATTTAATATCGGTTTTTCTTTACTCGATGCATTCATCTCACATAACGCGACTAGCTTTTTTCCTCTTGAATATTTTTTTGACGCCATGTCTACAATTAAAAAAAAAACAGGTAAGAAATATTACAATATTTGTCTGTAGGTATGTTCTTTTGTTGAATCTAGGTACTTATGTCATTTTGTTGAATGACTACCGTACATACGTACGTTTCAATTTTAAATTTATTGGTTCATGTATGTATCAGTTGATACCTAAACCAAAAGTAAGTAATAAATATCACTTAGCATTTATAATGTCCGTTTTTACAACGCACAAAGAATATAAAAAAATATCAAAGGCATATTATCTTAACTATTGACTGGTTTTTAATTGTTTTAACTAGGTACCCACTTTTTACCAACCGCAATATTTACATCGTATAATGCGTAGGTACTTTTATATTAAATGATACGCGAAATCATACTAAATAGAATGAAATGAAATATGTACCAATAACGACTACCTATAATCTAATGAAAACTGGTTAACTTGGCACTTACCTGATAAAATGAGAAATTATAGCACTTTTTAACGTAAATTTCTTCAAATTAGCCTCACTGTCGGGTAATTCACTCAAGAAATAATCGCCATATGCAACAATAATACCGTCATAAACCATTGACTATGATGGAGAACCTAACGCATAATTTCGTTATGTGCTAAAAATCACATAGCGATTTGTTTCAGTACAAACTTTGTTCCGCGTGCACATAGCGGAATTAGTTATTTTCAAAACCAATAAAGATATCAAAAAATGACTTTGTGGATAAATGTGAGATATTAAAAGGAATCAAATTATCAAATAAACGCAAAATCTAAAAAAAACACATAGCGATTTTTTTATTCGCAACGACGCATTGTAAACTGATACCATTTAGGTACCCTGCCCGCTCTAGCCATTTATTTTATATTCATCACCCCTCGTCTTTTGTCCCCTACTGTAATACAGTTGTATATAGTTAGTAGTTATACATTTTTTTTTTTTTTTTTTAGTTTAAATCAATGTAGTTTTTACCCACTTATTTTTAATATTTACTATATTCTTCGACCCTGTCAATGTCACTTCTGTCAGTCAGACAGGGGTGTTCGAGCTTCTATTTACAACGTTTCTACATATAATTTTTTTTTTTTTTTTTTTAGTAATTTGAAGTGAGCGGGCTTCATCTCTTAAGTTTATAATAATAATGTTGTTATAAATATTTTCTTTGCTTTGTATAATGTACTTACCTTTTGTTGGCCGGCAGGATGAGCACGTTGTCTGTGAGTAGTCCTGTGCATTATTCTATTATTATTATTAATTTTTTTTAAGCCATAACTTATTTATATACCTATCATTTATAGTATTTATATTGTTTATATTTGTTGTATGTTTATTCATATTTTATGTCAGATGATGATACTTTTTATTCTGCAAGTGATGACAGTTCTGCCTTCTTATCTATAAATTCTCTCAACTCTTCCAGTACTTTGAATTCGCTGTTATATCGGGAATTACCTGACTCCAATAACTTTAATGTGTGCCATATCAACGCCCAAAGTATTCCTTCTCATTTTAGCGATCTTCTAGATACTTTTCAATTGGATTCCATCCACGCTGTTTTGGTGTCAGAAAGTTGGTTGAAACCTACTTTACCCTCAACATCTTATTCTCTTCCTGGGTTTGTCCTTATCCGGAACGACCGTACCGGTAAGGGTGGGGGTGGTGTGGCAATTTACCTCAGAAGTAACATTTCATTTACTATTGTTGATTCCTCCCCTTCTCTCTACTCTGGCGCTGCGGAATTTTTATTTCTTAAGGTGAATGTCAGGGGGGTCAAGGCCGTTCTGGGTGTAGTCTACTGCCCTCCATCGATTGATTATTTCTCTGCACTTGAACAAAAACTTGAGTCGCTTAGTTCGGGTTGCACGCATCTCTTGATCATGGGCGACTTTAACACCGATCTTTACAAAAAATTTCCGCGTAGTCAAAAATTTACTGACCTCATTAAATCCGTTGATCTGTCTATTCTTCCTTTAGACCCAACCCACCATTCGTCATCTTCAGATTCCTGGCTGGATATTATTCTTACTTCATCTCCTACTCATATTATAAACCACGGTCAGGCTCCAGCTCCAGGGTTTTCACATCACGACCTTATCTTTGCCTCATATCGTATTAAACCGCCAAAAGTTAAGCCTTCTGTGATCCAAATGCGCAGTTTTGCAAAGATTAACACCGACGCATTGTTGACTGACACCGCTAGTATTGATTGGTCTCCCGTGACGGTGGCAACGACTGCTGACAGTAAGGTGACTCTGTTTAACGAAGCCATTTTGCAAGTTTTTAATAAGCATGCTCCCTTGCGTTCAGTCCGAGTCAGAAGACCGCCTGCGCCGTGGATTACCAGCGGCGTTCGGATGGCGATGAGAAGGAGGGATCGGGCGTTCAAATTGTACAAACGCGACCGTACTGAAGTCAATTGGCAGTTGTTTAAGACTGCTCGGAACCGATGTAATCAGATGGTGCGGGCAGCCAAGCGACGCTATATACACGATAATGTGACCTCCAGTTCCATGGCAGATGTCTGGAAATTTCTAAAAACTCTGGGCCTAGGGAAACCTGCTAATCACTTCAGCTCTTCATCGATTTCTCTTAATGATCTTAATAGACATTTTTCTTCTGCTCTCTCTGTTGACTTAAATACTAAAGCTATCACCCTTGTAGAATTATCTTCTCTTCCTCCTTCTTTAAATAAGACCTTTTCTTTTTCTACCGTTTCCCAAACTGACGTAAGGAAGGTTATCTCTGCCATTAAATCCAGGGCTGTAGGGTGTGATGATGTGAGTCGTGTCATGATCGTGATGGTACTTGACTGTGTGCTTCCGATAATTACTCACATCATTAATTTTTCCCTTCTCAGCGGAGAATTTCCCTTGCTATGGCGTAAAGCCTTTGTACTTCCCCTACCCAAAATTAGTAATCCCACGTGCCCTAATAACTTCAGGCCTATTTCTATAATGCCCTTTGTATCCAAAATTGCTGAAGCGGTTGCACATAAACAGCTGTCTAGTTTTATTCATTCCCAGAATATCCTTAGTGCGTATCAATCTGGTTTTCGTCCTAGCCACAGCACATGCACAGCGTTGCTCAAGGTCACGGAGGATATTAGACGGGGCATGGAGGACGGTATGGTTACAGTTCTTATTCTTAATGACTTCTCAAATGCATTCAACACAGTTGACCATGACATCCTCCTAGCACTTCTTAAGCATCTTAATGTTTCACATCTTGCTCTCAACTGGTTGTCTTCATATCTCCGGGGGCGTCAGCAAGCGGTTCGCGTTGATCGGTCCTTTTCCGATTGGTGTGACTTAGAGGCTGGCGTTCCACAAGGAGGTATTCTCTCCCCCTTATTATTCTCCACCTTCATCAACTTCATTACACCTGGGCTTGGCTGCTCCTACCATCTGTATGCTGATGACCTTCAGCTGTACGACCACTGTAAGGCGACTGACCTTAAATGCATTACCGACAAGCTTAATGACGATCTCCGGCACATATTACAGTGGTCCGAAAAATTTGGCTTGTTCGTGAACCCAGCCAAGTGTCAGGCTATTATCATTGGTAGTTCTGGCCAGCTCAATAAAATTAACCTTGATGCTGTTCAGCCACCAAATTTTAATGGTATTAATATCCCATTTAGCTGCAGCGTCAAGGATCTTGGTATTTATATGGATAACTCTCTCAAGTGGAGAACACATGTCACTGAAATAAGCCGCAAGGTCATGGGCTCTCTTCATTCTCTTAATAAACTAAAGCACTTTTTGCCTATTAAGACCAAGGTATCCCTTGTGCAGTCTCTAATCTTTCCCATCATTGATTATGGTGACGTGTGTTATCCGGATCTGAGCGAAGGACAACTCGATAAGTTGGATCGCCTTCTTAATAATTGCATTCGCTTTGTTTTCTGTCTTCGTAAATATGATCACGTTTCTTCCTTCCGCTCTCAACTTGGATGGCTTCCTATTCGCCAACGTCGCAAAAGTAGATTACTCTGTTTCCTTTATAATATTCTGTACGATCCGCAATCTCCTGAATACTTAAAATCTCTTTTTAAATTTCTGGGTTCTACCCACATCCGTCAGCTACGATCCACTGAAAACCTCACACTTTCCATCCCTCCTCACCGCACAGGTTTCATGTCCAACTCCTTCGCCCTTCAGGCAGCACGACTTTGGAACGACCTTCCCCTTAAAACGAAGAAAGCTCCGAACAAGTTTGCCTTTAAAAAGAAAGTTCGCGAATTTCTTTGCAGGTAGAATTGACATCATCTTGGTTTTCTGATTGCTTTATCTGTTTTGTTTTTTTGCTTATATGTATATACATATTATGTATGTATTTATTTATTAGTGTATTTCATGTATTTATATTTATGTAGCATATTGATATTATGTAAGTGTATATGTTTATGTAAGTATATAGTATATAGTTAAGTCAGAATCTATGTTGCACCGCCACTACAATCTCTGCTTTGCCTAAAGGTTAACTGGTAGAGAATGCCTTACGGCATTAAGTTCGCCTTTTGCATATTAAGTGTATTCTTTTTTTGTGCAATAAAGATTAAATAAATAAATAAATAAATGACGGTTGACATCTGGCAATATGGTATTTCAATTTACTGGGATCCGTATAAGCTACGCCATGTACAGTCAACATGTCAAAGTGACGTTGTCAACTTAATTATAATTATGTCGCTTACATTTTGGCTGTCAACATCACATTAACATAGTCCATAGTGGCCTAGGAATCAAATTAGTTGACTGTACAAAGAAATATCACCTGTAACCTGTCATGATGGTGAAATAGGGAGCTGGATGGTTCTGAACTAGGATGAATAAAAGTAGGTTGGGCTGTTTAAGAAATATCAGCTGAAAGAAAGGATCTTTATCTATTTATTAGTTATTCAGATCTAGGTACAGTCAAGAACTTTAATTGTTATGCCACTATGGAACCCTGTCATAATGACAGCGTTAATCATGAATGTTAGCTTTCTTTCATGTGGTTTGACGTTGTCATTATGAAAGGGTTGCATAGTGGCCCAACAATTTAAGTTCTTGGCTGTACATCGAATGCTTTACAAATTTCCTACCATGGAAAAGTAAATGCACACACAGGCCACAGAATGGTAAGTGGGCTATGTGACCTATATGATCAGAGCGCGGTAGGGGTGAGCCATTTTTACGGAATTCATATCAAGTGTAGATATTAATATAGATACACCTTAAAAATAAATATTAAAAGAAAATAAAACTATATTTATTAAAATCCAACTACTAACATGAGAATGCATTATGTATAAAACGAGTGGGTACTAAGTTTTTTATAAATTAAAAATGCTCTTTGCGTGTGGTTGCCCGGTTAGAATAGTGCCACTCCATGTCTTCCCGTGGATGTCATAAGAGGCGACTAAGGGAATAAGGGCTTGTAGTACTGTTAGGCGATGGGCCTGCAACCTGTCACTAATTCACTGGTAAACATCTTAGCCTGACTATGCAAAATGTGGTTACAGAATTATCAACAAGTTTAGAGTTGTTGGTATTCTGTTGCTCTGCCTACCCCACTCTGGGAATAAAGGCGTGACGTTATGTATGTATGTAAATGCTCTTTGTTAAATGATGAAAGAAGACTGCAATTGCGTTGCCAACCTGAGGACCAAGATAGAATGCCTCTTTGGTAAGAATTTCACCGGTTGTCTTATCCCCACACCTGACCGCAGCAATGCGAACACTGCACGACGGTAAGTTTAAGGATAAGATAGTGGTAACTTTAACGTCCCTTGTAGTTGATTAGTTTGAGATCTAAAGGAATTAGTTTACACCGCCCGCCATAAACATGTGTCCTTTGTTTTTTCTCTATCCAAGGTCATCTGGAAGAGATCACTATTTAGCAGTAAGTCCACCTGTTGAATATCTATGATTTAAATATATTTGTGTTGTATTGTAATATGATAGCGATTGAGATGAACCTTGCACAAAGTCCTACCACAACACAAACTTTTCATCTTCAATCAACCATTGCAATCGATAATTTAATTTGAAATCTCTGCAAGAAATCCTCACAAAATTACCAGCATTTCTCACGCATTCATCAAGAGAACGTTTCAGACCCCGAGATTCATTAGACGCGCCATTTTTTGCACCAGGTGGTTGTATGATGTATTGCCGCTCCCACCGTTGAGGGATGGGCCCATTTGCAGATTCGATTCTGAATTTAATCAAGATTCCTGATAAGTTACGGTTTGGAACGCGGAAGGTGTCAACTTGATCTGTTTGAGAAAGCTGTTGAATTAAAATGATAATTACGCTGACATACTGTCGTTTAGCAGTTTTTGCATTGTGTTTTGGTCTTTTATGACAATCGGTAAAATAACTAATATACGTGAATTTTATCTTTGTGTTTAGGGTTGGCACTGCGTATGCAGTCTTCTGGGCCTCTATTCAGGTGCGTTAAAACGATATCGTGTTTGACACATTTAAGAATCGTTTATGTCACAGTCGCCATTATTGTAAATGACATAAGAGTTATCAAAACGTTGACAATACGGAAACAGGTCAAAAACGATATCGTTATAACGCACTTGAATAGAGGCCCAGGTTGCATATATTATTGGCTAAAACGCCATTGGGGCCTAGTCAAGATGCATAACGCTAGCGTAATCACTAAAATGTAGGATTGCTTCTTGGCTAAGGCCTCCTTAACAGGCTGCATGAGATTCTATACGGTAAAAACCATATTTTCTTTGACGTGTTGCCGAACTGTTTTAACTCGGCAGCCATTACTCTCAAATAAATAAGAGTTATCAAAACTTTGACAATACGGAAGCATGTCAAAGGTTATATCTTTTTCACCGCTTATAAAAGCCCTGGGCTTCTGCCCGTTATCGTTTTTCTCTTAGGAACTTATACATTTTCGGGATGATATAGGCTCCATTCCAAATTTCATCATAATCGCTTTAGCTGTTTATCCATGAATGCGTAACATACAGACTGAAAGAGGTACTTCTAGATTTATAATGCTACTAGTATAGACCAGTAAATACTACTAAAGATAATGATAATACGTTATTTTGGCCAAATGAAATGAATACCATCAATTTTACGCCCTAACTACCTTGCAAATGAATAATAATCGAAATTCCAAATTCGACCCCCAGGTGCGTTCAGATCGTACTCGCAAAACCCACTATTACCTCAACATTTCTCATTCGAAAATTATTGTCAGTGTATAAATCTATGTAATTAAGGCAGAAGCCCGCTGTCGCGTCGAGCCGGGCTTAAGGCAGTTTTGTATCGCACCCAACACCAACCGAACATTATGTTGCCGCAAATTTAAATTATTGGAACGAAATGCGCCGTCGAATTTGCGTGTAGAGAATTCTGGCCAAGTTTGATTATTGTGATAATTGGTTGGGTTATTCGGTACATAGATTTTAGGTTTGTATTTGTGTGGGTGATGGCCAAACATTAATTTGGTCCTTGAAATCGACCTAGTCTCGTACCCTGGGTATACGTCGGATAGAAGTACCGGTTTTGGCCATTTTTGTACCCTTTTTTGCCCCTGGAAATTTCTTTGCAAAATTCGACTCTCATATAAATCTAATTTATAATTTAATTGTAATAAAAAATGATTCGAGCAATGATTTGGCCATAAAGTGACCAAAAAAGGTACTGACCACAAATGGTACGTCGTATAATACTCCCGCTCATCACTGAAATATTTGCCCTTACTAGGAATCTAACCCAGAGGCCATAGCCAAGACGCGTACGCTAACTAGTGTTTCTTTTCGTTTTGTTTTCAAATAAATCAGGGGCCCTAGCCAAGATGCAAACGCTCCTAACGATTTTCTTTTCTATCGCTCAAAATGTATGGGATGACAGTCAACCACGTGGTTAATTGAAACGCACGAGAATGTCATTCCATGCATTTCCAGCGATAGAAAAGAAAAATGTTAGGAGCGTTTTCATCTTGGCTAGAGCCCCATGTCACTGGTAGATCACGTCATACGGAAAGTCACGTGATCTACCAGCGACGCGATAAGTTTAAAACCAAACGAATAGGAACGCTATTTAGCGAACGCATCTTGACTAGGGTCTCAGGACCGCTAGCTTCATACGCCGTAACTAACAACTAGGGTAACAGCGTCCAACAAACCCCTTAATCCTCAAACTGAACCGCTATCACGGCTCATTAAATTAAAAAACAAACGCAGCGTAAACTGAACAACTGAATGTAATAAATAATGAAAAATAAATTTTAAACCGCAGTTATGAATAGGGAATCTTAAGTTGCCGTTGTAAATAACGTTTAAGCAGTCCCACGGTTATCTTTTTACCTTAAAGTGGTTGTTAAGAAGTATCGTAAATTTTGTTTTAACCCGCCAACGCCGGGGCCGTTTGAGCCTGGAAGTGCTTTAAGGGTCATTCAAAGATACGGTTATTTGAAGAAGGTTTTGCGTTATAACATTTCATTTGATATGAAATTGCAATTGTAGATTTTGTTTTATTTTATTCTTGCTTAACTGTTTGAAGGCATTTTGTGTGGTTATTAATGGGTCCATTGAAATAAATAAATAAATTTCAGGGGAGAATCTCACACAAATTGACCTAGTCCCAAACTAAGCTCTAGGCTTGTACTATGGGTACTAGACAACAATAAAAATACTTATATAGAAAAATACATACTTAAATACATAGAAAACATGCAAGACTCAGGAACAAATATTCGCGATCATCACACAAATATCTGCCCTTACCGGGATTTGAACCCAGGACCGCTGGCTTCGGAGGCAGGGTCATTCCCAACTAGGCCACCGTGTCGTCAGTAAATTCAGAGATTATTTTCCAATCTATCAAACACATTGTATATAAACCAAATGAAAAATATTTATTCAAGCATGAAGAGTTAAAACAAATTATTCCATTTATTTTTTTTGCATTTATAGTCACACAACCGTTTTTATTTCTCTTCCTCTTTTGGCTTTGTTTCGAGTGTAAAGGTGTGTATGTATGTTTTTTTGTCTTCAGGGTTCTAAACCTCAAACGATCGGCGTAAAATTTGAACATAATATATAGTTTATAGCTCGAAAATAGACACATGGCACTATTCTCCTGAAAAATCGGTTAGTTCCCAAGGGAATAGCAATAAACGACTTCTAAAAGCTATTTAAACAAGAATTATTATAATAAATATCATACTAAACAAAAACTTTGTACCAAAAGTACCCCAAACGCGCATAACGGGTTAGGTCCTAACACTTATAAAACTCAGCAATTTCGCGAACACGAGGGCCTAATGAAAACATGGCGGGAGATAAGACAACGACTGTTTTATTATTTAGGAAGGACTTATTAAAATTCCCGGGAAGTTCCGTGGGCATTTTTAATTGCCCCTGTTTGGGCGATACTCCTGGTGGCACTGCAGAGAAAAAGTTTAACCTTTATTTTGCCATTTTCATGTTTATTTTTGAAGTTCGAGATTGATAAAAGGAGTGTATTTTTTCGTTAGTTACATGGAGGTAATGCTTGTACTCGATGACAAGATACGTCTGCCTTATTGAATATTACATAGGGGCTTTATAACAAGCAAGTTTTTTATTCAAAACCTGCCAGGTTCCTTTTACTAGGTAGACCAACATTTTAAACTACTTTGTCACTTCTTGTACTTTATAGTGATTGTGTTAGGCATTGGATTAGCCCATTTTGCTTAAATACACCCACCACACGCAAAAAACACCCTCACGCAATCAATGTGGTATAAATACTAAGCTTAAGAAATGTAAGGTAATTTATTTTCTTGATTGTAACCTGTTTTTCTTACCTAATATTTTTTACCTCTCATCTTCACAAACAAATGTGTGTGTGTGTGTGTGTGTGTTTCTTTCTTGTTTTCTGCTGAAACAATAATGTTTTCAGGGAATCTTAACAGAAAATAGCGTTCCATGAAATGATACATTCTATGAAAGGTGTTTCGATGAAATGATAGACACCCGGGTGTGATAGTATTAAAGCAAGATGGGTCAAAGCAAAGTAATATAAAGTCTAAGATAAGGTGACTGACCTTACTATTTGGTCTACAATTTTATTTAAAAAAAATCCGAAAGAAACATCGCATCTTTGATTCGTTCCATAATTGCAAAACCAAGTATATTAAAACTCAAAAAAAAACGATTTTAAAACTCTATGTTCAGCTCCAAAGTTACACAAAGAAAATACGAATAATAGTTTACATCTTCGTTAAGCATATTTGATTTGTTTTTTTCTTTTTTCGTGTCACTGGAAATGTCAAATTATTCTAATTCTTTACTCAGTTGTTTTTTCGATTTAGAGCTCCACTGTTCTTCCAACAAGTATCCAGTTTCCCGATACGATGAATATTAAAATTCCTGTTAAATATATAACAAGTAAAGACAAGATCCGACCCACAGTCCAAGGTGCTGCAATATTCATAGCTGAGACTTTGTAGTGGGAACTAAAATCCAACTAAGAACTGTCCAAAACGTAAGCGTAGGGCGTTTCATTATTTAAATTCTGTACTATGTAATATTTCTTTTTATGTTAAGGATAGCCATGGTCGTATCCAAATAAAACAATATATCCTAACAGTAGTGAAGAGATCATAATAAGCTTTAGAGCTAAAAGTATCGCGCTATACCTGTACCTAAAGGGTACTATAATTATGACCATATTATATGAGGTGACATACGACCAAGGCTGTCCTCTGAACTTCACTGGGAATAGCGATAAACGACTTCTACGCGGACGAAGTGGCGGGCAACGGGTCGTAGAGAGTAAATATTGAATAAATTGTACATATTACATTTTTAGAGCGTTTTTTTAGTAGTCGGGTTTTAGTTTTTGAACTTGTTTTATTTTAACTATTTACATGTTTCTTTTTTAATAAAAAAGGAAAAATAATACAATGTGTTATTCCTATAATCCGAATACACTCATATTATAGACAAACAAAGATTGTAAATGTAATTGTAAGACTACCTTATTAATATATATAATTATATATTTGAAATGTGCTAATGATGCCCTTTCATTTGACACCACACAAATCCTGACTTTATGTCCTCTAGAGGGCGCTATACTCAATTTGATGTAATGTCACATAGCTTATAACCAGCGGACCATCAAAACGCTTCCAACGATACCCCATTTGTTTAATCATGATAAGTGGTTCAGAAGTTATGAGGGAACAGATGACCAACCGGTCAAAATCGTAACCCTCATTTTTGCTTCGCCGTAGTCGGGTAAAAATAATATTACCACCATGAACCTCGTTTAAAATTAATAAAGGTGCTAATTCTACAATAACTAGGTGCCAATCAATAAACAGCATTAAAAAAAAGGTTAATACTCTTTTCACTTGTTCCACATACCAGTTTTGTTCCCACGAGCGTACTTTATCATATTTTATAAAATTTAAGACCGTTGTTTTGGCACTATGTACCCAAGATGGTATTTATTCATAGGATACTAGAATTTGTCAGCTTCAGTATCATAACAAGTTTTAAACTAAAACAGTATTAAGTTACAAACTTCTGTCAATTCATAACATCGTAACTCTACATGCACCTGAGACAATCACAAAGTAAGAGTATAATATAAATATTTTAAACTTTAAAAGAATTTTCGAGAAATGTTAAAGAATTCTTAATCACGTACAGTCCCTAAGGCTTCATTTTGTGTTCAGAATATATTTAATTGACTCTCGAATTTTTTAATGTAACTGATGCTATTTCAAATAAACTCTGTTTATCAAGTTTTTTTATTGAGTTTTCTTGCCAACTAGCTGACCTGGGGAGTTCTGTTTATGTTCAGTGAAAAGGACAGAGCTATATAACTGTCATAGCTCTGTCCTTGCCCCTGACAGACGTTGTCCTCTCTTTACTATGAATATTGAGTACAAATTGATATATTTAAAAAAAACTGCCAGTCGTTTGACATTTGGCGCCATTGACAGAATGCGCGCTGAAAATATCGTTTAAAACGGACATTGTTAACTATTGTTTAATTTTTCACACCCCTTTTACAGTTTTTTCTCTCATAAGAACCTTTTCTTGACAATAACAAACACAACAAAGAAAGAATAAGCGAAATCAATCCAGCCGTTCACGCATGAAGCCATGACCAAGGAAAATAGGGATTCATTTATATTTATACATTATGTCATTTAAAATGGCAGTGTATTTATCAGAAGAGGTTTGAGTGCTACTTCGAGTATATGGAACTGACTATTTATTTATATTCTTGCATGTATTAGCAAAAGTATCATTTTTCGGATTTTTTTCGTTCACTTAGATAGTGTCGTCGCCTTTGTATCGCCCCGCTTTTGCACGTGCCGCTTCGTGTCAAAGGATGCCGCCGCGTAAACAAAGATCCGAACGGTGTTAAATTCGTACTTTATTACAATAACCACTAGTGCGTGTGGATGTAGTGACATAATCTAAGCGAATGGACTATAACAATATCCACGATACCTTCGTTTAAATGCTTTGGGATTATAGTAAAATAGAATCTGGTAAAAATGAATAAAGACTGTCACGTGGAGTTAATTACGAGTACATTGGCTTATTAAGCCTACATGCATTCATCATCATGTCAGTCCAAAGAGGTCCTGCTGCGTGTGCCTCCCCTCAGGTTTGCCACAAGGACCGGTCCTGCCCCGATCCGCAATGGTTGGTCCTGCGTTGGCTGTGGCTATGGTTTTATTGTGGATCTCCTCATTTCTAAGGCATTCACTGGCACCACTGAGAGCTTATCGCTTAAAATAGCTATATTGTACGATATTTATTAACATTTCGATATTTGCTTGCTATAACGTTATTATTATAACGATATAAAACTTGGATCCATAGCGGTATTCATCATAACGACATAAATTTCATATCGATATTATAATAGCAATATTTGTTGTAACGATAATTTAATAACGTTATAATAATATATACGTTAAAAAAACACAGGACAATGTCACAGAAATTGACCCAGTCCTTACTAAGCTTGTACTATGGGTACTAGATAACGACAATCTTACTTATATAGAGAAATATATACTTAAATAAAGCCTGACAAGTTTCTATTTGGCCCTATTTCAATACAAGTTTGTATTAAAATAGGGCCAAATAGAAATTTGTCAGGCTATACATAGACAACATCCAAGACTCAAGAACAAAAAAAATACTCATGCTCATCACGCATATATCTGCCCTTCCGAGGGTTTGAACCCAGAACCCCAAGCTTCGAAGGCAGGGTCACTACCAACTGGGCTAGCGTGTCGTCACCTCTATTTACTGTATTTTTACTGCACTTAGCGTCACTGATTCGCACAATACCCCGGTGGCTATCATAAGATTACCGCCTTTATGCATCATAAGAGTGTCATCACCTGCACAAACGCACTTTTAAAATTATAGTGACCTAATTAAAACATTTTCAGCTTTCGATTTCGAGTCATAAATTTAGTACTATAAAGACCTAAGTCGAAATTCTAAATATTTGGATTAGGTCACTATAATTCTAAAGATGCGAAATGTTTAATTTAGAGCATTAAAAGCATAAACTGGCAACATTGCGCTATTCATAACGTTAGGTACTCTGGTTTTGTTATGATGTTGATTTCGTTGCCATTTAGCATAACGTTGTAAAAATACATAACGTTAAATATATAACACTAACGGAATACAGCGTTATGATATCGATATTTTTCGTAACGTTATGTAAGTTTGATATCACTCAGTGTGACCGAAGCTTTAAAAAACACAATCTAATCTTCCGATACGTCAGAAAACTGTGCAATCTTGCCCTGTCATGCCGAGTGATAGTTTATTGCTATTGGCTGTAATTCGACAGGCGACGTCTTTGGGCTCCTCTAATTGGTTGTTTTCCTTGCTGGCCGGCCTCTAGCGGCAGATACCGGATTGAGTGGCGTTTGATTGGTTAGGTATAGAGTGCTAGTTGATCGCATTGATTATTTTTTTGGGATTCCATGGTTTATTTATAAATAAATATTATTAATAATATGAATATTATTTTGTGCATATATTGTAGTAAAAATATAACATGAAATCTCAGATAATTATTAGATTTGTATTTTGCTAGTTGTAACTAGCACATATATTATTAATAGCAAAGGAACTAATTTACCATTATTACTCTTTAATCACATTTTTTCAAGATGAATAAGGTCTTTTTAATTATTTACAAACTTAGTGATTAAAAATAAAAGTCAATTATACGAAGTTTTTAATAAAAACGATGACATTTTTAGTTGACATATCAAAGAATACTTAATTGACATCGACTTTATACTTAAAAGTAGGATAATGGGTGCCAATTACACAAACAATATAATTATATCCGCTTTTTGGAAGAAATAAAAACGAACATACAGTTTTATGAATCAATATTATTTACAACTAAATCAATAAATAACTTAATTATAAGATGTAAACTTTTTTTTTATCTTGATTACTGGTTGTTACCGAAGGAACCATTCTGCAAGGAATTTATGCTTTTGAGGTAAAGGAGTACAAATTTTGTACTCCTTTACCTCAAAAGCATAAATTCCTTGCAGCGATTCACCGAATCCCATTTCACCTCGAATGAACAAAACTTCAATTGAATATTTTACTTGAAGATATTTTTCGCGTGGCTTTTACATTAGTATTAATTGTTTTATAAGTATTTAAGTATTTATTTCCCTATCTAAGTATGTTTATCGTTGTCTAGTACCCATAGTACAAGCCTAGAGCTTAGTTTGGGACTAAGTCAATTTGTGTGACATTGTCCCGTGGTATTTATTATTATTATAATTATTTATTATTTCATTTTTCGTGTAGTATTTTACCCTAGACGCTTTTCTTCGCGATCGATGTTTGTTGGTGACTCTATTTAATTTGACGCGTTAATTGATGTTCGCACTCAATTTTTGTATATTTTTTTTAAACGTGTTTTATACGTGTAAGGTGAAATGTGAATCGGTGAATCGCTACAAGAAATTTATGCTTTTGAGCTAAAGGACTAACAAATGGAAGGAACTTCTTTTGTGACAATGGTGACACAGAAATCTAAAAGTTAATTTTGACTTAATTGATTTCTATTTGGGGTTTGGTGTTAATTTTAGGTAAGAATCTCTAAAAATACTTTATAGTAGTAAAAAGTACAAAGTTATCCTTTTGAAAAAAAGTAAACGTATGTAATATAAGTAGTTAATAACACCCTTAAAACTTATCTACTTTGTACCTCATTTGTTTTCCAGGAACTTAATTTATAACATGTATAATCACTCGCAGAAAACTGCTGAACATAAATTCCGCGTTAAATTAAAGAAATCGGTATGACGTGAAAACTGCTGTTTTAGTCAAATTCACAGTTAAATATTACAGTGTCAGTGGGAGAAAATTGACAAACATAATTATCGCGGAGATAACTTGACTGCATGCCCTTAAAATCAATTTCTTTTACAAATTATATCTCTGTCTACCTAAAATAATAAAACAAATTAGTAATAGTGGTTTTTTCTTCGGTACGTGGTAAACACGCGCTTCCACATTTCGAGAGCCTCTGGATTCGGTATGGGACCCATTTTTAACTCTTTTCCTATGTGGAGTATTTTCAAGCCTTCTTTAGTACTTGGTGACCATTGAGGTAGATCTTTTGAGAATCTTGGCGTCGGGTTTCTGAGAACATAGAAAACACATAAAGCAAACGTGGTAAATACTTCAGTATTAAGGTGTTTTTTTTTCAATATTCGATAACAGGAAGAAACAATAGGAAGGTACCCTCAGGTAGCCTGTGTGCTTATTTACCTTCTCTTTGCCATGAAAAAGGTCCTAAAAGATATTAAAAGTGTATATAAACACTTGTAAAGCCACAAAAACGGGGAAACAGTAAGCATAAATGTAAAAAAAAAATACTTTTATATTCCGTGCTATTTCTCATTGTTTTCTTTTATTTTTATTTATGTATTTTTTCCTTCCTTCTTTTCTTTCTTATTTAAAGAAAATTGTTTGATAAACAATATAAATAATGCTAAGCAACGAATCCATTTACAAAATGAAAGATAAAAGGTAACTTATCAATGACATCTATACAGTAATGATGATTACGAGAGTTAATGCTATCACGTACCCATATTTAGCAAAATTGGTCCACATTGTTGTCATACTATCAATAGTTTTCCTGTCATCCTCTTTGATCCAGAACGGCCAAAAGTCTTGTCTGAACAAGTAAAACAGGTCATCTCCATGACACGCACCAATCATTTCACGATGTCCAATCATGAGCTTTAGAATGTTTCTACTTCCCGCATAATCAAAGTAATAGTTATATACCTGTCGGTTTGTATTTGCAACTAATAATTCTGATTCAATCAAGGACGGAGTTTCAAAATACAGATGCGTATAAAGATCAGACATGTTCATTAATTTAGTCATATCAATCGTGCCTTCACCAAAGTAATACTCTTTTACCTCTTTAGCGACAGCAGCGGCTTCATTTTCATCTTTAAATTCTAAATCAGAAGCAAAAAGGTAACGCCCGTTTCTTTCATCAACAGATTCTTCTGTGTCCTCAGCAATTAAAAATAACCCTTCTTTACTATTCGACCCATGAATAATAGATATATTTAAGTTCTTCTTTTCAAAAATGTTGTACGGTAATTCTGTTATAATGGGCTCCACACCAGGAAATGATTTTTCAACGCATGGCAAATGCAGTAATTGTGTATCAAAGAATAAATCTAATGGCTTTTTAGGTTTTGTTTTAAGTAGCTCGTCTAATGGAAGGTCCTTCAATACATTGTATATTTCATATGGATCCTCAGTGTCGTATCCAAGTTGTTTTGCCATCAAGCTATAAGTCCAAACTGGTTTTCTATTTAATGCCCAGTTAGCTAATGATGTTCCGCTTTGAATTATCGCCCTTTGAAACAAACCGTTAGCTGAATCGCTTGCTATTAACAGAGACAGAGATGTGGCTCCAGCACTTTCTCCAAAAGCAGTTATATTATCAGGGTCACCACCAAAGGCAGCTATATTCTTTTTGACCCATCGAAAAGCTGCTACCTGATCTTTAAGTCCAGCATTACCAGGTGCTTCTTTGATTCCTAAACACATAAAACCTAGAGCACCTAATCTGTAGTTGAAGGTGACAACAATGACGTCATGCTTAACGAGGTAGTCTGGTCCATACATAAATTTACCACCACTGCCTACAGTAAATGCTCCACCATGGATGTACACCATGACAGGCAAGGGTGCGGTAGCCATAGAAGGTACATAAACATTTATTGTCAAGCAGTCTTCTCTCCCTAGTGTTCCAAACTTATCGGAGTATTGAGGGCACTGATAAATATGGTCTGTTGCTTGAAATGTGCCCTCCCATGATGGTGCTGGGTTTGGTGCCTGGAAAATATTTATATTTATTACAATTTATTAACGAGTTAAAGTGATACATTATTTTATTCTTGGAATAAAAGGAACTGCTTTCAAAGGGGTGTCTATCATTTCATCGAAAACTATTTTCTGCTAAAACCATTATGTTTCAGGGTATCTTAAACATCTAACCGAACCTAACCTACGTAAGTGATGCTTAAGATACTCTGAAAACATTATGGATTCAGCAGAAAATAGCGTTCGATGAAACATTCGATGAAGTGAAATTCAATGTGATGAGTTACCCGTTCACAAATATACCGGAGCTGGATGTCAATCATTTCAAAAAGGCATTAACAAATCTTCATAATTTTCTTGCGCAAATGAAAGGGCTAACAATATCTCTCCACTGGTAGGTACGTTGAATGTTTTAAAAAAAAAAAGGCTGTGAAATCTAATTATTCGTACACATCAATCAATTATTTTATTGAGTCTAACCTAAATTACAAGTAAGTACCTAAATAACTAAACTTTAGTAAACTATTTCATTATTTTAACACAAGAAGTATATCAGCTCAATTATCTCTACAACGGCAAAAAAAATATACTTTAGTTTATAATTTTCGTACAAACGCGTCCTTGATGTGAACGATAATGTACGAACTATTTTATTGTATCGTGTTTTTATTTTAAAAAATACATTGACCCCATCGATTGATAACATAAAATAGGTAATGTTAATGTTACATGCATTGTATGTGCATTTTTAGTTGATTCGATATACCCGACTCGTATGTTTAACAGGTATGTGATATTAGTGATATAGTACAATTATACCATATAGAAAATGAAACGTATTAATAAATATCAAATGATAAAATTGTATCATATTGTATGCAAACCAATTAAGTTTTAATACTATAAATGTGGGACTTTTAAAGTGGTCTTCATATAAAATATAAATATTCTAAATTATTCTAATAATACACGTACATAAGTTATAGATCGTTAACATAGATGAAAGTGGTTAGGTTAGATCAATTAAAATAAAATTACTGTAATGGTTACACAAAAACTACCCAATTACCCATAGTACAAGCCTAGAGCTTAGTTTGGGACTAGGTCAATTAGTATAGCTATGCCCCCTGATAAAAGTTTGTTTTAAACATGCTCAACCGTTAGTAATATTAACGTAAATAAAAGAAACAGTATCGTACCTGAAACCTCGTGCTGTGATTGGTTGAAGCATATGGGATCCCAACGTATTCAAAATACGACCCATCAGCGCTGACTTTACCTCTCAGTTTCCCTTGTTCAATTTCAACCTCGGGGGCCGGTTGATCAATCAAGTTCAAGGCAAACAGCGTAAACAACACAGTTTTTTTTATTAACTTCATCGTTGTCACTCACATTATGATTCCGAATGTAAACTACACTTATCAAGTAAAAAATAGGACACACCGATAATATTATATCTTTATCGATAACATTACTGATACCAATGTCGTAATGGTGAATGGACTAATTAACACTGTGCCACACGATGGACTCAAAAAAATAGATATGTTTCATACTTGTTCTTTAATATTCTTTTAACGTTTGTTACACAAGCACGCAATCGACCGACTAGTAAGAGACGTGGCCTTCAACTGGAACGAAATGACGACATCATGAGCAAAACATAATGCACGTATCGCACTAACGAGTAGCTGGTGTTGAAAGATGGGCAGCCAGCAAGACAGGAACAAAAATGCAGCTCAAGTTCAGAAGTAGATATATTTTTCTTAACAGCACACGATACAAGAGGGAAAAAAAGCGCCAATTCTACTTAACACTTCTATTTATAGCCTCTCCAATGGTTACAATTTTAATCAACTTGGCTCCTATTTTCCATAACGTTGTGAAAAATAACTTACAAAATGATGTGATAATTATTACAATTAATATACAATTGTATACTACTTTTAGTATTTATAGATCAGATAAAATATAATTCCTACATTAAATATTTTAAATAAAATTAAGGAAGTTGCAGTTGTCTAACTGAAAAGAGTTGCCATTTGAAAATACATAATGCATAAGTTGTATCTACATTACTTTCATATTGAGGCAATTGAGATTATTTAATATAAACAAAATATAACATTTCTATAATTATAGTTACGTAATCTTTGATTAGTAAATTAATAAATTATAACTGAAAATGAAACAAGTTAACGTAACTAAATGGAGTTGCCATCTTAAAAAGAAAATTAGCAGCACTAAATTTACGTAGGTATATAAAAGTTAATAACACTTATAAAATCTTAATTATAAAAATGGCTATTCTATTGCGCGTTATGTAACACTCGGCCGTCCTGACTACAGCCGCGGCCCGCGGCGATCTTTAGATGGGTCAGACGCTGTGGTTGAAGCGTTGGCGGCTCCGGCGCCGGCTCCAGCGCCCCCCGCGCGCCAGCCGCCCAGGCTGGATGCCGTCGATGGTATCGCAGTAGCAGGCCGCGCTTCGTGCTTCCCGTGATTAGAGTTCTCCAACTGAAACGCATAAATATACAAGTATACAATCAAGTTCACTTTATGCTAGAGAACTAGACTTAAATACTTTCGATTTGCACACAGCTTAATTATAAAGGAATAAACCAGGAGCGAGACAACAAAGAACTAACTACTCATTTAGGTAGGGGCAGTTCAAATCACACAATGCACTCAGCATGTATTGATTATAAGGTAAATACATGAATAATTGCACTAAGCCATAATGCACATAGCAGAAATTATGGTGAAACACATAGCAAAGGTATGTAGGAGCACATAGCAGAAGCACAGAGCAGAAACATGTAGGAGCACAAAGCAGAAATAAGGTCGGCGCACACAGCTTATTAAATGTTATCATCAATTATACACACAGCCGAAGATCATCGTCTATGATATGACACAGATCTACATAACGTTGGCACATAGCTACAGACTAAAAGTGACATTGGGTATACGAGACGAAACTTTGTATGTAATTGTAGTGATACGTAGCTTCATATAGTAGGTATTGTAAACGCACCAGGCAATTATGGCAATGGCACACAATTAAGTTTTAAGAGAACCAAGGTGTAGGTACATTCTTGAAATAATACTATCCACTTTTGTAACAAACCTTTTTATATACTTATTCTATTGAAAAGATCAAAACTGATAGGTAACATCATTAATGTTTTAAAGTTAATTCACATTACAAATCATTTGGATATATTTTCAGCGTAAGATTTAAATCAATTACTAGTAGTTATAAGTGGGTGTTACAATAAAAATATGCCTGTAAGGATTATTAACTTTCTAATAAGTCTATGAGATCGTCCCTGTCTATATCTCGTCCCTCGCTGTCTGTAGAATCGTCTAGATCGGACAGAACCGCTTTGTATGGTCGTAGTGTGTCACCTGCCACCGCTGCTGTAAATTTGCGATAACCTCTCATCCCTTTGACAGAAGCTATCGTATATCGGTCAATTGCATGATTAGTCTGTACAATTTTATATGGTCCCGAATATCTATTACCTAACTTTTTGCTTACACCTACCGCCTCTTCGGTAACACCGCCTTTCCATAATACTAACTGCCCGTTACTATATTTAGTACAACTTTTGTGCTTGGCATCGTACCGCTTTTTCATTTGATCCATGTTACGGTCCAGTTTAGCTTTAGCCTGGTCCCGCCTAGTAGCCAAATTCTGTCTCTGGGTTTCGTAACTAACTGGACATGGTTCCGGGGCCGGTAACGAGTTATTTTGATGTGCAAACATCAAATTGAATGGAGCTACTTTTGTTACAGCATGGACAGTGTTATTAATTCCCCAAACAATATGAGGTAACTTGGTATCCCAGCTACATTCCTCTATCACTGAAGTGCTTAGACCATCTAAAATTGTGCGGTTCACGCGTTCTATTTGTCCGTTAGCGCGTGGTACTGATATGGCGTTAAGTACGTGCTTAGCCTGTTGTTCGGACATAAAATCTTTAAAATATCGACTAGTAAAGGTTTTGCCACGATCAGTTATAAGTCTATTAGGCCTACCAAATATTGAAAATACCTCTCTAAGTTTACCTATGGTCTCAGTTGATCGCACGCTCTTCACAGGATACGCAAAAACAAACTTCGTAAAAGAATCTATAAGCATCAAAATGTAGCTATTCCCCCGTCGACTCTTTGGGAACGGCCCCAAGTGATCCGCATGCAACGTGTGCATAGGTATGTCCTTTTTCTCTATAGGGTGGAGCTCCCCTTCTTGCCTACCGTATGTAGACTTGCCATATGCGCAATGAATACAACTCCTAACATATTTTCGAATAAATCGCGTCATGTGTGGAAACCAATAAGAGGATTTTACTAATTTTTCAACCCTCTCAAACCCTGGGTGGCCAATTTGGTCATGGCACTTTTGTAAAATACCGTATTTGGCCAGTTTAGGCACAACGAACCGTTCACCGGCAACGGTTTTGCGATAAAGCACCCCGTCTACTGCGCTGTAATTATTAGTAATATCGCGATTATCGGTACCACCATTTAACTGTGTAATAATTTGCGTAATACTAGCGTCCTGCATTTGAAGGGTAAGTGCCCAATCAGTTTCGCCTATAATGGATACACTAACTACATCATTACCCACGGGATTACGACTTAGCGCGTCGACGTGCCGCATCCTATCGCCCGGTCTGTACTCAATTTCAAGCTCGTAGCCTTGAATAGTCAACCACCATCTTGCGATGCGCGCTACGAGGTCTTTTTTTGTTAGTGTAGTACGAATAGCCGCGCAGTCAGTTATGATCTTTACAGGTATACCTACCAAATAGATGCGAAAACGTTTTAGCGATTCCACCACAGCCAGTGTCTCTAACTCATAGCTGTGATAGAATTGCTCTTCGCGGCTAGTTACACGACTGAAGTATGCTACCGGCCGTAGTGTACTATCAGGTTGGTACTGCATAAGAATACCCGATAATCCGACTTTACTCGCGTCAGTATGCAGTTCAGTTTTAGCTTCGCGATTATATATAGCTAGAACCGGTCTATTAGTCAGTGAACTTTTTAAAGTTTCAAAAGCATCCTGTTGATCACTACCCCAATGCCAAGGAACATCTTTTTTTGTTAATTCTGTTAGAGGTCGCGCTATAATAGCAAAATTCCTAACAAATTTACGGAAATATGACGCGAGGCCAATGAACTGTCGAATCTCGTGGACATTACTTGGAGGTTTGTATCGAAGAACACAATCGATTTTATGCTGCCCCGGTCGAATGGTTCCCGCTGTTATTTCATGCCCCAAATAATCGGTCGTAGTTTTGAGGAACGAGCATTTGCCTAAATTTAACCGCAAGTTAGCTTTGGTCAAAAGATTTAGTACCTTTTCTAACAGATCGAGCCCCTGTCGGATCGTTACTGTGGGCAAAATCATGTCATCGAGATAGACAACAACACTATTATTATGTTCGTCGTTACTACTACTAGCGCCGTCTGAACTAGTACTCGCATGTACGTCATTATTAGCAATTTTACCTAACGCAAGTCTAAGTGCTCTTGAAAATACGGCAGGAGCATTTGACAGGCCAAACGGCATTTTAACAAACTCGTACTGCCCTGATGGCGTAACAAATGCAGTTTTTGCAATCGACGATGGGGACATTGGTATTTGGTAATAGCCCTGTGCGAGATCCAACGTACTAAAATAGTATTTACCCGACAATAAACTAATCAGATCTTCAATATGAGGTAAAGGGAAACGATCCTTTACCGTGACTGAATTAAGCGCGCGGTAATCCACACAAAGCCTGTATTCTCCATTCTTTTTACGAACTAATACAACGGGACTCGCGTAAGGTGAACTTGATTCCCGTGCTACGCCAGAGTCTAACAATTCTTGAACTTTATCGTCTACTATTTGTCTCTCGCGATAAGATAACCGGTATGGTTTGGAGAATACAGGTTTTTCAGTGATCGTTTCAATCGACATTTCAATTAAATCTGTACAACCTAGATCTGCCGTACTAGATGCAAACATATCTGAATAACGATTTAACAGTTCAATCAATTTTGTCTTATCAGGCAAGTTAATGTTACCTATATCCACGTCATTAGCATTAATTTCAGATCGCTCCTGACCGCAAACTACAATAGATGCGTTACTCTCAGTATTTACCGTCATAACAAAATCGTCATCGCACAAGCTGGCCCTAGTCAACAGGTGACCCACTCTCCACACTAACGGTTCATTTCCAATATTGACAACTGTCATCATGTCACTAGTGGAAGACAGCACAACACCCGGTATAAAATACATGGACTCAGAGTTATACACAGGTAACGTAGTGAGCAATATCGACTGATCAAATTGGGCACCTTCTTCTAAACAAATATGAACTTGAGTAGTACTATACGGAGGTATAACAACATCATTTGAAAGATAAATTTTACATTTACTTTCAACATCTTTCACATCAATTTGCAACAAATCATTACTGCCGTGATAATTTCTAAAAAATGACACACTATTTGCGGTAGTTAAGAGGCTGACATTATCTTTGTTAATAATCGGCTGACCTATAATCAATTCTATACTACCCCCACAATTATAATTTGTGACCTCTGCTTCACTACTTATGCGCAAATTATCGATATGTACAGTAAAATACACTTTTCCCAGGGATTTTACTAAACTACCGCCGAAACCACGCATGACTATGGTAGATGGATAAGTCGGCAGATTTAACTTATTGCTAGCACACTGTGTCAAAATATTAACTTTACTTCCAGTATCTACGTATGCCGTCAGTTCACAATCACCAATAACGACTTTTTTTCTAAAATAGTCAGGTCTTATATCAATATCAAAAGATTTGTAAGTGTACATCACCTTTGTTGGTAGCCAGCACGTCGTGTAGTCGTGGCCCCGTCGCTGGCAGTTGTTGCAGTGCAGCAGGCTCCGGCAGTCCTTCCCCTCGTGTCCTGGTTTTCGGCAGACGTAGCACAGCTTCACGGTGGGAAGTCCCGAAGGCCGGCGCCACGTGCTCTTCGGGGTCTCCTTGTTCTTGGCAGCAGCGCTCTCCACTCTTCTGTAGTTCTCCAGTGAGGATAGGTACCCATAGTACAGTTCCTCTGCAGTGTCGCATCTGAAAGCTTTGGCATTCGCTCTTAGCTCCTGTGGTAGTCCCCTAATTATACATGAGGCAGTTCCTTCTTCGTCTAATCTACATTTTTTTATGAGAGATAATTTGTCATGGAAATATGTCGTCATAGTCTCTTGGTCAGTTTTCTTACGGCTTAACATGTGTTCAAGTTTATCTACAAAATCGGTGGCCATGGGAAAAGCCCGTTCTAAGGAGTTTTTCCAATCTGCCCATGACAATTCGTAATCGTCCAAATTATCATACCACTCACGGGCAGAACCGCGTAATCTCATATGCATTATGTATGATTTATCAACATCTCCCCAATTGTGAATGCGCCCCAGCTGATCTATTTTATTAAGCCATACTTTAACACACAGGGATTTGGAACCTGGATCGAATTTGGGTATCAGCTCCGCATCTAAATGGGTAGTTCTCCGCCTTTTAGCCAAATTTGGATCGAAATTAGAAAAAAAATTCAAAATTTTTTCGTTTACCTCGTTAGATGATTCAACTTCAACGGCTTTTCGCTTACCCAATCCACCGATGTACGGACCCAAACCTTCCATTTTCTGGTTGTGGACGCCACTCATCCCACTTCTGAGGTGTTGAAAGATGGGCAGCCAGCAAGACAGGAACAAAAATGCAGCTCAAGTTCAGAAGTAGATATATTTTTCTTAACAGCACACGATACAAGAGGGAAAAAAAGCGCCAATTCTACTTAACACTTCTATTTATAGCCTCTCCAATGGTTACAATTTTAATCAACTTGGCTCCTATTTTCCATAACGTTGTGAAAAATAACTTACAAAATGATGTGATAATTATTACAATTAATATACAATTGTATACTACTTTTAGTATTTATAGATCAGATAAAATATAATTCCTACATTAAATATTTTAAATAAAATTAAGGAAGTTGCAGTTGTCTAACTGAAAAGAGTTGCCATTTGAAAATACATAATGCATAAGTTGTATCTACATTACTTTCATATTGAGGCAATTGAGATTATTTAATATAAACAAAATATAACATTTCTATAATTATAGTTACGTAATCTTTGATTAGTAAATTAATAAATTATAACTGAAAATGAAACAAGTTAACGTAACTAAATGGAGTTGCCATCTTAAAAAGAAAATTAGCAGCACTAAATTTACGTAGGTATATAAAAGTTAATAACACTTATAAAATCTTAATTATAAAAATGGCTATTCTATTGCGCGTTATGTAACACTATGAAATAAATTCTCTACACGGTGTTTGTTAACCTACTGTTGGTAAGCAAATCATAATTTTGTGTTATCTCATAGGAAATGGTTTCACAAGCCGGTTTCTTGCATTATCGGTCAAAGTCAACGTCCATAGTTCAGATTCTAGCCAAGTTATGTTGTTGCTATCTCATGTTAAATATCCCTATTTATCGTAAGTTAATAGTCTATTAAAGTCTTGTTTATATTCATTTCATATATTTTGTAATTAATATTATTTGCTATCACTGAGTGTTCATTTTGTTAGTCTTTATAGTTCTCTATTTAATACTACAACAATTATTTAATTAATTTCTTCTATATTTCGAATAGATGTCCATCCATAATCGGTAAGCTTCTGGACTAGGCATTGCGTCCATTTTCATTATTTTATTAATAAAAAGAAATTTGAGTTCCTTTTTAGAACTCGGTTGCCATCTAATGGGAAGGTCTTCCGTTATTTCTGGCGTTGGATCTCTGAAAATCAATTAACATTGCCATTTATAAACGAAACGATAAGAATAGTTAGCAGCAAGAATAGGTGGATAGTCGATGAACAAAAACTATTTACACACACTCTTATTCTCTTGACAATAGAATCGTGTAAAGATAATTTTGAGCTCTTTGAATATCCACATTCTTATGCTGGATGACTGTACAACATGAATAAAAAACAAGGTTTTCTAAAAACATACCCGTATTTTGCAAAGTTTGTCCACATTTTAACCATCCTTTTTATCATTAAACTATCTTCTTCATTAATATTGAATGGCCAAAACACAGCGTCAAAAATATACAATAATTCATCGCCGTGACAGGCGCCGACAACGTCGTTATATCCTAAGGAATACTTCAAATAATTCCTGTTACCAGAATAATCAAAATGGAAATTGTATATTGTAGCACTACTGCTTTCAGCTAAAATCTCCGATTCTATAATACAAGGTATTTCAAAGTGTAGGTGTTTGTATAGCTCTGATCGATTCATGATAGTTTCGTCATCTATGAGTTTTTCACCAAAGTAAAAATCCTTAATTTTAAGTGATACATTATTTGCTTCTTCATCTGTTACAAATTCTAAATCTGACGCCATTAAATATTTACCATTTCTGTATTTAACGTCCTCTTTTGTCTCTAATGAGATAAAAAATAAACCCTCTTGGCTTGTAGTTCCATGTATTATTGATATATTTGTTGGGTTTTTTTTGTAAAGCCTATAAGGATAGTCTGTTATTATTGATTCAACTTCAGCGAAGGATTTTTCAACACAAGGCAAATATATCAACTGTGTATCAAGGAACATCTCTACAGGCTTTTGAGCTGGCAACGCCGCTAATTTCTTATATGACATGTTTGATAAAATCTTATAAAGTTCATGTGGATCGTCGGTATCGTATCCTAAAGATTTGGCAGCAAAACTTGCCACCCACAGTGGTTTCCTGGTAATTGACCAATGAGATACGGCAGATCCACTTTGAATTATAGCTCTTTTAACCAGATTATTTATTTTCCCACTTGCAATCAGTAAGGACACCGACGCAGCGCCTGCACTGACTCCAAACACAGTAATTTTATTACTATCACCTCCAAATGCTTCTATATTCTTCTTAACCCATCTAAGAGCGGCTAACTGGTCTTTCAAAGCAGCGTTTCCTGGCGCTTCCTTGATCCCCAGACATAAGAATCCCAAGATGCCGAGTCTGTAATTAAACGTGACTACAATGACATCTTGTTTGAGCAAGAATGTTGGTCCACAAAACACTTTTGATCCATCTCCTAGGTAAAATGCTCCTCCGTGTATGAAGACCATTACTGGAAGTGGTTTTTTGGAGAATACTGGGACAAAAACGTTTATTTTGAGACAGTCTTCTGTGCCTCGTATGAAGACGAAGTTGTCTTGAGGGCAGGCTGTTGAGTCATCTGTAGCTTTGAAAATGCCTTTCCATTTTGGTGGTGGAAGTGGGGCCTGGTGAGGGAGTTAAAAAATTATCTTACATTGGTATCAAGTAACGTAAGTTTTAACACCCCTATACCTCACGTTTCTGTTTTTACTGGTTATTTTAAAATAAAATTCGTTAGTTAACATTCACAAAATATTTTTCATTTAGGTCCAAATGTATTTAAATTACATTAATTTTCATTGAATTAATCTTTTCTGGTTTGCAATGACTTATTATTTATCTCTGAGATCAACTAACACAGATATGAAGAGAATAACTGTAAAAGGTTTTTATAATACTTACTTGAAACCTCGATGTTTCGTTGGTAGTCGCGTAAGGTATTCCCAAGTATTCATATCTTAATCCATCTTCACTGATCCTTCCGCTTAGAACTCCTTGTTCGATCGTCACTTCCGGAGCCGGTTGGTCCACTAAATGCATAACGATTAATGAAAACAAAATCACTGTTTTATGTGACTTCATCGTTCCAGTGCGTCGAGAAGACTGATAGTTGACAATATGGTTCAAATAAGTTATCTCTTTATTGATATGAACTCAACGCATAGTCTAATTACTCGTAGTTAAGTAGACCACCTTAGAGATTAATGATATTGTTTGCTTGGAAACTCGAGGCGGGTTCCATTTTCGCTACTGTCGCATGTCAAGGGTTCGTAAATGTACCTGATTCTATAATTAAAATCACAATTTAATTGATTAGGAACTAAATTTAGGTATATATAACAATATTATGAACCAGTTCTATACCTAATCTTAAAAGGATCTTGTTTATAGTTTAGTTGGTATTGATAAGGAACTTAATTTCCGTGTCTTTATCACTTCTTTTTGTCATGTCTTTGGTTGAGACATACAAAATAAATAATAAATATCAGAGGTCAGTCATACCAACTTAATTTAAACTAACCAAAACTTAGCTCTTTAATCTTGTATAAAGTACGTAAGGGTACGAAAACGTTTAACATTACGCAACAAACTTACTTTTTAGTGATTATACGGAGTTAGGAGTGTTAGGTCCTCATAACAAAACGTCCTCTTTGAAAAAAAGTCCGTAACGGGAGAAAAACGTCCGCAATTCAAAAGGTCCTGTGTCAACAAACCAAAATGTCATATTGACTAAACGCCCGCAATTTAAATGGCCATGGGAGCAAAACGTCCGCAGTTAAATATGTACTCTACACAACTAACCAATCCAAGAATCTCAAGCAAAACTTTTAGTTTCTTTTTATTAAGAAAATAATTTATTATTTATGCATTTTCAATTTAACTTGTGAAATTCCCAGAATTTTACCGTTGGTTTTATATTAAAGCAGAGCAATGTAAACACAGCTTTCCAACACCTTTTTTTTCACAATACAGTGAATTCTTATCCATCTTATGCCTTCGTCACCATATTGCACCCATTGTCCGCTTTTTAATTATTTTGCTATTATATACCTAGTCTCACTTCTGAAGTAATAAGTAACTAGGACAATTCAAGTTTATAAAACACTGGTATTTAACTGTTTTTTAGGTACTTCGACGCCCAACCATCTTAAACCTGAAACCATCCCCCACAACATCTTACGCTTGAAATAAGTACTATTGAGGAATTCTGGTAACCATTCAACTGTCATCGATTCACTAAAATGATACTTTCTGAATGCAAATGCTGGGCTTGGTACTGAAAATACCAAAATGCCAATTACATTTGAAGAGTTCCTTCAATTCCTCACGAATCGGCATCTGAAGGGGGCTTCAGATATCGACTTGGTGACAATGAGCCCATTTGGATTAACTCGGCTAATTACATGATTCGCGTAACTCCGTGATACCATGTTTCATGCTTATTTTAAAGTTACACGAACTCATTTTAATCATTTAAATGCAACACACTACACTATACCTGATAGTGTAGTATAGGTTTATTACCGCACTATAAGGATGTATTTACAAGTTTAAGAGGCCGTACACGAAATTTTGCCGATTACGCTGATTTACCTGATTTTACAGACGTGATTTTACTGTTGAAATACTTTACTTCTACAAATTTTAATGCGCAACACGAAAGATAATTTCAATTTTCAACGAATGTATGAAATACTTTTTTGTTTTTATGATTTAATTTTGATTAATCGACCTGAAACCGGCGACTGTTTCATGAGTTTTGCTGTAAGAGGTTTAGAATATCGCATATTCAAGAATTGTTTTGACGTCTTAAAGGTATGAAAAAATAGCAATTGATTGCTGTGAAAGATGTCTAAAAAATGTATGAGTTACTTTTTACCACCTTTATATATTTTTTTTGTGTAAAAAAATTATGAACTGAGTATTTTTTTATAGAAAATGGACAAAAAATAGTTTTAAATTTCGGCTTCTTAAAACACTCGTTCATAAAATTAAAAGAACAGTATTAAACTTCAGTTCAAAATCAATCAATAACCTTAAAATACTTTCAAAAATTAAAAATTAAAAAGCAATATATAATGTTTTAAAATAACCTAAATCCCGAATTTAAATTCTCGATAAAGATAAAAAAGTAGCTCATTCGTTCGTAACTCATTTATTCGATCTCATGTATAACTAAAATGATATAACTTATAGAAAAGCAGTATTTAAACTGTAAAATCAAGAAAATAAGCAAAACGGGCAAAATTTCGCATACGGCCTCTTAAAATGATTTCGTATAGCTCTAAAGGAAGCATGAAACATGCTATCACGGAGTTACCAGAGTCAGGTAATTAGCCGAGTTTACCATAGGTAATTCAAAAAAAAGAATCGGTAAACATACAGCCGGATATAGAACCTCCTCCTTTTAAAAAGTCTATTTAGAACATTCGGAATCTTACGATCTTAAACTTATTTTTTTTTATTTGAATATGCCCGTTCAATGTGTTTTGCTTCACAATATGTGGATTATGTTTATAAGGTTGATTAGTGTAGGGGTGTTCACTTTCAATTAAAACAACCTCTTTATCGACGCAACGTTAATTCGAGTTACAGGGTGCGCCTTCGTGAATTGTTATGTTGTAATTAAATTATGTGGTTTATTTGGCATTTACTACGTGTCTAAACACGATTTTAATGATAACAATAATTACCCTAATGACTTGATATTATTCTAGTGCCCCTTAACCATTGCGCCAAAATTGAGCAGAATAAATTAGGTAAGCGTAACCGTTGAATTTTAACCCGCGCGTGCCGCGGCCCTTCTGAATTTTAAACGGTACGTTTCTTACATACTATTATAACAGGTCATTATGCCACGGTTGATGAATCCTGCTCTCCTTGTTAGTTATTTGCGTTTTGGTGTTCTATAATGGTTGTTTTGGTAAAAGTTTTCATTAGGGCACACTAGCTTACGCAGAATGCTGATTTGTTTGTAGAAAAGAACGTTCGTTTAACAGTTAAAGTTATCATTATCAAAAATGTATAAGATTGACGTATGTTCCGGACCGGACGGTTGTGTCAAGCGCTTCTGATAATTCAATACATTTTGTTATATTTCGAAAATAGCGAGCGTTAGCGTCGCATCTCCAAATATTCTAATTAAAATCATTTATTGCGTCGTTATCAGTGTCACAGATATTATTATAAATTATTGAATAGAGTTACAGAAATATTCTACATCATAGAAGTATACAACATAATCGTAGCTCTAATTTTAGTCTTTATATTTTACGAACCCCCTGTGGTTGCCGGGTTAGAATAGTGCCACTCCATGTCTTCCCGTGGATGTCGTAAGAGGCGACTAAGGGAATAACGGCTTGTAGTACGTTAGGCGATGGGCTTGCAACCTGTCATTAAAACACTGGTAAACATATTAGCCCACTTGTGCAAAATGTGGTTACAGAATCAACAAGTCTTTTTACAGTTTTTGGTATATCTTTAGCTCTGCCTACCCCGCTCTGGGAATGAAGGCGTAGTGTTATGTATATATGTATATTTTACGACTGCGTTTTTTCTTATTTGACGCAATCTGTCATGGTGTTACCTTTTTCATCAGATTTTTTTTTTATTTACTTATTGCCACCTTTAGTTAGAAAATTAGCTAATCTACCTAAATTTTAAGCAATTCTATTTCTGATTCTGACTAACACTCAGACACCTAAGATTGTGTTAAGTCCAAAATCGTCGTCGTGGTGGTAGGACCCTGTGCAGGGTCCGTCCAGATCGCTACCACCATCTTATCCATTAACCACCCGCCAAGCATATTATTATATATATATATTATTCATTTTTTATGACAAGGAGAAGGCACAAGAGCTCTTAGGCCCCCTGATGGTAAGTGGAATCTGAGACCCATAGATATTTGAATTCTCAAGACGATAATCCTAAGACCTCAAACGCGTTGCCAACCCTGAGGACTTAGACGGAATGCCTCTATGCTATTAATTTCACCGGTTGTCTTATCCCCACACCGGATCACAACAATGCTATTATAAACTCCCTACAAGAGCGGTGTCGTCTCTTCACCGCTCAAAAATCTCTTTTATAATTAATGTAAGTTTCTATATAACCTCAAGATCAAAATCACCGCCAGTGCCTACGTCCAGCTACTATCTCAAGACCTTTTAGGCTTACTTGAGCCTAAAAGCGATTGGAAGCCCTTGAATTGATTCGCGGGTCATTTGCATCGCAGACGGGATGCGGAGTCAGCTATTACTGAGTCGGAAACTAATCTTCAAAGTGCTAAGTACTGAGGGCTTGAGAGAACAGGAAAGATGGAGATTTCTGTTTTAAATTATGTTTATTTGTACTAAAATAAAAATATTTTTTATTTTACATAAAAAAAACAGAAAGTATGCTTTAAAAGCAAACGAATACACAGGCAAACTTATCCTTTTAAATATTTTTTTCAGCTAACTGAAAAACTGTAAAATACAAAAAAAAAAGTTTACTGATTGAACTTTACTATTTATATTCACTGTCGTGGCCAGAAGGCGGAAGTCTCATGGCAATAAATCTAATCTCATTGGGATAGAACATTTTGTTTTATCGACTTTTCCATTTATCGACATTTTATAACCAATAATCTCTTTGTTATTTTAGGTTTGCTTTTATATTTAAAATGTAAAAGTCATTATTTATAATAAGTTATTGTTTTTAAAAATACCTGAAGCTCTTAGAATAGATTTGTAAATATTGTGTTATTTTTTCTACAATATATTTTTTTATCAACGATAAATAACAAACGAAAATTAAACTAGACATAAAACTAAATCTAATATATACATATAACTATACAATAGTAAAGAAAACTACACCTACATTTACCTAAAACTATGTTAATATAAAATGCCACTACCAGAGGGCATTGTTAATACTCATAAATTATTTTGTTTAAGTATAGTGTATCGATAGGAGCTTCTATTTCGTAAAAGATCTTACGCTACGTAAAGCAGAACTACTTGTTGATAGTTGATAAAATACTACGTTCTATCCCTATGACATTTAAAGATTTTGCCATGAGTATTCCGCCCTATGGTCATGACATTAAAATTTGGCCGCAAGCTTAAACTGTTTTTGGACCAGTAAATATTACAGTGTAGGAGTAAGATAACCGTTGAAATAGCAAGAATTAAGGCGCTTTAATGCATAATCTTAGGCCTAAGTGTTGGCAACAACTTAAATTGCAATCTTCAGATAGCAAATATACTCGTAAGTATATAAGCGTCGGAGCCCACTAACTACCATGTACCTAGCTTGCCTGTTCCTTAACCTATTGTTTTTTTCAATTTTCATATCATTACTGTACGATTTCCGGCTTGAGACCAAATCTCTCTCGTAAATGTGCGTTCAAATTTCCCGCGCATAACTTACATCCGTTCCTGAACTGAACGAACCGAGCGGCTGAATGACCTCACACTCTTGGTCTTCTGCCGCGAGAGGGCGACCATATTTTCTCTCTTCTCAACTTGCGCTAATGCCGGCCGGCGCGCGTCCTATCTTCAAAAATCAAAAACTGTGAATTTACCAAAGGAATTTATGTGAGAGTGATGTGAAAGTGTCCCGGGACAGAAGGAGCCGTCAAAACCTATGGAAAAAGTGGGTGAGATGTAATTACTTAAGCCCAAATCTGTTTTTCAATATTTCAATATCGTCGTAGTTCAACCAATTACAAATACAGTGAAAAACAATAAAATACCAGAAACGCTTATTATTTTTTCCACACGTCTTTTACAAACATTATTAAAATTTAATAAAAAAGAAAAACCGTATCCTCATTTAAAAATCTCTGACAGCCCCAAAATAAGTATACTTAGGAAAACTTTTTCGCGTAAAAACACTTATTACCATAAATATATGTTATTCTCAACTTGAAAAGCCAGAGACCCGAAAAAATCTTGTAAACTTTTTAATTTTACGATTCCACTGTTTTCTTTGTTCGCCTTGTTCGTACGTTGAAGAAAGAATTTAAAGGACTTTTTATAATTTTAACATCGTTTCTTTTTAGCGGAGTAGCCAAAGTGAATATTCAAGCATAGGAGAAATTAGATCCGGTAAAAACTGAGGATTTTATTTATTTTTCTTGTCATTAGGTAATAAAAAAACTGCTCTTTGGAAAGTTCCCCTTCATTCCCAGAGTGTAGGCAGAGCTACAGAATTACCAACAACTCTAAAAAGACATTTTGATAATTCTGTAACCACATTTTGCACAAACAGGCTAAGACGTACCAGTGTATTTGTGACAGGTTGCAAGCCCATCGCCGAACAGTACTACAAGCCTTTATTCCCTTAGTCGCCTCTTACGAAATCCACGGGAAGACATGGATTGGCACTATTTTAACCCCGCAACCACACGGCCGTGTGTCTTTGAACAAAAACGCATTTGAATTAGTCCATCTGTTTTAGGTTAAGGTGCCATAGACAGGCTGACAGATACACAGGCACACCGATATGAATAAACATAGAAACTTATTGAGCACCCTCGTTTATTGTTATACAACCAAAAGTAAAACTATCCCAAACCGCAACGATTACATTCAAACTTTCCACTTTTTAATTGCGCGAATATTACCCGCGGTAGCAAAAAGTTCGGCGGCACCAACCGCTTTTTTAAAAACAAAATGCATGCTGCCTATTACCACAAACTCGTATGTCATTTAAAATTAAATCAGAATTCATACTTTAATCTCCCAACTACAGGGTGGTTTTTTATACTGTTGCTTTATTAAGATAGGAGTTTGGGTAAGTAAAGTAAATGCATACGTGTCCAAGTGCCCGCCAGTGTGCCACTCCTACACTCCGAATAATAAAATTGCTCTTTACAGTCGAAATGATTTGTAAATATATTTCTGCATCAATTTTTCGCGTGCAATGTGCAAATGGGAAATTGTGAATGTGGTCTACACAAACGTTTCAAAACGGGCAAGATATTTGGGTGTCCGTAGGTGGTAGTGATTACTCCATCAGATCGGGTCTGATGTCACTTTCCCTCATTTGGCAAGCTGTGAAAACCCATCTGCCGTTTTTGATACTGTCGTCTATGTAAGTATATAGGCACTACGTTAACTGAGAATTTAGATATAAGAACGCGCATTGAAATATTCTGCAGTGCCTTTAATATTAAAAGACATAAAAACTCAATAAACCACTCATTTAAAAATATAGGTAGGTTTTTGGTAAAAATATTGTGAGGCGCCGATTTCAGTTGGACTTATAGGTGATCGAACCAGTAATGGACAAGGTCCAATGATGGACACTTGACTCTTATTTTACAGACATTTATTGTCTGTTATTCATTTAATTTGCAACAATCAATTTATAACCTTATGATCTTTGAATTAAGAGTAGAGTGTCCATTATTGGTGCCTGTCAGCTTAAAGTGTCCAACACTGGTGCGATCACTACTTTAAAATAAGTTATTCCTTGGTTGGCAACGCATTTGAGATCAACGGATTATGGTCTTGAGAATTCAAATGTCTATGGGTCTCAGATTCCACTTACCATCAGGTGGCCTGAGTGCTCGTGTGCCTTCTCCATAACACAAAAAGGGGAAAAAGACACATAAAAAGTAAAAACATTAAAAAAAAAAAGAAAAAAAAGGTGGGTGTGTCTTCGTGGCAGTGACCCGGACACTGGCTCAGCATTATGCTGAGATGCTAGGTACCTGCAGCGCTGATTTTCACCTAGCACTGAGTGTGACAGACGGACGGAACGTTATATAAACTAATAAATAAATTAAATAGCGGCTGCGGGTGGTAGTACCTACCTTGTGCAGGTTCCGTCCGGATCGCTACCACCATTTTATCTATTAACCTACCGCCAAACAAAAGTGTTCGCATTGTTGTGTTCCAGTTTGGGGATAAGACAGCCGGTGAAATAACTAGCATAGAGGCATTCCATCTTAGTCCTCAGGGTTGGCAACGCATTTGCAGTCTTAGGATTGCAGTCTTGTGAATGCGAATGTCTATGGGCCACAGTTTCCACTTACCAATAGGTGGCCTGTGTTCTCGTTTGCCTTCTCGATGCCATAAAAATATAGAATTAAATTATTATTAAACAAATAATATTTATAATGAGACCTTATAATGAGATATACGAGGGTGGTATGATAAGTAGTGAGCCTACCCAAGTTTTTTTTTTATTTTTTTATTTTTTGTTTTTATTTTTCTACGTAGTCCCCTTTCGAAAGTATGTACTTATCCCAACGCGTCTCCAACTTCTTTAAGCCCTCCAAAAAATACGTCTTCGGAAACTCTGCAAAATACTCCTCTGTGGCCTCTATGACCTTTTCATTAGACATGAAGCGTTTGCCTCCGAGCCAGGATTTCATGTTTGGGAACAAGAAGAAATCGCACGGGGCTAAATCTGGCGAATAAGGAGCGTGTGGCAGTATTTTGTAGCCCAATTGATCCAGTTTGGCCTTGACGATGTGAGATGAATGGGCCGGAGCATTATCCTGGTGAAATAACACTTTTTTGCGGGGTAAACGGGGCCGTTTTTTCTTTAATTCTTCATCAAATCGAGACAATAAATCAGAGTAATATTGCCCCGTGATCGTTTTTCCCTTCGCTAAATAGTCAATGTGGATAACTCCTTGGGAATCCCAAAAAGCGGTCGCCATAACCTTCCCGGCTGACGGAACCGTTTTTGCTTTTTTTGGAGCATTTTTGCCGGGGCAGGTCCACTGCTTGGACTGTTGGACTGTTGTTTTGTTTCGGGAGTATAGTGGTGGATCCACGTTTTATCCACGGTAACATAACGCATAAAAAAGTCTTTCGGAATATGTTTTAATAGTGCCAGACACTCTTTGGAAGTGGCTACACGATTCTGCTTATTTTCTTCTGTTAGCAAACGCGGTACCCATCGGGCCGATAACTTCCTCATTCCCAAATGTTTATGAACGATATTTTGTACACGCTCCAGTGACAAGCTACATACCTCAGCTACCTCCTTCAACTTCAATCTACGATCGTTCATCAACATATCACGGACTTTGTTGATATTTTCCTCCGTGGTAACCTCATTTGGACGTCCTGGGCGGGCCTCATCAAACACAGATATTCTTCCATTTCTGAACTCGTTATACCACCGCTTTACTGTGGCAATAGAAGGTGAAGCATCGCCATATACGGTATCTAACTCAGTTTTAATTTCATCACGCGTTTTCCCCTTCAAAAACAAAAAGCGAATCACTGATCGATATTGTTCTTTTTCCATTTTACACAAACAATGCCACTCGTTATGTTTAAAAAACTATAAGTCATGAAGTAATTGACGGAATCATTTGAAACTGACAATTTTCCCGCGTCTAAGATGGCGAATGTAGGCAAAGACATTTTTAATATTCAGCCAAACCGCGTAGCTTCAAGGTTCATTACTTATCATACCACCCTCGTAAGGGCATTAAATAAAACCTTTACATGAACATACTTTTATCTTTAATATATCTTTTATTAAATACAAGTCTTGGTAGGTTAAATGTATCTTCTCGGAATCTTCACCATGGCTTCCCCCTGTTCCCCAGTAAACAAATGGCCCCTAACCAAATGATTCGCCTCTTGGCCATCCCTCAACGTCATATCTCGTGATAGACGCCATTTGGCAATATCTTTTCAGATTTATGATGTTAGCCGCGCTCGCTACTCTTAACTCGATTATTTAACGCACTTTGACAACGTTTGATCGGTTTTTTATGAAAACTTACACAATCAATGCTGAACAATGTTATGGTAGCTTTATATCAGATTTGACAGAAACGCGTAGCCCTAAACACAAATTGCTTCAGTTTGGAGAAAATACTCTTTTACCGAACAATAAAACTAAAAATTTGCGGGTGGTAGGACGGGTAGGGGTAGGAGGATCGCTACCACCATCTTATCCATTAACCTACCGCCAAACAGTAGTGTTCGCATTGTTGAGTTCCGGTTTGGGGATAAGACAGCCGGTGAGATAACTAGCATAGAGGCATTCCATTTTAGTCCTCAGGGTTGGCAACGCATTTGAGGTCTTGTGAATGCGAATGTCTATGGGTCACAGTTTCCACTTACCATGAGGTGACCTGTGTGCTCGTTGGCCTTCTAAATGCCATAAAAAAATATATAACTGAGTTTTTTATAATAATGTAATATGTACGAGTGTATGTATTTTTTTATTTATATGCAATGTATATTGGTATGTATTTTTTATTTAGTTGTAATTATTTATTTATGTGCGTATTTATATAATTATGGATTTGCTTCACAAAAAAATATTAGTCTCCTTTGTTTCCTCTCGTCCATATTTTGTACCTTAAATTCAAACAACTATGGTCCTAGCCTGCAACAGTCTAAATTTCCTTATTTTATCCTAAAAAATATGATAGCTTACTGTTATTATTCCTAAGTCTTTAGTATTGTTTGGTTTAAATCATTCTCCTTAACTATAGTTATAGCCATTTTTATTAACGACACGTTGGCCTAGTTGGGAGTGACCCTGCCCCCGAAGCCGGTGGTCCCGGGTTCAAATCCCGGTAAGGGCAAATATAATTCTTAATTATTTATTTATTTATTTCTCTATCTAAGTATGTTTATCGTTCTCTAGTATCCATAGTACAAGCCTAGAGCTTATTTTGGGACTAGGTCAATTTGTGTAAGATTGTCCCGTGATATTTATGTATTTATTTTATTTATTACAATTTTAAGATAATGTAATACGGAAAAATGGGTGATTGTTGCAGGCTAGGACCATAGTTGTATGAGTTTACGTTACTTCAGTCTTTATATGTTGTTTGTTACATTTATTTTTACTCTCTTGCCCAAAGGTTAAGTGAAAGAGATTCCTTAGACGGATAAGTTTGCCTTTGTGTACTACTTTTATTTCTGTAATCTTCACATCTGTGTAATGTAATTGTTTTATTACAATAAAGTGTTTACATACACATAATTGTTCTCGCGTGTAATATCCATGGACTTATTTCTCTAATAGATCCGTAGGATCCAAAAATAACTCGACATTAGCGAAATACAACTCAACAGGAGTACTCTGCCCCCGATAGTAAAAAGGGCGCATCTAACATGAAGTCGAAATCGAGAAATTAAATGTTTTAGTTGAAAATTAAAAAAATGTACGCTGTCTCTAAACAAATAGACATAGACACTTTTCGTAAACGAAGTAATATAGATATATACCATATTGTGAATGTGGCATTAAAATATATTATAATTTATCCTTAATTATTTATTTATTTAAGATTTTCCTTTTCATCTTAGCAAAAAAATGCCTGAAAAATACTCGATACTCTGTTTAAAAGACGCATGTACCCATTTACGCCTTTTCAACTTAGTACAATCACAAACTTCTTTTTAATATACGTGCTTGACAGATATTTCCTGCTTTTCTCCTAAGGTAAAAGGGCGCATTTGGTCACAAGCGTCTTTTCAATATAGTAATTAATATTTTAAATAACTACTTTTACTCAAATAAAAAAGTAATATCTTCTCCTTTTTTTACTATTTTGACATGTAGTTCAACTAATACCTATAAAATAAACGATTGGAATTAATAATTTGCACATTAGCAATTTTCTAAGGCACAATCAGAAAAAAAAAACAGTTTAAAAAAATAAACGTTTATTAATAATTCGACTGACATAATTTAAATGCACGCTTACCTGCCGAAATAAAGTAAAAGTACAATGAAACCTTTAAATAGAGTCTTTTCATAGTAATTCACATATTAATAGAGTCATGTAAGTTAGTCATTTACCTACATACGTGTATCACCTTTAAGCCTTATCTTTTAATCCTAATTATTTAAAACTTTAAATGAATAATTATTCATAATAGTTTAATCTAAATAAAACGTAATCCTCTTTAATACTGATTCTGATAAAAAAAAACTATTTATAATAATCTCGAAAATCGAATTTGATCTAAAAAGACACTAACTTTCATTATGTAATCTTAAATTCTAACAGAAAGTTACCGTCATTTTAACTTAACTGAATGAGATCATTTTTAATATTTCTAATCAAAAGATTCCTTTTGTACGTATAATAAACGTAGGAACATAAACTTTCACATTAAACATAAAAAATAAATCTAAAAAACAACCATAAAATGAAATAATATTTGCTTAGTTGCAAAAATACACTATTTGTCGGAAACTTAACATATGTTTCTTAAAACAATCACAACCATTTATATAATACTATGATATGACTATGAACAGACCCTAGTCTTCGTATTCATTAATGAGATTTACGGCGTTTTTATTGACAGGTAAGTTATGCCAGAAATCCCTTCTCGTTTCTGGCATAAGCGGTACCAACTTGTTTATAATAACCGATTTGCGTTCTTGTGTAGTTCCTCTATACTGGGTGATCATGGAGCCATGATCAGGAATGGCTAGAAGTGAATAAGATGGTCATACCGAAACACTTTTCCGATGGGACCAACCAACAAATCGCTAAAAAAAAACACCTGTTCCATACATTAACGGTGAATTAATTTAAGTTAAGAGTTAATGTATAGAACAGCTGGTTTTTTTTTAGCGATTTCGTGGTTGGTCCGATCGGAAAAGTTGTTCGGTATGACCATCTTATTCACTTCTGGCCATTCCTGATCATGGCTCCAAAATCACCCAGTATTCTGTTTTTGGTATGGGTTTAGGTATACCAAACTTTACATTTTTCAGTCGTAGGAAATCGAGCTCGGTTTCTTGATTTTCATTCAATCAAATCATTCTTGTACGATAATGTTTGGCGGCCCCTTTGAAATGTGACTTCACACATATTATTTAGCTATGCTCGAGGGAAGGAATTTTGCAGTTTATATGGGTTGTGAATCTTATATATCGACTACGGGAGTATCAATTAATGTAAAGGACAAATGACGACGTTTCAGGAGAACTAAAATATACAATTTTTTAAAGAAATTTGCCCACATCTTTTTTCTTAAATTGGTCCTATTTGAAACCTACCTAGAGCAAAGAAGATTAGAATTTTGTCATAAATTTCATTTTATGAACAGCGTGTTAAAAACGAGTAGACGTACCTAGACGATGCAGAGCGCGCGAAGTTGTCTGGTTATTGGACGCATTATAAGTACCTACAAACGCTTCGGCTGGTGTTCACCGCGTAGGAATCTACAAAGACGAGACTCGGAGATATGGCTCGTTAAAGTTCGCGATAATGCGAGTAATTTAAAACATTATACCACGATCTTGTAATAGTTGTAATATATAAATCAAATATTATGCAAAAATGACTATTTTAGGAATCTTTAAACGAATTCAATGTTCTCTAAACACGTATTCCCAAAATACGTCCAGTTCTTAATCAGTAAACAAATAAGTAAGTATTACGAGTGAACTTACCTTTACCTACTCCTTTCCGAGCCACTCGCGCGCAGCTCCCCCACTGACTAAGTCTCGGGCGCAACTGATCGAAAATCAATAGAGTCGCCGCCCCCTCACCCCGCTTCGCAATACAGTACTTAGAATGAAGGGCGCTTGTGTGTAACTACGTCTTTTCAACGTAGCATTATCGCAAAAATCAAATATGCCAATATCAAAATTAGACGCAAATACCACGAGCATTCTAGTGAATTAGCAAAATACACTATTGAAAAGGCGAGAGTGGTTATTTGCGTCTTTTCTACTTAGTTTTACGTGTAGATGCGTCCGCGTCAACATAACGTTATCAAGCTCTGGCTAAGTTGAAAAGGCGCAAGTACTTAGATGCGTCTTTTTATTGGAGTATACTGTGATGGATTATATCTTGCGTCTTTTCTTTTACTGAACTGTTGAAAGTTTGACAAAACAAAAGGGCGCATTATACGTAGTTACGTCTTTTTTATGAAGATCACCCACATGTTTCTCAAATGCGTCTTTTTAATTAAGTTTTTGTAACAATAACAAAGTGAGTGAAGTTACGCCCTTTTTGCTTATGGTAACTTCTAATCTAGCCTACCTAGGAAAAAACTAAAAATATCAGTAGGTAGGTCTTGTTCTGCTGATCACGGCAGTATAATTAACTCATTTTTGTCAAAAATGTTAGATGCGCCCTTTTTACTATCGGGGGCAGTACTGTGAAAGAGATTTAGATTAGCTTTATACTAAATGAAATGCCAACTTGGAAACTCAGCGCCCGTCAACTCTAAAATTAGAATGATAACAGTTTTGTCAACAAGACATTTTTTATGGCATGGATAAGGAAAACGAGCACACAGGCCACCTGCCCCCTATTAGATAGGCGACATTTTAGTATACATGGCGCAGTTAATATGAAAACCAGCGATGTATCAGCGTGTAAACTTTGCAATGTATACCAAATTGTCTCCTGATGGTAATTGAGATTGTGACCATAGACATTAGCATTATTAAAGCTACAATACAATACAATACAATACAAATACTCTTTATTAAACACCAAAAAATAAAAAATAAAAACAGAACACGAAACAGTACATTTAAATCATAGGTATACAACAGGCGGTCTTACCGCTAAATAGCGATCTCTTCCAGACAACCTTGTAAGAGAAATAACTGAAAACACAAATTCATGGCAGGCGGTGTAAACTAATTCGTTTAGAACTCAAAGTTTATAACTACAAGAAACAATTAAATTATTTCAATTTATTATTACATACATACATACATAAAGTCACTCCTTTATTCCCAGAGTGAGGTAGGCAGAGCTACAGAATTACCAACAACTCTAAAAAACTTGTTGATAATTCTGTAACCACATTTTGCACAAACAGGCTAAGATGTTTACTAGTGTATTAGTGACAGGTTGCAAGCCCATCGCCTAACAGTACTACAAGCCGTTATTCCCTTAGTCGCCTCTTACGACATCCACGGGAAGACATGGAGTGGCACTATTCTAACCCGGCCACCACACGGAAAAAATCTTATTAATTAAAGATATACTTAGATGGGCTGGTTCAATTTTAGTAATTTCACCGGTTGTCTTATCCCCACACCGCAAAACAAAATTAGATATCCTAATTGAACAGGAAGTATATATGTGATCTTATATGTATGTAAGTGGATGTATCTAACGGTTTGTTAGGCTGATGACTTGTGTTTTGTAGCAGAATCCCCTGTCGGCCTGCAACAGCTAATGTCCGTTTTTCACCAAGCTTGCCGTAAATTCGGCCTAAAGATCAGCGTCAATAAGACAGAGGTGATGTCTCTGGACATACACGATCGCGAGTCTCTGACCATAAGGCTTGATGAGGATGTGCTGAAGCAGGTGGATAAATTTCGTTACTTGGGGAGCACTGTAACATCCAAGTGTGACCTTGATGTCGAGATCAGTAACAGGGTCGGTGCTGCAGCTGCGGCATTCGGCAAGCTGTGTTCCAAGGTTTTCTGCTCACATGGCCTTAAGTTGGCCACTAAAATTTCAGTGTACATGGCGATTGTGCTGCCAAACCTCCTATACTCCTCTGAGACGTGGTGTGTGTACCGCCACCACATACGCACTCTGGATCGTTTCCACCTCAAATGCCTGCGATCCATCATGAAGATCAGATGGTCCGACAATGTGCGAAACACCGAAGTCCTGCGACGAGCCCATGTTGGTGGCATTGAGGCCTATCTAATGCGTCGGCAGCTTCGGTGGTGCGGTCACGTGTCTCGTATGGCGGAGGTGAGAGTGGCAAAGCGCATCTTCTACTCTGAAATGGAGGAGGGCAAGCGAAAGCAAGGCGGACAACTCCTCCGGTACAAGGATGTCCAAAAGCGACATATGAAGAGTTGCAACATTAAGCCCTCTCAATGGGAGCGTTTGGCGGCACAGCGGACAGAATGGCGCAGGATGGTGAACATCCAAGTTAGCGAGTTCGAGGATCAGCGCAAAGTTGGCCTCGATAATAAACGCGACCAGTTCAAGGCCCGCCCACCTGCTGCCATAGCTTTCAACTACCAGAACGGCGTACTTACGTGCCCGCAATGTACACGGATTTTCACCGCAAGGATAGGCTACATAAGTCATCTTCGAGCGCACGAGCGCCAAAATGCTGGATAGGAGTCGGAGTGGTCGCCATGGCCGAAAACGGTCGGATAGATCATTCATAAAAATCACACAATCTTCTTGGGACAAATATTTATTTAACGGGATAGGTATTGTCGGATTACATGGGATAAATAGAGAATCTTGTAAGAAGCGACCATTTTTAAGGTACCGTTTATTCGCCATGTCCTTCCGTCCGTCCGCTGCCTAGCATATAAGTCCCGCCAACAAAGTGGAAAAACAAAATATTTAAAAATATATTTTTTAAGTGCTCCTCCCTTACACGTAACGTGGGGATGTATTTTTTTCGTCTACCCCATAGTATGATCCGTTTATGAAATACTAAGCTATTAAGCGCTAATTTTTGTTCGAGTCCAGTGTCGTCGTCGTCGTCGTCCCCCCCCCCCCTACAGCCAAATTACAAATACTATAAATCTAAAAAATATATTTCATGAAAGCGTATATAATAAATTTAAATTAAAAATATCACAACTTATATTAGATATCATTAATTCTTTAGGTACAGGCGATTAAAGTGTTTATACCTACTTAAATCATTTAAGACGGCACCAAATGACTTTAAATAGAAAATTACTAATTAATTAGGTACTTAATGGCTTCGGAACACTACACTAACATGGTCCGACATGCTTTTCCCCGGTGTCTTATTAAGGTTCCTACCCTGCCTTCTAGTATTTGGTTTATGACCCCTTCAACATTAAAAAAATAAAATACTTATTTATTTTTTATATTACAAAAGAACTGCAGAGTTTTTATGTAGGTATAGTCCTTAGAATTCAGTCAGTTTGATGTTCAAAGCTCGTTCATTACTTAAATTATTTGATTATAAACATAGGGTGTTCAAAAAAGACCAAAAGCAACATGCGAGGTGACGCGACAATAATAAATCTATCGCGTCATCTTATCGCCGACGTTGACTGATCTACCGTCTAATCCCGTCGCATTCATTTATAACAAGTAAACGGTTTGCGCCTTTATTTTGTCAAGTGTGCCGGAGATGGGATAGTATTGTTCCTATTTAAAAATAATAAAAAATGAAGCGTAAAGTGTAATGCAACCTTCAACTTGTAGTTGAAATCTCAATTAAAGTCAGGTACAGGGTGCTTTAATTTTTTTTTAATGTTAACTAGAAGGCACACGAGCACTCAGGTCACCTGATGATAAGTGGAATCTGAGACCCATAGACATTTGAAATCTCAAGACTATAATCCTAAGACCTCAAATGCGTTGCCAACCCTGAGGACTAAGATGGAATACCTCTATGCTAGTAATTTCACCAGTTGTCTTATCCCCACACCGGAACACAACAATGCGAACACTGTTACTTAGCGGGTGGTTTCTTAATACGTCAAAAGGGTATGATTTGTATTTAAACATTGGTTTCTCTGTGTTATCGAACTTATCGACTACCGATCATCTTATTAATTTAAAGCTTGTATCTCCAGTATTTATATTTGTGTTTCTAGATTTATAAGAAACTGGTCAAGTGCAAGTCAGACTCAAACTTAAACAAAAACTACAGTCATAGGTAACTGTGTTAAATATTAGAAATCCAAGAATTTCCCGCTGCCGCTTAGTATCATATAATGTAATACGCGACACCGCACGGGATTGTCTACAGGGGGGATATTATGTAACAACTATGCAGTTCTGCTTACATTCAGAGAAAAGGACAGAGCTATATAACTGCCATAGCTCTGTCCTTTACGCTCACCGTAAAATGAACTGCATAGCTAGGTCATAATAACCCCCCTGCTCTTTTAAGTTAATAGAAAATAGAATAGTCTTTTTGTGTATTTTTTGCTTAATTTCCGGTAATCTATTTTACTTACCTACAGTAATATTAATTAAGTAAGAGCAAAAATCACAAGAGACCTGCTACGACACGAACCTTTTCCTTCAAAACATCATAGAAGGAAAGATAGAGAGAAAGAGAGGCAGAGGAAAACCAAGAAGAAATTACTTTGAGCAGATAATAGGAAGGTTAAGGTTGGGTCGTACCAGAAAGTCGAGCAGTTGACGGAGGACCGGAGCGGTTGGCGATTACTCCACCGACAAGTGCATGCTAAAAAAGAGACAAAGAGAAGTATGTATTCATTTTTAAATAAAGACACAGAAAAAACTACTCCAAATTTCATCCCAGTATCTGCAGCTTTTCAGAAAAAAAATGTATTGACGAACATACAGACACACCTTATAAGTAAGAAATAAGAAAATGTATTATTCAAGTCCAGTATAACATTCATGTTTACAACGATAACCACACTAGGCTTGGCCTGTATCGTGGCTTACAGTTTTAACGATTAGCAGGCAGTAGGACCATGTTCATGCAAAATAGGTATTTATTTATTTATAATTTACAAAGTTATGCTAAGAGCAAGCAACATCTAGCGTAAAATAAGTTGTGTAAGCGTAGGCGTGTTTGCGTGTGTGTGTGTGTGTGTGTGTGTGTGTGTGTGTGTGCGTGTGCGTGTGTGTGTGTGCGTGTGCGTGTGTGTCTGTGTGTGTGTGTGTGTGTGTGTGTGTGTGTGTGTGTGTGTGTCCTTAGCAAGTAACCTTTATTATTTCCTCTATACCAGAGCAGTCTAAGTCCTGCAAGAATTCTTTAACTTTCTTCTGAGCTTCGTACACAGAGTTCTGCTTTATGTCACAGTTGTTTACCAATCGGTTGTAAATATAGGGAAACCTGTAATATTGAAACCGTCTCACAAATATGGTTTTCGCTTTCGGGATTGGTATTCTAAAAACCCTTGAGTTAAGCCTTTCTTTATATTGTTTCGTATCTTAATATTTGGTACCATTATCGCGTTTTCCCTTTGAAAACCATCAAAAATATTCCGCGTTTTAACCCTCCTGTGCCCTATTTGGTAACTCCATAACTTGAATATTCGTTCATAATTAATTTTCCAGTCGTGACGTCACGTCATATAGCTGAATATGATTAATGGTAATGAGTGAAGCCTTTTTGATTACGCCACTCGGGCATTAACGTGTTGTTTCGAACGTACGCAGAATGTAGATTCGGGAAGCGTAAGATGTAAGAAAAACAATAATTTACTCATAACATAAGGCTGACAGACGAGCGTAATTTAGTATTATAATTCTTTTGAGTTGTGTAACCGGCAGATTATAATGGAAAATAAGTAATATTAAATACACGTAGGCATTAACTTGGGAAACCAAAACAGTAAGTATTATTATCATTGCCTAACTAGAGGTTCTAGACAAGGTGTATAAAGCTAATGTAAGCAATTTTCAAAGACTGACAATATGTATGGAATCGACTTATACACTCGATGCGACCTTCCGGTATCTTACGTCGTTCCATACATGTCGTGTTTGATACCGATAACTTTTGTAAAATGGATTTTGTCGGGTTAGTATGTAGAATGACTAGGTCGCAAAATTATCAACTCCCGTCAAAGGACAATGGGCAAATTTGTATGGGCACTGTCCCCCCCCACCAACAGTAACGGGATGCATGTCTATATGTTTATAAGGACCCAAAAAAAAGACAAAATATTTATTTTAGTAGCAAAATCAATGGGATTTTTTTAATGAAAACAAGGGCCAAATAAGGCAAATCATCCATATATGTGTTCATTTTCAAACAAATTCTATACGATACGATTATGGTTTTCCAAGAAAACCCCATACATCTGGTGATCGTCTCCATAGTAAAAATACATAATGTTGCTGAGATCTATTAAATGAGACATGTTTCATTTCTGTTGGTGGGGGGGGGACATTTCTGCCCATGGTCCTTTTTTAGCCTAGATCTCAAAATGTCTGAATCACAAAATGAATGCATTGCAATTTTTATTTTAGGTAATTTATTGCAAATTTGAGAGAGCCCCGAATTGCGGGGCTCCTATTATTGGGCAATTTGCCCTACAGGCATTTGAAGTATCCTAACCATAGGTTCGTTACCCTATCTACTGACGCAAACAAAGTGGTCATTTTGCGGTTCGACATATTTTGAGATATAGGCAACAAGCGATGAATCATTTAGAAATCTTCTACAACCTGCTTAATATTTATTTAGTTTTTGTAAAAAATATCTCGTTATACTACAGTACAGTATTGCGTTACAACGCAAAAAGCTTATATTGCTTTCTTATACTCTTGTTAACCATACGGGCGTCTGTAATTCCAGCCACATGTAGCCAAATTAGTTTTGTTAAAAGACGGAGCGTAGTTGTTTATAATCCTAGTGGCGCCCCCCTGTGATTCATCAAAAAGTTCCCTCATTGTGCTACTGTTGAAACTCGTTGTAAATTCGCCTGAAAATTTCATTTTGTTCTCGGACATAAGGCTCTGATCGCTACGTACGAGTAATCACTACGTAATTTACCTGGTAGTGTTCAAACTATTGTATTAAATCAATATCAAGGAGTACTCTTATATAAATTAACATGCTTATATAGATAAATACATACTCAAATATGTGTAAAACATCCAAGACTCAGGAACAAATATTTATACATACCGAGAAGGCAATGTCGTCGTATATTTTTATGTTGAAATGCTAGTGTAAAGTCCTCAGTGGAAAAAGTGATTCTAACTCTAAGATCAGAAATACTTATAAACCTAGGCCAAGCTTGTACCCAATTGACTTTCCGACGCCATAAAATAAAACGTATTATTGCGCCGATAGATTAAGGCGTCTGATTTTCAATCGTGCTTTTTGGTGCCTTGGAGTCTCAAACCTAGTATCTCAACTTGCTACTCTTTCATATCAAAATCAAGCAAGATATTTTTCTAAATTCAAATCCCTAGTAAGTACTGTACATTCTTGGTATTTGATTCTGGAAGTTGCAATTACTAGGTATTTGAATTAGGATTTATGTTATTGGATTATTTTTTATTAGGTTTTGATTTACAAAACGAACTGTTGACACTTATAGAATTCCAAAATATTCCTTTAAAATCCTAGCAATTTTAAGGAGTTAGAAATGCGGGAAGAAGAATAAATATTTTGTGATTTTTAATAAAAAATCGTTTATACAATTTGACCTGTAATTTTTTTTCTACCCTGTCTTCTTATTTCTTATAATAAACTATAAAACTGCGCTATAACAGCGCTGAGTAACTTTAACCTACCTTTTAAATTTTAATGGTCATACTTAGGTACTAGGTTTTTCTATCAGAGAATCAGAGAAAGACGTTCAAATCATCAAGTTTTTCTACTTTGCTAGGTTTTTGAGTCATTTCTAGCAATACATTACCTAGTAAGTCTCCAAAACCGTATATATATATATATATATATATATATATATATATATATATATATATATATATATATTAAATTTGATTATTCTACAAGGGTTATTTATTTAAACATGATATGATGAAATACAAAAATTCCATTAAAGTCCCTAGTTTTTGAGAGGCACATGAAAAATAGATCAGGGCTGGAATTCTACAAGCTAATAACGGTATCGTTTTTGACCTGTTTCCGTATTGTCAACGTTTTGATAACTCTTATGTCATTTACAATAATGGCGACTGTGACATAAACGATTCTTAAACGTGTCAAACACGATATCGTTTTAACGCATCTGAATAGAGGCCCTGCTTGTCCTGTAAAATGTTGTAAATGGCTCTTGCTAGGTTTTGGTTCAAAGCACTGCATTATATTTTCGGTTACATCGTATTTTCGGGCATTTTCAAAATAAAGTGTACCCTAGTTAAGGAAAATTAAGAAACGTTAACTGTTGTCAGTTTGGTGACGAAATAAGCCATATAAATGTATTGAAAATAGTCGTCACAAAAGTGACAAGATTAACGTTTCAAAATTTTCCTTAACTAGGGTACACTTTATTTTGAAAATACTCTTTCATCTCCTTATAAAAACCGTTAGTAGGGGCTAAGGGCACTCATTATTCGGTATGAAATGAATGCAGACGGGAAGCTGCTCTTTCACGTACACTTAATTAAATATGAATAATATTGTATCTTTAGCGCTGCAGATCGTACGTCATTAACATTTTGAGTGCAACATCGTGTCCATTTTATACGGGAGCCAGAGAACTTGGCACCGAACGTATTAGACAACTGTAGGGTGTTTTTCTCTTGAAATTTACATAATTGATGAGCTAGACTAGTAGCAAAGCAATAACATCGTATTTTCAAAATTGGACTGTAGAAATTCTGTTAAGTGATAAATGTATGTTTATTAAGTACTTCATATTGGAGCAAAATTTTGTTGGAGTGCTTACGGTTCTGTGAGGTCGATGAATGATTGTTTTACTTTTATTATTATTATTATTATTATTATTACTTTTTACTACTTATACAACGTTTTCCTTTTTTAATTATACACATTTATTATTGATATACCATTTATCCTTATAAGTAATCACCAAGAATTATTGTAATGAATTTTATTTTATTATGGTTTTAGCCAAAAAAAAAATGCACGTGTTTATTGATTTTATTTAATTTGTCTTTTTATGTATTGTTTCTATTCTAATGTTATAATTAATTAGATTAATTAGTGTAATTGGTGTAATGCCGTTCTAATTAATGAAATAAATAAATAAATAAATAAATAAATAAATAAATAAATATTTTTGTCTTTTAATTAGGGTTTCGTACCCAAATTACTAAGACTCCTCTGACTGTCTGTCTGTCTTTCACTAGGCTGTCTCATGAACCATGACAGGTAGACAGTTTAATTTTTTACAGAATAGATGATGTATTTATGTTGCCGCTATTACAACAAAATTAAAACTAAAAACAGAATGCAATTAAGTGAGGATCCCATACAAAAATGGTACGGAACCCTTCGTCTACGAGTATTACCGACGGAGTTCTATCGACCAACCGACCAACTAACCAATCCGAAATTGATATAGTGGTTGCACCGAGAAAGAAAAAAACTTAACATATTTATCATAATTATTGTTAATACATCACAATAAAAATATACGTCATATACTCATATTACAAACACCGAATTGACGGGGGCAAAAATGTACCACTGCTAGTAATTCATTAAATATCGACTAACTTTATCGACATCGATAAAAATCAGTTTTTTACCGTCATTGTCATAATTAATGGTGAAATTGAAAACCTTTTAATTATGTGCAAACCTCTTTTATTCATATTTATCGCAACTAAAAACAAACGATATTTGACTTTGATTCTGGACTCGAGCTACTTTTGACAACCTTGAAATTACATTACAATTGATTCAGTACAACAATATTCTTTAGCATTCCGACGAAATGAGAACCTAATTGTATTTAGTCTGTTAAAAATGCCTCGCAAGAAAAAATATTGTACATCTACATGGAAAGCTGATCATTTAGATATAGAAGTAAAGGTATGACTCACTTTTGTAACAAATATAAAACCCAAAATTATCATGTAACGAAAAAAGTTGTCGATAAACTTAGTCGATATTTAATGAATCACTAGCACTGGTACATTTTTGCCCCCGTTAATCCGGTGTATGTATGCGTCATATATAAGGGCTTGTAGTATTGTTAGTCGATGGGCTTGCAACCTATCACTAATACACTAGTAAACTTCTTGGCCAGCGCCCTATTTTATAAAAGTCCAAATTACAAGCGGAAGTCTCTTTCTACCTCCTTTTGCTAGAATGAGAGTTCCCTTGTAATGTGTAACTTGTCTAATATATAAAATTTTAGTGTCACAGTGTTCGTTCCCATACTCCTCTGAAACGGCTCGCCCGATTCTTATAATATTTTGTGTGCATATCGAGTAGGTCTGAGAATCGGCCAACATCTATTTTTCATACCCCTAAGTGACATGAAAGAAAAAAAATTGCAGCGGGCGAAGCCGCTGGCGGGTCGCTAGTTAAGTAGCTTTATAATACATGGCCCTGATTGTGCAAAACGTGGTTACAGAATTATAAACAAAAATTTTTAGTGTTGGTATTTCTGTAGCTCTGCCTACCTCTGGGAATGAAGGCGTGATGTTATATATGTATTAATAATACTCATACAATTAATTACTTACGTAACACATGTCTATGAATAAACATATTGAATTAATAGGTATAGGTACCTTTAAAAACAAAAGTAGAGACCTAAACGCGTTGAGATACGCTAAGCCTGTGTATTTTACGCTACATCATCTTCAAGCAAATGCTTCCGGAGTATTCACTTAAAAAAAGCCTGTGGTGCTAGACAAGTTGCATTCAACAATCGTTAGCGATTTTTTTTTTTTTTGTTTAGGAGAAGGCATACGAGCACTCAGGCCACCTGATGGTAAGTGGAATCTGAGACCCATAGACATTTGAATTCTTAAGACTATAATCCCAAGACCTCAAATGCGTTGCCAACCCTGAGGACGGTTGTCTTATCCCCACACCGGAACACAACAATGCGAACACTGTTGCTTGGCGGGTGGTTAATGGATAAGATGGTGGTAGCGATCCGGACGGACCCTGCACAGGGTCCTACCACCACTAAATGTAAATGTATGGAATTGACGTAAGCCACCGAGATAGTAACGTGACACTTACGTCAATTCCATATATTTTTCAATCGAAACATAATCGCTAACGATTGTCGAATGCAACTTGTCTAGCACCATTGAGTAATTATCTGTTAAACCGTTATTTTTATAATTCGTTAACCGTTTTTTTGGTCGTCAATATTCTGTTTTTCCATTTGGTCAGCTAACTTATATTTTACTCTTTGAAGTTTTTGGTAAGAAAATTTCATTAGCATAAATCAACCTGCCATAACACAGTTTTTAATGAAGTAAATTCTCGAAGTAAATTTGTCAGAGATTATTTTAAAGTGGCACGACGGGTGTTCGTCCTTTGACTCCGCGCTGCAATACGATGAATGAAAACTTAATAAAATTACGTAGAAGTTTTGTTAGTTAATATTTGTTCTGAAATATCATAATAATATTTCAAAGTTTCAACGTATCTTTTTTTTTACATTTGTAACTTATGTGGAAAAACTTTCTTTGAGATTACAATGTTATCTCTTAAGAAGGAGGAGAAGTGCGCTAAAATAAAATTATAATAAATAGTAGAGAATTGACATGTATTTTCAGTCTAAAAAATATAAATAAGTACTACTAAGTATAGCTAGTAGTAAACCTGAATAAAACTGTCTAAAGCAAAATACATTTTCCAAAACAACAAATAATTCAGGGGACAGTAAATACAAGTGCAAACTTAGTCACTTTATGACTCATAATATAATATTAAATTAAAGATTTTTTGTGGCTGAATATTATTTGGCATTTACTGCGTTTCTATAGCTATTTATATTATTATAGGTTCACCGGCAGATGTAGGTCTATACATATGGACAAAATATAATCGAACAGTTTATGAATACAATACAGAATGCTTATCCAGTTAAAGGCAAACATAGCATGGCTGCTATAGCAGTATATAGACCACTTTAAATATAATGCTGTCCCTGATATACTTTCCTCTTCTCATACTGCGTTATAATTTCTAGACTAGTCCAGTTGTCTAGAGTACATGGCCAGAGTTACCTCCGCAGACACCTGCGCGACGCGGACGTGCCAGCGCTCGTTCTGCCCGTCGTCACGAGGGACATGCTGGACCAGGTGCTACAGTCTATGTTCAAAACGCGTAAAACAATTGATACTTATGACATTTCACTGACATTTTATTATTTATTTGGCCGATTATTAGTGATATTTTAGTTAGATTAGTTAATTATATTTTTGCTACTGGCGTATACCCTGATGTCCTTAAAAGTACCAGAGTGTGTCCAGTGTTTAAGGAAAAGGGAGACGAGTGTGACGTCAACAACTACAGGCCGATAACAATAGTCCCTACAATTTCTAAAATAGTGGAGTCAATCCTGTCGTCGCACATCATGAGCCACCTGGAGAATAACGACCTTTTGACAGACCGGCAATTTGCTTATCGGCAGAAGACCTCAACGACCGCGGCAGCGTGTAAAATATTTGACTGCGTTGTTACTGGTCTGGATGAGAGATACAAGGTGGCGGGTATTTTATGCGACTTGTCCAAGGCCTTTGATGTGATCGATCATGTAATGCTTCTGGACAAGTTGCATCACTACGGCATCAGTGATGTCAGCCACTGTCTACTCACGTCGTTCCTGTCCGGCCGTCAACAGGCAGTTAAGTTGTCCGCAAACGGCAAAAGAATGCAGTCGACGAGCGGAAGTGTGGGTCTTGGGATCCCTCAAGGATCGGCATTAGGGAACACACTGTTCTTGATTTACGTAAATGACCTTCCGACAGCCATTACAGCTGGCCTTTCGGTGCTCTTTGCGGACGACACGACTGTCGTGGTTAGTGCGCGCACGTACGAGCAACTTGGGGAGAGTATTAATGGCGCGTGCCAACAGTTGCAGGCGTGGTTTTCGGCAAACGGTTTGGTCTTGAACTTGTCGAAATCTAACACCATGGTTTTCTCAGGCCGAAGTGTATCCCTTCCTCCGTGCGTAGCAAACGGTCCGATGCCGATATGCAATGAGTGTAGGTTCCTGGGCTTCACACTTGACTCTAATCTTAACTGGAAGTGCCATGTCGACAAATTGTGTAACAGACTGAGTGGTGCAGTCTTTGCGTTACGTAAACTGGGAAGGCTTATTGCAAATGATGCATTAAAACAGGTGTACTTTGCTCATTTTCACTCCCTGATGTCGTACGGTACGCTCCTATGGGGAAACTCCACGGATGCCAACAGGATACTTATTATGCAAAAGCGTGCCTTACGCACGTTAGCCGGGGTGAAACCTAGGCACTCTTGCAGGGGCCTTTTCGTAACGTACCGCAATATTGACGCACTACTCGGTTTACTTATTTCAAACAATAATGTTCGTCAGAAATAATATTTCCTCCTTCGCACGAGTCAATATTCCTGGCAAGGAGCTCCGCCACACCGGGCGTTTGAGAACAGTTCCCCGTCGCATGGCACTTGCGGCTAAAAACCCGCGTGTCATCGGTCCCACGCTCTATGAGCGTCTACCCGCTAAACTTAAAAATGTAACATCCGACGAAGCATTCAAACATCAGCTGAGAAACCTTTTATTGGATAATCCATTATACTCTGTCGACGAATATATGCAACTTAAATTGTAAAATTATTATTGATATTTGACCTTTATTAGTTTTGTGTATTGACATCGGAAACTGACCATTTATTACTTGTTTATCATTGTTGTTTTTGATTATTTGAGTGTTATTATATTATTGTATTATTTTAATATTAGGTATTTTATCATTTTGTATTAATGTTTTGTTGACGATATCAATGTAATTTCGTATTTTTTGACATGCAATGCAATCTATATTGTAACATTACATTGATAAATAAATAAACTAAACTAAACTAAAATAATAAAAAATATGGATAGAATTATACACAAATTGACCTCGTTCCAAGCTAAGCTCTAGGCTTGTGCTAACAAACAAAACTACGACATATCGCACCTTTGGTAGAACAAGGGCATAATTGCCCCTTTAGTCACATAGTATATTTTGCCCTTGTTCTACCGAAGGAGCGATATATGATTAATATCTACGGTGAATGTTTTTAATCTATGAAGATACACTCAGGAGCAAAGAAAACGGGTCACTGTCTATGGAAATTCTGTACTAAGTAAACCATTTCATTGCTCTTGGCTATATAATATAAAAAACTGGCCAAGTACGAGTCGGATTGGCGCACGAAGGGTTCCATACCATTATCTATACGAGACTACAACCTCGGTGTCTGTATTGAGTTTGAGCAAAAAACGGCAAAAAAATCACGTTTGTTGTATGGGAGCCATCCAGAACTCTTGAACAAAAATAATAAATAAATATCACGGGACACTGTCACACAAATGGACCTAGTCCCAAACTAAACTCTAAGCTTGTACTATGGGTACTAGACAACGATAAACATACTTATATAGAGAAATAAATACTTAAATACATAGAAAACATCCAAGACTCAGGAACAAATACTCATGATCATCACACAATTTTTTTTTTTTTTTAATTTATTATCCAAAAATATCTTAAATCTAATATAGGGTAGATAACAGCGAGCGAAAACCGTGTACGGTTTATCTGTCGCTGTACGGCGCCCGTTCACATACCCGTAATATTTGCCCTTACCGGGATTTGAACCCGGGACCGCCGGCTTCGGACGCAGGGTCACTCCCAACTAGGCCAACGTGTCGTCAGACGTAATAAAATAACGCTCGTCACACAAATATTTCTTAGGAATTTAACGCGGGACCGACCACTAGCTTCGTAGGTAGAATTTATAACAAATAGGCTAACCGCTGACTGCTAAAATATTTTTTTTGATTTTATTTATTTATTTTCAATTTATAAAAATAAGTTAACAAAACATAGAAAACGCTAAAATTATTCTTCTATCACTTACTTCGTTTTGATAGTGCAATAGTTGTACTCGTATTAAAACACGCTCGGCTGTTCTAACTCCAATAGCAACAGCAATTTTAACATATCCCAGGTGTTCTCGGATATATCCATACATATCCGAGACAATGGCCGTTCCCGATAGCAGTCATTGTGCAGCACAATGCACCTTGCTCGTTAATTTGGATTAAATCATGATCAAACACGGTTATATTATCTACGGTATAGGGGCGAGAATGGATCAGCAAACTCTGTACCTATATAGGTCGAATAAGATATTAATTATAGCGCCTATGGGTTCCGTTGTCAAACTAAGAACCCTTTTAGTTTCGCTATATCCGTCCGCAGCCTAGCTCAGAGACTCTTAGTACTAGAAAGCTGTAACTTGGCATGAATATACATATAAGTCACGCCAACAAAGATGTAAAATAAAATTTCCCCTACACGTAACGTGAGGATTTTTTTTTCTCGTCTACTCTATAGTGTGGGGTGTCGTTGGATAGGTATTTTAAAAATATTATGGGGTTGTGAAAACATCTTTTTGATTAAGTGATCCGTTTATGAAATATTAAATAGTGTCTTCCCCCTATAACTCTTAAATGAAAGAGCTTATAACGAATTATAAAGGAAAACCATCACGACTAAGTTGGTTCTTGAGATACAGGCGATTAAATTGTTTATACCTATGATTTTATATAGAATTTGTTATTATTTGTTGATTTTTATGTTTTTATACCTTAAGGCTTCGGAACCCTACACTGAGCATGGTCCGACGGGCTCTTGCCCGGTTTTTAGCCATTTGAAGTTGTTTTCACCAGTCGGCTTGGCCACCGTGCTCTGCGGAAAGATATTGCTTCCTTGTGTATCTTCTCCCGCATTTATCATGGGGAGTGCTCTGATGAATTGTTCGAGTTAATACCTGCTGCAAAATTTCACCACCGAACCACTCACCACAAATTAAAATTCCATCCACAGCAGCTGGATGGCAGAGTAAATACCACCTTATGTTTCAAAAGAAACTTCTTGCCACGTACGAAAGACTGCACTGTGGAATCAATTGCCTGCAATTGTATTTCCGGACCACTAAAGGAAATTACAACACTAAAGGAAATTGTGATGTATAATATAATGCACAAAATGAAATTGCTATAAATATTAATAAATATATAGATACAGATTTATACAACAAGTAAAATAATAAGGAAAATTGTGGTCTTGACTATATAAACATATGTATTCTACTTTGCCTTCTCTCTACCATGAAAAAAGACTTCAATCGGTCTGCTCAAGCCACAGCAATAAAATGTATTTTTGTATCAAAAAATACAAGTAAATTCCCTATAAACCAAGACAGATGTTCGCGTCAAATAAAATATATTTAACGCGGTACGACATGGAAGCGAAACGGCGCAAATTGTCCGACACTTGAAAAAATAAACTAACATAAATGAAAGCTTTAAATTTCCTCGCCGGCGTCTCGTAGAGACTTTCTATTTTCACCATTCGTTGTGGTCTAAGAGATGAGAAACTGTTTCAGAAATAAATATGTCTATTTCTTTGATATGCCGTGCAGCCTACGCGGCTCGATGGATTGACATGAGCTTTTTTTCTTAATGAAATAGGAGGCAAACGAGGAGACAGATCACCTGATGGTAAGCGAATACTGTCACCCAAAGACACCTGCAGCACCAGAGGAGTTACAGGTACGTTGCCGGCCTTTCAAATGAGAATACGCTCTTTGAGGTTTTAAGGTGGTATTGGTATGGAAATACCGCAGGCGACAGACCATTCTACAGTTTAGTTGTGCGTGGCAGGAAATTCCTAGTAAAATGCACGGTTGTGGACTGCCAACCATCAAAATGATGGTGGTGGAAGTTCTGTCGCGTAGAACGAGGGCGGAAGGATATGGCAGGAATTAATCCAAACAGCTCCTCGGGCCACTCCACGTTATAAAAGCGATAGAGAATGCAGAGTGATGCTACATCTCTTTGCAGTGCCAAAGAGTCTAGCCGATCAGAAGTGCGCTGAAAGCCGAAAATTCGAGTCGCTCTCCGCTGGATGCAGTCCAGAGGGAAAAACTGGTACTGGGGAGCCCAGGCGCACAGATGAAAACAGCAGGTGTCATTAGATTCGTCTTGGTAGTGGCAGTAACGAGAGGGAGAGTTAGTTTTTTTTGCTGCAACATGGTTGTCGATCACTTTATTGGAACACGTTTCATCGAATGTATCGTTTCATCGACTTTCATTTCATCGAACGCTATTTTCAGCTGAAACCAAAATGTTTTCAAGGTATCTTAAACATCTAGCCTAACCTAACCTACGTAATTAACGTGTAAGATAGCGTTTGATGAAATTAAATTCGATGACATGATACATTTGATGAAGTGAAATTCCATAAAATGATGAGTTACCGTGCAACATTTATGTGGACGACAATATCAAAATTTGCAGACGTATTTTTAATGATGTGCTTTTTATTAAATTTGCTGATTGAAATGTCGGAAACACTTAAAATTTAATTTAATTTTTGAGGTAAACTGTGTACGTATTGTCCTTTGATTCAAATAATCAAACAGATTTCTTGCTGCGTTACGTTAACATCCCGTAGGAAGGGTTTAAATGAATGCAAATCAAAATCTGTAGATTAAAAAATAAACAGGTTAGCGACCGAATAGACGAGGGACTTATAGTCGCTCAAGGCCACAATCGTACGTTATTTTTCATGGTACTAATCCTACTAATATTAAATGTGAATGTTTGTGTGTGTGTCTGTTAGTTTGTTACCTTTTCACGCTGCAACCGCTGGACGGATTTGGATGAAATTTGGAATGTGGATAGATACATTAGATCTACACATAGGCTACTTCTTATCCTGGAAAATATTATTCAGCAAATTTAACTACTTACTAGTTTCTGTGTGTAGTACTGAATCATTCTAGCATTTTCACCAAATCAGTATCGGGAAAATTTGCTGTGCATGGGGATATTATAAAAGTTCGTGAGGGAAAAACGACAGTCGAAATCGCGGACAGAAACTAGCACTGAATAATTCTGGCATTTTCACCAAATCAGTATCGGGAAAATTTGTTGTGCGTGAGGATATTAATACACCAATGGAATCACTGGCAAATCTTATTGGTAATTTTTTCCCTTAAAACTCAGCTAGTGGAAACAGTCTCAGGGGCGTATCAATATTCATAAACGAATCTTGAATTAGTTGAACGTTTCAAGCCGAGTCAAAGTGAATCTCAAGTCCTAGAAAACTGTCGTTGGGACTCGTCTTGAGACGTCATTTTAGATCAGATATTAAATACGGCACAAAGGCCTATTTTACTAATGATGATTCTCTTCAGTATTGGTCGCCTCTTGAAAAGCACAAATAAAATTTTGACTTTGAATCTTTACTTTAATCATTTATTTAAAGTATTTTCAAAATAAATTACAGTAAAAATGGCAAATTAAATGCCTTAACGCGTTCTCCATCATTGAACCGCAAACGCTTTCATTCCCAGAGTGGGGTTAGGCAGAGCTACAGGAATACCAACAACTCTAAAAGACTTGTTTATAATTCTATAACCACATTTCACATTCTGGGTCTCTATTCTACTACATTATATCGATATTGCGTTTGAGGTGTTTTAGAATCGTTTATGAATCGGCCGCCATTTTTTAGTAATGAAAATGAATTAGAGTTATCAAAACGTTGACAATACGGAAACACTTAAAAATTTACATCGACTATCTCGGTCCAGGCTAAGATGTTTCCCAGTGTATTAGTGACAGGCAAGCCCATCGCCCCTAACAACTACTACAAGCCCTTATTCTCTTAGTCGCCTATAATATGTATTTTCATAAACATAATCTATTTTATGTTTGTCTTTATCGCTTACGTCTTAACCCCCACCCCAAAACTCTAGCATACCGCGCTCGACGTCAAGTATGGTAGCAAAAAACCTGCAACTAGGGCCCTTAAAATTGTGGTAATTAAGAGCTATTCTCGGTTGGCAAGTCACAGGGCCATGCGTCAAGACATGCTTGTACGACGGTATTCTGCTCAGTGGATCTTGCATGGATGCTGCGAGGATAAATTATCTTTTAGTGTTTTTCTTAAGCAAGGTATTAAAAAAAATAAGGCACTGAGAGGTTGAACAGAGATATACGATGCATTTTATTATTTGAAACTAGACGCTGCTCGCGTGAATGATAATGGTGATATTAACATAAAGGCTTGGTCTGTTGTCTGATGTTTACTTACTTAACCTTTTCAACGCTATGTCAAATACAATACCAGAGTGAATGCCAACTTTACCGTATAGTTACTAAGGTCTATTTTGCGCTGTCAACCATGACGGAAATATCCGTCAATGGCGTTGAAAAGGTTAAACTTTGTTAACCCCCGACGCAAAAAGAGGGGTGTTATAAGTTTGACGTGTAAGTTTGTGTGTGTGTGTGTGTGTGTGTGTGTGTCTGTCTGTGGCACCGTAGCTCGTTTTATCAAAATCAGTTTAGCCGTTTTGGATATTTGAACTTTTATTTCAGTACCATGACCCTTTGGCATTTAACACTGCCAGGGTTCAGTGTTACTTCTTATTTGAAATAGTTGTATATGTACCATGGTTCGCAATTCATGACATTATTTACAAAGAGCCCGCCTCGGCATCCACACATAATGTTTTCCAAATCTTTAATATTCAATCGGAACAGTAAAACTCAATCATACATTTAAAGTTAACACTTACATTTTTATTCTTGGCATCGCTCTTATTAAAGCTATTAGTGTTAAAGAGAAATATGTTATGCTTTCTACGTCTGTGACTTGTTACTGTACCTATTTCTATAAAATAAAATAAATAAAATAAAATAGTAGCTCGTAGCCTTTGTCTTACAGAGTACAAATCACTGCGTGTTTTATAATATTATATACTAAAATACAAAAAAAATGCTTTCACATTGAGTTAAAAAGAAACTGAAGAAGCTGGCACTAACATGCCAAACAGAATTGTCAACATACATGGCCAGTGGTGTTTTAATTGGCAATGTAATAAACTAACCTATGGTGAAGAATAGGTACTAACAAAATCTTGAAAAAGTAAAACAAGTATTGCGACATTATTTATTAAATCACCCTTTATCCCTCATAACCACAGTTTCCGAGACTAAATTGCGCAGTCGAAATGTCAAGAACGTCCGGTGTATGTAAAAAATGGGCTCTGCGCACCTTGGAGCATCGAGTGATTTCCCCGTGGAGCACCACTCCTGTACCTAGCACGGGCCAGATACGTTTGTGCTTCGGATTGGGGGACTTGTTGATAATGGAGGTGTACAATTGTCAGTCTGACGGCATTTTACTTAAGAGAACATTTTCATCTTAATAATAAAAATCAAAGTCTTAGTAACGGGTTAACAGAACTTCACTCTATGTGATTTAACTGTACAGGGCGGGGATTCTACACGGTAATAACGACGCCATTTTTGTAAATAAAATAGGAGTTGTCAACGTTTTGATAACTCTTATGTCATTTACAATAATGGCGACTGTGACATAAATGATTCTAAAACACGTCAAACGCGATGCGGCCCTGGGCTGGGATTCTGCACGGTAATAACGATATCGTCTTTGACGTGTTTCCGTATTGTCAACGTTTTGATAACTCTTATGTCATTTACAATAATGGCGACTGTGACATAAATGATTCTAAAACACGTCAAACGCGATGCGGCCCTGGGCTGGGATTCTGCACGGTAATAACGATATCGTCTTTGACGTGTTTCCGTATTGTCAACGTTTTGATAACTCTTATGTCATTTACAATAATGGCGACTGTGACATAAATGATTCTAAAACACGTCAAACGCGATGCGGCCCTGGGCTGGGATTCTGCACGGTAATAACGATATCGTCTTTGACGTGTTTCCGTATTGTCAACGTTTTGATAACTCTTAGGTATGTCATTGATAATAATGGCGGCCGAGTTAAGAACGATGCTAAAACACGTCAAACACGATATCGTTTTAACTCAGTGAATAGAGGCCCTGTTCTATTTAAAAAAACCGGTCTATTACGAGTCGGGCTTGACTAGGGTTCCGCTCCTAAGTCGTATTTGTACGAAATATAAGAAACCCAATGAAGTACGACTACAAACCATACTTTATAATTACGAGTACAAGCCCGTTCATACGAGACCTATACCTATCCTTTTAAACCCAGTCGTAACTTCACCCCTTAGTTACGAGTAGTACTTAGGTTAGCGAAGTAACGAGTGTTTATACCCTGTGAAACTTTTTTTTTCTAAAAAAACATAAGATTTAGATCAATTATTTTACTTGTCCTGAAATATTTAGATAAATTCCTAATCTGTGTGATCTCTAGAGATTTTTGTTTTCAGTAAGTTTAGTTACTGAAATTAACAGGGTGGTTTTCATTGCGTTTCACATTAAATACCTAAATATCTCATAATGAAAAGCTTGTGATTATTCCATTTAATGAAAAGCTCGAAAAGTGATTTAAAACTTGGCAAGGATTTCTTTTTTGTCTTAATTTCAAATATCTAATGACCAGTTTTGTTAGGACCACTAAATACTACAAATATTCAACATTTGAGCCTTATTTACTTAAGCCATTTCAGAGATAAAAGTCTTGACAGACAGACGGATATACAGTCCAACAGACAGATAGATAGATAGATTTCAGATAAATAAAATTGACCACCTATAAAATAAACAATGAAATCATTACAAAAAGCCGGTCAAGTGCGAGTCGGACTCGCACACCGAGGGTTCCGTACAAACTTATAAGAATGTAAAATTGGATTGGGGAACGAACTTGACTTTGCCTTTGAAAAACTGTTGTCTCCATACATCAACATAGGTCGCGATTAGTTTACCAACTGCATAAAAGTTTGCAAACGTAAAATGTTTTTTTTTGTGATGTAGCTAAAAAGTTACTGTTTTCGACGTTGTATAAGACGTTGCTTCGTACCAAATTTCAATATTCTAAATCGACTAAAAGTACCCTTTAGGTTTTGATTCCCTTGCGAGTTTCTAAAATTTGCGGCATAAACGGCTGTATCTTTTGATTGCGTTGGCTTAAAAGTTTGATTTTTTCACAGCCCCAAGAGACAGTAGAACTGAGTATTTGATATCAATTTTAGCTTGATACCTTTACGCGTTCCTGTGAAAAAGGTCTTGACAGACGGACGGACGGACGGACAGATAACAAAGTGATAATATCGATGCCTTAGTTCACAAACATACTAACTACAAAAAAATCGATTTTGTTTTTTTAATGTCAAGTATATAAAAATTAAATTCTGCGTCGTTTGCTTTTTTCAAAAACCTTGAAAGCCTTCTCCTTATATGAAAAACAACGTGACACAATCATACTAAGTGGGTGAATCAACTTTTAAAGTCCTCCTTTTCTACACGCTAATAAAAACTTACTAGAATATGTGAGATTGATAATGGTTTACACATGTTAAAATTAGATAATCAGATTTTCGGATTTCACTATTCATAATCATAAACCAATTCTATAATTTTGTAAAAAGATGGTAACGCAGAGGAAAATGCACGTTTTTCACACAAAACCCGGGGACAACGTCGTCCCCTGCGTTACCTGATATATTTATGTAAATCATAGAAGAATTTTTAAAATTGTCAGCTAGAAAGTAAGTTTAATTGTCTGATTTATTAAATATATTGACCACATCAAAAAAAAAAATTGCATTCTACCAAATTAAGGTGACATAGTGAGACATGTCGAAAATTGGGGAGTACCTTAAAAGTTGATTCACCCAAGTGCGCCAGGAGTATGTTATAATATACTAACGGCCATTATTTAGAGAAAAAGCTGTGTGAGGATATTGTAAGTGACTTTATGTTGATACGATTCGAATTGACGAAATGTGCGTGCGCCCTAACAGCACTTAGTTCAGTTGGCAAATTATTTTTCTTATATGGAATTTTAAATGAAATGATTATAGCACGTTTGTGCAGGTAACATTAGTAACACATTCATCACAACTGCCTTTAGTAAATTTTGTTCGTCGACCTTGTTATATGCGCAAAGTTTTTAAGCTATTTTAAAACACGGTAATGTTCTGAAATACATTAAGAAGCAAAATGTTTTAGGTATCCATAAATCAATTTTACCCAAATTATTAGTCAAACACTATCGTGTTTAATTATTTAAATAGGTACTACTTTTCTACGGCGTGTACATACCTACTACCTAATTCCTAAACAAAATCTACAACTCTACAAGGCCAGCGCTGTCTCGCCGAACACCCAAGCGAGCGCGGGCGCCGCCGCTGACGCGACGTTGCCGCGAAACCGCACTAGCTGTCTGTTTTACTCTTACTTACTTGTCGCATACATACGCCGCGACTTCAACTGCGATCGAATCTAAGTTGTTGCCGTTCAGCCGAGCGATCGAGCGGAAGTGCGTTTATTGACGTTTTTATCAGCACTTAAGTCGTTTGCGCACGCATATTGGCTGCTGTTCTGGGATACTAAATATACTTAATTCCATAAAGCTTGAGTTTTGACGGTACTAACCGCACTTGATTGATGTGTGCTCTATCAATAAGATTTCATAAACATAATTATTTGGTGGTTAAGGGCCTAAGTACTTTTGAGCTTTTTATTGAAAGTGATGTGTAAATTAATTATATCGGGGGTTTTTATCTATCTAATAGTAAAAAGTTTGTATGATTGATTTAATTTGATGAACATTCTAAACCACAGAGACGCGTGTGACAAATCCCCACCTGACAACGCAAGTTACAATGGCACCTGTCGGATACTGGAAGAGAACGACGTATCCACTTGTTTGATTTCTGAGTCAAATGAAATCAACGAAGCAATTGTGTTGGTCGATGAATCGCAAAGATTTTTTGAATAATATTTTATTTTTAATTAATATTCGAATGAATAATTTCTTTGTTTTGAGCACAGGGCTCGTGTTATGTGTTTGATTGAAAGTTTATTTAACTGATTTTAATAAGTAGTTTTATATTATTGGCTTGAAATTTCGATCTCTGAATTCTGTACCTGCTAATAATTAAATTATTCTTACGTATTTTGTCTTTAATTTATTAATTTTTGACTATAAAATATTCCTATTCATAGAGCAATTTCAAACCCAAAGATCTTAACTACATTGATTACATTCATTTGGCGTGCACACTTCTAATAACTGCGGGGCGGGTTACTTAAAATTCGAATTAAGGTAAGTAAACTTCATATTTTTTATGAAAATATTTGAGATCTATAAACTCTAAGACCTATTCCAATATATTATCACAAAATTTGCCAACTTTTTTTCATCGTTTATAAACTATTCACATGCAAACATTAAAATCGCTCTCCTGTAAAATTTGTCAAAACGTAGTTAGTATGTTTGTGAACTAAGGCATCGATATAAGGGTTCCGCTTTTTTCTTTCGAGGTGCGGTACCCTAAAAATCGTGAGCTGTGTTTTGATAGAACACAGAAGTCAACATTGTTAAATCAAAATACGATGAGTTATTCGAGCTAACAGATTCACGGGAGCAAACAATGCAACGTGTATTTGCATTAACACCACTATACCTTGCCTTTTGATTTTGCCGCGGGTTTTTGTACCTACTCCATGAAATTCGCTATTGTGTAAAACATAGGTGCTGTATGGACATAAATGTTTCTGCTGATGCACAACATGATTTTACAGGCATTACAAAACCAGTCCGTAACTCAATTAATGAGTGCCCTTATTCGTGTTTCGAGAACAATGAAATTTGGGTCATGATACGTTTTAAACGAATAAAGACTAGTAATATAACTGCAATAACATTATGTTCATATAGCATTTGAAGACGAACTTGTTTTTTTTCTTGTGAAGATGGTGTATCAAAAAATACACCGCCGTCTCAAAACATAATTCTAAATTTAACAAAATATTCTACGGGAAAGCTTTAATCTCTAATCACGCTGTATTCATTATTTTTCATGTTTTTTTAGATTCGATCAATCTGCCGCAAAAAGGCAGTCAATCCACCAGAATGCACCTCATCTGTAATCAAGTCATCAGTAGTGAATCAAATATTACTAGCCGTTTTCCCGGACTCCGTCCGCGAAAAGGTTATTTGTCGCTATTCCCTCGAAGAGTGTCCAGGGATTAATAGAAGCATATGTACTATTTATCGTAATCTATCTTTGCGCCAAATTTTATCCAGATCCGTTTAGCCGTTTGAGCGTGATTGGGTAACAAACATATATCCATCCAAACTCTTCAAAAAATGACTCCCAGAAACAAACACGCAACCTAAAGCACATTTAAATTTAGTGAACGTTTGTGCATGCAACTGAGGAAAGACGTTGACAACCTAGGTTAACATAAATTGCGGGCTAACTACTCAAGCCAATAATTACGCAGGTTAGGTTAGACTTGTAAATATCACGAAATAATATTAAAATCTGCGCCAAGAAAAGCCTGTCAATGAAATGAACATTTTGCGAAGAATATATTCGATTAAGGCCCGATTCGACCAAACTTTTATACCGGGGTAAACGCTTACTCTAAAGCGGCTGCTACACGGTTATCAGCCGAGCCTCCAACCAAGGTGACCTTGGTTGGAGGTTTGGCTGCTAACGCCGTTGCGTTTCCGTCTACACGGTTGCCAACAGCAGTGTGTCTACTGCTCGCGGAGAGAAAACACGCATCGTACGACTGCACAGCGCACACGATATGGCTCCTTGCCTTTCAAAATTTCAGAAGGTTGGCGTAGCATTAGCACTTTTGTACGCAAGTGAGGACAGAAAAAAAAAAAGGAAAGAATATGGATGAAGCGATGGCTTAAGGAACGACTATCACTAAGTCATTTAAATTTATTAAATTTACTGGAATTTGATGATATTCGTAACTTCCTGAGAATGGAAAAAGAAATATTTTACGAGTTATTGGATATGGTGACAACTATGATAAGTAAGAAAGATACAAACATGAGACAAGCTGTATCTCCTGAAGAACGTCTTATAGCTACTTTAAGATACCTAGCCACTGGAAGAGCCTACATGGATCTTAGATACAGTTCTATGGTATCACATCAACTGCTATCGAAAATTTTTCCAGAAACTTGTCGGGCAATATACAAGGTCTTAAAGAAAACAATTAAGGTAAACTTTATTTTTTATTTCCAAAAATCAACAATTCTTTTAATACGTCACCGGCCGGACCCTCTATGACGACGTTTTGTGTTTGTGAAGTAGCTGGTTGGGTCATTTGTGAATAGTCGGTTATCGGTGATTGATCTTGGGTTAGAGTTGACGGAGGTGATTGGATATGAAAGTTTGAATAATTATCTTGGGTTTGACTTGCAGAAGGAGGTGATTGGATGTGAATGATTGGATAATTATCTTGGGTTTGAGTTGCAGAAGGAGGCGATTGGATGTGAATGATTGGAAAATTATCTTGGGTTTGAGTTGCAGAAGGAGGCGATTGGATGTGAATGATTGGAAAATTATCTTGGGTTTGAGTTGCAGTAGGAGGTGATTGGATGTGATCAGGAGAATGTAAGGTAGGGGAAGAAGCTGGTAGGTTAACTTGTGAAGCATATACAAATCTACGACCGTAGGTCTGAGGCGTGTAAGGTCTGCTTGAAGAACTATCCGATGAGAAGTTGGGTGATTGAGAAGTCTGGGTCGACAGAGGTGATTGAGCAAAATAAGGTGTGGGATTGTATTGAGGAGAGTGGCTGTAAGGTGCATTATAACGCGATTTAGATGGTGTTTCTATTCTTGAGTCAAAATCTAAATTTTTTGTTTTGGCGAGAAAAAGTACATCCGAAATCAGTTTTTCGGCTATTTCTCGCTGGCCAGGGGAGATTTGGTCCAATTTTTCACCCACGTAAATTCCAAATGAGTTGGTTTCCTTTACACCTTCCTTTAACAAGTCTTGAGCTGTATCTATTAATTTTTGTTTTTTTGCATCTAGGACACTTTCTCTGGACTCCTTTTTTCTTTTAGTGATATTTATTGTTTGTTCCTGAAACAAAAAAGAAATGGAAATATAGAGCGCTGTGACTCACAAACACTACCAAAGTCATACATCTTGTAACGTGGGTAGATTATTCTTTAACATTTTTTTAATTTTACTTTACAGCTACCTTGTACCCAAGAGGAATGGAAAACGACTGCACAGTTATTTGAAACACAGTGGCAATTTAATAATTGTGTTGGTTGTATGGACGGAAAACATATTTTAATACAAAAACCGCCTGGAAGTGGATCTCTATTTTTCAACTACAAGGGTACATTTAGCGTTGTTTTATTTGCAGTTGTTAATGCAAATTACGAATTTATGTACGTACATACGGGATCAAATGGAAGCGTGTCTGATGGAGGAATCATAAGAAATACAAAGTTTTATGAAAAACTCATGAACAATGAGTTGAATTTGCCGGAATCGTATTTGCTACCTGGAACAGACAAATCTGTACCGTATGTTTTTTTAGCGGATAGTGCTTTTGCACTTGATACGCACGTCATGAAGCCGTTTCCGGAAAGAGACATTTCAAGGGAGAAAACAATATTTAACTACCGATTAAGCCGAGCAAGAAGAATTGTCGAAAACGCTTTTGGTATTCTTGCGTCTCGTTTTAGAGTACTCAAGCAGCCAATCAATCTTAATCTCGACAACGTAGATGCAGTTGTCTTAGCAAGTTGTGCATTACATAATTTTTTAAGAAAAAAATCTAAAACTTATTTAACCCCAACAGCTGTTGATAATGAAGACGTAGTAAAAAGTACATTCAATAATGGTACTTGGCGTCAAGGAACAAATCAACTAACTCCTGTCCGAAGGAGCATTCAAAGGCCTTTGAATAATGGGAAGCAAATTAGAAATATTCTGACCGAATATTTTAATGGTGAGGGTAGAGTATCTTTTCAATATAGAATGGTAAATATTGCAGTGTCTAACAATCCCTGAGTACCTGAATTAAAAAATAAACTTCAACTTTAACTGTAGATTTAATAACATAGGTTTGAAGTAACATATGGTCAACAAATTTAATTGTTGGGTAACCATAGAACCCTGTCATAATGACAGTCTCATTTATTTTCAAGTAATTTCTTCCTCGTGACTTGCCGCTGTCATTATGACAGGGTTCTATGGTTGCTCAACTATAAAATTTGTTGCCCGTACCATTACAAATAATAAATATTACAGGCTAAACTAATACAGTACTTAGAGTCATAACATAACTATAAGAAATACTTTGTGTTAATAATCAATCTGTGTTTTAAGTTATACACTACCAGCTTTTGCCCGCGACTTCATTCTGGTGGAATTTGTTTATAGCTGATCGACATAATAATATATAAATAAGGTTGTGGTTACATATTTTATTGAATAGTTATATAGTCGCGCTAAAATTATTAAATATAGGTCCATGAATACTACTTACGTCTTCGTCTTCGCTCATGAAAGAATCCACTCCGGTTCTTTTAACTTCATTTTTTTTATCAAGAAACTTCATTAGATCGAAGTACCAAAGATTTGGTTTATGAACATCACTGGCGGCCGATCCGGTGCGGTGTTTTGTATCCTTAATCTGTAACAATAGTAATAAGTTAATTTATAAAAAATAAATGATTTTCTGTGTAATTTATGTTTATATTTAAATACCTACCTACCTAACTACCTACCTACAGCCTTGGCCAAAGGTGTTGAGCACCCTACGTTTTAATCATTTTATTTTACAATAAAATGATTAATTGAATTTTTTTACACGGAAATTCTCTTAACGCCAATAAATATGTCATTTTTTTCCGACAGATATACAACTTTCTATAATAAAAGCTATAAATGCACCTTTTAAAGTTTGACATAATTATAACTATGAAACACCCATAGCTGCTCAACGGCTGTAGGTACCTACCTAAGGTCGCCGTCAATAGAACTTGTGAACGATGTAGATGTAGGTATACAAATTGGTTCGTTTGATTTTGTTTATATCTTTTGCAAGTTCTATTGACGGCGATCTTACCTACATTGTTTTTGATTTACCTTCTTTAATTGCACAACTTAGTTTTATCAGAGCGAATTAAAACCAGTCTATACGTAACTACATACCTACAAAAATAAAAAGCTATCTAACCTTTTTTACTTCCCTTTGGTAGGATGATTTCAATAGGTCCATTTTTTTTTTGGCCGAAGCTTCATTGGCGTCAGGATCAATTTCTTTTAATTTGCTTGCAAGAATTTGCCACGCATTTTTTTTTGTGTCCTGTCCTTGTACGACTCGGACGATAAGTCCCAAAGGCATGGTAAATCTTTGAATAAATCAATCATCTCGGCCATAACTGCTCGCTCTTTCTGCTGCTCGTTCGCCATCTTATTGTCGTGCGTTGTTGCGTGCAGGTCCAATCTGAAACATTCAGTAAACGTGTAAAAGAAAGATAACATTTACATAGAAAACACGTTAAACATAATACATTCATTGACTTACTTAATTATATTTAGCACTATAGCACTTCACTACACAAAGCAGAACAGACAGTACTTAAAAACTCAAACTGATATGCAATGCTGGTTGCGTCAGGCCGTGCGCACTCTTTGCCTGCAGAGACACAACTGCCCTTGCGTGGTTGGCAACAAGCGTCTACACGGTTTACAACGGCGGCATCCAACCGCGGTTGTCAGCGCACGCCCGTCAACCAAGGGCAAAGAAAGGTCAAACGAAATTTGGTTGCAAACATCCTTCTACACGGCTGCAAACCAGCAAGGTCACCTTGGTTGGAGGCTCGGCTGATAACCGTGTAGCAGCCGCTTAAGATTAGTAATGTCAAAAAATTACAGTTCTCTATGGCATTTTGACATTACTAATCTCAGAGTAAGCTTTACCCCCGTGTAAAAAGTTTGGTCGAATCGGGGCTAAATGACAAAACGAGGGTAAACTAGTTCTTAGACATAGGCACGTATTTTTCATGTCTTTTAACCACCATTACAATGAAAACCTTTTTTTTGTTATCTTTGTAACATTATCGGAACAAAATAACGCTTCTTCAATAATCAGTGCGACTATAAACCCTATATTATGCAGATAAAGTGTAGTTTATACAACATTTTATGACGTATTTCATTTTTTATAGCCTCTCGCATCCCGCCTCTTATCACGCAAAATTTTATTATTGTACACCCGCAAATTCTAAGGCATTATAGCAGCAATATATTTTTTATAGTTCCGACTGAAGGTGGTTAACGATACAAAATACTGGCGTTAAGTGAATGATGGCGACTGTACTGGCTGGAAGGGCTCTTTTGAATTAATTTTATTGGGTGTTTATGGATTTTAAATAAATAAATTAAATGTTGTAAGATATTTAAAAAATGTATCGATAGAGTTTTTAATCTCCGACGCCCCCGCCCTACTACTTTCTTTTGATACATTGATGCACCCGTACTACGTCCATTTGAATGGCGAGGCGCGCGCCGCTGTGGATTGAAAACATTATAGTGTTGGTAACATTTCTCTTGTCGTTGTCTTTTAAACATTACATAATATTTTAAGTTTTATATGCGTAGGCACTAATCGCATCAAAATCGTTTAAGCTAGAAGCCTAACTAATAAAAGCCCTTTGTTATCAGAATATTTCAACGATAGCAATCAATTCAAACAATTTTATACCATCAAAATAAATAAATAAATAATTTAAACTAAATAAATAAATAAATAAATCAACAGATCGAGTAGAATTAATATGCGAGTCGATGACGATGCAATACCCGTGATCATGGTTTAATGATGGAAATGCTACCCTTCTAAGCCAAAAGGCAGTATGAACCTTATTACTAATAGAAGTGAATTGAAACTGCTTGGTTATTGAATTTGAGATACTGCTTTTTAGCTTAAAAGGACAGATTATAGTCGGAAGGTCGCCGCTAGATGTCGACACCGTATTTAATTTTAACGTTGACCCTTTATACTCACACTCACACACACACACACACACACACACACACACACACACACACACACACACACACACAGACTTGCGCACAGTCTTGGTTAATTTTTGATGCGCAAGTTTTTATAATTACTAGGTATAATGTTGTTATGATTACTTATTAACATTAAATAGAATATTATGCTACTTGAATATGGGAGAGGACACTGATTTCTGTAACACAGGTTTATCCGACCTAGCTCAGAAATCAGGGACTTCAATTCAATTTGTACCTATTTTATGTCAATAAAACATTATCTTATCTTATCTTATCTTATCTTATAATCGTCAGAATGGTCTTGATAAGTAAATAACTCTTCAAATGGACGCTGTTTCGCAATAATGTGTCAACCTACAAGGTATTTAGCAATAAAGTGTCAACCTACAATGATCGCACCGAGGGTTGACACTTTATTGCTAAATTCTTGTAGGTTGACACATTGAAAAAATACAACCATAAACCTGATTATGATGAATTTAAAATGCTAAGAAAGAGAGCGAAAAAACTTGATAAGGTTTGTTATAACAAATATATTGTCTTTAGTGAAAAGAAAATAACCTCCTCTCCCAAATATTTCTGGAGTTTCATAAAATCAAAATTCTCAGCTAATGAGGTACCATCTACCATGTATTTTAATGATGACTCCTCCTCTGACGGCGAAGTTATCTGTGACCTTTTTAATAATTATTTTAGTTCAGTGTTTGTGAATAGTAGTAACCTACCGCAATTACCTTCTTCTCACTCCACATCCTCCCCTATTGATATCTCTAGTATAAATATTACTGAAGACTTAGTTTACAGGCATCTTAAATACACATGCGTAAACAAGGGTGCTGGCCTTGACGATATTCATCCTTTTCTGGTTTCTAAACTTCATGCTGAGCTTACAGCTCCTTTAGCTAAGCTTTTTAATAAGTCACTATGCGAGGGTGTTGTTCCTAGCATCTGGAAGCAGGCTATCATTACCCCTGTTCACAAGGGTGGTGATAAAAATAATATAAAATTATATCGACCTATTTCTAAGTTATGTGTATTCGCAAAGATTTTTGAAAAAATCGTAACTAAGGAGTTAACCGCTGTAGTTTCACGACATATATCGGTACATCAACATGGATTTTTCCGGGGTAGAAGCGTCGACACTAACCTTATCACCTACACTGACTTCATCACCAATGCTTTAGATTCTGGTTATCAGGTAGACGCCGTGTATACCGATTTCTCTAAATGTTTTGATAAAATAGATCACCATATCCTTCTCCATAAGCTTTGTGAGATCGGTATACACGGTGACCTGTTTAGGTGGTTGAAGTCTTACATTAGTAATAGAAGTCAGGCTGTGGCACTCAAGGGCTTTATGTCGAAATTTTTACCAGTTCCCTCAGGGATCCCCCAGGGCTCCCATTTGGGACCTTTCCTATTTGTGTTATATGTTAACGATATTGGCAGTTCCTTTCAGTCTTCATCACATATACTTTATGCAGACGACACAAAAATATTTAAGTTAATTAGGAATGTCTATGATTGTGTTATGTTACAAACAGATTTATCTCGTTTTGAGGACTATTGTCAATGTAATCATCTAATTCTTAACACCGATAAATGTTACACCATCACATTTTCCCGTAAGCGCGATGCAATTACATATAATTATAACTTAGCTGGGAATAGTGTTTCGCGTGTTTCATCGATAAGGGATTTGGGTGTTACTCTTGACGCTAAGTTATCGTTTAACGAACATGTAGATAATATTACTGCTAAAGCATATAAAAAAATGGGTATGATTTTACGTTTAAGCAAACCTTTTAAAAACATATTCACGCTAAAAGTTTTATATTATTCTTTCGTCCGTAGTATTCTGGAATTTGGTAGTGTTGTGTGGAGCCCTTGTTATGACATTCACAAGTCCCGAATTGAAAGGATTCAGAAAATATTTTGTAAGTCTTTAGATTATAGAACCGGTCTCTACAATTTCGACTATCTCTCGTCTGCGGCCCGCCACAAACTTCCGCTCCTTGAAAAAAGAAGACTGTATCTCGATACTATATTCTTATTTAAAATTATTAACAATCACATTGACTCGAGCACATTATTAGAACACATTTCATTCAGAGTTCCTCGTCTCCTCTCACGTTCCAAACCTATATTTAGTATCCCTCCTTGTGGCACTATTTATGCACAAAATTCGTTTTTTAGGCGCTCTTGCACTCTTTATAACAAATCGCTTAATGAAGTTGATATTTTTGCTAATAGTATGTCGTCCTTTAAAAATAAAATTCGGCAAATTTTATATTCTCCATAATGGTAGCTTAAAAATTGTTTTGTATATTATATTGAACACTTATGTAGAACACTAGTAAAGTTAGTAATATAGGAAACTATAGGCCTTATTTAAGTAATTTTATTTAATGTAATTTTAATTTAAATGGCTGTTTGTTTTCTGAATAAATTAAAAAAAAAAAAAAAAAAAAAAAAAAAAATATTGCGGAACAGCGTCCATTAATAGAGGTACATTCACCATTAACCAGCTTTTCTCAAAACTCTTACTGTGGTTCACATTTTAATTGGAAAATATATTATTCCATTTGGTCTATTCCACAAGTCCATACTAATATTTTAAATTCGAAAGTAACTATGTCTGTATAACGCTTTCACAGCTAAATCGCTCAGCCGATTTCGATAAAATGTAGTACAGAGATAGTTTAAACCCCAAGGAAGAGATTTATACCTGCGAGGAACGACTTCTACGTCGACAAAATTTCGGGAAAAAGATAGTAATAAATAAACATGTTGTTAAGCACAAAATTATTCACTACAGGCATTTTGTGCGACTTATTTCATCCGCAAAATACTCCTATTACATGAACACACAGAATTGGAACTCGAGTAAGTAAATCGAGTGCGCGTCATTATTTCCAATTTGGCATAGTCGGTTGCATATTAAAGTTTAAATTGAACGTACACTGCGGCTCGGTGTAAGTCTGCATTAAGGGACCCGGGGGAAGACGAGCAATGGATACGTGCTGAGATCAGCGGAAAGCGTTAAGTGCGTCATTGCCATAGATATTTTTGTTTTATGATTGAAATGTTTTCTTTTTGTTTAATTTTTGTTCTTTGGATTTATTTTTATTTCTGTATCTGTATAAATTATGAACGTATCTACAGGGCGTCTTAGAACTTAAAGTAAATTTCAAGGAAAATCTCTTCTACACCGATCCAGAATATAGTTTTAACTTTCCAATATATTATTTAGTATAGAAGTTATTAAAGTTTTAAAGACACTGGTAAAGAACGCTTCCTTGCGGTACACCTTCACCTATTTTAGCTAAAAATAGGTATAATTTATGATTCCAAAACCTAATACCTATCTGATCCTCAATAACGTAGCAATATTTGATTGAATTACATTGTTAGTTTGGGACCAGGTACAATTGTGTATAACAAACACAATATTCAACTAAGTTTAGGTTCATTCTGTTCCGAAACTGTTCTATAAGTGCGTACACACTAAGGTATAGGGGTTCGTTAAATTGTAACATGAAGTTTCTGAAATCCTAGTCAATCTTTTCATAAAACCGTAATATTATAAAACATGGAAAACCTGTAACTTATTAAAATGCATTTTGTCATTTTAGACTTGTTTTTTTTTCAACTTTGTTTGTTACTTTATTGCTTTTACTTTTTTGTGTTTCTTGTTGTGTTTGTTTAGTGAGTAAATGTGTTTTTCTTTCTTCCTTTATTTATTTTTAATTTTTTCCTAGTCTACCCGCTCTCGCTATTCCTCTCACTCAAGCCCTCGTCTCCCCCAGAACAAAGTATCGTTGCAGTTGTGTGCATAATTCACTTTATTGCACCGCGCTTCGACCCACTCTGTCATAACTCTTCTGAACTACGCGCCTGACTTACCGCCTTATCTGACCCGGTACTCCATCTGTTAGCATACATTGTGGTTCGAACGGTAGAACAGCATTGCCTATGCCGGGATATTCATACAAGATAATGCAGTGCCGAAACTCAAGACTCGATTCTGTTTGTTCAGAGAATAGCTGCATTTGGTTGTTTACCAGTCAACAAATATTACCGTGTGGTTGCCGAGGTAAAAAATAGTGCCACTTCATGTCATCCCGTGGATGTCGTAAGAGGTGACTGAAGGAATAAGGGCTTGTAGTACTGTTACGCGATGGGCTTGCAACCTGACAATAATAAACTGGTACCTAAACATCTTAGCCTGATTGTGAAAAATGCAGGGAATTTTATAAATATATATATATATATATATATACATATATTTAGAAAGTAATATAAATAATTTTATTGACAAAATATTGTTACAAGTAGGTAGGTAGGTAGATTAGAATCAAGACGCCGAGCCAAGGACGTCGCTATTGTTTACGGGTTCAATCGAGTTCAAGGCCAAAGCCGTCGCTATTGTAATACAAGGCCGCAATGTGTAGAACCTTCAAGTATCGAACTCTCTAGAACGTCCCCGGCGAGTCAAGGTTCATCGGTCATTCGAGAAGGAATCCTGGAAAATTCATTACCTGGAGAACGAACTGTGCGAACGAGAGTGAACTGAGTGATAATTTAACTACCTATTCGAAGTAATTGTGCGATAATTGTTTTGTAACGGTTAAGTAAGTGCGTTAGTAAAGTCTGGTTTTCATTATAGGTTACCTACCCCCACGTACGTAACATTAAACACTTTAATCTCAAGAACCAATAATGTCTACTTAGTCGTTATAGTTTTCCTTTAAATTCCTCTAAAAATCAGAAAAAAAACTTAAATGAAAGAACATATAACGAATTTTAAAGGAAAACTATCACGACTAAGTAGACATCATTGGTTCTTGAGATACAGGCGATTAAAGTGTATATACCTACTAAAATCATCTAAGACGGCACCAATTGACTTTAAATAGATAATTAGTTATTACTTGTTGATTTTATGTATGTAGTACTTAATGGCTTCGGAAACCTACATTGAGCATGGTCTGACATGGTCTTGCCCGGTGTTTATTTATTTCTACAAATGTTACCAAAGTACGTGTTCTATATAAATTAGAACTGTGAGCAAATATGTCTATGTTACTAAATAAGTTATTATAATTGTCCACAAGTCTTCGCAAAGGAGCGCTCTCACCGGCGATCTATGACGAACAGTCGGTGAAGACGCACACTGCGTCGTATATTTTTGGGTATTTTATAGCACAGCATATTGTTTAGTTCTATACATTCGAAATGGCCGTTGCAGAGACCGTACAGCACCATTGCTTGCAGTAACAAACGTCTAGAGCTAAATATTAAGAGGTTATACTCAACCAGGAGCTGACGATACGGTAAGCGGTTGTGAAAACAACTGTATTGCATGATACGAATAAACTTTTTCTGAAAACACTCGAGAGCATCTTAGTATTTTTTATAATAGGGGTTCCAGATAGTAACAGCATATTCGAGCTGAGAGCGGATTAGAGTTTTGTATAGATAAAGGAATGTGTTAGGGAGCTTAAACTCGGACGTAAATCGCATAACAAATCCATATGTATATCGAAGTGAAGTTTGAAATCTAGCGTTACACCGAGATCTTTTATAAAATCAACTGTATCTAGTGCAGTAACAAAGGGTATATGAATAGTTTTAGGGTATCTTAGTGAATTTGATAATATTACATTTTATCTAGATTAAAATAAGATGTAAAACGATCCAAACCCCTTTTAATTTTAATGCAGTCACAATATGCACATCTTCAAGGGGTTTTTTTTTGTAACAAGAATTTATATATTTAAAAAGTATTATTTCGGTTGGTCAGGCTCTATAAATGAAAAGAAAATGTCATAATTGTAGTTAGAAAGTTGACCTTTACTGTAAAAAACCTTTAATCTCTCGGTTTTATTTTCTGGCCTAAGTTACCGACCAAAGTTATAAATGTCCTTAAAAGTTTTTGAAGTTTGATTGAGCAAATTGACCGTCGCGTTAAGAATCACTTCCTTTTTTTAAGTTTGTTGATGAAACACTAGCTTTTTCCCGCGTCTCCACCAGCGTTGAAATTGTATACAAATGAATAACTTGAATTCAGAACCTGCTATCTGCTATGTAGGGTATCTGCTTCAACGGGGGGAGGAATTGAATTGAATTCTCTCAAGAATTCTTGGTGTTTCGAAATACAAAGCGTACATAATTTCAAATAGATCCATTGAAGCGTTGGATGGTCAAGGCAGAACAATGATTAGCAATAATGACAGTCAGAAACTGACAGCCAACATTATTTTCTGTCAAAAATTCACCTTTGGAACAATTCCTTGTTGCCGAGTGTACTTTTTCTTACATAGTCATCATCTGCCTGTTAAGACAAATCTTATGACTCCCAACACGGTGGGTCTACGTTAAGTATAGCGAAGACCCTGTTACCTCCCACCGACTCCACCAGATCAGCTCTTAAATTCCATTCATCACTTTCTTTTATAACACGCAGGCGTATAGGGCTGTTTTAGCCTATTTACCTCCCAAGGGAGTTATGGGTTTAGTTTTAAAAAATAGAACCCAACTAGTACATCATTTCACACTAAGTAGATGTAAAATCAGCCAAGGCTTATTTTCTACATTCAAAACTTGGCTACAAACCAATTTTACTGTATATAGAAAAAAGTATATATAAAAATTATACGGTATATTAAACTGCATTATATTTATATTTAACTATTATTTCAGAGACATTTGAAATTATTTTAATTAAATTTTATATTGGAAATCGGTACAATCTGGCAGTATGGCCTGTCAAGTTTGAAAACTAATGACAGTTCTTAGCATTATCTGTGAAAGATAATATTTCAAAAAGTTGATGTGACATGTTGACGATATCTTTTACCGAGTCGAGTGCCGTTCATTTTTTGATTATTGTTTTCTTTCATAGTATTTTTTTTTGTTTCCTTGCAAATGTGATGAATAACATTTGTGTATCACGGGCAGTAAGGGGATATCAAATTCTAGTCATTAAAAGCCCTCCGCCTATGGCGTCGGGCTTCTAATACTCTCGTTAGTTATCCCCTTCTTACTTCCCTTGATGCACAATGTACTATTTCATCGTGTTTACATATGTGGTCCAAAGTACAATGCGCAGAAACATGCCTGTTAATAGATCTTGGCAACATGATCTTGTTTTATTGACGACGATGGCCCTATTGGGTTTTCTTGGAATACTTATCGTAATCGCTAGTATGAAATTGGAACAAAAATAAAACACATTTTTGCCGAAAAAAATAATTTTCAGAAACCCATCAATTTTGTGACTAAAATACGCATTTTGTATTTTTTTGGATATTAATGAACATATTATTTACATGCGTCCTATGACTGTTGGTGGGTTGGGAAACGGGACTATCCAAAATACCTCATCACCTTTTCAGTTCATTCCTTTAACGAGAACTGTACTTGCAATATTTGACCAATAAAAACTAACTAACATATATTTATTATAAATATTGTAAGCCTGTAAAAACGCCTCTAATGAAATAATTTTACTCCCACATAACAATATTTCAGAATCTTGAGTGAGTAAACTTTATACAGGTACTTACTAACATAAATTCTTTAACCTTCACAAAAAGCCCGTGGTCTTTTAAGTACTAAAACAGGAATAGTCCACTCAACACAAAAACAACAATCAAAGTTTGAGCATAGGCGCAGCACAAAACAACCCCCGAAATTTGCCAACTAAGTTAAACCCGTAATTGCCTTCTTTATATTGAAACACGCACGGGTTTTGTTGGCAAAAACCACAGACGCATTTCAGTGGTGTTGGGGATGGAAACGGTAAAAATATAACGTCCTCAATAGCTAGTGTTATGCTTTATTTTGGCGACACGGTCAGTCTAGTTGGAAGTGGCGCATAGGAAGCTAGCAGTGATAAGCTTGAGTATTATAATATTATAAGTTACAATCGAATGAGAAATATTACGTTCAGAAATTCACTTATGTAAACGTTCAGAAACTAATTTCAAAAGTTGTAACATTATTCTTAAGTCTAAGTAAGGTATTTTTCACTAGGCCGTTTTAGGATTTGTTCCTGATTAGTCATATTCCAAATTGGTCATCTTCCAAACTCGACAATTTCCTAACTGGTCATATTCCTGTATCGTCATATTCCAGAACGTCATCTTCCAAATTCGTCATTTTGCAATCATATTAAATCGCGAATACGTGCTTACAGGAATAATAAGTATTACTTAGGACTTTATTTATTTATCTTTAAAATGCTGTACTATTTCTTATTTCGTTAAAATGATATTTACTTCATGATAGACGAGCAATTATCTAAAGAGGTTCCTATCATTGCATTTACCACAGAGGATTTCTATAATAAATTATTTATGCAGGTAAATGTACAAGGTATGGTGAGTTAGGAACATGATCAGTTAGGAAATTGTAGAGTTTGGAAGATGACCAATTTGGAATATGACGAATCGGTAACAAATCCGTTTTAGATCCTAACGGCGTTCCAGCCAGCGTGGCTTTCACAGTCTGCACATGCTGATATTGCCGTTTCGCAACAATTACCACTATTCTTTCGTCTCTTTTCCTTTTTACGTTATTTTATGTGTTTTTGCTGCAAATAAATGTTTTTTCCGTATGTGATCAAGGTTATTACTTAGCAGTTTATATGGGGTGATATGAGTAATGTGACACGTGGAAAATGCATAACTTGACCATATGACTAAATTAATGTATCATACAAACTGGCGGTTACGGCTCGCAAAAGTGATTACTCGGCTAAGCAAGCCGTTAGATACATTACGTCTACTAATATTAATGTTAAAACATTTGGTCTTTCTGTTTGTTATTCTCAGCGTTATTAATTAATTTAATTTTATCACAGTTATTTAATAATTATTTATTCATTCAAGCTATATCTTTAAACCAATTTGATTTTAAATTGTGTGTTCTCTCGGATTCAAATGCAAGTTGCATTTAAAAAGTGTTTCTCTGTGTTTCTTAATAAATAAATATCAGGGGACAATCTCACTCAAATTGACCTAGTCTCAAACTAAGCTCTAGGCTTGTACTATACAACGTACAGTCACGGATTTTAATTGTTATGCCATTGTGAAGTTATTTAAATTTGCAGTATGGCATCCACGAGCATTTACGAGATTACACGATTAATCACGAATACATGACACCGCGGGAACTACATAATAGTTAAACGTGATTAAAATATTGACAACTGGCATTTTAGAAATATTGCAGGATCGTTGTCATAATGACATACAGATCAAGTTAAGACGTCATTATTATAAATAAGCAAATTTAAAGAAAATAAGATGCCACCAGCAATTTCTACGGAAACTCGTCACATGATTGTGACTTTGCACCAAGAAGGGCTAAGTTTGCGAGCAATAGCAAGACAGTTGTTAATATCGGTGGGTTGGTTTCTATATTTATTATGACGAGTTTCTGCCCGCGACTTCGTCCGCATAGAATTAGTAATTTTGCCATCGACCGTGAACAGGAACAGTGATTTATGCTTATGTCAATCTATGTGGTCACGGCTTCAAGCTGTCATAGATAACGAAGGTGCATATACACGATATTAGGCGAGTGTAATGTCGGTTTCGAGCATATCGCCTTAAAAAATAGGAGAAGGTTCTCAATTCCGCTGTAAGTTTTTCACTCAGGGGAAAGATTTGTTTTTTTAGACGAGATTTTTTGTTGACTTTCAAATTGGGTTAGTTTTTTTTCAAAATCCTGTTGTGATGATGGAATCCATGAGGAATTCGAATTCATGTGGAAACGACATTCCTGTCTTTGCACCATTACTCCCCAAATGTTTTTTAGATCTAAATGTTTGCTTTTTCTTGTTGCGGTTTAACATATAAAAAGGTGGTCGTTAACAGCCCGTCGCAAAAAATCAGACAAAATCGTGCAAACGCATTGCTGGATTTCTTTCATGCTGCTTCTTCTCAACTATCTGCGGAATATACACTACTTAAACCTGTATTTTATAATTTATTGACCGATTAAAACATTGTGTAATGTATTTTACGTTTTTATTTTATTAAATTTTACGCTACTTGTGAGGCAGTCAAGGACTTTAATTGTTATGCAAATATGGAACCCTGTCGCATAACGTCAATCATTAATTTTGGCGTAATTTCTTTCATGTGGTTTGACGCTGTCATTATGTCAGGGTTCTACAGTGGCATAACAATTAAAGTCCTTGACTGTAATGTTTCTATCAGTCATAGTTATGCAGAAAGAGACTAAAAGAACTAGAATATTTAATAGTTTTTAAATTAAATATCTAGTAACACAACAATAAATATTTTTAAAAGTTTGAGTATTTATTGCCACGATTAGTCTTTCGACTTACACGCTGACTAATCAACTCTTTTCAAGATGGTGGGTTTTGATGTGTTATTTATATTCAGATATTTGCAACAGTTATCACATTGTCATGGATGCCAAATTTTTATTCTATATCACCAATAGTGGCTGTTGTTTAAATGTAACCATAGCAACTAGACATGCAATTTGACTTTGGGTGAATTCACTCTGTGGTCTGATTGGTAGACTTGGGTCTCAAGTTAGCCAATCGTTAATGTTACATGTCATTTTGTTCTTCTATTATACGAAGACGTGTGAATTTCCTTATCTCGATATACGAGTACACCCGACTGAACCCGATTTGTATTACACGGCTAAAATACGAACAGTGGCAAGTGGCATAACAATTAACGTCCGTGACTGTACTAGACAACGATAAACATACTTATATAGAGAAATACATACATAGAAAACATCCAAGACTCAGGAACAAATATTCGCGCTCATCACATAAAAACATCTGCCCTTAGCGGGATTTGAACCCAGGACCGCTGGCTTCGGAGGCAGGGTCACTCTCAACTAGGCCACCGTGTCGTTTTATATTATTGATTATATTTGGCAGAACTTATAAATAATTGGCTTTATGTTTCTCATTATGTATGTGTTATGAAGTGTTATTTTATATTTAGCACTAATATTTTCAACGTTTTATATAATTTGTGAAAGTAAGTGGAAATGTCGGAAGGGGTTGCCCTAGCTAGATGTGCGGAATAAGGGCCAAATCAAAAGCACCCAAAATTGGTATACGAAGAGATGACATTGACAAATGTAGAGGAAGCGAAAGTTGTGTTTAGACCGGTGCACCTGGCGTTTCATACTCAGCCTGCCCCACTGGGAGACTGGCGTTAAAGTATTACGTATACGTGTATCTGATGTTTCTTTCCTCAAAATAAAAACCGTATCAATTTCAAAGAAAATCTCAAAACACCCTATGTTCTAGAACACTTTTTAAGCCCCCGCCAAACTGGCACGTTTTCAAAATTACCGTCAATGCAATATTTACGCGCTGCATAATGCCCGCGAACATGTTCGGCGGCACCTGCGACAGTGGCGCCGCACGTTTTACGAGCGAGCCGTGGCGTGAATTGCAACTAACTAGAAACAGATGGTGGAATGTAGTGGATAATTTAGTGGGGCGTGACGCAGCGTTTTCTGGACGGTTAAGAATAGCACTACTCGTTTTTTAATGGTGGTTGTACAGTGTTTCTTAGTGGCAAGTGGTTCACCAGTTGGACGTTTTGGTCTAAAAAGTCATGTTTTCTGTATATTTTTAATTTTGTGGTGCGACGAAAGTGTGAAAATTTAGTGTAAAGTGAATGGAAATAGAAATATTTTCGAACGTACGAAACGAGGGCTTAGGTTTAAGTGCGATGGTTTTTGTATAGCTTGTTTGTTTGTTTGTTTAACGATTATTTGCGGATGGTGATTGTCCATTGCATGTCGATACACCTACAAGGTTTTAATCCAAAAGAGTTGATATTTTCTTCTGCCATAGGTTGCATGCCTAGTTTTCCGCTTCACTTATTTGCTGGTATTTTTTAACAACCACAAAAGACATAAAGTTCAGTAACGATTGATCAGTAATGCCACTGTAAAAAAAAAAAAATATTTGTTTTTTAAATAAAAAGATCTTGTACATCTGACGATACGCTAGGCTAGTTGGTAGTGACCCTGCCGTCAAAGCTAGGGGTCCTGGGTTAAAAGCCTAAGGGCAAATATTTGTGTGATGAACACGAGTATTTGTTCCCGAGTCTTGGTTGTTTTCTTTGTATTTAAGTGTAAAATTCTCTATACTGGGTGATTTTGGGGTCATGATCCGGAATGGCCAAAAGTGAATAAGATGGTCATACTGAACAGCTGTTCCATACATTAACGGTGAATTAATTGAGAGTTAATGTATGGAACAGCTGGTTTATTCGGCGATTTCGTGATTGGTCCCATCAGAAAAGTCGTTTTTATGACCCCAAATGACATTGTCCTCTGATATTTATTTTTTTATCTCCCTGGCTGTATATTTTCATTTTAAAACTAAACTCAGACATGTAAAAGTGCCCACAGGGCCTACTTACAGAATTAAGTTTTTTTTTTGTCATTTTCAGTTTAAACTAAATTGCCTTGATTATGTACCTCCTATGGTACATTAGGTCTAACGAAGTTAATCAAACTGTACAAAACTTTACCTAAACACAATCAACGTTTCCGTTCAAATTAAAAACGCGTGTGTTTCCATCTAACTGCCAATAACAGGCGTACTATTGTTGCTCAATACAAAACTCGTGTTTTAAGCTATTCTAGCTATTTACAATCATTTCGCGTCGTTCCTCGCCAATTTATAACTTTGTTCCAAATTGTATCGAACCAGGACGTGTACATCGTAACAATCGTATTTTGCTCATATTATTGTGATGTGTTAAAACGCAACAACGTACAAATATAATAAGTTTAAGGCCTATTTGGCCGTATTAGAAGTCTGTTAGGTGGTATAGTAAAGTAAAAACCACTTTCGCATATATGGTGACGCGGTTAGCGTAGAAGGTAGTGGCTGATTACGGGCTAATGTGGGTAGTGGAGGTTCCATCTCAGCAAGGTGCAATTATTGCCGAGACAGCGCTTTGTCACCGTATATATGCGTTTATTTTTTCAGAATATGATATAGTTTTGACAAAAGCCCCATGTGCTTTTATTTAGTCCAAGAGAAAATACTCCTAAACCGAACAATGTCCTCGCGTGTGGTATTTATGGACTTATTTCTACTTTGCTCCATGGGAGATTCTATTAATAACTCAACATTTGCAAAATACACCTTTATCCGTGAAGCCATATGTCACAAGTTTCGTCCATCAAAATTACACTTTACGTCAAATGAATAAGTCACGTAATATAAAAAAATCTACGCACACATGTGCGCAGGAGTGAAAGCAATTAATTATGATTAAAATAAGAATTAGAAGGTTTATCTTCACCTAGTCTCCACCGTGTGGTTGCCGGGTTAGAATGGTGCTACTCCATGTCTTCCCGTGGATGTTGTAAGAAGCAACTAAGGGATAAGGGCTTGTAGTACTGTTAGGCAGTGGGTTTGCAACCTGTAACTAAAACACTAGAAAGCTTTTTGGCCTAATTACGCAAAATGAGGTTATAGAATTATAAACAAGTATTTTTTAGAGTTTTCGTATTTCTGTAGCTCTGCCTATCCCACTCTGGGAATAAAGGCGTGATGTTATGTATGTATGTGTATCTTTGTCTGGTACCGACAACAAGGTTGGAGCTTAGTTAAAAGCTAGCTCAGTTATTAATTTATTAAAAATAATGCATATGGAAAAGAGCCTTGAACTTCCTACCTTAAAGCATTATCTACCGGTCAGCCTAGTGAAGGTTAGGTTAGAGCGAGATGTTCCCTTTACATTAATTTTTTTTATACATATAACATCACGCCTTCATTCCCAGACTGAGGTAGACAGAGCTACAGAAATACCAACAACTCCAAAAAGACGTAATTTGATGATTCTGTATCCATATTTTGCACAAGTAGGCTAAGATGTTAACCAGTGTATTAGTGACAGGTTGCAAGCCCATCGCCTAACAGTACTACAAGCCTTTATTCCCTTAGTCGCCTCTTATGACATCCACGGGAAGACATGGAGTGGCACTATTTTAACCCGGCAACCACACAGTTAATAATATAATAATACTATTAATAACAGAAATACGAAAGTTCGATTGTTTGTTTGATCCGTGTTCAAAATTCAAAGTTTTAACCAATCAACGTCAAATTCGGTAATCAAATTTATAGCCTGCAGGCATATTATGGTCGTGATTACCAACATGTATAAACGTGAGTACAACATCTGTCACTTTCAAGTGCAAGAGTGACGTATGTGCTTTTTCTACTACGATAAAAGTGATCCCTACATCCTCCATGGGCTAGAGACAAACATTTTGCAGCATTTTGTCCCGAAAAAATTAACAGTTCCCATGAAAATATCTACAAATGAATAATTCTACGTGGATGATGTAACGGGATAAACTAGTTATTGGTATAACAATGCATATTCTCTTATATATAAAATTCTCGTGTCACAGTGTTAGTTACTATACTCCTCCGAAACGGCTTGACTGATTTTTGTGAAATTTTATATGCATATTCAGTAAATCTGTGAATCGGCTACTATCTATTTTTCATTTGCCTAAGTGACATGAAAGAAACAGAAAAAAAAATGCAGCGGGCGAAGCCGCTGGCGGGTCGCTAGTTGATGTATAAATGAACTAAACAACACTAAATTCCTACAATCAAATCATACTCGTAAGCTGAGTTTGAACCCACAACTTAACCCGAGCCTCTTACAATCTTTTTATAACATTTTTTATCTTGATTATTTCTAAAACCTTCAATTACACCGCCCCTCATATTTCACACCGTAAGTTTGGTCAACAGCCCTGAAAAATAATCGTGAGATCTTTTTCCCTATTAAGAGCGTTGAGAGGGTAGTCATAAATCTCGAGTTCACAAAAGTGGGGAAAGTTCGCCACGCGGAGATGATGAAGCGACGCAGTTTTATTCAGTTAAGATAAGGTTTGATTGGCACTGCAATAGTTGTAAAAAATGTTTTAATTAAGTAATGTTAATAAGGGAATAAGGGCTTGTAGTACTGTTAGGTGATGGGCTTGCAACCTGTCACTAATACACTGGTAAACATCTTAGCCTGATTGTGCAAAATGTTGTAACAGAATTATCAACAAGTTTTTTAGAGTTGTTGGTAATTCTGTAGCTCTGCCCACCCTACTCTGGGAATAAAGGCGTGACTTTCTGTATGTATGTTAATTAGTGGTAGGACCTTATGTAAGGTCTACTCCAAGCAGTATTCACATTGTTGTGATCCGGGGTGGGGATAAAACAACCAGTGAAATTACTAGCATAGAGGCATTCCATCTTTCTCCTCAGGATTGGCAACGTATTCCGGTCTTAGGATTGTATTTTTAAGATTGTAGTGTTGTGAAGGGAAATGTCTATGCGTCACAGAGTCTTCTTACCCTCAGGTGGCCTGTGTACTCGTTAGCCTTTTCCATTGTTTAAAAAAATATCTGACTCCCAAAGAAAGAGGGTATTTAATGTTTTTTATTCGTATGTACCTAATATCTTTACTTTAAAAAAGTATGCCACATGGCAGAGTATAAGGTCCATGTACAAAATGGAAATTAAACATTACATAGACGACAATATCAACACGGTCTTACGGGTTATGGTGTTGTCAGTTACACCTTATGTACAGACAGTAATGGCGGCCGAGTTAAAATAATACGATAAAATGACAAAGGGAATCATGGTTTCATTATTATTATTATTTGTATGTCTTTCCCAAACACGGGACTATTCGAGTCCCGGACCTTTTCGAAAGGTGTACATGGAGCCCAAGCCAATACGCAGAGGCCCTTTACACAACTTTAATTTAGTAAAGTAATGGGACACCATACACTTTTTTATGTTATGGAGAAGGCACACGAGCACTCAGGCCACCTGATGGTAAGTGGAATCTGAGACCCATACAAATTTTAATTCTCAAGACTATAATCCTAAGACGTCAAATGCGTTGCCAACCTTGATGACTAAGGTGGAATACCTTTATGCTAGTAATTTCACCGGCTGTCTTATCCCCACACCGGAACACATTAAACAAACAAACTATAATAGAAGTATGCTACCAGGAACAAGCACCTGTTAGTATAGCACTATTTAAGAAGGATGGGAATATTAATCATAGGTTATATAACATACATACATAACATCACACCATTCCCAGAGTGGGGTAGGCAGACCTACAGAAATACCAACAACTCTATAGACATGTTAATAATTCTGTAACCTCATTTTGCACAAGTAGGCAGAGATGTTTACCAGTGTATTAGTGACAGGTTGCAAGCCCATCGCCTAATAATACTACAAGCCTTTATTCCCTTAGTCGCCTCTTACGACATCCACGGGAAGACATGGAGTGGCACTATTCTAACCCGGAAACCACTCATAACCATAGGTTATATAAATGAAATGATAAACTAGGCTATTGATAAAACTACGACGCCTGCCTTGCCAATGCTAATTACTTTGGTTGAAATGGCAGACGATGACTCCTGCGCATAGAAAGGCCTGTCTATTATGATATGAAAATTCTGATTCGCTCTATGAAATGTGTATCGGTGAAACAAAGGTAAACCATATCACATACACATATACACCACAATGTACAAACTTTAGACAAATCTTTCACCGAAGACATTCGTACCTTATCCCAAACAGAACGATAACCCTCCAGCTCCAGCAAATTCAGCGAGTGGGGGCACGTACCCGTGAATTATTTACTGAGACGCGGGCGGATGCGAAATACATAAAACTTGTCTCAACAAGCCTCGCGCTGGAGTATTTTAAAAATGAGTACAGCTAGAGTAACTACCGTACACGTAGGAATAGAGACACGGCAGGGGCTGACTCGAACGGTGAATAACTAGCGTCAGTAGTGAAAAGGAAGGAAGGAAATTTAAACATACGGCATACACAATTACAATGAGTTTTTCTCAAAAATTAGACATTATTCAGTAACCAACCGCCACGCAGCAGTGTTCACATTGTTGTGTTCCGGTGTGGGATAAGACAACCGGTGCAATTTATTTATTTGGCAAACAAACAGCAAGGTATAACACATTAAGATACAATCAAACTTAAACATACATTAGCCAAAACAGTTTCCACTTATAATAAAAAATACATTTCCGTTGCTCAGAAGACAAACATAAAACAAAAATAACTTACTAACAATGTCCACGATGGTTGAACAAAATAAAACCTTTATACTGATCATGCAATAAGTAGATTAATATAGACCTCATTTTAAATTTGACAAATATTTGAACTATTATTTAGAAGGACAAGTGCCACTGGCTTTTCTCGACATCCTGGCCCGAAGGAAGAAGAAGGAAGAAGGCTCCCGTGTGGTTGCCGGGTTAGAATAATGTCACTCCATGTCTTCCCGTGGATGTCGTAAGAGGCGACTAAGGGAATAAGGGCTTGTAGTACTGTTAGGCGATGGGCTTGCAACCTGTCACTAATATCTTAGCCTGTTAGTGCAAAATGTGGTTACAGAAATATCAGTAAGTCTTTAGAGTTGTTGGTATTTCTGTAGCTCTGCCTACCCCACTCTGGGAATGAAGGCGTGATGTTATGTATGTATGTATTGAGAAGGTTGATTGATTAAAAGTATTGCAGAAAGAAATTGTTTTTTTTTTCATATAAAATATAGTCGGTTAATTATTCGTTATGCCTCGTAAATGCTCTAACAAGTACTAGCATGAAATACCTCTTAATAAAAATATGCTCGTAACGAAATCACTAGCATATTAAGACGCGTTTCATCTTAGTCCTCAGGGTTGACAAAGCATTTGCGTTTAAACGACAACTTAGATTGTGCTTGCCTTACTCGATTGAATTATCATTTATATAAATTAATAAATAAATCACAGGACAATGTCACACTAATTGACGTAGTCCCAAACTAAACACTAGGTTTGTATTATAGGTACTAGACAACGATAAACTTACTTACATAGAGAAATATATACTTAAATACGTAGAAAACATTAACGACATTATAGAATATTTGTTCCTGAACAAATATTCGTGCTCATCACACAAATATTTGCCCTTACCGGGATAACCCAGGACCCCTAGCTTCAAAGGCAGGGTCACCACCAACTAGGCTAGAGTGTCGTCAATCATTTATATGATTTTTTATTTCCTCTAGTATTACATACCTAACCATTCATATGGTGGTTAGCAGTGGTGTTTGCTTAACGCTATGTCTCTGATAAAGTAGATACTAAATATTGTCAACAGCAATAAAAACGGTCCACTTAGTACAGAACTTCCATACGAAGCGACCCGTTTTCGCACCTGTGTGCAGATAAAACCCCCCAATAATGGTGACCCATTTTATCAGAGCTAGTATCTCTTAAACGGCCGAACCGATTTGTATGAAACCTATTAAAGAACTATCCCGATTTAACTAGCTTTCTTTAAGAAAAACTGCGTCCAAATTGGAATATCCGTTTAGTAGCTACTCAGACACCCCTCATTTTTTCTTCGGGGGTTTAAAATATATTTAACAGAATTCTAAGCGTCTCTACTCAACTACTTTTCCGAACTATTTCATCGGTCTTTATTATCACGCGTTTGCATTATGTAATATAATTATTTATTTTACTGTCTTTACTTGTTTTGATTTACTTAATAATTAATTAAATTAACTCGGTTACCTTTACATCGTAAGCATGAAAGATGACGTTTAGACAATTCAACGACTTCTTACTTTGTAGAATAATGCATTGGTTAAATTTTCAGGAATTAGAAGGTCAACAGCAGTGCAAAGTAAGAGATCTTGGACTTTGAACCTAAACATGTTCTGGGAACATTTCCATCAACATCAAATTAAAAAGGCTATGTAAGCAGGTCAATTAGGCTATTTCATATGTCTAAATCCACCACCACTTCTCAAGAAAAGACCTGTTGGAAAGCGCTACCGAAACTCAACAACAAACATGTAATCACCATGTCATGAACCTGTAAAATAAACCACCGTTACTGTACCGATGTTTAACAAATGAAGATTTTGATTCTAATTCTGATGTAATATCTGATATCGTGCATTCTGGTATTTGCCAATTTTAAGATATTAATGTACGTTAAATGTCACTTGACATGACTTTACGTGAATATACATAGATAATGATAGCACAAAATATAGGTATAATAATCTACAAGTAACTTATACTTGAAACAAAATTAGTGTCCAAAACAGTGTCGCAGGAAATTTATTATTCGCACCAAGTGTTGCCCTTAAAAAGGCTTTCAACCCTCCACAATTAAGCATTCGCAGTGAAATTTTGATCTTAGCAGCAACACTTAGAGTGTGAGGCGTTAATTATTCAGCGGCGGTTGGCGGGACGAGTTATACGGGTCAGGCGCAAAGCGGAGATGGTGACAGTGCAGATTGAAGTTAAATTAATAAATATTAGGGGAATATCTCACATAAATGATCTAGTCAAAAACTACAAGCTCTACACGTTTGTTAAAGAGAAATGCATAGATAAACTCACTCATCTAAAACTCAGGGATAAATACTCGCGCTCATCACACAAATGGTTGCCTACAAGGGGAAATCGAGCCAACGAACGATAACACGTACCTAAGTCATAAATAAAACCGGGCAAGAGCATATCAGACCATGCTCATTGTAGGGTTTCGAAGCCGTTACGTACTACAAACATAAAAATCAACAAGTAGTAACTAATTTTCTATTTCAAGTCATATGGTGCAGTCTTAGATGATTTTAGTAGGTACAAACACTTTAATTGCCTGTATCTCCAGAACCAAAGATTTATACTTAGTCGTGATAGTTTTCCTTTTAAATCTTTTTTCAAGTTTATATTTTACCACATTGTTAGCGTGACTCATTCAAATTACAGCTTTCTAGTACTAAGAGTCTCTGACTTAGCCTGCGGACGGACTGTACGGAACCCTAAAAAGGAATATAATAAAGTTCTGTTTTAAGAAATGGAGACCATGACTACAAATACCTTACAGACTTCACGTGGTGATGCATGACGAAAATTAGTAAATAAACTTGAAATGTAGTAGAGACAAGACCATTTATGGTCGTCCTTCGAAAGAATTGTAACAAGTAATTATTTGTGAATGATTATTTGTTAAGATCGGATTTATACGAAATTTGTGCCAGAATTCTGAAAATTCATATTGTAGATAAGTTCTATAACTTCGTTTGTAAGGAAAATCAAATTTAGTATAATCTTATTAATGAAAGTGTCTTATTGTAATAAAAAACATAACAAATACCTAAAACAAATTCTACACAAAAGGAGGATGAACGAAAGCAAAATTATCTCTTTAAGTTATAATATGCACATAAACCGTTAACCGGCGTTAGATTCGATCCAAAATGTGGTCTTGAATTATTGACCTTTGGGTTGAATTTCGTTTGAACGTCAGACAACAACTTACCCGATGAGGTGTACAATAATATCGTAGATTAGCCGACTAAGTTTCAAGTAACGTAAAAATAAAATGGCGGTAGTATGATATGTACAGATTCAATCCAGACTGGCACGGAAATCCAGAAATTAATCTAGAGATTAATGAAGGAAATAAGGTGTATTGTCTAGCAGTGGGAGACTAAATAGTTTTAAAATGGCAATGTTGTACATACATATATAACATCACGCCTTCACTCCCTGAGTGGGGTAGGCAGAGCTACAGAAACAACAACAACTGTAAAAATCCTTATTTAAAATTCTGTGACCACATTTTGCACATTCAGGCCAAGAAGTTTACTAGTGTATTAGTGACAGGTCGCAAGCCCATCGCCTAACAATACTACGAGCCCTTAGTCCCTTATTCGCCTCTTACGACATCCACGGGAAGACAATGTTATTTGAAATATAATGTGTCTGCATAAGAGAATTGAAGGAGTTGGTTCTGCTGTTTCGAGCTATACTATTTCTAGTTTGCCCTTCTAGAATGTTGTTTTACGATTCAGGACTTATGAAGAATTGTTTTCGGGTTAATGATAAATAACGCAATTGATGCTGAGAGGCTTTTGCCAGTCCCTTGATGTTGCTAGTTCAAGGGTGTAATTCTGTTCACTTTACTCAGTGAACTGTGAATAAAAGTGAGTAATTTGTAGTGTGTAATTTGAAACAAAAGTAAAACACGTATCCTTCAGTAAATAACGTCTCGGTAAGTAATTGTAAGTTCTCCCACGTTCGCATTTTTATATTAATCCAAAAAAGTGGTGCACTAGCGCCACTTATTCAAATAATTTATGCATTTAAATACTTACATTAACTAAATAAAAATTAATAAATAAATATCAGGGGACAACCTCAAACAAATTTACCTAGTCCCAAGGTAAGCTCCTAGGCTTGGGACTACTTTGTACTATGGGTACTAGACAACGATAAACATTCTTATATAGAGAAATATATACGTAAATAGATAGAAACTACCCAATTTGTAGTTGTCCTTTTATATTAGTGAGTGTGAGTTGGTGTTTGTTATTAGTCATTCAGTCTTCTGTTGAACTAAGTAAATTTGTGGTAATATTTGTATTCTATTTTCCATCTGCCTGCAATGCCATGCAAAAAAATTAATGTTTCTAAATGAATGGCTAATTTTCGTGACGAAATGGAAAAAGTTAAATTTTCTTCATTTTGTCCTTAACGATGTACACTTTAGGTATTGAAAAACTTCCTATTTGTTTTTAGTTTATTTTCTTTTATGTTATTTGTTTAAAAATTGTTTGTGTCACCTTCCGTGCTCTCACCGAACCGTTTTGGCTGAAGACCAGCGTTGACTTTATAGCCAGCACAGGCTGAGCCGGGACCGTTTCGCATCAACTTATACTTACATACATACATTCCACCACGCTTTCATTCCCAGAGTGGGGTAGCAGAGCTAACAGAAATACCAACAACTCTAAAAACTTGTTGGTAATTCTGTAACTACATATTGCAGGCTAAGATGTTTACCAGTGTATTTATTAGTGACAGATTGCAAGCTCATTGTCCAACAGCACTACAAGCCTTTATTCCCTTAGTCGCCTCTAACGACATCCACAGGAAGACGTGGAATGGCACTTTTCTAACCCGGCAACCACACCTTATACTTTATGCTGTTTTATGTACTTTTATTGTTTGTTGCTGTAAGTTTTCTTTTCTTTCTTTTCTTTCAAAAGGAATAGCGGTGTAAGAATAATTTATAGTCGCAACTTATCCAATAGACGTAGATACTCCTACGAGAGTGGCGTTGATTGCATTGAATTGCAAGTATGTAGGTGGATAAGTACTGCACCCAACTCGCAGTAGGTGTCTGTCAGTGCAGTAATCATCGGATTAACAAGGAGTATGAAACAGAGAGGCGGTACTTTTTGTTCGATTCTCAACTATAAGTAAGTAAGTTACGGTTATAAAAGTAAGCAGTAAATAACTGATCTTGGCAAAATAGGAAGAGTAGTGGAAAACTAATTTTACGCGCGTTTTTTTTTTTTTTTACGTAGAAACCTAACAAATTATTTAAAATAATGTCTTATTTATAACAAAATTATAGATACGGCTACCAAACAGATTAATGTTTTAATACTAAACCCACATTATTTTTTTGATATAAAATACTATTAATTATTGTAATTTCACATTTTGTCCCCAGCTGTGAGTCAAAACGTCTCTGTCATATTTTTTTTTACTATGTTAAGAGCACTTAATTGTGGAAAATGCCACACATTCATTTAACATTTTTTTTTACAAAATCTTGGCAATACCGAGCATTTCATTGTAATAGCGGTAATCCCGAATAGTTTCACTATAATCTTATTTTATCGCTAAAAGCATTGTCTATCTCGGAAGCTTATATTCATGAGATTTTTCATAGCTGGATCATAGTCTTTAATAGAATACATTAGCATTACCCATTTCTATTTTAACACAAATAAGTCGCGCGTTAGTTGTGAAATAGATTGTGTCCTGCGGCTTGCCCTCTCCACAGGTTTCCTGCTCTTGGCGCCGACACTTCGTTACCATGTTTGCACAAACACTCGGCTCAAATTCGATTACTCCGCTTTCCACTTCTTAATTTGTAACTGCAACTTAATAGAACGTGGGACGACGTTAATTGATCAAATAAGAGCAAGCGCCATTTCTTTTTGTTTATAAACGGCGTTAGTCATTTTTTTTAAAGAATTATATTGTTTAAATGTTTCAGTGCTTGAGCTGCAGTACAAGATACGAAACGAATTAGCTATGATTAAAAGGTTTGTTTAAATGTTGGCCATTTCCCGTGTACCATTTATTTTTCAACAACAACATACATAACGTCAGGCAGAGCTACAGAATACCAATAACTCTAAACTTGTTGATAATTCTGTAACCAAATTTTGCACAATCAGGCCAAGAAGTTTACTAGTGTATTAGTGACAAGTTGCAAGCCCATCGCCTAACAGTACTACAAGCCCTTATTCCCTTACGACACCCACGGAAAGACATGGAATGGCACTATTCTAACCCGGCAACCACACGGGGACCCAACCCAACTACATGTGTTGATTTTGTTGTCTATATATGTACGTTACCCTTAATATAGCAAATAAGTCATTTCATTTCTTATATTTTGGGCCGCTTTATTGTTTTTGTTTTAATGTAAGTACCTAGTGACACTTAAGACGTAAAAACCAATTGAATCTAAGGACACCTCGCTTGTCGAAATTGGCCCATTCATCCAGTCTCTACGATACATAGATTCAGATACTACTTACAGGTCAAACACATAACCTTCCTTTAGGGCTTTGCCGCAGTTGGGTAAAAAGAGAAACAAATTAGTCGCGCTCCTCACACAAATAATTTCTCTTACCGAAGCCGCGGATTGAATCCGGGCCCGCCAGCTAGGTAGTCAGGATCACTACCAACTGGACCAGACAAGAAAAGGTACCCAATTTATTAAGATAAATTATATGTTAAAGAGTAGTCTAAAATAAAAGACACGTATTTTTTTATCTCAATCTATTGGGAGAAATTGTCCTCCAATAACTGAAAAGTGACAAAACCCGCAAACTTCTGTAAAAAGTTTTGATAAGCAAATTGCTATAAATAACTATAATTCTATACTAATACAATACAATGATTTGAAGCATTTTACGTACTGAAATTCATATTTCTTATGATCTGAAATAGTTTAGCAATGCAAAAAAGAGCACAAATAATGTACAAGATTAGAATTATTAAAAAAAAACATGAATTTCCGTGCAATGTTGCAGCAATTGACGGTACTCGTATTGTAAATTTAATGTGAAAGTAACTTTGTCCTAAACCGATTGTGATGAAATTTGCTAAGGAGATACTTTAGAGTCCCAGGGAACGACATATGCAACTTTTTATCGCGAAAAATTAGACATTTCCTGAAGGAATAGCAATAAACATCTAAGCGGATGGAGTAAATATTTTTCTAAAAAACATTCATTCAAAGTTTTATATTTCTCATTGTTTAAGATACCTTCGGTTTTTTTTATCCGTTCGAGCTGATATAACAAAACATGTGCTCATATTTTTTTGAACAAAACTCTTTACAGAAGTTAGAGGGTTTAGTCTCTTTTTAGTTCTTTGGAGGTTAATTTCTTCCGATAGGTTGAGATTGGGCAGCTAAATAAAAACGTGTCAGTCATTTTAGAATAGTCTCTTTTATATCATTTACAGAAACAAATAAACGAGTATATTGACACTGACAGGTTTACTGGTTATGGTTTTAGGGGTAAAGTATCAAAAAGAGGTTCTCAATTGGCTAAACCGATAATGTACTTGAATACCGGTATTCAATATACCGCTAATCAGAGCTTTAGCGGTATAAATAGCGAAATGCAGTCATAACCGGTTATACCTCATTTAAAACCGGTAGTCAGAATACCGGTAACGATCCCTGCTCTTGAGATTAATGGTTCCCGGGGAAATTACGATAAACGGGTTCTATATACTAAACTCGAAGAGGTTAAGCGAGGTGTATCTTAAAGGGTGATGGGCAATTTTGTATGGACCCCGTCCCCCCCCTCCAACAGTAACGGGCTGCAGGTAGCAAAATCAATGGGAATTTTTTAATGAAAACAAAGGGCCAGGCAAGGCAAATCATCTACATACGTGTTCATTTTCAAACAAATTCCATAGTTCCATACGATAAGATTATGATTTTTCAAGAAAACCCCATACATATGGTGATCGTCGCCATAGACAAAATACATCATATTGCCAAGATCTATAAACTGGCACATGTTTCATCGCTGTTGGTGGGTGGGGACATTTTTACCCATCGTCCTTTAATCCTATTTTTTTTTCTTTTCGACATTGATAAATGCTATTCCAATAAACGTTATCGATTATTTATTTTGTAATATTCAACGAGAAACAAAACCTAAACAATTTTTATTTGTTTTTTCTTATTGATCACCATAATTTTTATCGTTCCGTAGTCAAACTAGGAACTCTTATAGTTTCACCATGTCCGTCTATCTCTAGAGACTCTTAGTACTAGAAAGCTGTTATTTGTCATGAATATACATTTTAGTCACGCCAACAAAGTGGTAAAATAAAATCTTCAATATTTTTTTTAGTGTATGTACCTCCTTTCTGCATAACGTGGGGATGTTTCTTTTTCTCGTCTAACCAATAGTGAGGTATGTCGATAAGTCTTCCAAAAATATTGCGGGTTTGTGAAAGCAATTATTCGATATGCTTATAAAATATTAATCTTTATAGCGTCAATTTTTGTTTGAATAATCTAATATCTGATATCTTAAGCAAAAGCGCATTTAACGAATTTAAAAGGAAAACGTCGGAACCCTCAGCATACCGACATGCTCATGCCCGTTTTTTTTCATTTATATTAAGAGGTACCTCTCTTAATCGATTCCTAAAATGATAACATTTTTACGCTGTTAAAATGAATTTCTATTATTTTCACTAAGTACAAATGATAATTCCACAACATTTGTAAACTAGTGATACGAGCGCCAATAAACAAAACTTCCAAATACACACGTAACCGATCCCATATCGAGTATCAGACGCTTATCGACAAAAAACACACCCCTATATTATATTTCTGCTCACGACTTTATCGTAAATATGAAGGGTTGGGCCGCACCTTCTGGTAGCTATTGCAAAAAGAGCGCAGCGCACTCCCCATAAAATATATCTGAGGGAGCGCTGCGTCCCAATTCTGGAGTTAGAGTGCGATGTAAAGGCACCATGCCCATGTCTGCATGGGTCATACAACGATTTAGGTTACTATCTTTCCTGTGGACACACCGAAAGTTAACGTTTTTAATGTCTAATTTTCTGCCTAAGCCCATACCCGCAAAAACGCCGTCAGGACTGCTTTAGACTTATCATACAAAAACATAATATGCACACAAGCGCTTAACTATTGACCACAGGAAAAACAACTTTTGTTTTTAAGTGTGTGTATGACCCGCATGTGTTTTGTTAAGGCCCGCCATGTTACACGATAAATGAACTCACGTAATTTGTTATTACACTCATTTTGTATGACACCATTAAAAGACTGGCTGAATGCGAGTTGGAGTCGCGCACGACGGTTTCCGTAATTATCTATACAACCAAGGTGTCTGTATTTAGATCGAGCAAAAAATGGCAAAAAAAACACGTTTTTGTTTTATGGGAGCCCCGCTTAAATATTTATTTTTAGTATTTGTGGTTACAGCGGCAACAGATATACATAATTTGTGAAAATTGCAACTGTCTAGCTATCGCGGTTCTTGAGATACAGCCTGGTGACAGACAGACGGACGGACGGACAGCGAAGCCTTAGTAATAGGGTCCCGTTTTTACGCTTTAGGTACGGAACCCTAAAAACTAACTAAATTTTTAGCAATTTTATTTATCTGAATCTTTTTTTTTATCGACATTACGGATGAATTATTAATCGGCGGTATAATGTCCCAAAGAAGTGTACAAACGATATTTTAGGGCGTGTACGTTACTTAAATGTGAGAAAAGAAGCGGTTTATAAGAGAATAATTACATCTATATTCTATCTATTCATCTTCCCTCCTTTGCCTCCTTTTATTTTTACCTATAAGTTGGGTTCATGATCTGTTTGTTTCTGGCATCCTAGTACAACGCCTGAAAACATTAAAAAGGTAAAGACCTAACAGAGGAAAGGGTAGAAATAAATAAATAGGTACACTAAACTTACCGTTTGTGTGTAATAATAGTTTCTGTGACATCTTAAGTTTTACTACAACAAGCTGAAAAGCACAGATAATTATAGCATAATTATAATAATATTCACAAGTATATTTATACTTTTTTTTGTTTATTTTTGGCCCCGTGTGGTTGCCGGGTTAGAATAGTGCCACTCCAGGTCTCCCGTGGATGTCGTAAGAAGCGACTAAGGGAATAAGGGCTTCTAGTACTGTTAGGCGATGGGCTTGCAACCTGAACTTCTTGGCCTGATTGTGCAAAATGTGGTTATAGAATTATAATCAAGTCTTTTAGAGTTGTTGGTATTCCTGTAGCTCTGCCTACCCCACTCTGGGAATGAAGGCGTGATATTATGTATGTGTTCATAAGTACATGAAGTTTATAGATGATTCATCGTAGGAATGAAATAACAAGAACCTTAGACATGAATAACATAGGTTCGTAATCTATTTTCGAAAGCTGTCAAAACACATTGAATTGATATAAGCGCCCGCGCGACATAAATAATAACGTTCGTAGAGAAGTATACCGCTATTTTATATTATAAATATTCAGGTTTCCAAGAATAATCGGGTGTTTGTCTCTTAATCACGCAAGGGAAAAAGGAATTTGACACAAAAAGGGGACACAATCCATGTTGACCACGTTCTTTATCCTTAGATATTTGCCAGTTCCCGAAGGAAACACGATTAATGAGATCTACGTGGACAATGACGCGGGGAGAAGAAGGGTATAAATAAGTAGGTACAAAAATCCGTACGAAATTGGGTTTTATTTATTCTAGTTAATATGTTTTTGGTGAGATGTCAGTACGAGATCTGAGATCGGAATACTCCTGCCACAGCCGTATTACATATTTATATGTGGAAGCCAGTTCTTCGCATATGTTTCTAGCTGTTTTATTTGTGCGAATAAAGTGCGTCTTGTTTCGTTTTTTCAGCGTTTATTTTTGGCACTAATTAGAATTACGCAAAAACGATAACCGCTAGCTTTGTAAGCGCATGTAACGAATTTTAAAGGAAAACTATCACGACTAAGTAGACATCATTGGTTCTTGAGATACAGGCGATTAAAGTGTTTATACCTACTAAAATCCTCTAAGACGGCACCAAATGACTTTAAATAGAACATTAGTTGTTAGTTGTTGATTTTTATGTTTGTAGTACTTAACGGCTTCGGAACTCTACACTGAGTATGGCCCGACATGCTCTTGCCCGGTTTTTTTTCCCTAGTGACCTTTACTCCCTGTTTAGGTGTATTTCACAAATGACGAGTTTTTTTATAGATTACAGGAATAAGTCCATGAATATTACACGTGAAGACAATTATATTGTTTGGTTAAAAAGTATTTTGTTCTTGTGGATAACAAAAGCACATTGGTTTGTTTTCACGCGCTACTGTCAAGTCCGATATCAATGTTAACGTTATAAATGACATTATGTCAATGACGTGATGTTAATTGGATGCCTTTTTAAATGACTGGCTAGAGATAACTGTAATCTGACCTGTATGTTAAGTAAAAAGCAGATCCTGTCACCACCTTCCGACTTCTGACTCCATCACCAGATCAGCTCTTTGATATGATGTTATTACATCGTCCTCGGGTTCCCATTTCTGGTTTTAATTTTGGATGATTTCATTAAGAGGAAGTGGTTCAGAATTGGCTTGCAAGATTTGATCTGACAACTTATTAATTACGAATAGAGCAAGTGAAATAAAAGCTTGTAATAAATAGATAAATAAATCACATTGAGTTTTATATGTTTTTTTTTACATTTTCTCCTAAATCGTTACGATGAAACTCAATTCGGTTTTTCAAGCGTGTTCCCTAATAAAATTGTTGACTTTTATCATGTCAAAGTGTTAGGAATAAAAAGAGTCATTGACATTTCATTAATATCATCACTTTGAGATAGTTCTATAGTAGCCAATTCATTTAATGTACTTTTGTACCGGGCTTTATTATTACTCGTACAATTGGTCACGCGTATAATTATGTTACATGAATAAAAATAAATAAATAAATATCAGAGGACAATCTCCAACAAATTGACCTAGTCCCAAACTAAGCTCTAGGCTTGTACTATGGGTACAATACAACGATAAACTTGCTTAATTATATAGAGAAATATATACTTAAATAGATTGAAAACATCCAAGACTCCAGAACAAATACTCGTGCTCATCACACAAATATCTGCCCTTACCAGGATTTGAACCAAGGACTGGCTTTCCTGGTCCCGGCTTCGAAGGCAGGGTCACTACCAACTAGACCAACGTGTGTAAGCTATTGCAATTTAATTATGAGTTTATAAAGATGTCTGGATGTTTTAATGTATGTTGACGACACGGTGGCCTAGTTGGGAGTGACCCTGCCTCCGAAGCCAGCGGGCCTGGGTTCATATCCCGGTAAGGGCAGATATTTGTGTGATGAGCGCGAATATTTGTTCCTGAGTCTTGGATGTTTTCTATGTATTTAAGTATTTATTTCTCTATATATGTAGGTTTATCGTTGTCTAGTACCCATAGTACAGGCCTTGAGCTTATTTTGGGACGAGATCAATTTGTGTGAGATTGTCCCCTGATATTTATTTATTTCTTTCTGATTATGTAACATAATATGCACATGTCCAATAATTGTACGTGTAATAATAAAGTCCGGTACAAAAAACTGTAAATTAAATGAATTGGCTACTATAGAACTATTTAAAAGTGATGATATCAATAAAATTTCAATGATTTTTCTTATTCCTAACACTTTGACATGGTAAAAATGAACAATTTTAATAGGGAACATGCTTGAAAAACCGAATTGAGTTTCATTGTAATGATTTAGGAGAATATGTAAAAAAAACATGTGAAATGCCTCATTGTATTTACATTATATTTTAATGTAATGATAATGTTTTAAACATTGTTATTTCTGAAATAAATGCTTATTTCTTTTTAAGGTCCGCACTATGGAACAACTTTACATCTGTGACGTCATGCCTGTCGTCGATTTTGTATAGTGTTTTTGCAGGGGGAACTATGACTTTTTAAGCTTCATATCTAATGAAAAAATAACACGACAATTGGTTTGCATTATACAGTTCTTTATCTTTGTCCCCCGTGTGGTGGCCGGGTTAGAATAGTGCCACTCCATGTCTTCCCGTGGATGTCGTAAGAGGCGACTCAGGGAATAAGGGCTTGTAGTATTGTTAGGCGATGGGCTTGCAACCTGTCACTAATACACTAGTAAACTTCTTGGCCTGATTGTGCAAAATGTGGTTACAGAATTATCAACAAGTCTGTTTAGAGTTGTTGGTATTTCTGTAGCTCTGCCTACCCCACTCTGGGAATGAAGGCGTGACGTTATGTATGTATGTATGTATCTTTGTCTTTCATAGCACTTTCCAGAGAGCGTAAGAAAAAAAATCCTTTGCCTTATTTGTTCACCCACTATAGACACTATAGTGGTGGTAGGACCCTGTGCAGGGTCCGTCTGGATCGCTACCTCCATCTTAACTATTAACCACCCGTCAAGCAACAGTGTTCGCATGGTTTTGTTCCGGTGTGGGGATAAGACAACCGGTGAAATTACTAGCATAGAGGCATTCCATCTTAGTCCTCAGGGTTGGCAACGCATTAGAGGTCTTAGGATTATAGTCTTGAGAATTCAAATGTCTAAGGGTGTCAGATTCCACTTACCATCAGGTGGCCTGAGTGCTCGTGTGCCTTCTCAACAACATAAATAAAAATAAAAATAAATAGAACTGTGTCACAGAAAGCACTTGACATAATTTATTTCTCGAGTTTTGACGCTAGCATTTATTAATCAATAGTTAAAATTGGCCAAAGTAACAATGGTTCAGAATTTGGTTTAGTTCATCTTATGTCGTGGATTACACGCATATCAATTAGGCTAGCAAATGTATACCCGATAAAGATAATTATGTTATATTCTCCACCATGTATTAATTGTTATTTGTTTGATTGAAGCCATTCAATTTAATCTCAGTTCCAGAATTCAATGGCAAGCTTGAGGCAATGGACTCAAATGATCTGATCAAAGGCTTTGCCTAAACTCGTGTCTACTGTCATCTATCTCTACAATATTACCTAGACACTATAATCACCTCGGCCGATATAACGGTACATATTAGATAATTGGGTAATCCTATAACGTTACGACCAACAGCTAGGTTAAACCTGTCCAATGATAAACATATTATACAAATTGCTAGTCTTTTAATATTTTTCTCAGAAGTTTATTACGTGAATATAAACGAATTATATTATCGTATTTTATATTCAAACTGTTTTAAGTTTAGTTTTTATTTTACCTTTTTCTTGCTGTTCATCATTATAAAATTTTTACGATATCTACTTATATTTCTTAATACTAGTTTCTTCAGTTTTCTTAATATTCATAAATGTATAGTCTTATACTAAGGGCCCGCTATCCGTCTGGCTGTCTGTCTGTCAGTGGGCTGTATCTAATGAATGGGACAATATGGTTGAAATTTTCACAGAATAACGCTAAAGCAAAAAAAACGATTAATAAAAATGAAAATAAAAATAAAAACTAAGTGAGGTGACCATACAATAACGGTTCTGTCGTGTGTACCTGTTTTTTTTTTTTTAATTAATATCAGATTAATGTTACGCAAGCTTTAAATATACCATAGTAATACAAAAAAAATAATCTCATCAGTGGTCTCTAGTTGCGAAACCCTGTTCGACAACATGAATGTGCCCACTGTATGAAGAGTTTCATTTCCAATTGAAATAAACAAAATGTCTCATTTACACTCTCCTGCAGCAAATGTAGTAAGTAAGGTCCCCAACAATAGTATTGTTCAAGTAACAGATTACGAGTAATGACTTAGTCATAGCCGAAGTGATCTTGAAGGAGACGCTGCGATAAATCTACGGCACAATGGCGACTTCCTTAACTTTGCGCCCGCGAATAACGAGTTTTTAACTTTGTGGCAAAACGAAAAATGTCTCTATCTCGTTTACGCATCTGTGCAAAGCACGGGCAAGAGCGGGTGGCACTATTATTTTTGATTTATTTCGAGATTGCTTTTAATCAAAGCAAGTGTCAAACAAAAATAGTACTAATCAAGAAAGTGACTACTGGTGCAGAAGGAAAGATCAGTTGAGGATTGTGACGTGACAGCTGATAATTACGTATACATTGCACATTTAACACGCTGATTTATTACTGGGTTTCATATAAGCTGCGCCATGTACACTTAAATGTCACCTGTCACCTAGAATTGTACCTTGTAGTAACCTATTTATAACAAGAAAAAAATATTGATTGCAGCTTCATGATAATTATGATCAATCATAAACAGTAAAGATTAACGCCAGTAAATACAAGTACTTTTAGCATTTGTGTCATAAAATAAAAACAACACTTTAATGTCTTGTTTTATATTAAATCTCTCGGGGTTATTAATTTTAAATTATTGTAGTAAGGGCCTGCACTTTCATAATAATTATCATTACATTTAAAAGCGTTTTCAGCTCTTTTTAGTGCGTTTGGTATATTTAGACGTTGCAACTATTTTTGATTAAAATTAACTTTAAAAAATAAAGGCAAGAGAATGTCGGACCACAATCAAGAGCATGTCTGAGCTAGGCTGCGGATGGACGGATGACATGGCGGAACTATAAGGGTTCATAGTTTGACTATGGAACCATAAAAAAACTCAACCTGTGGTCAATTTATAAATTATCATTATTTTACTTAGTAAGCTGCTACTACTATTGAATATTTTTTTGTAAAATTATGTAAAAATAGTATGAAAGTGAAATCACCTTCAACATAATTCATAAACATCAATTAATCAATTTCATCTAGCTCCCTAATTGAGGGATATTAAAGATTACGTTATTGTATTGTCATTGTAATTGCGTGACCGTCACGTAAAATTAAAATCTCTGGACGTGTGATATTCTCTAATAAGTTCATAGTAGTGACCATGAATAAGTCGACATTGGTGAAAAACACCCTAAAAGAAGTGAAGCCATGAATTTAAAGTTAAAGAAAAAATATTATTAGGTTAAAAATAAAAACCATACAACGCCTCCGCTTAATAATTGCACCAATTACACAGGATCCTGTGGAAATTACAGAAGGAAAAACGGCCCTACTTTCAATAAAACTGTCGTCTTTATTTAACAGGGCAAAAGTTATCTCGCCAGCATTGTTTGGCAACTTTGCGAGAATATACAAGAAAAAAAAAAACAGTTCATTTGCTTCCCCCTTGTTTTCACGGAGCCATTGATTTTGTGAATTAACTAGTTTATGTTTGTTCAAAGGAAGCTTATTTTTTGTTCTTGAAAACTTGTCTTGCTGTTTCACTATTTTCTTCATATTTATTATAATAACAATCTCTTCTTATTACAGAATTAAATTAGTGTCAAGGTTTTTAGGGTTCCATAGTCAAACTAGGAACCCTTATAGTTTCGCCATGTCCGTCCGTCCGCAGTCTAGCGCAGAGATTCTTAGTACTAGAAAGCTGTAATTTGGCATGAATATGCATATTAGTCACGCCAACAAAGTGGTATGTACTATAAAATGTAAAAAAATTTTTAGAGTACCTCTCCTACACGTAACGTGGGGATGTATTTTTTTTTCTTGTCTACCCCATAGTGTGTGGTATCGTTGGATAGAGCTTTCAAAAATATTACGGGTTTGTGATATTTTTTTTTTTTATTAAGGGATCCGTTTAGGAAACATACAACTATCACGACTAAGTAGACATCATTAGTTCTTGAGATACAGGCGATTGAAGTGTTTATACCTACTGAAATCATCTAAGACGGCACTAATTGACTTTAAATAGAAAATTAGTTAATAGGCTTCGGAAACCTACAATGAGCATGGTCCGACATGCTCTTGCCCGGTTTTTTTACGTACACTCGTAGTAGATCCTTGTGCACTAATACTCCTACCATGTTACCCTAAACCTGCCGCCAAATGCACAGTTATGTTTTGGAATGAAATTGCAAACTAAGATAAGCCCTAGGAACACTTCTTATCAGGAGGCCTAACACGCTGCCACGGGACTCAAATTCGTCTATTCCATATTCCAACATAAGAATAGAGTGTTAAAGTTTAAAATAGGAGTTTTGTTTGTGTGACTTGAGTCCTTTTATTACTAAGCAACTTAAACCTTGGGTGGCTATCACTTTAGTAATTTCATTATAATTTATAATTTTGGACACTACCCTTACCATCTCTGTATTTTAGTACTGAGAAGAACAGAGCATTAGACTCGCTAGCGAGTACGGTTACTGTAACTCTTGCTAAGGGTAGGTACTGTTCCCATTTGACGAATTTGACGCTAGCTCCCGTGGCAGCATGTAAGACCCATAGGACAACTCCTGTATGCTTGTCTGCTTGTTTCATGCCATTAAAAGCTCCTAAAGCAGTGTCAAAACATTTGTATCCTCAATTAATTATCTTTGTATTGACAATTGATCAAAAAATATATATCTTAAGCCTTGATTCCTTGGTAAAAAAGAATAAAACGTACTTAATAATGACATTACTCCAGGGCCCGTCAAATGGTCGCCTTTATCGATGTGGATAACCGTGGATAAAGCATCCATCACTGTCTGACCAGTACGTAAGTGCGAGAGTGCTATATGCATAGTAGTGTGAATGATTTCTTTATTTACCGTTATCCACATTGATACAGGCAACCAACCATGTCACGGGCCCAGAGGTTAATTAAAATATTAAACTAAGAATAAAATTATAGCAAATTTATTAAAATAACTTCATTTCATTTCATTTATTAATTTTGTAAACATAGGTTTCGTTACAGATGGTACAGTTTAAAAATAGATCTCTATGTTTTGTTTTTAGGCATACAAATTAGTGTTAGGCATACCACATACAAAATACAATAATATTATTCATACATTCTATCACGCCTTCATTCCCAGAGTGGGGTAGGCAGAGCTACAGAAATACCAACAACTACAAAAAGAGTTGTTGGCAATTGTGTAACCACATTTTGCATAAACAGGCTAAGATTTTTACCACAGTGACAGTTTGCAAGCCCATCGCCTAACAATACTAGAAACCTTCATTCTCTTAGTCGCCTCTTACGACATCCACGGTAAGACATGGAATGGCACTATTCTAACCCGGAAATCACGGGGAATAAAACCTGAATGTCAACTGCCCGTGTATTACAAAATGAGCTCTAACAAAATAATTTCATTAATTCCTTCTGTCTAAGATCTCTCGGAAACTACACTATATAAAGTTTCCTCCTTATAACTTATCGACTACTTTACACAAAATTCCCAGAGTTTTGAGTACACCAACGCTCGTTAAACGCTTTCCAAAGCTCAAATATTCAAGATAATCCAGCGCGAAACGCTTTCGAGGCTCTCTCAAAATTAAGGAGGTGAGAAGTCCGAAAAGTTTTTATTGTTTTGGGCGCGAATTTATCTCCGCGTCGCGCAGATGTTTAAAATTTCACTTCTCATTACTTAGCGCTCATTAACGCTCGAGGCAACTATGCGGACTTTGCTGTATTATCACTCTGGTTAGTTGATGGAGGTATAACGGGACCAACCTTTGTGGGTTAGTGGCTTTCTGGCTTATCACAAAATGGTAGGGTCTACGTAGGGAGATAATCGCCGTTTTTGATCATTTCCAATGTTTAAAATACAGAAGAAACATTTAAGATCAAGTTCCACAAATACCAAGATAGGACGATGCGTTGGCCTAGTTGGTAGTGACTCCCGTTATCCCGTGTGGTTGCTGGATTAGAATAGTGCCACTCCATATCTCCCCGTGGATGTCGTAAGAGGCGACGAAGGGAATAAGGGCTTGTAGTACTGTTAGGCAATGGGCTTGCAATCTGTCACTAATACACAGATAAGCATCTTAGCCTACTTTTGCAAAATGTGGTTACAGAATTATCAAGAAGTCTTTTTAGAGTTGTTGGTGTTTCTGTAACTCTGTCTACTGAGAATGAAGGCGTGATGTTATGTATGAATGTATGTAAGTTTTAGATTCATTACTTAAAAAGGTAGTTGTACTGGGTCCTTTCGGATCATTGCCACCATTTTATTTGTCAGCAAGCAATTGTTTCCCTAGATTGCCCTTGTTACTTCTACAGTAAAAATCCTCAAAACTATCCATTTGTAGAAATCCCATTTCATTGGCAGGCATTAAACGATGGAAATAAAATTTTGCAATTGTAATGTCTAACCTAAGGTATTTCACGTATTCAATATTCAAGGTTTCGTTAAATCAAGGTTTCAGCAGAAATTAGCTTTCTGTTCACTGATACATTCTTGGAAACGTTTATTGGTATTTCAAGCGCTACACGTATTTGCAGTGTTCAGTTTAAGCGAAAATAGCCAGTCACATAACTAGGATTGTGAAGAGATGCTGAAATCGCGTAGCTGTCAAAAATAATCTACACACACATGCATACATACATAAAATCAGGCCTTCATTCCCAGAGTGGGGTAGGCAGAGCTACAGAAATACCAACAACCCCAAAAAGACTTGTATGAATTCTGTAACCACATTTTGCACAATCAGGCCAAGAAGTTTACTAGTGTATTAGTGACAGGTTGCAAGCAGATCGCCTAACAGTACTTTACAAGCCTTTATTCCTTTATTCCTTTTTTTATCCACACACATTTAGCAAAAATCAAAATTAAATCAAAATGTTTATTCAGTAAATAGGCCACCATAGGGCTCTTTGACACGTCGGTAATATGAAGTGAATTTACTAGCTACGGGCGATAACGTTTTTCATTCCCTAAATCTAACCCAACTTTCACGATTTTTGAATGTTTTCTAGTTCTCATGAAAAACGGACCGAGCCGTTTCCGATTTTGTATTTTTTTTTGTATAATAAATATTTTCTTAGGTATTTAACCTAGTTTTTCATAATCGAAAAAATCGGACAACGTTTAAGGCAGGAAAAACGATATCGCATTATGTGTGGAAATTTTTTGCTTCACAGTCCACTTAAGATTGGTAAAAAACGTGTTTTTTTTTGTAATGTGCTACCTAAATCAATGGCACATAAATCACATAAACAGCATCGTTACTAGTAAATAATATAAATTTAATTCTAAAGGCACATCTTTGCGTTCATCGCAAACAAACCAGAGGGGCTATTCTGAATCTGTGAATTCGCAATTTGGTCAGTGATTTGCGTTTTTCTCTCGTATTATTACCAGGTTCAAGGTAAAGAAAATATTAATTAAATAATTACAACATAAAATCAGTTTAAATATGCATGTTTTTTATATTATTCATGCCAAATGATACAAATTTAAAAACATTTGAAATAGTTTCGCCAAACTGAAAAGCAGTTTGTTGGCGAAGAAAGCACTTTTTTTAACATTTAGGTACTAATGGTATATATAAAACAGTAATGGTATTTTATTTTACACCTGTACTTACTCTTATAAAGTAATTAAAAAAATGAGTCATAAGTATCCCACCGTGGACCGGTCCGAAAAAGCAGTGGGAATCACCTGGGTGCGAGTAGCACAATATCAATCATGGTGAAGATTTTGATTTGTATGCGTTTTGGCATTTCGCGTGGTTGCTTTTAATTATGACTTTTTTATGCACGGAAAATCCAAAGCTGCAGGCTTGAGAGAAAAGATGGATGTCGAAATGCAAATTATTTCCTCGATTATCATCTGTCATACTTTTTACAATGGAACGCTACGAAACAAACACTGCTGCATACGATCCAGAATATATAAATTATTTATTAAGAAACAAAAAATGACTAAGGGAATACAGGCTTGTAGTACTGTCAGGCGATGGGCTTGCAACTGTCACTAATACACTGGTAAACATCTTAGCCTAATTGTGCAAAATGTGTTTACAGAATTATAAACAAGTCTTTTTAGAGTTGTTGGTATTACTGTAGATAGCCCACTCTAAGAATGAAGGCGTGATGATATGTATGTAAGAAATGAATGTAATTAAGGTGAAATGAAACAATTGCTTTCGCCTTTGTACTTCCCTGCTATATTTTAGTCTATTTTAGAGTTGTTATTTCTTTTATTTACAAATATAATAAATTGTTTACATATATATATCACTTTGATGCCTTTTTATTGTTTATTACATTGACAGTGAAATGTAATAGAAATCGTCATTCTCAATCCCGTCAGCGTTTACCTTATAGCGACTTCCTCAAATTCATAAACGAAAAAATAGAATGTGCATTAAGTATGCTTTGTCCTTATCTTTTAATGTGATTTCTAACTTTGACAGAAAGGGAGAAAGAATACTTTAAACTAAAATAGGTTTATGATGCGTTTGAATAAGGGGGTTGACTTTTTCTGTATCCTGTAACTAACCGCTTCGATTTTGCGTTATAAATAATAAATAGTACAAAACGTCGGAGTTTGTAGTACAAATTAGTTTTAGCCGGTGTGAAAATTGCGTTTAGTTACGGAACAAGTTTAAATCCGTAACTACATTCGTGTAAAAGTTATATAGCCGCGTTTTATTACGCTTTGCGCATTTGCATCATGTTTTTTAGGGATCCGTAGTGCCAACGAGACCCTATTCGTCTCCCGTCTGTTTGTCCGTCTGCCACAGTTACTAGTCTGTATCTTTTGAACCACATCATAGACACTTGCAATTTTGACAGAGTACAATTATTTTTACAGCTAACCAGTACACCAAAAAAAAATCAAAATAAAAAGCGGTTCTTTTCGGCCTCTTGCTGGACATTAGTATAGAGAACATACATGAAAATCCAAATTGAGTTTCATTGGTCGGATCTAGAAAAAAAAAATAATAAAACGAAATAGTACACTAAGTTTTGACCCGTTTATCAAGATTTTATTTAGAATGAAAACTTGTTAAATTTTAAAATATTTTAATTCAAGGATATTGGCTTAAACATAGTAATTAACAAAATAAATTCAAATTTTATAAGGTGCTTATGTATTCAAAAAATGGAACAACAGTTGTGACGTAATTTCTGTCGTCGATTTTATATACAGTGTTTTTGCAGGGGGTCTGAACTTTTAATTGCTTCATATCTTATAAAAAAATACACGACAATTATTCCTCTCTTTCATAGCATTTTCGAGAGAGCCTAAGAAAAAATATATTTGCATGTTCCCTATTGTGCGGTAGTATGGAATCCTTTGTCTGTTTACTGGGTGTCTATCATTTCATCGAAACAACTTTCATCAAATGTATCATTTCATCGAAACAACTTTCATCGAACGCTATTTTCTGCTGCAACCATAATGTTTTCAGGGCCTCTATTCAGGTGCGTTAAAACGATATCGTGTTTGACACGTTTAAGAATCGTTTATGTCACAGTCGCCATTATTGTAAATGACATAAGAGTTATCAAAACGTTGACAATACGGTAACAGGTCAGAAACGATATCGTTATAACGCAGTTGAATAGAGGCCCAGGGTATCTTAACCATCTTACCTTACCGAACCTACCTAATTAATGTTTATAATACCCTGAAAACATTATGGTTTCAACGGAAAATAGCCGTTCGATGAAATGAAATTCGATGAAATGATACATTCGATGAAGTGACGAGATACCCTGTTACTATTAAAGCTTCATTCTTCCGTCCAGACGAAAATTCGTAACCGGACAATTACGAGTAGCATCCCTAAAATAGTGCCAACTTTTCGCTATCGAAAGCTTATATTATATTGAACTTTGCATGGAAATTAACGATTTCGTTTTCATATTACTTTCGTTTTCAGAAGTTTTTATTCAACATGTCCGTTTGTTTATTCGGCAGCCATTTATTTTAAATTAAAAGTTGTCTGGGCCAAATTTTGGAGTTATATTTGTAAAACTGATGATGATGCAATATAATGTTGTCTAAAAGCTGTTGGAGTCATAACGTAAACCCTAAATAAACGGCTAATGCGCAGAAACCAATAAGCAAAAAAATCTTGTGAATATTTACATACATACATAACGTCACGCCTTCATTCCCAGAGTGGGGTAGGCAGAGCAATTGAATACCAACAACTGTAAAATTGTTGATAATTCTATAACCACATTTTGCATAGTCAGGCTAAGATGTTTACCAGTGTATTAGTGACAGGTTGCAAGCCCATCGCCTAATAGTACTTCTTGTGGATATTTTTTTTGGAAAATATAAGTATTGTGTTTCTTTTTACTAGACCCCAGATTTTTGTGGCAATGACCTCACAATAGGGTAGTTTGGGGAGCAAATGGAACGGTGCTAATTAAAACAATTTGTTAACTAATACCTTTTTTAACTGAATATTTTTGAAGTGGAAAAATCTTTAGCGGCGTTGAACACTTTTTGTAATGGGTAAAAAATATTAAATCGCGTCAGGACACGTGACCTGACCCAAAATTCGTAAGACGGATGGAGAGTTGACAGCCGGCGCGGCGTAGGAGAGGAAGTATCCCCTTCTCTTTCTACGGCGAAGTAGGCCTGCGCCTGCTGTTTCGTTTAGGCGGTGCAGGGCGCTTGCGCGAATTTTCGTGTGTGTTTATGTTACAGCGTGCCATGCGCATCCATGGCTGGTGACAGCCTAACCATTCCAAAATATCAAAAATGCACAACGTTAATATTCAAGTTTTCACTTCTGCCGGCACTCCCGGAGGGCAACCCGTCGTTTTTTTATTAGGGTTCCGTAGCCAAATGGCAAAAAACGGAACCCTTACAGATTCGTCATGTGTGTCTGTCTGTCCGTCCGTATGTCACAGTCACTTTTTTCCGAAACTATAAGAACTACACTGTTGAAACTTGGTAAGTAGATGTATTCTGTGAACCGCATTAAGATTTTCACACAAAAATAGAAAAATAAACATCAATTTTGGGGGTTCCCCATACTTAGAACTGAAACTCAATTTTTTTTTTCATCAAACCCATACGTGTGTGTATCTATGGATAGGTCTTCAAAAATGATATTGAGGTTACTAAAATCATTTTTTTCTAAACTGAACAGTTTGCGCGAGAGACACTTCCAAAGTGTTGAAATGTGTGTCCCCCACCTGTAACTTCTAAAATAAGAGAATGATAGAACTAAAAAAAATATATGATGTACATTACCATGCCAACTTCCACCGGAAATTGGTTTGAACGAGATCTAGTAAGTAGTTTTTTTTTTAATACGTCATAAAAACGTAGATCAAAGCTACAACGAACTTTTATATTATGCTACTTGCTGCTACGGGCAACCCTTCATGGGCGAGTCCGACTCGCACTTGGCCGCTTTTTATTAACAAGGCATTCACGACAAAAAATATTTTTACCGCAAGTACCATCTAAATGAGATCAACTTTTGATCTGTTACGGAGAGTCAGTTAACAGAAGAACATCATCGATTAATTTATCAATTGACAATTGACTTAAAGGTAATTTATATCGTGGATGCCTTAATTCCGTAGAACACCAATAGGCTAGGTTGCCATATTAATTAACACCGTTCCATTTAGTCCCCAAATTACCCTATTGTGACGTCATTGCCACAAAGATCCGGGATATAATCGTAACTATCTTTAAAATATTTTTAAAGTTGAAAACAAAGTTGTAGTTTTCAATATGGCAATGTTGAATATTTTCAAATATCCTAACGCAATTTTATGAGGCAATTTGTAATCAATTTACTTTTCCACCATCGCGTGTTCACTAACTTCCAACAAAAGAAACACTCAAGGAAAGATAAAATAACGCAGTAGCTATCAGCAAACATGGAATATTATTAGAGGCCGTAAAGGAAGGCAATAAACGTGCAGATTTTATGTATTTGTAATAAAAGTTGGTTTCGTTGTCGCGACAGGAATGTTGCTAGGGGCAAGCAACAAACACTTTTTATTACTAGTCAAATACAACGATAAGACAGCTGTTACTTATACAACATGTTACAAAATAATCCGTAAAAAAGAAATTACGAAAGTAGTGTCAACCCTAGTATACTGTACACCTAAGATACTGAACTGAAGTTATTTAATAAGGGTTGATACTACTTTTGTAATTTCTTTTTTACGAATTATTTTGTAACACGTATAAAATTAAAAAGCTGTTTCTCGCGACTTCTCTCGCGTAGAACTCGATTATCGCTATTGCCTCAGGAACTGTCCAATTGTAAAAAGTACCTCTGTCCTTTCCTGAGATTCAAAGTATCTCCATACTAATTATCATCAAAATCGGTTTAACAGTTTATTCGTAAGAGCTTAACAAACAAACAGACATACAGCCAGTGACTTTCACATTTATGACATTAGTATTTATAGCCAATTATTAACTACCATAAAACACACACAAAAAAAACAAAGAAAACAAAGAAATTGTAATTAATGACGGACTTGCTGCGACAAAAAACTCTATTCCACTTTTTATGTACGATCAGGACACTTACCTATCCTACATTGTTTTTACCCCAATTGAAATCGATTTTTATTAACTCTTAATAAGAGCTGTAATGTCGACAATATGGTAATAATGGATGTAAAAACAATGTAGAATAAGGCCTCTTGATTGCTTTTGACATATTATCGCACCGTCATCGTAAAAGTAGCCCTTATTTACTTAACAGTAATGCCGTCCAAGTAAAAGACAATACAAAAACATTTCAAAAGCAATATGCTTTTACCGAGTAGAAGAGAACCCCTAGGTCCTTATCTTACATTGTCTTTACCTGTCTTATTTATCAAAGCTTTCATAAATTCATAACGTCGTCCTATTGTTGATAATGAGAAAAAGGTGTACTTAAAGACAATGTAGAATTATGGCTCCAATTCGGCATTTTGACTCTCTTGTAGCCTCGTGAAACCCGATGTGCTATAAGAGGTACATGATCAAGACAATTTTTCAATGAATATAAAGATCGTTTAAATTTGTTTCACATTTGAAAATTGCAAAGGATTTTGAACTTTATTCACTTGCTGGTGTATTCAAATTCCCACTCACAAAACTTCCTTGATAGTGTATCCACGTATTTTCATGAAATTGCGACCTGTCTATCATAAAAAACCTTCCATACCCAAGTCGGTACGACCCCGAGCTACAGAAGTCGCGATGTGAATGTTTTCATCGCGCATTTCAATGCCTTTATCTCAAGGAAGGAAGGAATAAACGTTGCTATAAATTGTCGTTATTTGTAAAAATATATTTCCTCCAGTTTATTTTCACGTTGAAAGTATTTTCTGGGGCACAACAAAAGAATGATGGCGATGTACGTGTAATTATTTTCTTGTAGGACTGTTGGTTTGTGATGTAATGAAGTCTGAAAATGAAATGAAGATCTAGTCAGTAAAAAATGCTTTGAAAAAATGTCTGTGTTGTAACATTTTTAGTGTTTTTCTTTTAATGTTGTTTTTAATTATATAATAATAAAAAGGGGGAAAAATTATGGACGGCATTGATGATAGTTGAATATTTTTGCACTTCCTCGTTTTTATTATATATTTAGTTATTAAAGTTACTAACGAAGTAGGATTATACCTATTAGAATAAGACCTAGTTTTAGCTTTTATATCACTAAATAAGTTATAATACTCGAAAAGTTTTATGTCAGCATACCATTTGGATAAATTATTGCAAGAATATTTTAACCGAGTTGTCGTTATTGGAATTGGCTTAAATTTTGAATTCATTGTTACGTTAGTGCTGCAGTGGAATAAAGTATATACATTTTTAATCGTGATTATTGGTGCTTTGAAAGCAGGCTAAAATATCATTTCAGTCCGTTTCAAAGGTAGCTATTTAACCTGGTAAAATCCGGTGTGTTATAGGAAGTACATTATCCAGGAAATTCAATAATGTTAAAAAAGTTCATTTTTATTTGTTTCAAAATAGAAAATGCCACTTAAGAGCAAAGGTATTTGAACTTTATTTCCTTGCTGGTAGATTCAAATTCCTACTCACAAAAATCTATCATTGTAGGATTGTAACATGGTGGGCTTCACGAGGATACCATGTCTTCAATCTTCTATCAACTTGACGTTGTTTTCAGGCGCCTGAAACATGTTTTCAGTCCGTTGTAAGCCACCCTCTATCAGACTACGTCATAACCTACAAACCCATTTTTAGGTTGTTTGTCCCGTGGTCCTACTGCGTGGTCAGGCTGACCGATATTAGGGTGAGGACCAAAAAGTTGGACCATAGTTAAGCGTAGTTAATCATACAAACAACGATGGCGAAAAGTTCCGTTGTGCGATGAAAAGTGTTCTTACAAATGTATGGCTTATTTTCGTCACACAACGAAAAAGTGTCATAGAATTAGTTGCTCGAGTTAGCGTGCCCAACTTTTTGGTCCTTACTCATTAATGTCATAAATAGGTAGGATTAGGTTATGTTAGTTCTTCAGCTGGCCCGGAGGACCAAACAACCCAGAAATCGCTTGAACTCCGTCGACTCTGTTAAATTTGATTTCGAAATATATGTAAATATTGTTCAGCCGTGGTTAAAACGTGGTTTTTAGGGTTCCTTAGTCGAACTATGACCTTATAATTTCGCCATGTCCGTCCGTCCACAGCCAAAAATCTTAAATGAAAGCACATATAACGAATTTATTAGGAAAACTATCACGACTAAGTAGATATCATTCGTTCTTGAGATACAGGCGATTAAAGTATTTATACCTACTAAAATCATCTAAGACGGCACCAATTGACTTTCAATAGAAAATTAGTTATTACTTGTTGATTTTTATGTTTGTAATACTTAACGGCTTCGAAACCCTACACTGAGCATGGTCCGACAAGTTCTTGCCCGGTTTTTTAGTTTTTATTTTAAGACCTTGTGACTTAGGTTATAGTTGTACAGCCTAGTGCCACTGTTTTCTTCATGTCTCTCGGCAAGCTTCGTTTTTCTATGAAACACGAGTGGCAAATATACTCTTAGTCGGGAGTGCGAGTGAGACAGTGACAGCTAGCCGAAAGCTATTAAGAAGTTATGAGTACTTATTTAACTTTGTATGTATTTGTGTGGGCATTAATTTATCGCTTTTCTTTTTTCATTGTTTTCACACCCCAGGCAAAAATAGGGATATTATATTTCTTGATTATCGAGATGAAAAAAACTACCGAACTAATCTAACCTAACCTAACCCTTCACTGAGCATGGTCCGACAAGCTCTTTCCCTTTTTTTCAATAAAAAAACAAGTAACGTAACGTTCGCAATTATGTCGAAGATATACAACGTGTTACAAAATAGTCCGTAAAAAAGAAATTACAAAAGTAGTGTCAACCTTAATTAAATAACGTCAGTTCAGTATCTTAGGTATACAGTATAATTTATAGTAATTTCTTTTTACGGATTATTTTGTAACATAATTGTGTATTATCCAAACGAAATGTTGTCTATATTATTATCTACGCCATAGGTATTTATTGCTATAACGCGAAGCGCGTGTCAAGTTACCCTAGCGACACTGAAACACTCTTAGAGCAGTTTAGCCGGCAGTTAGGGCAACTGGCTGCATTAGTTGCCTTTGAATAATAAAGCGGCGGTACACAAACTAAGTAGTTGCTGGCTCACTGGGCCTGGCGTGCTCCTGCTGCGCCCAATTATATCAATATCATTGATTTATTTACTTCAAAACTTTATCCAACTACTATTGGTTGTGAAGTTAATCCTGACACCTGTCACTCCAGTACAAATTATAACCTCAAACCTAAGAATAAGCTATAATATGTACTGCGATGACAGCTGTCAGGATTGACTTCTCATTGGCCGGATACTATAAATAAATATTAGGGGATGCAATGCCAAATTGATCTACATCCAGACTAAGCTCTAGGCTTGTACTGTAGGGTACTAGAGAACGATATACTTACTTAATGTGGATGTCGTAAGAGGCGACTAAGGGAATAAGGACATGTAGAACTGTAATGATGATGTGTGATGTTTAAACATCTTGGCCTGATTGTGCAAAATATGTTTACAGAATTATCAAGAAGTCTTGTTAGAGTTGTTGTGATTTCTGTAGCTCAGCCTACGCCAATATGGGAATAAAGGTGTGATGTTGTGTATGAATGTAAATTTACTTTTATAAAGAAATACACACTTTAATACAGAAGAGTCAGAAACAAATACTCGCGATAACAACACAAATATCTGTCCTTACCGAGGTTTGAACCCGGGACTATGTCAAAGGTAACATGGTTTTACGGAATAGAATAGAGGTCCTGGTCTCGTATCGTTTTTTAGGATTCCGTAGCCAAATGGCAAAAAACGGAACCCTTATAGATTCGTCATGTCTGTCTGTCTGTCCGTCCGTATGTCACAGTCACTTTTTTCCGAAACTATAAGAACTACACTGTTGAAACTTGGCAAGTAGATGTATTCTGTGAACCGCATTAAGATTTTCACACAAAAATAGGAAAAAAAACTATAAAGTTCCCCATACTTTGAACTGAAACTCAAAAATTTTTTTCATCATACCCATACGTGTGGGGTATCTATGGATAGGTCTTCAAAAATGATATTGAGGATACTAACATCATTTTTTTTTAAACTGAACAGTTTGTGCGAGAGACACTTCCAAAGTGTTAAAATGTGTCCCCCCCTGTAACTTCTAAAATAAGAGAATGATAGAACTAAAAAAATATATGATGTACATTACCATGCAAACTTCCACCGAAAATTGGTTTGAACGTGATCTAGGAAGTAGTTTTTTTTTAATACGTCATAAAAACATTGATCAAAGCTACAACGAACTTTTATATTATGTTACTTGCTGCTACGGAACCCTTCATGGGCGAGTCCGACTCGCACTTGGCCGCTTTTTTTAATAATCGTTGTAAAATCCAGAACCTAAAATTAAATTTAATGTCGTATATTAATTCTATTCAGAGCACAAGTAGAACAAATCACCGCCGTCGACTAACTTTGACGAAGAAACATGAGACACCAAGTAGTTCGTATAGATTGCCTGTATTATGGAAGTTTGTTAAGGAAGTACAATAAAACCAATTTAAAAGTTTCCTAAGCCAAAATAAAACGGAGTAATAAACCGCCTTACTTAAACCCAGACTTGAACATTAATGTACTTTCTGTTTCACTTAGACGTTGTGGTTAGCCTGGGAGCCGGTTGTTTACCATATTTTTTTCGGTTATAATGTCATTGTTGACATAACTATTGATAGTCATAAATAGTTTTTATATCGCCGAAATCGTGAACATTTTAGAATTTCTTAAATATGCAATAACAACAAGGTTACCCTAACCTTTAGGTTAGGTTAAGTAAGGTATGATTTAAAAAAAACCTGAAAAATTAAATGGTTCTTAAAAAAAACGTTATAACTTATAATAATTAGGACTTAATACCAGGGATTTTAGAACCGGTTTTATTCAATACCTGTATTTAAATTGACAAATTGTTACCGCTAAAAAAATTATACCTATATTCGAATTAGGGGTATTATTGTCATTCCACTTTTGTTTTTATCGCTATGTATACACTATTTACAGTATTAAATACCTGTATTCAATACCGCTAATCATTGCACCTGATAAGTAAGATGTCAATTAGACTGTAATTAATTGTAATTTCAGACTTGTCTAAGGCGTGTCTGAATGTTTTGTAATAACACTGAAAACATTTACAGAAACAAATAAATGAGTATATTGACACTGACAGGTTTACTGGTTATGTTTTTTTTGGGGCAAAGTATCAAAAAGAGGTATTGTTGCCAATCGGCTAAACCGATAATATACTTGAATACCGGTTTTCATTATACCGTTAATCAGAGCTTTATCGATATAAAAAGCAAAATGCAATTATAACCGGTTATACCTGATTTAAAACCGGTAGTCAGAATACCGGTAACGATCCCTGCTTAAACACATTATGACTTAAAATAATTATGCAAGTCAATATAGACTCTCATACCCTATACCCTCTATAGACTGGTAACGTTACGAAACCTCTCTTAATTACTTGATAGTAAAGTTATGGAAGTCAACAACACAATTAAATGTGAAAGGCAATGTGAAGAAAGAGTAGAATGGGTCTTTATTAACTGCCACAATTATTATTATTACGTAATTATATATTTATTTTCAACTTTATAAGTAGGTATGTTAATCACTGTCTTGTACCTTTCAGTTGTTATTTAGAACTAGGTAAATTGTGTGATTGGCCTTTATGTATTATTTACTCGTATTTACCAAAGCCGCATTTGTCTGGATAGGTATCACCATCTTACATAGTGGGACAAATAAGTTCTAATTAATGGGTTAATTAATCTTGTTTTGACCCACTTTGACTCTTTAGTTACTCGTTCCATCCTTACGCAATCAGCGGTGTGAATTACAGTCAAGGACTTTAAATGTTATGCAGGACAGGAACAGAGTTCCATAGTGGCATAACAATTAAAGTCCTTGAACGTACATGTTTCCTCACTACGTTCTTCACCGTAAGTTTATTTCGTTAATTTGCTATTGGGTCATACACAGATTTAGGTTACCGTCTTTCCTGTGGACACACCAAAAGTTAATGTTTTTAAGGCCTAATTTTCTGGCTAAGCCCATTCCCGCAAAAATGCCGTCAGCACTGCTTTAGACCTATCATATAAAAACATAACTTATATGCACACAAGCTTTTAACTATTGACCACAGGAGAGACAACTTTTGTTTTTAAGAGTGTGTATGACCCTATTGGGCAGCCACAATGCAGCAGATTTTTTTTTTTTTTTTTTTTTTATGTTAAGGAGAAGGCACACGAGCACTCAGGCCACCTGATGGTAAGGGGAATCTGAGACCCATAGACATTTGAATTCTCAAGACCATAATCCTAACACTTCAAATGCGTTGCCAACCCAGAGGACTAATGGAATGCCTCTATGCTAGTAATTTCACCGGTTGTCTTATCCCCACACCGGAACACAACAAAGCGAACACTGTTGCTTGGCGGGTGGTTAATGGATAAGATGGTGGTAGCGATCCGGACGGACCCTGCACAGGGTCCTACCACCACTAAAACCCCCTATATAATACCCCCTTCAAAATAAACTTTAACAAACGTTCGTCATTTCAGAATTAGGTCGTGCTCGCATTTTGCTCGCGTAAAAGTCATTTATCGCGATTCCCTTGGGAGTTTTTTGGGGTGAAAAGTAATTTTATGTTCATCTTCCGGTGTCATACTGCCATTCCACCAATTTCAATAGAACCGTCTTCGTATATTCATTAAAATGAAACCAATATTATATTTGACTTTGAATGGATACCTTTACTAAAGGTTTTTGGGGACTCGACAGAAGCGCGTGGAGCTAACCCCATCCATGTGTTTCTGTTAAGTCCACCAGAGTAAATACTCTTTAAATGAGCAACTGTCCTCGCGCGTGATATCCGTGTACTTATTTCTCTGATCTAGTTCATGGTGATGGTCTAAAACTCGACATTAGCGAAATACACCTTATTAAACACAAGGACTCACAGCTATTATTTGAGGATTGTGAAACGATGCAAATCGTGTAGCTGTCAAAAATAATCCATACAAATTTAGCTCCGGCGATGACGTTTCTCACCCCCTAAATCTAATCCGATTTCCACGATTTTATAATATGTTGCAGATATTATGAAGAACTCTAGGTCTGTACGTTTCCGCTTTTGTTTTTTGTTAATAATTATTTTTTTGGAAAGGACCAACAGACCTAATTATTCATAATAATGTACAACATATTCAGAAATCGTAATAATCGGACTACGTTTAAGGGGAGATAAACGTTATCGCATTTTGAATGGACTTTTTTTGCTCCACTGCAGCACTGTTCTGTTCTCTCAAGAAAAATAAAGCTTTTATCAGGATACCTTGCGGTAGTCATTAACTTGCTATGCTACTAAAACGGAAAAAAGCATTATGAAAACTGACTGGTTAATGATTAAGGAGACAACTAGCCTACCAAGCTAGCCGTCCCAGGTTTGATTCCTAGTAAGGAAAAATATTTAAGCACACAGGTATTTATTCTACTCTTAAATGTTTTCCATGCATTGAAATGTTTTTGTATTTAAGTGTTTATTTTTTTGTGACTAAGCTAAATTTTACTTAAATAATGTGCTCGATGTCACTATGTTGAAGCTTCATTTAATTAAAAAATGTATGCAGCATCTTTATAAAATAATGTCCAGTGCTAACCAAACATTTTTTTTCTAAAGTAGCCCTGACCCAAAAACTTGAACTCGTCAATAGTTCTTTAAAAATACATGTGCACATTTATTCGCTCCAGTGAAAGTACACTCAATCGCGCGAAAAACTGGAAAAAAATAAACATTGGGAAGCCGTCGCTTGCGGGGGCAAGTCACGTCTTCAATATTGGAATGGGCCCGAATCGCTATCAATTTTTCTTGGGGCCAGACCCAGATTTAATTATTCAGACCCCGCTGGTATGTGGAATTATAAATCTTGAAGAAATTCGTAATTTATGTTTTGTTAAAGCATTTGCCATCTGCGTTAGGGTGACTGCTGGACAGAAAAAATGATTATTTTAAAGATATACATTATCATGACACGTTATTACATGTCTTGAAAAGCATCAATTAAATAAAAAAATGTGTCTTATTATTTGATTAATATTTGTATTCAAATACTTAAACATTATTGGGGATAAGTTCTCCGTTATACTTCTTTAATATCTGTAATTTTAATATTTTTTTAATATGATTGTTTTAGTACAATTAGTGTTTACATACATATATAAATTATTAAAATAAAGTACTTAACACAATATTAACCGTTATTTTTATTTAATTATTTAATTTGCTTTTTGCACTAGCTTAGTAACATAAACGTTGGTATGAATTAAATAATAAAATTAATTATCTATTAAAAGTGTTTTTTTTTGTGTATTAAATTGTGAATAAAAAGTAAAAAAAAAACCCCATAGTTCAAGCTATGGCTAGGGGCTATGGCGACTGAAGGTTAAAATCAACGTATTTTTTTTTTAATGGGATACAACATTTTTGAATTCTTTCCGCGTCCTTTTATAGTAATTGAAGTACCTAAATTTTCTTTAAATTCTTAAAACGACACATACCCCTCTGTCGGTATAGCCCGACCTATAAACACAAAAAAAATTTTTTTTAGAAAACCCACACGGTAACTCATCATTTAATCGAATTTCACTTTATCAAATGTATCATTTCATCGAATTTCATTTCATCGATCGCTATTTTCTGTTAAAACCATAATGTTTTCAGGGTATCTTAAACATTAATAACGTAGGTTAGGTTAGATGTTAAAGATACCCTGAAAACATTATGGTTTCAGCAGGAAATAGCGTTCGATGAAATGAAAGTCGATGAAATGATACATTCGATTAATGGTGTTTCGATGAAATGATAGACGCCCAGACACACAGACAAACATGTGAAGTGTGACACCCAGCGGGAGTAAAACCTGAACTTCTTTTCCCACGTTGAGTCACAAGTTGTACATTCGGCACGCACACTCGGCAGCGTTGTGAAAATTTAATTCCGCAGTGCAGCGCGTGATCCTTTGCTAGTGATTTATCTTTGCCGAGTGTACTATTTCTTCTGTTTTATTTCTTGCAGGAAACTTGTGTTCTAAGGTAACTTACGAGCAAGTATGGTTACTGAGGTTTTGTGAAGAATAGAAATGACAAGGTAAAATTGAAAAATACACAATATTTGTAAATTGAATGTGGATGTTATTGACACGTGGAAATATGTCTATTTTTTATGTTAAGGAGAAGGCACACGAGCTCTCGGGCCACCTGATGGTAAGTGGAATCGGAGACCCATAGACATTTGAATTCTCAAGACTATAATCCTAAGACCTCAAATGCGTTGCCAACCCTGAGGACTAAGATGGAATGCCTCTATGCTAGTAATTTCACCGGTTGTCTTACCCCCACACCGGAACACACCAATGCGAAGCTCGCAAGCTCTCAAGCTTTTGTGACTATTAAAAGTTTCGACACGTTTTCCTGCTTAACTACTCATGATATTTTTATTTTATATTCATTTTGTTCCATAATGCTAGGTTAAGTCGTGTCGTTGTCATAAGCAATATTAATAAAAAACGACTGATGATTTTCTCGCGTCGTTTCTTCACAGCAGTAGTCTCCTCTTGGGATGCGCTGGTTAAAGTGCCCATGCCACCTACTTACTGAATATGAAATCTTTATTTTTAAATAACAAACCACAAGTTGTACGCAGACGACGTTCCAAACAAATTTATTTAATGTCTGTGGTTAACTGATAAGTTCCTAAGCAGTTTATCGTTGTCAGAATCACCTTATAGAGAACAATAAAAACATCTACTAAATTTAAAGACAAAAAAATGTATAATCGTATTTAGTATTAATAGAACAAAAATAAAGGCTTGTAGTACTGTTAGGCGATGGGTTTGCAACCTGACACTAATACACTGGTAAACATCTTAGCCTGATTATGCAAAGTGGTTACAGAATTATCAACAAGTTTAGAGTGGTTGGTGTTCTGTAGCTCTGCCTACCCCACTCTGGGAATGAAGGCGTGACGTTATGTATGTATGAACAAAAGTAAACTCGTAACTGAAGTAACAGTGTTTTAGAAATATTTCAAGAACCAGTCGAAAGCTACCCAAACATCGATTTCAATAAACGTAAACAAGTACTTACTGTCAGGTTGTTAAAGCACATTAAACATCTCGATATTCTAGTAAAACAGTTTACTAATATTATAAATGCAAAAGTTCGGGTGTTTGTTACTCAATCACGCCACAATGACTAAAAGGAATTAAAAGAAAATTGGCGCAGATATAGATTAAAGTCTGGAAAAGCAAATAGGCCAACTTTATTCTGAAAAATTGAAGAGTTCCCGAAGTAATAGCAATAATCGACCTTTACGCGGACGGAGACGCGCACAGAATCTAGTATTATAAATGAATGAATGAATGAATGAATCGTTTATTCACAAGAACATATGGTAAGTAATACAGATCTTAAAATTGGTATACATCCCAAGATATATTCAGCCGAGTCAGGCATGTGAAAGTTAAAAGTGGAAGTAACTTGTCGGTTTGTTACGCTAGATAACAGTTTCTTAAAAATACGTTATGGTTTGCGATAATTATGACCTTAACACATTATAATAAGAAGTATTATAATAGACAATAAAGACTCATCGTCCTGCTTTACTCTGTGTGCTGTGTGTGTATAAACTAGGTGAGTTGAGCACGCGCAGCAGCCGTGACGCACTCGACGCGGGACTTATCAAGATCTGGGCTAAAATAGTTTACCCAGGCTGCTTGGGTTGCTACAGGATGATCCTTGAATTTACGATGCTGGATAGGACACTGTTTAATCCAATCCATCCATCCAGCGACGGCAAAATAGGGAAACATGGGGGCAATTGGCACAGTTTGATATTTATTGTAAGTAAAGTACATTCTAAAATGACAATAATAAATTACAAGAATGGTACTATTTAACTTTTAAACTTTTATATCAATTATTTCACTTAAACGTTCACACATAAAGTTTTAGATAGTTCTAATAATAATATTTTGACACCATTTTATCGATATTTATTTTTTTAATCTTTATAGATGGGTCTTCTTGGTGACCCAATAACTTTAGATTTATTTATTTGCTGTGGAAAATCACAAGTACGTCAATACTCAGTATGTTAATTTACGGTCAGCATAATTTTGTTTTTATATACGTAGTGGAAAATTTTAAATAACACCTGTTTTGTAAATGTTGCAATTTACGGTTGATTCCAAAAGAATATGTCATAGAGAACCATCTTAAAAATTGTAATATAAATATGATATTGTTCCAATTGGCCACATACTTTCCTATTTTGACAGTTGTAACATTTTACTGCCCTGAGATAACTAGGTCTACTAATATTATAAAGGAGTGTGTATAATATCATCGAAACACCTTTCATCGACTGTATTATTTTATCGAACGCTATTTTCTGCTGACACCATATTTTTTTCAGGGTATGTTAAACATTTAATGTAACCTAACCTACGTAGTTAATGTTTAAGATACCATCAAAAATTATGGTTTCCGCTGAAAATAGCATTTGATGAAATAATACATTCGATTTCATACCTACCATTGTAAAGAGGTAAAGTTTGCGAGGTGGAAGACGGAAATCCCTGGAACTACTGAATTGATTCTGAAAACTCTTTAGCCACGTTATTTGTGAGTGACATAAGCTATGTTTTATTTTATTTTTCATTCTATGTTGGAACTCAAATGGTCGCGCACTGTGCGATTACAGAGGATCTTCCTCCCGCGAACGATCCGATTGTGGAATGAGCTCCCTGCTGAGGTTTTCCCTGGGGACTGTAATATGGAGTTCTTCAAGAGAGGAGTACATAGGATTTTCAAGGGTCAACAACGCGCATGTGATACTTCTGGTATTGCAGGCGTCTATAGGCTACGGTAACCACTTACCACCAGGCGCATGCTTGCCATCGTCGTTGTATAAAAAAGGAAACTTTGCATCTGTAGTTATTTATTTTAAATACTAATTAAACACGAGAACAAAACGCGGACTAAATTCTTCTAGCATTTTTTATCAGTCAACCAGCGAGTAACAAATAGAATTGTACGTAGGTGCACGTATTAATTCTTTTTTGATGTGTGTAGTGTGTGCAAAATTTGCGATGTCGAATAAAGATTTTGTCATAATAATATGTCATTTTGTTAAGTGATAGTACAGATGAAGACATGATATTTTATTGAATATATTAACATTCATCTCCTTTTTCTCACTTAGTTTTAGTACTCGTAGATAAGCAAAAAATAATTAATTATATAAGAATTACATACATACGTCATAACGTCATCATGCCTTCATTCCCGAATTGGGAGACAGAAATGCTAACAACTCTAAAAAGACTTGTAGATCATTCTGTAACCACATTTTGTACAATCAGGCTAAGATATTTACAAGTGCGTATTAGTGACAGGTTGCAAGCCCATCGTCTAACAGTACTACAAGCTTTTATTCCCTAAGTCGCCTCTACGACACGGGAAGACATGAAACGGCACATGACTACTCTAACCCGGCAACCACACCATAAAAGAGTTATCCGGTAAAACACAAAAAAAAAAGTGAATAATGCACTAAATTGTATGTTTTCTATGTATTTTTTCTATATAAATATGTTTATAACTGTACAAGCCTTCAGCTTAATTTCTTACTAGGTAAATTTGTGTGGGGTTATTCCCAGATTTTTTTTTTTTACCTATTGAGGTAGGCAGAGCTACAGAAATACCAATAAATCTAAAAAAAAAGAGGCTCAGATGTTACCACGGTAATTAGTGTTAGGTTGCAAGCCTATCGCCTAACAGTATTACAAGCCGATATTTATTTTTATACAACGTGTTACAAAATAAGAAATTACAAAAGTATTGTAAACCTTTATTAAATAACGTCAGTTCAGTATCTTAGGTATACAGTATACTAGGGTTGACACTACTTTCGTAATTTCTTTTTTACGGATTATTTTGTAACACGCTGTATTATCTCTTATTGAGTTGTTAGTAATTAGTCGACAGTTCAAACAAAAATGAAATTTTGTGAACGAAGACGAATTTTAAATTAATTAAATCGTAGTATTATTTTTATATGTTAAGGAAGAGGCACACGAGCACTCAGGCGACCTGATGGTAAGTGGAATCTGAGACCCATAGAGATTTGAATTCCCAAGACATCAAATCTTAAGACCTCAAATGCGTTGCCAACCTTGAGGACTAAAATGGAATGCCTCTATGCTAGTAATTTCACCGGTTGTCTTATCCCCACTCCATAATAAGTTCTTAACATAAAAGCCCTTCCAGTCAACGTTGAGCTTTGCATAAGCTCACTTCAACTGATAAGCTTGAGGCTACCGTGTTTCAACATACGCAGAGACAAATTTCATACACTGCACCGCGTTATCTGCTAAAACAGAATAATGCAAATCTTCAGTAATTTAACTTATGAAAAGTGTTGTGGCTAAATTAATTATCCATCTAAAAATACGAACAAAAAATAATATCAAGTGTCTACCCATCTAAAGCGTATTTGTTATATGGCCCCATACAAACGTATGAGTACACTCAGGAGCAATGGAAACGGGTCACTTTCTATGAAAATTCTGAACTAATTGACCCGTTTTCATGATCTTGACTATAGTTTTGGATTACAAAACTATAGCTACTAGCTTTGGAATTTAGTTAGTGTAGAATTTAAACCCATAATGGTAACAGTACCTAGTAATATTACAAGATCGTCACTCCAAATATGATTTTACTACGAACATATTAACAACTTTGTAGGTAAAACATATGAGATAAGCAACTAATTCAAGTGACGACGACTAAATATTATGGTGTACATAACAAGTTTTCAATAAATTCTATTGATAAAACTTTAGCAAGGCTAAAATTAAACCGTTTTTGAACATCCTTTATCAGATCTTTTAATTGAATTGGTGAATATTTTGCTGTTGATAAAGCGCCATCTATATAATTGATTAAGAACTTGTTACACTATTCCTCATCGTTCGTTACATTACTCCTTAAACTGCCATCTACCGGGACATTATGAAACTACTTTCAGTCTGCTGACTTTCAGCGAGTTTACTGTTGAAAGTAAATGGTTTACCTTCAATCACCTAGATGTCGTGGAAATCCATAGAATAATAATTTATTGTATTATGTACCTAATGTATTGTTAAATCCCAAGTTATTTTGTATACTTAATAATCTTGTCGTATTTGTTAATTAAAATAAATAATTTTAATCCAATAATAAGTAGTTTTTAGGGTTCTTAAGTCAAAGCATAGCGAAACTACGAGTATAAGGGTTCGCCCTTATAATTTCGCCTTGTCTGTCTATCTGTCTGCTCGCGGTTCAAGTCCAGAGGCTTTTGATACAAAACTGTAATTTGGCATAGTTATTCACTTTTGGTTAAAAATATTGTGGACCGCCGACTTCTCCAGGTGGACTAACCTATCATTTTAAAAGAAGTAATTTTTTGCTTTTTCAAGACGGATACTATTGTCATCCCACATCTCAATTAATAAGAAACGAGCAACGCCGCGGGAAAGTCATAGTCATATGTTTAAACAATTTAAATGTGCTCAACTATCTAAATCGAGATATCTTATCGCCACCCTTGAAATAGGCAAGTGGAACTGATGATGTAGACCACTGATCGCCATCGGAACTCCTCAACGGTACCTGAGTTCCGATGGCGATCAGTGGTCTACATCATCAGTTCCACTTCACTGAATGATGCTTTTTGAATGCAAATGCTATACTTGTCACTGAAAATGTTGAAATCGCTATTATTCTAATTTCTCTAAGATCCCATCATCAGATTTTGACGTGCTGGAAATGGGACCAACTAAAAATATACCCAAACAACAAAAAAAATTGAAATCGGTCCAGCGGTATTTGTGTAATCGGGTAACATACATACTTTTTCTTTCCCGCGAATTGACTCCTTTTTTTTTGAAGTCAGTTCAATTCGTACTTGTTGTTTTTCGAGATAGTTTGTTGTGTTTTAGTAACGGCGTCAGAATCCCACACTGGGCATGGTTCTACATGCTCGCGCCCAGTTTCATGTCTAAAAGAATTGAGTCGACTTAATTTAGAAATGGGGGACCGAAAAGTTGGACCATAGTTAAGCGTAGTTAACCATACAAAACAACGAAGGCGAAAAAAGTTCCGTTGTGCTACGAAAAATATCCTTCCAATTTGGCTAATTTTAGTCAAACAACGAAAAGTTTCATTGAAAATTTAATTGCTAGATTTAGCGTGGCCAACTTTTTAGTCCTTACCCAAATCACAGATTGAAAATGAAACCAACTTGGTCGAAACATTTGTTTATTTAACGAATATTTTACTTTTTCTACACACATATCATAAACTCTCTATGACGCGTTCAACTTACGACTAGCATAAAAAAAAAACTATTTAGTTAGAGCCAATTTCCTATCTGTGAAAATTTTATTATTGCTTAATAATAACATCAAATTCGATATCTCTATTACATTCAAATTTCGAACATCTTTGAAACACAAAGCAATTTTATATGATTCTAATATCACTCGAGATGACATTTTATTCGAACTGAAATGTGAATTGCATACATTTTTGACAAATCTCGCATGTTACCTCGATATCGAACGATATGATCGTAGAGGCTGACTCTAAATTTAAAATAAACTAGGGTTGCCGCCATTTTTGACATTATTTTTGTCCTGTCGCAAAAATTAGTTTAGTTTGTTTTGTTGTTTATAAATTATGTAAGTAGATAAAGCAGAGTATGTAACTGTATATAATTAGGTAATAAAACACTCGTGTGATATTAGTATGAAACTCGCCTGTCAGCACGTTTCATAAACGCACTCGTATTTTAATGCCTTTATTATGTAACGATCACATAAACTACTATAAAACTCTTTCTTTACTCTAAAAGTCTTTGCTATTATTATATCTATATTATTTTATAAAGAAACTTCGCCAATGAAAACATTTTGATTTAACTCAGTGCGAAAGCTCACACGTGTTACTTAATATAAAGTTAAATTTCATCACAAAGTTATACATTTTACACATAAGGTGCATTTTAAAACAACTCGTACGTGCTCAAAATCTTTTCATTAAAACCAGGTGCCCTTTGCATTGTACAACATTCTCGACCCAACAAAAATAATACGTTAAATAGGATACTCAAATTATTAATAAAAATAATTGTATTGTAAGTTGATTTTCATTGTAGTTCAAGTACCTACATGTTTTATGTCTTAAAGCACTTTCGGTCTCATATTGAAAAATCTAAAATTAAAATAACTAAACGGAAATATCTCTAATATTATTACAAAATAATTTTAGGCTTAAAATTATAATCATTGCACTTGAAATACTTGTAAAACAGGGAGGTTATTTTAAATTAAAAAAATAATTTACATTTTAAATAATATTTAAAGGCTATGTTATATTATAACATAGCCTATGTCAATCCCACAACCAATACAAATCTAACGACAAAAAACGACGATATGTCCAAAATCACCAAGAAACCATCTCCTTCTAAAGTAGTCGGATAAAAATACAGTTATCCTGTTTCTTTCTTAGATAACAAACTCAAAAAGTCACAAACACACACAGAAACTTATCTGTCAAGTCTGATTCAACCACCCCCTTATTTCACAATCTTGACAATAACAAGTGACAGGTGACAATAAGCAACATGCATAATATTTTTTTGTCTTACGCTCTCTAGAAAGTGCTATGATAGAGAGGCATGACTGTATACGCAAAATAATTGTCGTGTTATTTTATCAGAAGATTTGAAGCTTTAAGAAGCCTTAGCTCAGACCCCCTGCAAAAACACTCCATACAAAATCGACGACAGGAATGAAGTCACAGCTGTTGTTACATGTTTAAAATATAAGGACCTAATAAAGAAATTTGCATAACAATAGGGAACACGCAGATATATTTTTTCTTAGGCTTTCTGGACAATGCTATGAAAGAGAGGAATTATATAACTGTATACGCGAAATAATTGTCGTGTATTTTTTTCATAAGATATGAAGCATTAAAAAGTCATCATTCGGACCCCCTGCAAAAATACTGTATACAAAATCGTCGACAGGAATGACTTCACAACTGTTTTTCAAATGTGGTTGAACCGGGAATCGAACCCGTTACACGAGGTAAATAATTACCCTGTATCTTTATCATACCGATTTAAAGGCTTCATCATAAGGATAATTTTTTGTTAAATAACATAGTGTCAGAAATAAAAGGAAGACCATGAATTTTAACATTTGATGTGAAATTTTGTTCAGAAAAATGAAAAGTTGATAGATAGAGAGATAGATAGATTAAGATTTTTTTTTATGGGGTTATTTCAAAAATGTTGTTTACATGAACCAGTATGAAAGTGTCCAAGAGCTACAAACAATATCCACCACAGCAAGATCAAAAAATCGACAGGGAGCGAAATAATCGAAAGAGTGCGACTTTGTATTCAACGTGCAGGAAGGGACTCATTTTGAGAATTTGATAAATTGATTAATTTTGTATTAAAAATGTTAAAATTCATGGTCTTCCTTTTATTTCTGACACTATGTTATTAAGCAAAAAATAATCCATATGATGAAGCCTTTCGATCGGTATGATAAAGCTACAGGGTAATTATTTTTCTCGTGTAACGGGTTCGATTCCCGGTTCAACCATGTCATTATTGAAATATCTATGAATGCAGTTTAAATTGTTTTTTAAATTAAAATAATGTCTTCTTTCAGTAAAATGTTCCATCTACAATATTCAAGGTACTTTCCTTCCATGTGGCATAGCCGTGGGACGCCCTGTATATTACACGATGTCAGCGAGCTGTATAGTAACGATAGTGTAAGTGGTGCACATACTGAAAATGGTCAGTACAAAGGAACCGTCGAGGGCTAAGGCGCGGCAGATGGTAACGCTGAGGGGGCGCAGGGCGAGGTAATCCACGGCATTCCAAAGCGCCGACCGTAGTTCATCGTCTGCATACACAAGCATCTTTTAAATTGTGCCCCTATTCAAGAAGCAGATGAAAAATGAAAGGCATAATAGCACTAAAAACACGGTTAAAAATGATTTAGACAATGAAGATGTGGCTTTGGGGCCCAATATTAAAAATAAATGTTACGGTATCTCCATTTCGTCTCTCGAATTAGTTTAAATGATAAGTGATCCAATATTATTAATTCAGTGCGCCCAGGTTAGTGTGATATATATTAATAATAACTTGCCATTACAAAAAAGAAGTGCATCAACCATTACGATCTTTATTTTCTCCACTTTACTGGAAACTATTTCGTTAAAAACAGCCGTTAAGCAAGACAGTCCGCACGTAAAAAGCAAATCCAATGTGACTGGGATTGATAAATTAGGAATGAAAACCTGAAATATAATACAATAATGGGTCAACATGTAACTAAAAACACAAAATTTACGAGTTTATAACATGATAATTAATAATACTTATTAATGTAAGTTGCTCATATTTTTTTTTTTTTTTTTATGTTAAGGAGAAGGCACACGAGCACTCAGGCCACCTGATGGTAAGTGGAATCTGAGACCCATAGACATTTGAATTCTCAAGACTATAATCCTAAGACCTCAAATGCGTAGCCAACCCTGAGGACTAAGATGGAATGCCTCTATGCTAGTAATTTCACCAGTTGTCTTATCCCCACACCGGAACACAACAATGCGAACTCTGTTATAATGTGTTTCATAAAGGCTTTGAAACCAATCCAGTTATTCCCATAGGTAATAAATAGGCTTTACCTGCAGAGGATACTCCTCCGCTTTTGTGCATCAAATTAGGGAGCAGTTTGCTTTCACACTGATGCAACATATAGTTCGATGTATGTCCGTAACAGTCATGCATATGCTGCAATTTTCACTAGTAGATCATGTTTCCTATTCTTTCATAAGTAGTTATGAGTTTTACTTTAAATCCTTAATATAATTTTGTACGCCCTTCTTTATACTATCTATTTCACAATAATTGCCGTTAAATGATATAATGTATTTTTTAAATGTCTTTTTATTTATTCACGAATGGACTTATTCAGTCGTTGTTATTGGTGGCTTACTGTTTTTTTTTTATCTTTTTTGTGCAAGATCAACGTCACACGCAACAAACATTACCATACCTTATTGTTGAGATCCGATATAATGGTTTGGGTATTAACAAAAATGTTGAAAACACTAGTAAAGAGGCCCACGCATATCTGAAACATAAAATGTATAATTATATCGTATAGTAACCGCCGCTTCACCAAATACAATGTCGAGGTATTTATGTGTAGATTTACACGTATAGGAAACCTTATTTTTTCCTTTGCTTAAATCTATTAATTCATTAAGGAATGAAAACATCAGAGAGAAGTGTGGTCTGAAAGAAGATGTAGTGACTAAAATTGAAAAGGGCATGCTTCGATGGTTCGGTCATTTGGAAAGGATGGATGAAAAAAGATTGACGAAAGAAATTTACAGTGCTAAAGTGAGTGGAAGGGTCAGAAGGGGGCGCCCTAGGCGTACTTTTTTGAATCAAATCGGGGAAATACTGGAAAAGGGCCGAATCTTAAGTACCCGAAACCGACGTGCATGCATGACTCGATGTATGAATGTGGAAGAAGCGAAAGAGCTTTGTCAGGATCGTAGCAGGTGGAAAGAAGTGGTCTCTGCCTACCCCTCTGGGAAACAGGCGTGATCTATGTATGTATGTATGTATGTATTAATTCATTTGAAGTTAGACGTCATTTAAATCCGAATACAAAGCGAAGGAAAAAAATATATATATATAGGTACCGAACTTACTAAAAACTTTTTCCATGGTTTCATTTCCAGTTCATCCGCGAAAATCTTGTAAATTTTTAAAGTTTTCTCAATAAAACGTATTTTATTTATGTTTTGACTGCAATTTTGCTGTTTTAAATTTATCTTCAACCCATCGCCAAGAAGATTTATTCGAAGACGCAATAAGTCTATATCTAAAATTCTGCTGACACAAATAACGCTTTTGATATTTGACATGATGTACAGTGATATAAATATCCATACTGTGACATAATTTCCAAACACATAAATCAAATAAAAGTGAAACAACATTTTCTGTACAAAAACATACGAAAAGATATATCGTGTTGGTGAAGTTATCAATGGTAGATGCTCTATTCCCATTTCTAGATCAGTTTGTTCAATAACTTTGCAATATTGAATAAGATCTTTTTCACCTGTGAGTATTGAAACTAAAATATTCACATTGTATTCAATTATTATGGGCAAACATAAAATTAATGTAGGTTCTTCGGCAGTATTTACAACAACCACATAAGTGATAGTAAAACCTAGGCAAAGGCAATAGATGCGAGCGATGAAGCAGTAGATTTTGTTGCTGCTGATATTGAAGTAGAGGCCGCAAAGAAACCGCGTCATCATCACAGTTTTAAGCGACACCCAGCTCCCTTGCGAGACTTTTGACTTCGATAGTATGCTGTCCATAGTGTTGTTTAGTTCTTCAAGAAGTAATGTTGCCAAGTGGTTCTTGGTGACTGAAAATCTTCATTTTATTAGTCTTTTACATGAACAATGTCGTCAGTAAAGTTTTTAACACTATCATTATGAGGGTGCGTCAGACCACAACCTACTCACTCTAATTCAGCTCAGCTTTCCTTCTCTAATTGCTCTGTGTTTATTTATTTAACACTCTCATTTATAACACCAAGCTCCAAACACCGACCATACCAGACTATTTTTACACGCTTGGGTTCAGCTATCGATTTATTATATTTGAGTGAACGTTCATTTTTAAAATGACGTTATGCATAAAAGTGTAATTTTATGATAACTCTGTAAGATAAAATATTGTTTAAAGTAATATGTAGGCCATGACGTCATCGAGCCGCCATGCAATAGTACCTTTGGCCTTTTTTATCAACTGTTCTTAAATGTTCATAGATTTGGCGAAGATGAATGAATGATAAAGATTTGTTTATGCATATTTTCTAATATTATTTCATCTACAAAACATTATGAAGCACGAGTAGGTTATGTGAACGTAAATTTTACTTTCAAACTAATTTGAAATTCTCAGTTCGCCTTGTTGTTTATTTTGAGATACAATATCGCTTTTGCCTTACAATTAGGCATGGCCTGATCACAAAGTTTTTGTTAAGCTTATTTTTTAGGGTTCCATGTCCGAAGGTGCTCCCTATATTATCCTAATATGCCTTCGCTGTCCGTCCGTCCTAACTTTTAAGAGTTGTATCTTTTGAAGAGTAATAGATAGACGGTTCGTTTCTCTTAAGCATAATTATTGTATTAGCTTCAGCAGCAAGACGAATTTTATGAGGCTTTGGCAATATATTGATATACGTAAGTCAGTTTAGAAAGTAGTAAAAATAATTCTACAGAGTTATCAGTCATAACAAATGAAAAAGGTATGAGTGCAATTAGTCCACAACCACAAATTAGCCAACCCATTCTTACATATTTCAGGTAAAAGTAGGAACGTTTTTAAAATGCAGGTTATTAATGTTAGTAATGTTTGATGCACAAGCAGATAACATATAAATAAGACGGATCAATATGTTCCACCGTGAATTTACATAAGCATTACGTGTTCGTAAGTGACAGTGAGTGAGTTAATCTGTTTTTTTACGAATAACGAAGCGATGAAAAGCGTTTTTCAAAAAAAAGTGTACATCGTTAACGACAAAATTAAGAAAAAACTTTCTCCATTTTGTCACGAAAAGCCACACATTTATTTGTGACGAAATGGAAAAAGTTAAATATTCTTAACTTTGTCCTTAACGATGAAAAACGCCCTGATAACTTCAGGAATGTGTTTTAGCAGTGTTCATTTGTAAGACAAGTGTCACAAACTTTTTACTAAAATATTAAAGGAAAATTTAAATAGATTAGATTTAACTTCGATGAATTTCTAGAAATAATGCTGCGGTGGAAGAAACTTTTTATAAAGTGATACCAATTAATATTTTTGTGAAGCGTAAGTGAATCATAAATGCGTATTTCATATTTAATTTAGAACAAATTGTTTAATGGCTCCCAGAAAAAAGTCACATTTAAAGTATTATGATAATTTGAAGTAACCTTTATTCGCAATTAGCCATAATAAGTCTTAATTTACTCTTTTTCAATCAGTATTTAAAAATAATAATCGAAGGCTATAAAACGATTAACTTTGATGACTATATACGTGTTTATATCTAAAAAAAATATTAACATTAAAAGTTAAAAAAACGCACTGAAATAGTAACTTTCGTTTCTTTAACGTGGAATTACCCAAATAAAGTATTATACAGGGTATTTTTTGAATAGGTGCATAAATTATAATATTTGCTTCGCTATTGTTAATCAATAACACATGTTGTGTTATTTTTAATCTAGCTTAAAAAATATTAGAGATATTGCCGATTCAATGATTAACTTAACGATATTCATGGACCCTCTAATGCAGGGGTGCGAGTAGAGGGGAGTGTTGTTAAGTAAGTTAATAAATGAAATTTCAAATTTAGAATATCAGTAGGAGAGGGGCTTATTGTCTGATAAGCTGTACATGAAATTTCAAATTTCGAAAACCAATGCAGTGTATCGCATACCTACAGCTTGACAAGACAACCCATGTCATCATTTCTAGTGTGACTTTGTGTTCACAGGAGAAGGTAAAAGAGAGGTAAGTTGCAACAATTTTTATTTTTGTTAACTCGTTTTATTGTCGTAATATATTATATTAACGACACAAAATCATATGTTATAATTTGTGCACTGATAAAAAAAATACCCTGTATGTTTTAAAATGCAAACAACCGTGTTCAAAAAGCAAGAAATAACTTCTTTTTAAATGGTAGGTAAATAGATGAGTCCAACTGAAGTCGGCATCCCACAATATCTTCAACCAAAAGCCAAATTCAGTAAGACTGACCTATGTATTACCAACCATTTTCAAAGAAGTTATTGCTTGCGCTTTAAAGACGGTTTCTTATTTATTGAGATAACAACTTGTTACAAACTTTGGTATTGATTATCATCAAGGGTAAGCATTGAGACTTAGATTAGGGTAGTTCGAAACTGAGAGCCCTAAGACTTGTGTTGTAATTGCATCATTGTGTAATTTAACCTAATATATTATTTGTTTCATTTTAGATAAAACTATCTAAGCATTGAGACGTTGAAATAAAAATATTTTCAAAGAACTACTGCAGTAACCACCATCCATCATGGACACCATATCGAGGTCCAAGTTTGTGGAAGGCAGATGGGTGTCACTGAGGATGGTGATGATGACGCGAATGCTGTTTGGCTTCTACTGCAACATCAGCTGCAATAAAATCCTGTTGTATCTAGCTCGACTCTACTGCATCTGTTTGAAAAGCGTTGCAACTACAATGCTTTTTATAGGTTGTTTCAAATACGAAATTGATGTCCTATTTTTTTTGCCTTTGTGTTTTGAATACAATATTAATGGGTTGGTTTCGATATTTACGGGTGATAACCATATTATTAACTTCTATAAAGAAATCGAGCGAGTCGATCGTGAAATGGGTTTAGAGCATCAGCCATTTATGACAATAAGATGTGAAGCTTTGTTTTTGTTCTTTTGTGGGTACAAAAATATATTACTTGTTCTTTTATCCTTTGCGATGGGACAACAGCATTTGTTTTTTTTTGCATGCGTCGTTATGTCTTATTCAGTTATCATTGGTAATGTAAGCAGATGTTTTCCCCTCGAATTATTACGTCTTCGAGTAAAACACCTTTGGTATGGTTTGGAGTTGGATTTGAAGCGGGAAAATTGGAGAGAAAACATTAACCAAATAAATTCAGTCACACAAAATTTCAAACTGTACAGACATTTCATGGACGAGTTGATGTTAATTTCATGGGAGAAGTTATTGGTAAGTATAAAATTATAAGATTTGAAATATAACCTAGGCTAATAAATAGCCTTAAGAATTGCCTTACTAACGTTTTTTTTATTGACATTGAGTAGGCAAACGAGCACACAGGCCACCTGGTAAGTGGACCCTGAAGCCTATAGAAATATCGTGCCTTTACTTTCTCAACTTCGTACCTAATCGTTATTTGAAAGAACAGTAGTCTTTATCCTATTTAGAAACATGTGTGCTTTTCCTACTAATCAATTCGATACGATACGAGGTTAAGAAAGTAAAGGAACGATTTTCAATTTGGAGATGGCAATGTTACATTGATAATGAGCGAACAGCTGGGCACATTGAACAAAGGATGGGTAACAGGGCAAATTAGTTCTCGAACATCGACCATCTACCCGAAGAAAAAACCGTAAGTAGACCTTCCCCAAGGTGGCGCAACAACCTGGTCTGGAAAGCAGAAATACGCTGAAGGTGTAAGCAACCCAGGCTGCACCAGCATGATGATGATGAAGATGATGATAATAATCTGGTTTCCGTCCGTCAAAATACCCGTTCGCCCGTCTGTCTGCCTGTATGTAACGGTTATCTAGCTAGAAAACGAAATTAATTGCAGACCTTAACTTTTACATTTTGTGATCATATTTGACCTTAATCCTTTATAAGGCAGAGGCTATATTTTTAACACATTACTATAAACTGAAATTGAACTTTACTACCTACATTTTACGATATAATTATAATTGTAGTTTCCTGAAATATAACATCATCTATTATTACTCTATAGAGCCTTGCAATTCCATGACTGTATTTCATTTTGGTCTAGTATTTTTATTTTAGCGGGGCCTTATAAAGGGTTAAACGGATTTTTTGTTGTCAATTTAATTTAATTATTTATTAGGGAGTTTACAGATTTACATAAAATAGAAGTCAACATTATTGTAAATTAAAAACTTTGATGCCTACCGAAAATTTGAGTTGTGCGACCACTTTGTTTTGTTTGCGTGTTTTGGTGTCAAAAACGTAAAAATTCAAAACTTTTTTATTACGAAAATATTTATATGAATGGGTTCATTTAATAATTTTAACAAGCCAAACTTGTCTAGAGGTCTCAGAGGTTATTGCTAATTATATTGTTCATCAAATTCCTCAGTACGGAACCGTTGGTGAATAAGCCGAACTTGAAATTAGCTGTTTTTATTTGTTGCAAATTTGTATCAACTTCCTGACTACTTTCCTATTTGCTCTCGCAAACACTCGCAATGTGATTCTGAGTTTAAAAGACGAGGTATGTATTCCGGGTTGAATAATAATTAATATGAAAAACGTTGTTTTCATTTAAATTAGTACCTGGGTATCCGAGCTCACACAATCACAATTTGATAGTGTCGTCTATGTAATATTATAGAGACTAACCACCATACTTATAAACGTGGACTAGCTTATGCCATGCTTTGTCCTTATCTGTAATTGCGACATTTGCATCTGACAGTGACAAATCATAGCATAACCCTACGGTTATTAGTATAAGGAGGTAATAATTTCATTTACATACACCCGAGTAGAGCTCGGTCACCCAGGTATCTGTTAATTATACATTTACAATCGAACATAACCCTTATCGCAACGTATTAAAGTCTATGGGTGGTCAGTTAACAGTGTCTTCATTTGTACATTTAAATTAAAACAATGTTAAATAACTCGGAACTCGAATTTTTCCAAAGATGACTTAACAGATCGATTTTTTGACCCGATAAACCCCAACACAGCAATTTAAAAAAAAATCGTTTAGCCGTTTTGGAGAACCTGATTACAAATATGTAACAAATATTGAATATAATAGAATAGAAAAAACTTTACTCATCTTAATAAGTATGCCGCGGACACGAAAATATATTAAAATCACAAACACCTACACACACAAAACTATAAAACGAAATTGTGCAACATCTTAATAAATATAAATAATACGTACATACATAACATCACGCCTTCATTCACAGAGTGAGGTCTCCTTACGGGACAGTTTTCCTGCGAGGTTCACTCTGAAGGAGTTTGAAGCTAGGATGAACTCACGAGAAATAACTATTAGTCTTTGTTGGAAATTGTTTGTTTCAGTCATACTTGGGACAAAGAGGGTTCCACAATATAGAGTTGGCCCTATTTTTTTATCAATAATGAAAATGTTACACTTTCTAGTAAGGATTTTTAAACAGTTAAAGGTTTTATGTAAATGGAGGGCGTGATAATGCATATGAATAAAGGTGATGAAGAAGCTGATCTGGCAAACCTTTGGATTTCATTCCTGCTTCCAGATCCCAGCACAATTTCTCCAGTACTAGCCCCTAAATATGGGCATTCAACTGCCTCTTTTGTAATCCCGTAGGATAAGAGTAGCTTCATTAGAGCCAGTCCTGGTCTGTGTTTAGCGTCTGCTACGCTAGCCTCCGTGGAGACTATGAAGGAACTCAGAGGCAACGTCCAGAAAGACCTTAGTCTACATCTGGACTCCAAAACACCATTCGGTGCTTAAGTCCGCTTCACTAGAAGTTACACAAATCAGAAGGACTATTAGAGCTTTTTAAATATTAAATATAAAGAATAGCACTGGGTTATTGGACCAGGACCAAGTGAGGTCATTATGAACGAACGGTGTAAAAGGAATAAGTATTAATATTGTTTCTTCTAAGGCAGGAATCTCCAGCCAAATATATGTATAAAGTTCCCATTCACTAATTACGTCTAAAGGTCTCACTCTGTTTTCATGTTATTAAGGTACAACTTCACCAATTTATATATGTGAGAAGGACAGACGGCTCTGGTAAGGTCGTAGTGTCACAAAGCCCATCGCCTAATAGTATTACAAGCCTTTATTCCCTTAGTCGCCTCTTACGACATTACGGGAAGATATGGAGTGGCACTATTCTAACCTGGCAACCATAAGGGATAAAAATATTAAAAAAACATTCTTTTTCAGAATTTCGAAAACACGTACCTCATAAAAGTTGCTTCAGCAGATTCGGTAGTAACTATCGCTCTTACATGTTTGCCGCCACTTTTATGTGAAATGGTTGCCAAGGAAGTGGACAAATTGAAGATAGTTATTGGAAATGCGCTTCTCGTTTGCGACGGTAACATTAAGTGTTATCTAAAGTTTTGTGTAATAGTTTTCTGTATGTTTGCGATTTGCATACCTATTCATAATTACTATTCACTTCGCCTTTTATTTAAATGTCTATGGGTCTCAGATTTCACTTAACATCAGGTGGCCTGAGTGCTCTTGTGCCTTTTACTTGCCATAAAAAACGTTTCTGTACGCAGACGCCGACCTCCAGGTGGAGCTTCGGGGCGCCGCGAAGTACCTCGCCCTGCGCCCGTTTAGCGCCACCGTCTGCCGCGCCTTCGCCCTCAACGCCCCTCTCGTTCTAACCTTCCTCAGCTTGTGCACCACTTACACCATCGTCGTGATGCAATACCTCGATTTCTTGTAAAGTTTTTGAGTTTGTAGCCATTGCAAAATAATGTCTAGGGGCTTTGTGTGGTAGATAATATTTAGCAATATTAAATTAAAGTAAGTGCGTGTTTTATTGTCTTATTTATACAATATCAAAGTTAGTGGTCGAATTTGAATAAATGCATAATAATAATGTTTATGATATAACTAAAATATGTTATTGTATAAAGTTTGCCGTGTCTTCGCTGAATAATATTTAGAAAAAAGAAAAAAGTAACATACCTATTCAAGCATTGTTCAATTCATAATTTGAATCTAGTGATATTCAAATAGATTTATGGCACAGTTAGGATTCATGTTACTTCGCCTCCTAATAAATAATAAAAATGAATATTATAGTTTTATTCAGAAATAATTGAGAAATACAATAGAAATGCCCGATATGCTCTTGCCCGGTTCTTTTAGGTTATCTTAAGCTTTGGCTACCTATGTTAAGTAAGGTTAGACCTGAGTTGACCATCACAAAAATACAACGCCTGCACGAGCGAATGCTTGTCGATGAAATGAAAATGGTTTTTTTTATGAAATGCGTTTCAGTGGTTCAAGGATAAACCGGGCATAAATCCTGTGCGGTGAAGAGGGATATAAATTGTGAGATAATATATCTTTAGTCGTTCTCACGTTCTATTATTACGTTATAAATCGAAAGATAAATGTTTAGAAAGAAGGAAAATCTTGAACGATGGCTAGCCTTGACGTAAGTTGTCTGACTTCAGCAGTTCGGACGGTCTGAACCAAAGTTATTAGGTACTTACTAGCGGCCCGCCAGCGGCTTCACCATACTGCAAATTGCTGACTTTTTGCTAAGTATTTTTTATTTCTGTCAAATAAACCTTGTCTTGACCATAAGGAACACAGCACAATCCAATGTGGAGCAGTCGTTCGGCAGTTATGCGCGTACATAAATACATTATATTATTATTTATATATTACACAAATTTAATTTTCTCTTTGTTTTATTTTGTCTGTACCCAAAGACGAAATGGGATCATATTACTTATCCTTCGTAATCATTCTGCATACGATAATCGTTGAATGAATTCTGGGTCTACTCGTATATTGTCTGCCTTAATTATTTTTAGTCATCGTCTAATACTCTTTCAGGACTTTTATAAATCAAGACTTACCTAGCCTATATATGTAAGAAATTTTGAAAAGTTTACGATCCAGCGATATACATATAATATTATTAACAAAATTTCATGTTTTTTTGCGAACCATGTGCACTCTAACATTAAAACTTGATACAGAGTAATAGTACGAATAGATCTAAAACGGTACTTATGAGTTTACATACATACATAACATCACGCCTTCATTCCCAGAGTGGGGTAGGCAGAGCTTCAGAAATACCAACAACTCTAAAGATTACTGATATTTCTGTAACCACATTTTGCACTAACAGGCTAAGAGGTTTACTAGTGCAAGCCCATCGCCTAACAGTACTACAAGCTCTTATTCCCTTAGTCGCCTCTTACGACATCCACGGGAAGATATGACTTGTGAGTTTAAGTATAAATATTAGTAGGTACCAGAAAGACCGAGCGTCGCTCGAATCGAAAACGAATTTTCCCGAAGATGTCAACTTGACAGATTGATTTTTCGCCCCCGTAAACCCCTATTCTGCAAATCTCATTGAAATTCTTAGAGCTATTTTCAAGGACGTGATTGAAAATATTGCTCCTTTAGTGAGGGATGGGATGGTATAGGATTACTAACAAAATGTAGTACGTATCAGTTACCTTCACTATTTTTTGGGTGGAAGATGTTTATAGTTAGATTTCAATTTATTCGCCAGCCTTTTAGGGAAATGAAAACTCTTTTGAAGGCACTTGATTGAAAATACCGCCAAGGGAGTTTAATCAACCGTTTTTTACGAGGTCAAACGTGCCTAGTGAAACGCATGCGGAATAACGCCATTCATCAAGGTGAACCGGTGCGGTCTTTTACCATGTACGTACACTACATCATGGTACTATTTACACAAAAAAATATTTAAAATAATTCCGAAATAATTTGGTTAAATAATTACAGATTAGAATCAAAGACAATTTTTTTTTTGTCATTAGTATACAGTGTGTTACCGGCATGAGGGCTTTAAATGTAGGTATCGATTCTACTTCTCAAATGGAACTCCTTTTGTTTTACGACTTTAACAAATGAGGTAATTTTTATTTTTAATTTTTCATACAAAATAAATTAATTCAATGATTTTACTAGTAAAGTTTGAAAGTTTGATCACCTATAACTTACTGTAAATTAAGTTATTTTCTAAGTCGTAGAACAAAAGATGTAGCATTTGAGGAGTAGAATCGATACCTACATTTAAAGCGCTCATGCCGGTAACACACTGTATTGTTGTTATCAAATAATAATTTCAGGAACATTTTTGCCTTCATTGCTAAGAAATAATAAATAAAAACGAAAACTTCATGCTCTGTATCACGATAACTATGAATAAAATTTAAAAATGTTACGTCGCACGTTGCGCCCACGTTGCATCTTTTATTTATGAGATTGTACATTCCGCGAAAGTGTAAAAGTCGTGGCATTTTTAATGCTAAGGATCTCGACAACCACGACGTCTGCAATCTCAGGGATTATTTTCTTAGCAATGAGCCAATGAGTGTGGAAGTCTTAGCATTTTATGACTTGGTACTCGTAGCGGTTAAGTAGTCAGAAGCCTTTCTCTCCTGAGCAAGTCAGAAATGACGCAAACCAACGGTGTTGAGCACTGATCAAAGGCGGCTCCAGAATTCGGTCATAGGGGATCACAGGTCCCCAAAATACGACAAATACGACCTTCTTATGGTACAGATCAAAACGGTAATAATCGCCAAGAATGTATGTGTGTTTATCTGGCCCTGAGGATCCCAAGAACGCTTCTTCCCAGTTCTATCAGGGCCCGAGACGTAGATATTTAAGCGTCCGTCAACTGGAGGCGACTTTGAAGAAGCCGAAGGTTTTGTATTTACAATTGCTGTCGAGGTCATAATGACTAACAACTATCGGAAATAGATGCTGAGGGACGGTACGATCGACGTTTTTTACTTTTACCATCAAATATTTCTACTGAATTTAAAAACAAACATTATATGCAAAATCGCGTGAAATAACCCCTTGTAGATATTGCATCCCGCCTCTTCAAACGTCAAGAGTATATATAATTATATGATCGCAATTTTTTATGGGCGTTTGGCTTGCAACCTGACACTAATTACACTTGTAAATTTTTTGGCCTGATTGTGCAAAATGTGGTTAAGTACAGAATAACAAACATATCTTTTTATAGGTTGTTGGTATTTCTGTAGTGATGTTATGTAATGTAATGGTATGTAATTATTAAATGAAATTATAGGAAATTTCTAAATTTTATTAGGACAGACAAACAAGCACGCGGGTTACCTGATGGGGAGTAATCTCCACCGCCATAAACACCAGCAACTCATGAAGAGTTGTCGGTCCGTTGCCAAATAAGGGAGCGACCACATCGGAGCTTAACGGTGAGTTGAATAACGATCCCTCAAAATTGACGCCATGTAATTAGTACGACCCATTCTTTTGTTTACGCAACGTCATTTAAGTAATTTACGCGTCAGTATGGCCGACCCCTAATGTATATCTTGTTGTGATCGGAGTTATTTTTTAATCATTTGAAACATTAACATACAAAATTACAGATGCACGGAGTTAAAATACTCCTAGATCACATTTGAGTATTTTTAATCAATTTTACTTGAATCATTTGAGAATTTTAAGCAATTCAACGAAAACACACGATGGTGCTTGCACAGTATTTGAAAGACGGGTCTAAATTGTTATAACATTAAAGCTGGTAAGTGGCAAGGTAAAATTAACTTAAATGGGTTAATCTAGTTACAACAAAGGCAAACGTTTATATTACATAAATTACAAGAATTTACATAATTTTGGTATTTCACCGAACCTTGGTTTGTATAAACGGTCAGTTTTATTAATCCAAACCGGGCCTATAAATATGCCTTAGCGACAGTCTTTGCATTTTATCCCGTTATTTTCTGTCTGACTGCCTTTCTGCCCGTATGTTGGTATGCACGGTTTTCTAAACGCAGCAACATTGTTACGATATGGCTATAAATTCACTAAGAAATTATCAAAAACCTATCAAACGACCCCTCAATAATTTTACAGCCCAAAATCTTTCAAATTTTAAATAAATACATTGCAGGTAATCTAAACGGTGATTGTGCGACAAGGAAATGAAATAAGTCATTTTATCTGAAATGTATTTATTCGCCTGAATTTGAGCGAGGGTGGATATTCGTCAAGGATATGAGTTTTATAACCGAGAAACATTCTGTTTTTCATTTCGTTTGGGAAAAAATAAAAGAAAAACACTACGTCTTATTCATTTATTTATTTATTTATTTAATCTTTATTGCACAAAAAAGAATACACTTAATATGCAAAAGGCGAACTTAATGCCGTAAGGCATTCTCTACCAGTTAACCTTTAGGCAAAGCAGAGATTGTAGTGGCGGTGCAACATAGATTCTGACTTAACTATATACTATATACTTACATAAACATATACACTTACATAATATCAATATGCTACATAAATATAAATACATGAAATACACTAATAAATAAATACATGCATAATATGTATATACATATAAGCAAAAAACAAAACAGATAAAGCAATCAGAAAACCAAGATGATGTCAATTCTACCTGCAAAGAAATTCGCGAACTTTCTTTTTAAAGGCAAACTTGTTCGGAGCTTTCATTGACAATTTCTCAGTGAAAGACAAGAAATCCCGTGTGGTTTCCGGGTTAGAATAGTACCACTCCATGTCTTCCCGTGGATGTCGTAAGAGGCGACTAAGGGAATAAAGGCTTGTAGTACTGTTAGGCGATGGGCTTGCAACCTGTCACTAATATGTAAACATCTCAGCCTACTTGTGCAAAATGTGGTTACAGAATTATTAACACGTCTTTTTAGAGTTGTTGGTATTTCTGTAGCTCTGCCTACCCCACTCTGGGAATAATGGCGTGATGTTATGTTATGTAAGACAAGAAATGAATTTAAGGAGAAATAGACGATGACAAATTAATTTCGAAACACAAAATTATTAAATCTCGTCTACTTTCCACGATGAATTGGGTGTAGACCCAAAGTTACCTTTAGTTAAGCATAACTTTGCTAAGCTTTGTTAAGCTTAAATTGACCATTAGTTAAGCTTAGTTAATCATACAAACAACGAAAGCGAAGAAAGTTCCGTTGTACGATGAAAAGTATCCTTACAACATAATGGCTTATTTTCGTCACACAATTGAAAAGTATGTGACTTAGCATGCCCAACTTTTTGGATCATATCCATTTTTGAATATATTGTAGTAAAACAATATAATAAAATAGGGTTGTACGTTTCCGTTTTTTTAATTTGTATCTTTAAAATCACTTACTGTCGGACGAGCTTCTAAATATTACAATATATTATCTTGATCGATTTAGCCGTTGAAAAAGCGTTGTCAGACAGATAGGATTTCGTTTTGTATAACGAAAACAAAAAAAAACGAGTCCATTTTGCTATTTTATTGTTATTATAATGATATGAAAGCTTACCTAGTTGGACATATCTCAAATTAAATTAATGATGCTCATCATAATCAAATGAATTGAGATTCATTTAAAACTTGGAAATCCTACTTGAAACTGCTCTTCTGAAAGTCTTCTTCGCCCGAACGTGCCAGAACCTAATAATTTAATTTGACAGTATTAAAATTAAGCCGTTTGTAAGACTACACGAGTAGCTAGATTACATCGAAATTTTACTGAACTTAGGAAATTCACAAGGAAATCGGTTTACAAGGAATATTCGTTTATTCGTTTTTAATCGCGTTCTCGAAAATGGTTCAACGGTTCTGTTAATCAAAAATTAACATGTTTTCATGTAAAGCTTCAATATTTATAGCGTTTATTTCTTGGTTTGTGTGCCAGCAATCTTATAATCATAGATAAGTGTGTCTACGTTATGGATAGACGATAGCTGTCTTTGCATTGCCTTTGCCGTTACTTAAAAATAAGGAACGCTTTTTACCGTCTCAAAGTCAACATCCGTAAATAGGTACCTATCGGAATAAGTCCGGGAGATCCTAGTGAAATCGCTTATTTTATCTTATTTTAACTACAGCGATATTGTATTATATTGCCCACGACTTTTGCACAAAACACAAAAAGCAATCCAACGTGTACAAAATGCATGTACACGATTTTGTTACGATGTACCTAAGCGAGCGCACATTACTCCATTCTTAAATAGTAGACAAATTCTCAACATGGTCAATCGGAGACGTTTACATCTAGCTATGACGGTTTGTAAAATAATCGAATATCAGAAACCCCGTTATTTATTCGACAAACTGAAATGGACTAAAGAAACTCACAAAAAATCACTGAGAAAAAATAGGCAAACAGAACTTGTTATTCCCAAGCGCACGGTGTTATTCAGAGGGGGCTTTAAATTCGCAGCAGCTAAAATTTGGAACAACCTGCCGCCACCGCTCAGGGAACCTATGGCACTATTTCGCTTCAAGGAATTGTTGCGAAAACACATCATCGCGTGACAAATACAATAAAATCCCCATCTGCATAATAGCCCAGCTATAGGCATTTTAAATAAATAAATTACTTTTATATTATTATTGTTTTATACTCGTTTTTTGTGTACCTATTTAAGTTTATTAAACATCATTAAAATACACACTCATACATACACGGACACACAAGCCCATAATATTGAAACCTTACTAATTTCTTTTTTCTTTTCTTTTTTATGCATGCATGTTGTTAGCATGCGAAGTGACCACTCCACCCAGGGGCCGATCTGAAAATCAGCGCTGGGCTTCCAAGCCCCAGCACATGCTGAGAGCGGCATCCATTGCCTATTCTATCCTGTTTTGATGTAAATTTGTTTCTGTATATTTGTATTTAAACTTCTTGGCAATAAAATACTTTTTAATTTAATTTTTAATTTTATGCTTCAGTGAACCAAGAAGTTTACATAATATGACACTGGAGACTGCACAGCGAACAACGCCTTGAAGCTAAGAAAAGTGACCTTGAATGACGTCGCTTATGTTTTCCGTCCCTTTCTTTTCATCCTAATGAAAGGGACAAAAAACATGAGCGACGTCATTCAAGGTCACTTTTCTTAGCTTCAAAGCGTTGCTCGCCGTGCAATCTCCAGTGTCATAGATGAGCTTCTTGCAGCGAACGGATCAACTTTTCAACCTGCATCATGTGACAAGGGTATTTTTTTATTTTTCACTTGTATAGATGTCAAAATTAAATCGATGTGATAATCAAGTCAGTGTTCATATTTTAACGCCGCGGAAGCCTCTAAACGACGCTTCAAACCCGCCGCTGAACGACTCTTGGGGAAGGTCAAAAGGTTACTTAATCATCATTCACCGAGTGCAGCTACTGCTAGCTAATTTAGCTCGTCAGGATCACGGCCAGCAATTATTTTTTTGTTATCTATGAAAATAGCGAAATACTTAGTAGTTTTTCGGGTCAAAAAATCGATCGGTCAACTCATCTTCGGGAAAACTCGGTTTCAACTCAAGCGACGCTTTGTATCTCTGGTACTGTTAATAATAATGCTCTGATGAGTCTAAGCATCCCCGGTTCACAATTCGACAGCGAATTAAAAAGTGAATTGTAATATAGTTTCACCCAGTAGTAGTAGGCGTAGGATGTCGACAAAATTATTTAACTTTGACACTAACGCGTTTAACGAACTCGTGCGACAATTCAAACAAACCTTCGAAGCGACTCAAGTCAATTAGCATTCATTGAAAATTATTTATTCTATTAATTGGATGGAACAAAAACAATGCCAAGTAAAAATTAACTTTTCACGAACAGAACGCTATTGTTTAATGAAATGAATCTTTTCCATGAACAATTTCCGGGTAATTAGTAAAGGTCTTTGTTGGAGGAAACTAAGTAAGTTATTCTGACGTTTTCGTTATGCAGTTGCATTGAATTAATATAATACGCATTTTTTCACAAATATGCTGTTGCTGGTTGTTGGTTCTATATAGTACGGAAAGTTGTTCGTTTTTTTTAACATTCTTGCTTTACAATGGCAGCAGCCGGGATAAACGTTTGAGATTTTATTAATTAAATAAATGCATATCAAAAAAGGTACATAACGGGAAAAATTAAATAATGTACAAAACTTTTATAAGTTTTGCTGTCACAAATAATATGAAAATAAATAGTATTTGAAAGCATAGTAGGAACTTTTAAAAACACGCTTGGCTTAGAATAGGTGACTCCAAACAACTAAACACTCGTAGATAGTTTTAAAAGAGAGTACTTAGTTTAGGACCAATTTTTTAATAAACAGTAACATTAGTTAAATGAGTCACGTTCATAATTTTTTTTTTGTTAAATCCCTAGATACGCAATTGAAGTTTTTACAAATTTCTGGAAAAAAAATTCACAAGGGAGCCGTAAATACGAGCCATAAATGAACAATAACTAACCAGTTATTCAATTACTAAAAATAGTTGCCTCAATAGAGCTGTGTGCAGAAAATTGTTAAAAAATTATGCTGCTTTATGGGCTTAGTTTATGTTGACTAACATGAAAACTAAAACCGGGCAAAAGCATGTCGGACCATGCTCAGTGTAGGGTTCCGAAGCCGTTAAGTACTACAAACATAAAAATCAACAAGTAACAACTAATTTTTTATTTGAAGTCAATTGGTGCCGTCTTAGATGATTTTAGTAGGTATAAACACTTTAATCGCCTGTTTCTCCAGAACTAATGATGTCTACTTAGTCGTGATAGTTTTCCTTTTAAATTCGTTATATTATGCTCTTTCATTTAAGTTTTTTTTCAGATTTTTAGTATTTGTAGTTTTGGCTGCAGGGGGGAGGACACTTGAGTCTATCAAAAATTAGCGCTTTAAAGCTTAATAGTTCGCGAATTTCTTAGCAGGTAGAATTGTCATCATCTTGATATTATGATTGCTTTATCTGAATTAATTTTTGTTTATCCTCTTATTATTATATATTATATATGTATTTATGTTATTATAGCTTATTGATATGTAAGTGTATGTATATTAGTTACACCTTATGTTGCACCGTCACTACAATCTCTGCTTTACCCAAAGGTCAACTGGTAGAGAATGCCTTACGGCATTAAGTTCGCCTTTTGTATACTAAGTGTATTCTTTTGTGCAATAAAGATTAAATAAATAAATAAATAAATAATATTTCTGTTATGTACACAATAATAAATAATAAATATTTGAGAATACTAGTTCATTATGTATTTCTTATACAATGACAGTGAAGATAGAAAAACAACCGTTGCTATGGTAGTGATAATCCGTGGCCATAGACATTCGTCAAGTAGACGGTATATAACACTCCTCCGCCGTGATTCCTAGAAATCGACGGAGCAGGGCAGTAACTGATCCCGGTGCCGTATCCAGAGCAATCCGCCCTCTGTCCGTACCTCGTAGTGCACCTTACCGAGACGCCGGACTACTCTCCCAAATGCCCACTTCTGGCCTGACACCGAGTAGTCCCGGGCTTGGATCTTGTTCCCAGGGGCAAAACTTGTAGTGTCATGCGGCTGATCGAGTTGTGGGCTGGTCTTCGGCGGTGCTCGTATTTTCGCCACCAATCTTGTCCTGACTTCTCTCCCAAACATAATCATATATGGTGACAGGTCAAAGGTAACTGGGGTAGCCCGGAGAAGACTCTTCACCGAGCGGACGTTTTGTAGTAAACCAGGCCTCTCCCCCTCTAATTTCAATAACGATTTCTTAATGGTTTGCACAAATCGTTCAGCCTGTCCGTTGGTCGCGGGGTGATACGGTGCTATGGTTTTGTGTACAATTTTATTATTCTTTAAGAAAGTCTTGAATTCTTGAGAGATAAATTGCCTTCCATTGTCGGATACTATGGTATAAGGTAATCCAAAAATGTCAAATAATTCATCTAATTTCCGAATGCAGAATGAACTGGTCATGGTTTTTGTTGGAATTATTTCTACCCATTTGGAGAAGGCGTCCACAACAATGAAGAGTTGATAACCAGATATTGGGCCTGCAAAATCAATGTGTATTCTTTGCCAGGGCCCTGTAGGATCTTCCCAATGATGAAGGGCGGCTTTCGAGGGTTCATTCTGCTCTAGTCTACAAGTTCGACATGATCTAACTTTGTTATCGATATCTTTATCGATGTTTTTCCAATATACAAAACTGCGTGCGAGCAATTTCATCTTCAATATTCCAATGTGTCCGGTATGAAGTTCTTCCAGAATTTGTTGCCGTAGTTTCTGCGGAATCACAACTCTTGTGCCCTTCAGGATACAGTCATTCTGTAATGTTAGTTCATTCTCTTTGTATCCGGAATCCCTGAGCGACGATCCTGATTGGATTGTCTGTAGTAAGTTTCGTAATTCGGGATCGTCTTTTGTTTCCTTGGAAATTATCTCTGGTGATATGTTTATAGCATTTATCTGTTTCATCTGGAATATGTAATGTTGGTCGATGTGATTGTCTTTAACCTTTTCCACAGGAAAACGCGAAAGATAATCAGCGTTGCTGTGCTTTGAAGAACATCTGTACTCAATATTGTAATCAAATCCTGAGAGAAAATGTGCGTAATGAAATAGTCTCATCGTGCTTAAGGCTGGTAAAGTTCGGTGCGGATGGAAAATGGACGTAAGTGGTTTGTGATCAGTGATTAGAGTAAATTTTCGGCCGTAGCAGTAGTGGAAAAATTTCTTTAAACCCCAGAAAATGGCAGTAGCCTCTTTATCAATTTGGCTATAATTCTTTTCGCTAGTAGTTAAGGTTCTAGAGGCAAATGCTATTGGTTTTTCTGAACCGTCCGGTAATTTATGGCTAAGAACAGCACCAAGCCCCGTCGGGGAAGCGTCCGTCGCCAGCACGAGCGGTTTATTTGGATCAAAGTGCATCAAGACTCTTTCACTTAGTATCTGTTTTTTTATATTATTGAAACTTTTTTCACATGCTGGAGACCAGATGAATTTTGTAGTTTTCTTCAAGAGCTCGTTCAAAGGACTAGTGATAGCTGCAAAATTAGGTATAAATTTATTATAATAGTTGGCCATGCCTAAGAAGGTTCGTAGTTCGTTCACATTTATCGGACGTTCTACATTTGAAATTGCTTTGATTTTATCACGATTCTTGTGTAATCCATCTTTGTCGATTGTATGTCCTAAGTAATTGATACTGCGTTTGAAAAAGTGACACTTTTCTTTATTGACTCGTAAGTTACTTTCTTTGAGTTTTTGTAAGACTTGTCTAAGTCTAAATAACAGCTGTTCTTCTGTAGAGCCTTGGATTATTATGTCGTCGAAAAAACACTTTACTCCGTCAAGTCCCAGGAGTAGTCGGTCCATAAACTTTTGCCAAAGGCTCGGTGCTACTTTGACTCCAAACATGAGTCGATTTACCTTAAATGTTCCTTTGTGAGTGCTTAAGGTTTGTAATAGTGCACTATCTTCGTCCATTACCATGTTAAGATAGGCCTGAGAGATATCCAAAGTGCAGAAAATTTGTCCGCCGTTCATCTCGGCTAAAATATCTTCGATTATTGGAATTGGATATTGTTCGTCTTTTATTACTTTGTTCAGGGTAATTTTGTAGTCAGCACACAGCCTGATGCTGCCATTAGGTTTAACAATCGGTACTACTGGTGTGCCCCATTCCGCGTGATCAATCTTAGTTATGATTCCTTGCTTAGCAAGTCGGTCAATTTCTTCGTCAACTTTAGCTCGTAATGCGTAGGGAATTCTGCGTGGTTTAATAAAGACCGGTTGTGAATTTTCTTCAAGAGTCAGGTGTGCTCGAACGTTCGGAATTTCGCCCAAATTTGAATTAAATACTGTGGATTCGTATTCTTGGAGTAATTCTTCAAGTTTTGGTGCCTTCTCGTGAGCTTCGAGAGTTCTCATATCCGCAAGTTCAACGTTGAATTCTTTCATCCAATTCCTACCCAGAATGGGCTCCACGTCCTTGTTAATTATGTATAGTTTTCCATAAAATGTTTGATTTTTGTAGCTGCATTTTACAAAGGTCATTCCAATTGGTTTAAATACTTCGCCTGTGTACGTTCTAAGTTTCATATTTGTATCAAATATTTTTTTGTCGATATTGAGTTTCTTATAATCTTTAAGCGACATTGTAGATAGCGTTGCACCCGTATCGAATTCCATATTGATTTTGTTTCCTTCAATTTCTATAGTTATCATAAATTTATCCAGAGTATCGCTCTTAATTAGATTTATATCCACGATGCTGTCGGTACTGCGGCTACTCGAAGGGTTATCCAATATATTTGTGTTGTTTCTTCCTGGTTTTTGTAGACAAACACGGGCTAGATGGCCCTCCTTTTGACAGTTGCGGCATGTACTTTTTATTGCACCGCACTCATTTGCCTTGTGATCGTCTTTCCCGCAGCGGAAACATTTGCCCCGGAGGTCCTTTATAGTAATCGGGGATCTTTTTATCGAGGAGTCTTGAAATTCCTTGCGTACTTTTGAAATTTTATTGATGTTATCCAATGAGGGTTTATGAAATGATGTCGACATAGTTGAGTTTTCGTTTTTTCCCATTTCCATGGATATGGCAGTTTGTATTAATTTCGAAAACAGTGAAGTGTCTTTTTCTTGTAAGAGTTTCGTGCGAATTTCTCCGTCTTTTAATCCTCGTATGAATTGAAGCGATAGAAACGCGTCCAGAGTTGGTTTATCGCAGTGTAAGCATTTAAATTCACAATTTAGAGATAATCTTTTTAGTTCTGATGCAAAGGTCGACACTGTTTCATCCGGCTGTTGTAGTCGAGATATAAAGGTATGTTGAGAGGCCCATTTGCTCGGTTTCGGGTCGATAAAATCATCTAAAATTTGTGTAAGTTCTTCAAAGGTCTTGCAGGTTGGATCGTCCGGTGAGCATAGATCATAAATTCTTTCATGTATATCGGGAGGCAAAGTAGATAAGAAGGTATACATTTTCGTCTTAGGGTCAGTTATGTTGTTCAACATAAGATAGACAGATAGTCGTTTTGTAAAATTCTTGAAAGATTCTTTTTCGTGAAAAGGCTGGAAGTTGAGTCTAGGCCGAGGTTCAAGTTGATGACGTGTTGTAGTCGTATCTTGGTTCGTTCCAGGATTCGGTGATGTTGTAGGAGGTTTGTAGAAATTCAGTAATCGTAATATTTTCGAACGTAATTCAGTGTAAATTTCGTCCACTTCGTACCTGTACTTGACTTCAGATTCAAGATCTTCGTCTTCGGTTTCTTGTTCTATCTGGCTCTGAATATTCTGTAACCCTTGGTACGTATTTTGTAAGGTTTGTAAACGTGTGTCTAATTCTTCGTAAGTATATGTGGTACTTTCTTGTTGAAACGCATTGTTTGTCTTTGTAAGAATACCCCGGAGGGTAGCTCGATTACGTTTACCTTTTTTTAAATCGAACATCCTCGTCGCCATTTGTTATGTACACAATAATAAATAATAAATATTTGAGAATACTAGTTCATTATGTATTTCTTATACAATGACAGTGAAGATAGAAAAACAACCGTTGCTATGGTAGTGATAATCCGTGGCCATAGACATTCGTCAAGTAGACGGTATATAACAATTTCCTTAACGGATTCCTTAATCGAAAAAAAAGTATCAACAAACCCGTCATTTCCTACGATTTCTGAACGCATTTTAAAGCACCGAATGATCTGTGTGTAAATAAAAGTTTTTTACTTGCGTTATTAATGTAATGTATGTTCCACCTAACAAACTATTTCCTATTAAATGAGGATTTTTAACACTCTGCATAGACTTGACTAAGTATAGCCGTGTCGAAATGGCATAAAGTATTTTATGGAAAACACCATCCGCATTTTGTAGGAATGTTGTTTTATTACTTTTTGTACGAGGGTCACTACGAATTGGAATTCGTTCACCAAAATTCACGCATAATTTCAAATTGTACCCAAATTTAGCTACGGCGCGGGCGCTTTGTTATAGGTATGCAAAGTGAATATGCTAAAATTATACCGAGCTTACGGGATTTTACTACAATATTTCAACGGGTCTTTTATGCTCGTGTTTGTCGCTCAGGATAAATTTGAATTTGGATAAATTATCCGCCTCCTAACAATTACGTACGTGGGAGAGTGACAGTACCCCGGGCGATTTGTTTGATATTTTCTATCGAGTAAGTAACGTTAACGTATAGTAATTGAGAAAATGTGAAGGTTGAGGGAACCTTATGGGGAAAAGTAATGAACAGACGTGTGCAAACTTGGGGCACGAATACTATATAAATGGTTTTTATTTCAAAATTTAAATACTTGATTTTTTTCTTGTAGTTGCTTAGTTTG